>LR999963.1:63062500-64312500 GCA_905220375.1 Tachina fera
ACTGAATTAAATCGTCACATTGCTACATTTTCATAAAACAAGTTTTATGACCAAGAAATAACAAGAGTACAAGAGTACAGTAGCTAAGTGATGGAGAGTGTGCCTTGAAAGTGCGAACAGCTCGGTTCGTATCCTGCGACAAACATTTTTATTTATTTGTTTGTTTTGTATTTTCGTGAAAAAAAACATAATCGAATCGGGGAACTTGCATGGGTTTAAATTCATTAATTTGAATGCATATCAAAGTATTTAAATTCTGGCACAAGCACATGATCTCTAATGACAAGTTAATGTAAAAATCATGCAGGTTTCACCTAAATCCAACCAATGCGACATCACTTAAACCCATGATTTGTCATGTTTTTTTTTGCTGGGTTTGTAACTATACAGAATTTTTGTTTTGAAATTAAGTATTGTTTAGAACAAAAGTTTTTTTTTTATTTCAAAAGCCAATATTCAGTCAAGCTTTATATTTAATTCATTTGTGTCTACCAATACTTTAAAATGGTTATAAGAAATTAACGGAATCAATTGTTATTACTAATAAAATATTGTGAGTCCTTTACTTGTATTGTAATTATGGTTTTCTGTTTATAAATATTTTAAAATCTTTCATTTGATTGCTAATTGATAGCCAATATGGACCATTGGAATACAGATTTTTAATCAATCTGTTTTCTCAGTGTAGTTGTATTGTTTTTAATTTAAACGTTACGTTTTTTCATGAAATTCTATTTTTATTGAAGTCAATTAATTAAATTCATATGTTTTTGAAATTTCCGGGAATTCCTGGGAATAAAACATTTTACTTCTCCATTCCGGTGAATTAAAAAAATTCCGGGAAATTAGAAACCCTAATGTAGACACTGATGTATAGCGTTAAGATTGGGGCATACTAGAAAAATTTCAAGTGGGCGTTTCATTAATTTCAGTTAAAACTAAAAAGGAAGAAAACAAAAAAAATATTTCTTTTGTTATATTACAGCTGAGATATAACGTTTGTCTGTTGAAACATACAGAATATTTGGAGGAACTTGAAAACTCATCCATTTAGACTGTTGAGACATTAAATGCGACTATTTTACCGGTGCTGTCAGAATTAAACCACTTTTTTGTTTGTTTTTGACACCGCGAACGAACTAGTTTAATGGAAGAGTTTAGCGAAGTGAACAATGTGAACAAGTTCCGCGTAGTTGTTCTTTTTTCTTCAAACACAAATATCACTCATTTAATCAAACAACGTCATAACTCGAAAACTTCATAAATTTTTTTGAGTTAATGAGGCAGAGTTAATCCTCATATCGTGTACAATTTCCACATAAATATTTTGTTTACTGAACTCATGAAAGCAAAATAAAGTTTTCTTTTTCCATTAAGTTCGTGTTAATTGAAAACTTTAATTTTGTTTTCCGTCAAACTAGTTTTTTTGCGTTATGATCTTACTTTAGTAAATGGAAGATAAGTATTTCCGTACATAAATTAGATTTTTTATAGTGCTTGTGAATCACTGAACAAAAAGAACGAATTAGTTATTTTAGTTTTTCTAAACAAAAAACAATAATCTACAAAAGGAACGATCATGCTCCAACATTAATGTTAAGCCTTGTTTAAATTGCTCATCAATGCCAGTCGTATAAATACTGTATTGTCAGTGGAATAACTGATGCACCGTCGATAGGAAAATGCATAATTAAAATCAAGGTGATGAAAAAATGTCATCAGCAAAATCACGGACCTTGGAAAAAAAATTCTGACAGATTCTTCTCAATACATCCAAACACACATACTCTGATATTTTCATTTGAGGTAAACAGCTTTGAAATCTCTTAAATTTGATATAGTTACCTTGCGAAGTAAGAGCAAGGAATGGTTTTTGCCGAGATCTGATTTGCTGTTGTGCTCTCGTCACTGCAAAAGCACAAAAGCTTTTTTTTTAAGTTTGCACATTGTGCATATGGCTTGGACGTAATAAAGTACATTTGTTGATATAATATTTTTCTAATAATATAAATTTATATTCCTGCTTTAAATATATTTTAATTTTATATATGTTTGAATATTTTTTTTATTCAAAATTAAAATTTTACTTAAGGATTTGTCTTTGTCATTTTATATTACGATTAATTTTATAGTCCACCAAAATGATTTATATTTAATAGATTATTTATTTGATTGCACACATGTACACACACACACTCTTACAAATACATACAGCCAAGATAATGTAAATTATTTTCCCCCTAAGGTACGAGTATTTCAAAATCTATTGATGTATGTATGCGCATATGAATATTTTAATTAAAGAAAATATTTATAGCAGAATTGTTTGTCACATATTTGTTAATGCTTTCAGTGAGTTGAATTTAAAATAGAAATATTAACCCTTAAATGAGTGATGGGATACAAGAAAGTGAATTTCATTTTTCATTGGGAGCTAGTTATGTTATGGTGGTGGGCAGGATATTCAATTATATGGGAATGTCTATAGTGATTATATACATAAATTTTCAAATGAATATAAATAACTAATTAAAACAATTGAACACAATGAAAATTTTTTGCAGAGGAGACACGCCTTCCTGTCTTGTGAAAGCTTACACTTGAGCGTTGTTTCAAGGGCTGTTAAAGTGTCCAGTCCCTTTGGGGATTGTTAGAATAACTCCGAGCGTGAAATTCTGTAAACATCGCTCTTTAGTTATATTATATTTTCAGTACTTCTATGTTATACCTAACGATGACTATGGAACAATGTAATCTTATAACTCTCCTACGTATGACTGCTATTTTTGCTTCCGCAAAAAGGGGGCAAAAGTACCTTTAAATAAAGTCATTATGGATTAAAATGTTCTACGAAAATATCTGTCACAAATCAAAAACAATTATACTTTATAAATAAAATTATAAACACTATGGTTTCATTACAAAAGTTCTGCCTAAGAACGAATTCAAAGTAAAAATGTTTCAAAAAAAGTGAAAAAATTACGTTTGGTGAAAATATACAGAAAATATTGGAAAATTTCAATTGCAGACTAGGTCTGTCTGCGTACTTTTCCAGTAGCAAATACTCAGTCAACTTTTTTGGGAGAGTAAGACCAATTTTACTCTGTCGACTGAAAATATCTTAAAAAGTACGCAGACAGTATCCAGTGAAATCTTGCAAGAAAACAGCTGATCGGTGTGTAAACAATTGAAATAACAAAGCAAAAGAATTTTAGCCAGGAATCATTGGTTCTGCTTTTAAGCCACAGTCGCTCTGTATATTTGGACGTTTCTAGCATGAAATAAAGTGTTTTGTTTATTATAATTTATTATAAACGTTAAAAATCAACATAATTGTAACTATTTACCTCTGCCATTGTTAAATTTCAATTTCTATTTTCATTTCACAAAAATTATTTCATTCAAAAAGTAATAAAAACAGCTGTTCAAACTAGTTGCAAAATCTTGCAAGAAGAAATTTCTCCAGTAACATTTTGCAAGTTCTCTAACTTCCAACTGTCAAAAAGTTCTCTTTTTGGCTCTCTCGCTGCAAGAGATTTTGAGTACGCAGACAACATTTTGCAAGATTTTGTAACATTTTGCACAAAATTATGCAAAATATGTGTACGCAGACAGACCTATTATTTGTTATACTCGACAATACGTAGCAGAAAAATAGTAACACTTTGCACGTATATTTTTTGTCACACTGTGTTATTCACTGCTAGAATACCACAATATTAATTTCGCTGTTATTTACACAATGTAAACTGGATTGACTGTTAAATGGCTGCATCGCACTTATGCTTAACATAATGTTTTCAAAACAATGTTAACTACATCCAGAAAGTCACATTACATTTTACAGGCTCATACTTGTTTTGTTGGTTTGTGTGTATAAACGTTGACAGTGTTTTATTGTTGTAGCAGCATTAAAGTTTTTGTGTAGTTTGTGGTTGGTATATTTTTTATTTGGTATATACCCAGCTAGCATTTGGCTGATCATACCCAGCATACCATATGCGCTCTAAATGAGCTCATAAAGACTCTTTAGTCGGAACGCTGACGCTCATAATGAGTTCATAAAATAATCATAAACAGTCATAAAACGCTCATATTTGAGTGGCTTTTTCCACTAAAGTGGTCACTCATGAAAGAGCTCTAAATTTTATGCATAAAAGAGTAGTTTCCCAGCTTACCATATGCGCTCTAAATGAGCTCATAAAGACTTTTGTCGGAGCGCTGACGCTCAAAATAAGTTCATAAAATAATCATAAACAGTCATAAAACGCTCATATTTGAGTGGTTTTTTCCAATAAACTGGTCACTCATGAAAGAGCTCTAAATTTTATCCATAAAAGAGTATTTTATGACTCTTTATTTTTAATATTACATGCTGGATTTTCTTTTCTTAATTTATTTGAACGAAATTCACTTATTATTAACTTGCTTTCTTTTAAGCTTGCTATTTTCATTATTTTAATTATGTATTATTTTTATATTTATTATAAAATAACTCACAATTTTGTCCTTACGCTTCCAAAAATATTCACTACTGAATCAATTTGTGTAACTTCTTTCTTCTGCTTAGCTGGAATTTACCGTTGTCTGGCAGCGTGCAGAAATTACTCATAAAAATCACATAAAATCTATCGTTTATGAGCTCAGAAATTTACACACAAGAAACACTCATAGAAAGTCATAAAATCGATCGTTTATGAGCTCAGAAATATGCACGCAGGAAACACTCACAGAAGCTCATAAAATCGCTCATATATGAGCTCATATATAAGAGCGCTCCGATAATGGTATGCTGGGTATTTTGTATGTACACACACACACATATATGTCTCTTACATTGACTTATGTATGTGTACTTTAAAATCATCTTACTTGTTTGTGTGGTTGTATATTATGTTCTTTAGCTAATAATACCGTTCATTTACTTCAGTAGTGGCACAACTCAAAAAACCAGTTTTGCAGAAAACGCGTAGAAATGAAAAAAAAAATCTTCTCTCAGGAGGTGATGGTACAAGCTATTTGTCTGAAATTTTTACACAAGATATATTATGAAATGCCGAATCTTTCTGCATTATTAACTCAAAAAACCCATTTTTGAGTTACTATTGAAGTAAATGAGCGATATGTGGATCACTCTTATTGTTGACAAATGTTTGTTTGGAAAACATTTTTATTACATCATTTCAAGGTACATATCGCTCATTTACTTCAATAGTGGCATAACTCAAAAAACGCATATTTTGAGTTAATAATGCAAAATATTTAGGAATTTTGAATTTTATCTTGCGTAAAAATTTTATATAAATAGCTTGTACTATCACCTCGAGAAGAGAAGAGAAGAAATATTTTTTTGTCTTTATTGAGTTGTATGAAAATTGAAAACTTTAAACGCGTTTTCTGCAAAACTAGTTTTTTTTAGTTAAGACAAGTAAATGAACGATATGTATATTTGCTCAACAATATTTGTGGTGTACCTCTTTTAACAAATAAACAAAAATATTTTACACGAAAAATTATTGTTTTGCAGTGTAGAGTTGATACATTTTTTTCTAAATGATTGTATGTAAAGTTTTCATTTAATAGAAAAAAGTTAATTCTAAATATATTAAACTTTTCTAATTCTGTTTGAGTTTTATTTTTATAAAAAAAAACTATTTGACAGGTGTTTTGTAAATTTTGGTAAAACTTATTATTTTTATACTATATGTATACATATGTGCAAGTCTTTCAGTCCGTGTGTTGTATTTTTCTTTTATCTATAAGTTAAATTTGTTACACGAAAAGTAAATAAATAAATATTTGTACCAAAAAAATTTTTGCTTACAATCGTGTAATATGTAGTGACAACACAGAGGAACTTAAAAGAATTTATATTAAATGATTCAGTTGAAAAAAAAATTTTAATTTTGAAATTCTTACAAAACACACAACGCGGAAAGTGTATATTTATGTACATATGTAAATGCATGTGTGTATATTTTAGTGTGCTTGTGTTACACTTTCCAAATTAAATTTAAATATTTTATAATCTTTCGAGCAGAAATATATACTTTGTTTTGCATACTCAGTTATATATTTATGTGTTTTTATATATTTCAAATTAAAGTATTTTAAAAAAAAAACAAAAAAAAATTACTATAATTTGCCTTTATTACTTAAAAAATTAAAATCAATGTGCTATTGGGAACGGCTACTTCTGTATGTTGCATGCCTGGCTGTGGAGGAAACAGTTTAAATGGCACAAGCTGAAAATGGGCTTTCATTTTCATTATTCTTTTACAAGGATTTTTATTTTTTGAATTTTAAATCTTTCCCTTATCTATCGGCTTCTATTTTACACAAATTACAAATACAAATTTAAAACATCCATTATGACAAGTTAACAGCGCACAGTGACAAGAAGTGGATCTTTTTAATGTAAAAATTACAATGCAATGTAAAAATCATGAAATAAAATGTGATATTAATGACTTTGCAGTAAATTTTGCGTGTGGAAAAGCCGCCAAACCTATCAGTAGACTTCAACCAATGTGTCAGCTAATTGTAAAAAGGCAACGATCGAAGATGTTAACTTGTAAAGATTTTTGCTTAACTTATTCTGCCGTTTTCATAAAAAATTGTTTTAACACTAAATAATTTTTATAAATATTACCTATATTCATAAACATATAAATTTTTTTAACTTATTTCACAAATTTTTTGGATGAAGTCTGCTGATTAGTTTCTAAGCAGTAACGCAATGAACATTCCTCAAACAATAAAGGCTTATATTCGGAAAAAAAAGTAAAATGTGCTTGAAAGTTATTTAAGAAAAATTTTTCTAAAAAATTTAAATAAAATACATTTTAAGCCGAGTTGAAATTTTATAAATATGTGTTAATGAAAATATATTTATGTGACACATCTACATCCATATTTATCTACATTTTTGGAATAATATATAAAAGAGTTCTTTTAAAAATTGCTTTGAAAATTTTTTGAAGATTTTAAAAATAAATTGCAGATTTTGAAGATTTTTTCATGAAAAGTTTTTAAATTTTGCAGATTTTATCCTTGAAATTCTGGCAACACTGTTTCTTGTAGATCTCGTAGCAAATAGAGAGTCTCCATATGAAAGTGACTGGCATGTTGTTGTTATTGGTTTTCAACATTGACATCCGTTTTATAGCACACTTGTGCAAAGACTGTGTTGCCAGAAGTTTTTACAAAAACAAAAACTTCTCCTTAAACATTATACACAAAAGTAATACAAATTTTAAATTGATAAAATTAATTTATTCAAAAATAGGAAATAGTTAACAGGTCTCTTCATTTAATTACCCAGCAGAAACTAACAGCGAGATAGAAAATCAGAAATTTACAAAATTACTCTACCAGATACGAAAAATTAAATGAACACTTTAGTTGTAAAAACTTGCAAGACAATTTTATTCATATCAGAACCATAGATGGAAATCATGATACAATTGTACTTTTTCTGATGTATTTTATTAGATATTGTTTTATTAAATTGCAATTTTTTTCAATTGATATTCAACATGAAGTACTTTACACAGTTTCATGCATTATTTAATATTTTTATGAATTTTTTAAAATTATTTTAATTTTATTCCATTAACAAATATAAATGCGACTTTCCATTTTTGATCAGATATGAGAAACAAACAAAATTCTTTGATAATAAAATTGAAATAGTGAGGCTTATTGAAAGAAAAACAATAAATTAAGAAAATATGCTTTCTTTTTTCATACGTTATAATGTTTATATATGTTTTTAAAATAATTAATTTGAAAGAAAATACACAACAGCTGGTTGAGTAATTTTTGAAAGTAAAAATTTTACTTGTAATAATTTTTTGTCTCTAAAATGTTTTCTCTTCTTTGACGATCTCTCCTTGCAAACGTTTTGAATTGACTTTCCCGTAAGAATTGTTACAAATTCGTAAAAATTTTTGTGAATTAACAAACCTTATAATTTTTAATAAATAATAATTCGGCATATGAGTATAAATATAAAAAATATTATTGTGCAAATAAATTGGCTTCAAAGTCTTATCAATTCTGTTTGTTTACAAAATTTTCTTTTCCAAAAATTATCAAATATGTAAAATATTTCTTGAGAAATTATAATGCCTCATCATATTTGAAATGCTTGATTTCGTGTTTGCTGGCTAGTCACCCACCAGCATAATCTCATTTTAAGATATGGCTGCCTATGCTCTTCAAGCCATAGATTAGAGATGTACGTGTGAGAGTAAATAAGAATTGAAGCTCGCAAGCCGTGTTTTCTTTACCACTCTTTTTAATTAATTTTTTGTTTTCTTACAGTAGATATTGCGATCTAAGCCCTAAGTAAATTGCAAATATTTGTCCAACTGTAACAAGAAATTATTATATTAATTTCAATATTAATAAAAAAATATTATTATCATACATTATAATTAAGAAACACACTTGTTTCTTAAAGTTAAACCAGACGTGCATTACCATAAAATGCCATAGCCATTGCCATTACCAGAAATATATTTGTTTCGCCTATTAGTGCTGCCATAACCATTAGCAGCTGTTTATGTTCTCATTTGTTTATTAATTTCAAAAGTGCAACAACAAATATGTCAAACCAGCAAACAGCTGTTTATGGTGACAGCCTTAAACCAAAATTTAATTGGTTTCTATGGTTATGGTTATGGCATTATGGCGACTCATCTCTAATCAAATATAGTGCTTTGGTTCAAGCAGCTGTTTTGTACGTTTAATCGAAGCTCTATTTCGAGTCTTGGAAGTCGTGTGATATGATTTCCAAACAATTCAAGTCTTGAAAAAGTAATTTCTTTAGCATGACTGCCACTTAGTTCTGGGTAATGTTGAAGTTTTTATCTCTTTTATAATCCCGGAGTCCTAAAAAAAGTTTTAAATCTAATTCTGCCTTTTTGGTAACCATTAACACTGTGTTTTCTTTTAGTAAAAGTGTCATTACCATAACTGCCGCTGTTTGCTAGTCTTGTTATCGCTTTGTATTTTATGTTTAGATTTTAGTAATTGTGGTTTTATTTTTGGAGGGTTTTTTCTGTTTTTTTTTTGTTTTCATTATATTTATGTGTCTGCCAGAGACAACAATTATCTTAAACACAATGTAAGCATGCTGTTACTCTGCCTACGTTTGTATATCGTATCTCGAGTAACAAATCTCAAAACACTTTAAATTATGTGATTTTCTTAATTTTTAAAATAGCAATTGCCCAGAAGGAAGCAAGTATGAATATGTATTCATAAAAAGAAGGAGAAACGTAATAAAATAAGAAAATTGCAATAATATGAGGACAAATGTAATAATTAACATATTAAATGCTGTAATAAATAAACTGCCAATGATGTCAAGATTTATGGCAACCGCAAAACAATGTCCTTGGGGATTTCCTTGAAATATTAGTTCCTAAATTTACTTTTAATTTTTACACATAATTTAGAATTAGTAACATGAGATGTTTCTGCTCTAAGTGCACTTTTAATATAAGTGCACTTTTAATATAAACATATTAGTTTTGGCGTTTTAGGCCTTTTTTAATTTGTTGTTTTTTTCTCTTCTAGTGATTTTATTTGGCATTTTTTTAATTTTGCGATTTTTTTTAGTTTTGGTGCTTTTTCACGTTTAAGTGATTTGTTTAAGTCTTTGGATTTTTCTTATTTTGGCAATTTTTTTCATTTTTAAAATTTTTTTCATTTTAGAGATTTATTTATTTTTTTTTATTTCTATTTATTTTTTTCGTTTTTGGGATTTTTTTGGGTTTTAGCGTTTTTGTAGTTTGGCGATTTATTTAGTTTTGGTGCTTTTTTCTCGTTTCGGCAATTTTTTAGTTAATGGCCTTCGAAAACGGCTAGTTGTTCCGTTTAACTATGTGTTGTCAGAATATTTACAACTAACTTTGATGTTATTTATTCATTAATAATTATCACATGTAATGTGGCTAAAAAAAGCGATACGAACTTTAGCCCATTCAAATAAAATTTAAAATATTTTAATTTAATTATTTTTATATCCAGAAAAAAAGTTAAAATTTTCCAGCCGTGGAGCTGTGGTGTTTATTTTTATAATTTTTTACTTTACATTTTTTCCAAAATGTAGAATATATATAATTTATAAAGAAAAAGGAAAAAATTAATAGACCTATTTACTTTTATATATCAAAAAAGTGTAAGTTTCCCAACCCTGGAATCATCCTTTTTGATTTTTCTAATTTTTTACACCAATCTTTTTTTATTTAAGAATATAAGACATGTTTAGATAATATATAAAAAAAGTAAAAACTTGCTTTAGAAAATTACTTTTGTATAAAAAAAAAAGTTAATTTTTCCAACCCTGGAAATGTCTTTTTAATCTTTTTAACTTTTTTTTTTAATTTTTAATGCCAATTTATAAAATAAGTTTAATTTATAAAAAAAATAATTAGTTACTTTGTATGGCAAAATAAAGTCTGAGTTTTCCAGCTCTGAAACCGTCTGCTCAATTTTGCTGATTTGCAACAAAAATCTTTTTCGGATCATTTCTGAAACACTTGTCCACCTATATATACTCTTTTCCATTTTTTGGTAGAGGGTATAAAAATAAATGGGCTACATGAGAGTTGGGTTGAATCTCAGAGGGCGAAACTGAATTGAAAAAAAAACAATAGGGGTATAAATATGCTCTAGCTTATCCCCATGCTGCTTATGATGATTAAAAAAACGGATAATGTTAATCTACTTTTCATATTTTAAACAACATATAAATATCTTGATTGTTTTTTTTTCACAAGCTCCTCGGATGTAAAAGAAAACGTAAAAGTGTGTTATGTTCTTTCAGAGTTAAGAATATTTTAAAATTAAAATCAAGCATAAGACATTTTCTCTTCCAAAAAATATTTGCTTCTACCTACATCAAAAGAAAATTAACTTTAGTTACAAAAAAAAATTGATTTGTATTTTATGGAAATACAATAAAGTTCAAAAGCCTTTTATAAACTCATTCAAGTGTTTATAAAACAAATAAATTTAAAAATTTTCTGAATGAGAGTTTGTCAAAAATTTTACCTTTTTTTTTGTTTATCCATTTGTCAATAAAGAAGGAAATCTTGAAAATTCACTTGGGCTGATGAAAATTTTTTAATTAAAAAAAATAATAATGGAAAGCAAAGCAAAATCTATGCATTTACGAAAACGAAAATAACGAAGAAAAAAGTAACCAAATGCTATAAAATATAAAACGTTATAAAATGTATGTTTTATTAAACAAAAAAGTATCTAAAACAAACAAAAAAAAAATTTATAAAATACTAAAAATGTATTTATAAAGTCACAACAGCGGCTGTATGTGTGTGCTAAAACAAAATGAAATGGCTTGAATGGAAATAACCATAAATTTTGTTATAAACAACTTTTCTCTATAAATTTGTATCTGTTTGGTATTCCAAAAAAAAAGAAAATGATGCCATATATGCGTGAGTGTGTGGGTTGAAAAATTCTTGTAGCCAATTCGATGTTTATTTCGTGCACTTTTTTATGCTCTATACAGAAAAAATTTAAATTTTTTTTGCTTTGTGTCATCTATAAAGCCCCAATTAATTAAATGCGATATAAAACTATTGAAAAAAAATTAAATTTTAACATCAGCAAACTATTTAATAACATTTAAATAAATATTTAAATTGGTGAATTTTATGAAACACTGTGTAACAATGAAGAGTATTTTTAAAAGTGTTTATTGTACATTTTGAAACTGCAATAGGGTTTTTTGAAATTCGATTATACCTTCAACAATAAAAAACTTAAATTCGTTGATAAAATAACTTTGCGCTTTTTGGATTAAAATTAAAAAAAAATTTAAAAAGTATACTATAAATATAATGATAAAATGTTTTTTTATTCTGATTCTTCTAGCAAGGTAGAGGGAACTTCAATACTCTTTAGTATTTGACTCAGGCGTAAACTTCAAAAATACTTATACAAGCTCGTACTGAAATACGGGAATCTTGATTGATGAAAAGGGGATGCCATAGTATTTTTCAAGCATGATATTCCGAGAAAATATCACATTCGTATTTCCATTGAGATACCGTTCTCCCCGAAGGAAGTATTTTGCATAAAACGAAATCAATAATTGCCGCAATAATATTTTTCATCCAGGCAATACGTTTGGCAATACATACATATGTATGCCCTTAAAATTAAAACATTCAGAACTGCAGTTTTGTTGTTGTTCTAAACAAGCATTTACAACAACAATCGTATGTTAATTCCGTACGGTCTAATTCCAAGTGGAATATACATATGTACATAAAATATATCCGATTTGTATTTCTGTGTTTGCTGTGTTTATTGTTCTTTACATAAAACATTCATGGCGTATGATTAATGAGTATTTAGTAAAATTACTCATACGTACTTTAATAATGAGAAAGTTTATATTGAATATTAACTGGGACATAAAATAGAGCAGTGTAAAATATTTATTTGAAAATTAATTTACTTATAAAATAACATTGCTCTCATTTAATAGAACAGTAAACTTTCTTATGACGCAGAGAGGGAGCTGGCCAAAAAGGCAAAAAATTAATTTAACGAACTCTTAAGTACTAACGGCCCTATGTATAAAATTGGCTTGAAGTTAGCATAACTGGCAAAATTTAACAGAATCTTAAATAGTTTTTCCATGAAAATTCACTTATGGAGATACTCGTTAACACCTAATTCAATTTCGTCACTTTTGCTAAGTTCATGCCAATTTTTGCTTAGGCATAGGGCCGTATATATGCAGCTTGATACACTACAAAATTTAACAGCATATCTTGAATTTGGAAGACTTTGATTTGTAGCTTTAAGATCCTACTAGAGTCAGAAAAGTGAAGAAAATTACACGAGTTTTTAATTTTTTTTCTTCATTTTTTATATATGTATATGATATTTTTTGTGGCTAAACGAATAAAACTACTACGTTGATTTTTTTGCTGAAATATCTAATTAAAATCAATTTTTAGAATTAAAAAAATTTTGAAACAATTCTCTTAAAAATTAAAAAAAATACACGTTTTTGCAAAGAACGTTTCAGCCCGCTATGGAATTTATATGAAATTTTATTATACCCTGAAAACTTAAAGTTATAAATAAAATACAATCGTTGTGAACCTTGTGCTTTTTGAGTTATAAAAAAAAGAAAAGTTGTGAAAACTTCAAAATTCCATTTCCTTTGTATATTATTTTTGGTCTCCTCTGCCAGCTGAATATATATATATATATATATATATATATATATATATATATATATATATATATATATATACATATAAATTTTGTTTGTTTGTGTTTTTTCCAGTGTTACTTTTCTACACATATTATTTAAGTACTGGAAATCGAATTTTAACTTTTATAATTTATAGTAAGTTCGTATACAAAGAATACGAAGATATGTGAAAATTTTAATGGTTTTTTGTGGATCAAATATTGATGTTAAAGAAAATTTATACAGACCATATTTGTTCATCAAATATTTCCCTAGAATATTTGTGAATAAGGTTTTTCTCTAAATTAAATATTACTGAAGTTATGATCAATTGAAGCTAGCCATAGTAAGAAAAATAGCAATTTTATCAAACTTTGTGGGCTGAAGGCACGCCCAATAATTATGCAAACGATCGGAAAATTTTTACATATTTTTTTTCTAATTTGGAATCAATCTAAGGGCGTTGCCAAGTGAAAACACGAAAAGAAATAACGGTCACCCTAATATATAAGCTTAACACAAACAGCTATGGCGTATGATTAATGTGTATTCAGTTTAATTAGTCATACGTAATTTCTTACTCTGAGTTTCTCTCAAAAGGAAGTTTATATTGAATATTATCTTCCTGTTTCAATTTTTGAAATTTTTGATAATTTTGTTGTTTTACGCGGCGTATAAACAATAAAAAATGTTTTATGCTTATATAATTTATTTGTTCTTTTATTATTCTTAAAAAAAAAATACTTTTATTTATTAAGTGTTTATTTTCATCATAAAAATATGAAAAACAAACATTTACGTACTTTTAGAGCAGTGCAGTGGGAAGTTGATCTTTCAATTTTTTAAGAACAAACACACACAACCCGCAAAATGATTTGCTTGTCTGCAGAAAACACCCAGAGGATATGGTGGGAATCGAACCCACGACCTCTGGGCTGAGAGGATAGCATCGCTACCACTCAGCCCAAGGGGCAGCTAACATATGAAATAATTGATAAAAATTATTTAAGAAAAAGTAAACAGTAAATAGCCAAGTTAAGCAAGTAGACAATTTCGTTCCGCAAACATAAAAATAATAAATAAACTAAAGCAAAGAAAATCTTGTAAAATTGTGTAAACGAAATATATTTGGAAAATTTAAAAAAATATTTGGACATGCATACATATGAACATGCAAGTGCATACATATAAACGAGCATGTAAATGATCCCTGTAGTAAATAAATAATCGGTTGACAAAAAACACTTGTTATAAATTAATTATTTTGCAAGTGAATACAAAATCTCATACAGATATCAACCAAACATATTGCATAGAACCACACGTAAGAAATAAATAAAAGAAAAATAAGCAAATGAAAAGAAAATAAAAATAAAACAAAAGAAGCATGCCATGAAGTCAAATGTCAAGTATTTGTGTTGAAAAAAAAAATTAAATAATTTCAATACTAATATCTATAGTATTACGAGCAATATAAGCTTTCATATGAATGTATGTATGTATTTTTATTTTAAATATAAAACTACTGATTATTTCTATATATAAATACATATACATTATATATAAAGTAAATATATGAATGTGATATACATACATTTATATGTATATATATATATACATACAAATATGTACACCCAGCGAAAAAGCATCTTAAAATCAATAAAACCATATTGAATTAATAAGAAACATTAACGGAAGTTTAGTCATGTTGAAATTTTTTATTTCTATATGAATAAATTTAATTAATGTGACGCGTTCTTATTTTTAAGTTGCAGTTTTCCGTGAGTGTATATATTTATTTAAATATAATATTAATTGACAAAACAAGTAGTTACACTCAGAGAAAAGTTGCAACTTAAAAATAAGAACTCGTCAAATTAATTCAATAATTTTTAATACAATATTAAATGCATATTAAGATACTCAAAAATAAATAAAATTAATAAATAAATACTGCAAATTAATACTTTTCCATATTGTTATTAGAAATTTCAACATGACTAGACTTTCCTTAATGTTTCTTATCAATTCAATATGTTTTTTATAGATTTTAAGCTGTTTTTTCTCTGGGTGTAGTAGTCAATTTTAAAGTCATGCAGAGACGGACAATTGACTACCGTCTATAACATGCCTATTTCAAAAAAGTGAGTTGGCGACAAGGAAAAAAGTCACTTAATCAACTAGATGTGGTTATTAAAATACTAGTTTGAAGTTACTTACAAATTGGTTTGAGTTCCTATTGGGTTGTTTCTATAACACAACATAAGCATTCTCTACATAACATAAACATACTAACACACATACATACGTACATACATTAGAGTGGCCATTAGTTTTATGCAGAATTTTTTTTTGTTTGATTAAATATAAAAACATTCTTTTAACAAGAGACTTTATTTCTGTTGCTATAACAAATTTTTATCACTTGTTAAAATGTAAAAAATAAAAGCACAACTAACTAAAAATATCTATGCCTGTATATATAGGTATGTACATTACAGTAGCTGTTAATCAGTTCAGTTTTATGCAATAAAGAATACAAAAAAATTAATAGCGATAGGTTGCGATTTAGGGGCTGCGTCCGCCTCTCAAAGTTATTCCTCAAACCCATATATTTAATGTATTTTTTTTCCTTTGAACAAGTATATCTATGAAATAATTTAATAGATATAAGTTCTTATTATACATATGTATAATAAGAGACTCCAAAAAAGTCATGAAAATGTAGAGTTTACGATGCGGAAGTAGTGAAAATTTCGATCCGATCTAATGATTTTTACATAGGGTTGTCATTGCAAGAAGTTCTCTTTTTCGATGCCTGGTCACTGAATTGGAAGCGATATTAAGAAAAATTCCCTTTTTTGTGTTCTATGATAATATTTTCATCTAGGAAAAATGGTAAATAGTTGCCTTTTTTAACAATTCGTTTCTTTTTATACGAATTTAAGCCCGAAACAGCGTTTTCATTTAAATTTAAGCAAATAACTTTTAAATTTTAGACTAAAAATAGTTCATAAATTTCTTTCAAAAAATTAATTTTTTTTAAATTCTGGTGAGTAGTTTCTAACACTATGGAGGAGTAACAAGGTTTTGTGTGACTAAAATAAGCTTCTACATGGTTTTTTGCTCACTCTCGGCAAACTAAAAATATCGATTTTTTGGAAGCAATGAAAATGTACTTCCGCTAGAATTACTTCAATTTTTTTCACAGGGATGTTTAGAATAAATAATTTTCATATAAATATAATGTTGATATATAAAATGTTTGGTATTTTGTTGGGTAATTCATTATTTTCTAAAATAATAAAAAAAAAATGTCTTTGAGGCCAATGGTTTTGATTAGAAAAACTAAAATAATGCCATATATTATATTCTTGTAGAGGCAATTTTTAAAAAGATAATCATATGCAAAAAAAGACATTGAAAAATTGGCTTGAAGGCCAACTTTGAGGAACAAATGCACCACCTTAAACACAACTTATTAGAGGTGCAGAAACATCGATGTTTGCTACCATCGATGTTTTCGATGTTTTTAAGCGAAACATCGATGTAACATCGATGTTTCTGAAGAAAATATACATACATATTATTATAAAGTATGCAAAATGAACGTGCAAATGATAAAAATACTAATAATTAAAATAAATAAAATAATAAATTTAAAATTTTATTTATTGAATAAAATAAAAAAAGCATTTTAATTCAAAGGTTAAAATAATAAAAAAAACATAACATTTAAATTCATAGGTTAAAATAATAAAACGTTTCACAAACGTATTTAAAAATGAGAGATCGTGTATAAAAAATAGAGATCGAAGATTTCTTTACAAATGTTCAAAAATTGACTGGTTTTTGTTAATAAACATAAGTTTATCGACCACGAGCGGCTTGAGGCGCGTTCGCCGATCGGAAATAATTTGGCCAGCCTTGCTGAACATTCGTTCCGACTCGCAGGAAGTTGCCGGCACGCATAAATATTTTTTTGCTACCTCTTTGATAGCCACCATACTTCCTGCATTCGTCTAAAAAAGGTTCATTAATTTCAGAATACTAAGTATAATTACATTTATTACATTTACCTTCCAAAACGAAAGAGGGTCGCATTCTTCTGGTTCATTTATATTTTCCAGGTGCTGTCTCAAAATTACAATGGCATCCGCTCGCGATGATTTTATTTTTGACTTAATTTTGTTTTGCAAAAAAGAAAAATTAGATTTTTGAGAAGATTCGAGTGGTATTGGCTGCTCCCGTGGAGTTTTTGACAAAACGGTATAAATCTCCTGCTCCAAAGCCTTAACTGCCTGATCTGCATTTGAAACCGACTTAAAACCATCCTTTTTAAATCGAGGATCTATTAGGGTTGATATGCGGGGAACAGTCCTTGTTTCATAGTGTGCAAATCTATCATTTAAACGGCTACTTAACATTTCGAAGGCACAGACAACTTCTGCAGTTTTAAGATTAGGTCTTAAGTTTTGCAATTTTTGATGCAGCTCGCATCTTAGAGGAATGACCAGAGAAATTGTTGCATTTTTGCTGCCAGAAATAGCCAGAGTTGCATCTTGGAATGGAGTAAGAAGTTCCGCAAGCTCCTTCAAAGTATCGATTTCCTCTGCGGAAAATGGAACCGGAGCCTTAGATGTAAATAATAAAACAGATGATAGTGCTTCCTTCGTTTCTAAAAGTCTTTTTATCATTTGGAAGGCACTGTTCCATCGAGTTGGCACTTCCTGAATCAGGCCAAGTGGGGTTTCAATAGTCTGGGCCTGCTTAAATTTGGCCATTGTAATGGTGCTACGTTTCATAAAGGAAACAATGGACTTACATTTAGCCAAAATGGGCACAAGTACTTCAAGTTTAAGGACATCTTGAACTAGCAAGTTTATGGTGTGTGCGAAACATGGAAAATGCTTAATCTCCAGAAGCTCGCATGCTTTCTTCATAGTGCAGTCGTTGTCGGTCACTATAAAAACAACTTTTTGCATCAGACACCACTCCGTCAAAACCTCGCGAATTGAGGCTGCAATATTCGAAGCAGTGTGGTTGGTGGGCGTTAAAAAGGTAGTTGTTGACAAAACGGCTGAGTTTAGCTTGAATTCAGAATTAATAAAATGACAAGTTATAGTCAAATAGCCCTCATTTGCTTTTGAAGTCCAACCGTCTGTTGTGAGTGCGACATATTCCACACATTCCAATGCAGACCGAAGTTGGTCTTTTAAAGTCTCGTAAACTTTGTGAAGCGATACATCTCGTAGGTACGTTTTACTAGGTAATTTATACCGGGGATCAATTTTCTGCATCAACGCACGAAATCCATTGTCATTGACAATACTAAATGGTTGCACGTCTAGTGCAATCATACGCATTACATATTCATCTAGTTCTACCTTACGCTTTGAATCAGCTGGATACTGCACATCTCTGACTAAAAATTCATCCAATTTCGTTGGTGCAGGAGAATTTTTTGAATTTAGATAATTAGGATGCATGCGTTTCAGATGATCCATAAGGTTCGTCGTGTTGCCAGCAGTTTTTAACACTTTCCCGCAATGAGTGCATGTAGCTTTTGTCCTTTCCTTCGTTCTTTGAAAATGTTGCCAAACATACGAACCTTCCCGACTGCGTTTTGAGGACTCAGCCTTACTGACTTCCTCTGACGTTCCTGTAAAGAAGAAAAAATAGCATTATAGCCGTATAATGTCGGACGTAAGTGTGCGCTGGAATTTGACGGCATAAAAAGTAAATTTCCGCGCACCAATCTGCAGCACACACGTTTGCTTTAACTTTTACTTACTTTTAAGATGTTTCTCCATTTTTGATAGATAACCCCACGGTTGCCACCAACGCCTTATATCATAAACCACGAAACAAATTTCCTATATGTTAAGTAAAAGAAATAAACTAGATATATATAAAATTTCAGTTAATCCTCACCTTTTGCGTGTTTTCTTTCAACTTGTCGATTTTTATTAGAGATTACAAAGAAAACATCGATATTCGTCATTAAACATCGATGTTTAACTAAAATTCAAAAACATCGATACATCGATAGTACCATCGATGTTTTCTCCACCTCTACAACTTATCGCTATGAAATTTTTTTGTATTTTTTTTACATAAAAATTTTCGATTTCGAAGGGAGAAAAAATAAGAAATCAAATAAAGAAAAACAAATAACAGCCACTCTAATGTACATACATATATGCAGGCAAATATACTTAAAGGTACTTGTGCTTTTGTTTTTTACATTTTAACAAGTGATAAAAAAAGTTGTTATAGCAACAGAAATAAAGTCTCTTATTCAAAGAATATTTTTATATTTAATAAATGTATTAAAAATACATTAAGGGTAAAAAATGTATACAATCGTTATGTTTTTGTTAAAATTTGTTACCCAAAAGTATCTCAGTAATCTCTTGAATTATTTGTTATTCTATAAGTAGTTTACTCCGGTTTGAGAATATCGTAATTTTAATATTGAAACGCTATAACCATAAATTTTTTTAAATCGAATTTTT
This sequence comes from Tachina fera, assembly GCA_905220375.1. Taxonomy (NCBI): domain Eukaryota; kingdom Metazoa; phylum Arthropoda; class Insecta; order Diptera; family Tachinidae; genus Tachina; species Tachina fera. The sequence goes on from LR999963.1 coordinate 63,082,271, forward strand.
TTATGTTTCAATAGAAGAATATCTAATGTATAGAAAAAATCAAAAATCTCGATTTCAAAAATATAATAAGTTATGGCAAGCACTTTTCTTTTTCCGCTAATACTAATACTCCAGCATGCTAAATTTCTTCGAAGTAACTTTATCGTCTACAAAAATACATCTTCTTGGGAGAACAGTTTAAGCTTAACGCTCATAAAAATTGTATGAATTTTTTTGTTAAACAAGCATATGTATTTCTTTTACATAGATGTTGGATTATAAGACAAGTTCTATAGTTAAGAAGTCAGTTAAGATAAATATCTTATATAAAAATATTTGTATAAATTCTTTGCTTGCTTGCCTTACTTGTAACTAAAGATTTCTTAAGACTTTACCAGATAAATTGCTCAAATGCAAATAAAATATGTATGAGCATTTGATTTTAACTATTTAGTATTTGAAATCATTATTTTGCTTGGACAAGTTCTTATTTCAAAAAGCTGCTTAAATTACATCCATTGTTATTCAAATACTTTAGCTGTGTATTTGTTGAATATACATATTTAAGCCAACATAAAAAATGTATTTTGGCATTAAAGTGCTCATTTTAATCAACTTTTCAATTCGATTGAAGATTTCAAATTATTGCCATAATTAGGCAAAGATGTTACTAGGTGAGGGAAGCTATTTAAGAATGTTTTGCTTTTTAGTCGAATTAATTATTTTTTTTTTAACTTAATTGGTTTCTTGGATATTTCTAAAAGTATTTTTAGTTATTCAATGGATACAAAAGATTGAATAAAAAAGTATTTTCTTATCTTATAAGATTTTCTGTTTGTATACTATCGATACTTAAAAACATACCCGTATTATAAATAAGAAACATCATTGTCACGTATGTTGTAGCTTAATATATTGTTTAAGTTTTGAAACTGTATACAGGGTATCTAAATAGAAAGTTTGCATATGTTTAGCTTACACAGTTGCAACGAATCTGAGGTGCTGCGTGATATTTCCATGGGTAGTAGTGCTGTCCTTTGAACAATAATTATTTAAATATAAGAAGATTAAATTTTAATTTGTTCAATCATATCAATTATTCGAAAAATTTTCTTAAATATTTCTTTTTTTAATATTTGATATCACATAACTTTTTAAGTATGACTAGATATTATGCTCAAAGTTACAAAAAAGTATGCAAATACTTTGTTTTCTGGACCTTTTGCGTTAAAAATATTGTGCCGAACGATAAAAAAAGTTACCATTTTTAAGCACAAAAATTTAAATCAAGATATAACTATTATTTTCTTAGGTGTAAATAAAACTCAAGAAGTAATGATTAAAAGGTAATATATAATATCTATAAATATATATAAAAATATAAAGTATAATTGAGACTTACGATACCATGTTCTAATATTATAATAATATTGTTAAATACGACCAAAGTATTATTTTATATAATAATAATATTTTATTTTTAATCATATATTTATTGGTAAATCTTTTGTTTAAAACTAAATTAATATTGCTGAAATAAAATTTGTATAACAACATGTATACTTACATATGGGCAATTCCCAGGGGACGGACGCGACATTCGTACACTTTTATTTTAGCAAAAAACAAGAAAGGAGTGGAAAGATTCAATATATATCTTAGAGTTTTAAAGTAATGAAGGAGTAGTATATTTAAGAAAAAATTCTGGGCGATATAAGTATTATAGTAAACAGATATAAGCAAATGTCAGCAAGAAACGGAAGCGACAAAAATAGAAGTTATTTTTGTGCACTTATAGAAATTTACATAATTCAGCGAAATTTTATGAAGAATTATTTTTTGGAAATTTAAAAATGAAAAGGTAATAAGATCTTTTATGTGTAGATTTATAAAGCATAAAAATTTTAATTTAATTTTTTTAAATGGTTAAAGTACAAATACGGACGCGACAAGCGGACGGGGCACATTTTTTTCCCATGAGAATTAAACGCAGTAGCCTTTCTAATATTGATTGAACTTTAATTAAAAAGTAATAAAACGATAACAAACGTTTATTTGCTACTGAAAAAATTTAATAAATATTCACCCTTATTCCAGTTGTCACCATCGACGTCACTTTAACACAACACCAAAAAATTGGTGCTCGTTTATCCGTTGTCGAAAACAACTGACTCCTGTTGGCAGGCTTATGATATTTTCTAGACCTTAAGGAATGGAAATATATTGTCAGTTGTGGAAAATTTTTTTCTAGAGCGAGTAAAGAAGCCGAAATTTTTTGGTATTGTGTTATTAAAGTGACGTTGATGACGACCACTGGAATAAGGATGATTGATTTTATGCGACGTATGCGACATTAGTATAAGTATAGGTGGAAGCAACCTCAAACAACTTCCCTTATTACAGCTTTAGTCTTCTTTTTTTCTGCTGTTATTACGTAGGTTGTTGTTAGTGAGAAATTTGGAAATTACAAAAAAAGAAAAATAATACAAATTACTTTAAATACTCGCTAAAAAAAAGATTCAGCAAAGAAAATATGTCTTTTAAAAGTGCCACATTTTGCTCAAAAAATTTTACAAATTAAAAACGCTTCTACATTTTTAAAGTATAGAGCTTTATGCTTTATTATTTAAAACAAAAACGAAAAATTTTTAAGCGCAAAAAAATTTTGTTTTGGTTAACCTTTTTCTGGAATTACTTATATGAGTGTATATAATATACATACGTTTATATATTTTTATTGATCTACACTTTTGTTTATACTTTATTTATTTATTTATTTAATTCCACGCGAGCACTACCAATAGTAGACAGATGTTTCTGAAAAAGATTTTTTTAAAAGCTTTATATAGTATGGTTTTGGATAACATTATATTGTTATTTACTTCATATTATTTTTACATAATAATACAAATTATATTGTAGTCATAAATTTTTAACAAAAGTATATTGTTAAACTCTGATCATATCGCACTTTCAATGAATATAAAAATGAAATTACTCGTATTAAATTCAAACATTACTTTGTTTATCGTAACGACAAAAATGTTTAATAATAATATTGTTTTTCAATCATTCTACAACCATATATATTCTTTGTGCGCAGAAGTGTCTGCCCCTGTGGCTGAGTTGGGTGCCCCTGTGGCTGAGTGGTAGTAATGCTAGCCTCTCAGTCCAGAGGTCGTGGGTTCGATTCCCACCATAGACCCTGGGTGTTTTGCGCAGACAAGCTAATCGCTTTGCGGGTTGTGTTTGTTCTTAAAAAAAATATAAATAAATAAAAATAAGAGTGTCACTAAAGATATGTCAGTTGTTAAAATTTAATATTGCAGCCAACAGACGCCTGTTGCTTTTGATTTAACTATTCAGATATAGTAACGATGGGCTTAATTTGTGTGAGTGTTTATGGTAGTGAAATTACATTTCATACATTTAGCAATCATTGAAACATAAGATTACTTTTCACAATTCGGAAAGGAACAAATTGCAACTCAAAGTATAAGAAAACATTTCCTTTAATTTGTAGTGATATGATTTATAAAAACCAGGGACTGAAACCATGAAAAAAATGGGTTCAGGTTAAGGTTTGCGTTAATCAAAATAAAAAACTCAGGTTCTGGTTCGGTACAGGGTTCGGGTTAAAAGTAAAAAAAAACTACATGTCTTTTATTTGTAAAAGCTGTATTAGCTTATACGCTGTTTTTCTATCAAATTTAGACTACACAGATGCATAAATATAATGTATGTATATGTAAGGGTGTTCAATACGCCTTAGTCGTTATTTTATTTTGATTTTGTTTTTAATTTTTTTTTTGCATGCAGGAAATGTACTGGATCTTATTATTCTTCTATTAAATAGTTCTCTATTTCTTATATTTTTGAAACCGAAACTTGCTGAATTTTTCTGCTCAACGGGTCTTGGGTTCAAAGTCTTTATAAACAACAAACCTCAACCCGTTTGGGTTCATGTTCGGGTTCGGTTTCAGTCCCTGATTAAAACTATTGAAATTCTATTTTCTGTCTTTCTTTCTTCTTCATTACTAATTTGCAAATAGACAAATTCTATAGAAAATTTTTGTTCTTGTAAAAAAAAAAAAAAATTCATGAAATAATTCCTGAATGTGCAAAAAAGCTTACTTTACTGAAAAATAATTTTTTCCCGGAAAAATCTTTGACTCCCAAAAATGCGATTTATATATTTTATTTTCCCTTAAAATCAAAATGTTCAAGAAATCCAAAACCTGCCTAATAGTATTCTAACGTATGTATGTAGACGTCTTTTTGTCTACTTATAAGAAAAAAAAATTTATTTCATTTTGCTCCATTTCGATTTAACACGAAGTATTGCTAAACAAACTCGTGCTCCATTTCCATTTTGCTTAAATAAAAGATATTATTTCACTTACATAAATGACTACAAATGCTTTATTTTATGACATGAAATAAAAATCGATTTCCTTCGCTTCGCTATAAACGTCACTAACGAAGCCAGTTAAGAAACCTGATTTATATCTTGTGTCCTTTACGAAATAAATAAAATTTGAAGTATAATATTTCCTTTTTTTCCTTTTAGAACCATTGAGATGAAATTAAAATACGTAAAATTTATAAGTAGCACACACATCGTTAGTAAAAACATATTTGTCTGTATAAGTGTTGCATTATTTATGTCTGTATGTAGACATGTGAGGGTTTTTGTTGCTCTTGAAGGGTAACAACAAAATGTTAATAAAAAAAAATCATTTAACAAATGTTGTGTGTAACAACAAACAATGTGTCAATATGTGATAATAAAAATATATTTTATTTTAACAACTACGAGGGTTATTATCTTTATTTTGTTGAGTGTTAGGATTTGGATACTTGCTTACAGTTTTTTTTTCGAAACCAAAAGTTATTTTTTTTTTAGCTCGGTGCAATTTACAGAAGGTTTATTTAGCTGTTAAATGAACTGTCAGACTGTGTTGACTTTTCGACATTTATAGTCAGTAAAAAGCCTGTTCGAGAATGTATATCTGCGATGCATGTACAGTTTTTAACGTTTCAAAGTGCTTTGCTGAAGTAGATAACGCAGAAATAAATGTCAAGTATGAAGTAAAAACATAGATGCTACCAAAAAAAAAAATATTATCAGCGAACTTGTATTGTATTTTAAAGGAAAGTTTGCTCGTATGATGCCCAGCAGTGATATATTTAGGAACAAGCCCTACACTCATTGTAAATGTCAAAAAATTAGCGCAGAATGACAGTTATTTTAACAAGTAACTCTGGCAAATCATCACGAGTAGATTGATGCTTGAACAATGCTACCAAATTATCCGGATTTACTTCGAAAATTAGTCATTCGTTAGGGCAAGTTACAGACGACTATCTTTCATCTGAGCTATCCGTCCCTCGAACTATTTATAGATTTTATACTATAGACTTTCCAAATATTGCAAGAACACCAATAAATTTAAGCACTATGCATATTCAACAGAATATCGCCACTGTAAACTAAAATGCAGAGAAAATCCAAATTTATCTCCTCGTTATTGGTAGCAGGAATTAAGGTCCTGTCCGTCCACTACTTGAACAACTTTGCGAAAGATTTTGGACTACAATCATTTAAGATCCAGTGGTTGCAATAGTTTAAGCCTCTAGACCATTAAATGTGTGGTTCTTATGCTGATTTAGCCCCAGAGCAGATGAAAACTGATTTAATATTTTGTTTCTAAAGTAAACTCAGCGATGGGGCCATTTTTGACTTAATTTTTTATAATTATTACATCTAGATGCAACATGTAGTGCGCTTTGCCCACTGGTGACATTATAAGACCTTATGTAAAAAAACCTTATGCCGTAGCTCACGTTACGATCTATGGAGAACGTTGTCGCTCTTTGAACAATGAATTTTTTTCTTTTGAAATACACACGGAAAAATTTCATATTTAAAACTACGGACAAAAAGTTGATTTAACAGTTTTCGGCAGTTTTTTGCTTAACACCTGTTTCATGTTATTTCTATATGAGTTACACTAACCTGTAAAGAAATATGTTTTCTTTTTGAAATAACTTTATTCCATTGTTGATTTATTATTCCAATACTGTTAAATCAAAACGCAGAATCATGTTGAATCAAAGTTATTTCAAGTTAAAACAACGTGAACTCGAAAGTTAAATTTTATGAAGCCTCATATATGAATCAATGTTATTTCAAGTTGAAACAACGTGATTTGTATAGTGAAATAGCATGGAGAACCATTTCGATTTAAAATTATTTCAAGCAACAATGAATTGTTTATAGACAATGCTTGACCACCAGCAAATAAAGCTCACTTATCATAAGTTAGATTTTAATTCAACATACTTGAATTGAAGATTTAAAATAAAACTTAAATTAAAGTTATGATTGAGGTGTAATAAGTTTGTAGTATATGTTTCTGTGTCTACGCGTACAGACTAAAAGGCTAGACCGATTTTGATTTAGTTTTTTCTGTTTGATTTTTAAAACTTTTAATGTTTGTTATTAATAAATTTCATATAATTTTAATTTATCATTTGTTAACGCACTAATGATTCCAAAATATTATTATAATTATTCAGTAAAATATTTTTTTATTTTTCTGTAGCTAATGCAGGGAGCCATTACCCAAAAATTTTTAGACCAATCAGTGTTATTATGTTAAACTTTTATTTAAACAAATGAGAAGTTCAATTAATACTAAAGTTGAAACTAGAACTCAATAATCAACATGTGTTTTATTTCCTTACTTTTCCATTATTACATTGGTTGACTTTTTATCAATTCGAATTGTAGTTGTAAGAAGTATGTAAATAAAATAAATGAAAACAACATTAACGGCAACAACAACAATTCTCAAACAAAAATCTAATTATTAACTTAACTGCACTCAGTCAAAAATTATTAGGTGGAAACATCCTATTCTTGATAAAGCTGTTGTTGTTTTTTTACATTTATTTTCTTTACATACTTTTTACAACTACAATTCGAACTGATAAAAAGTCAGCCAATGTAGCAGTGGTGAAGTAAGAATTTAAAAAACATGTAATTTGGCATCCAAAGCGGTGCAAGTTAACACCTCTCGATTATCTGCTGTGAGACTGCGTGATGTCACTAATCTATACTGATGAACTACCAACAATTAATACCTTGGAAGCCATCTTAAGTGGTGTTATATGTGAAACACGGCCAGAAATGCTCAAAAAAGGGCCACAAATTGAACCTCCAGAGTGCGCTTCGTCAAGAACAAGTGCAATGGCCATATGCCCGATATCAATTTCAAAGGTCAAGACCAGGCATGGAATTTTGGGAAGAAAATTGTTTTAGATTAAAATTTAACTTTTTCTTTTTAAGTTTGACATTTTTTAAGGCCCTAATAATCCCAAATTATAATTTTAGTTATTTAGTAAAATATTTTTTTTATTAAAAATACATTGAAATTTATTATTGAGGTGTTTAGCTATGCCTATTCACTGTTGCTAATGCAGATCATCAGGGCACCTTTACCAAAGTTTATTAGAACAAATGAGAATCTCAACAAATATCAAAGTTGAAACAATAACTCAATAATCAGCATTGTTTTTTATTTTCTTACTTTCCTACATTGGCTGATTTTATTTTTTCAGTTCTAATTATAATTGTAAAAAGTATGTAAAGAAAATAAATGAAAATAACAACAACAGCAATTCAAAAATAGAGTGTTATCACAAAAGCATTTTTGATCAGCTGCAATCATGTTAATAATTAGCAGGGAAACCAAAAATATGCCCAAGAAAAATTAAAACTTTAAAATATACAGTAAAAACTTAAAAATATGCTCTTAAAAATTACAGAAATTGGTTTATTTGTAAATGGAAATATATTTTAAATTAGAAACTTCAACAACACTTGCATCACAAAAATATAAAATGAACAAAAAAAAGGAACAAAGAATTGAAAAATTAACAAAAGATAAATGCCGTATTTGAAGTATTTTGTATAAATAAGACAAGCTTTTTATTTATATTTTTTTTTGCAATAAACAACAAAATACTGACCTTGATTTTTAAATTAAACTCGTTGCTTGTCAGATCTTAATAAACTTGTATACGTTGACAATGTTCCTTTAACGTCTACTCGGGACAGAGTCCATCACAAAAAGCAAAACCAACTTTTGATTGAAACTAACGTGCGTAAAAACTTCGTAATATACATACATATGTATGTATAAGAAAAATTCAGAAAAAAACATGGAACATTGGTAATAAGTTTGAGATGGTGAAAAAAATGTTTACAGATAAGATTGATGGATATTAAGCATATTAAAATAAAGAAAATCTCTACAGGATCAATATATGTCGTGAGAGGGTAAACTATGCTCAAAAAATTCAAAAATATACTAGAAATATGTATGTAAAACTGATTTATGAAAAAACATCTCCTAAAGGCTAAAATATGCACTAACAAATCGATGCCAAAATTTATAAAAAAAATTCTGAACCGGATAAACATCTTACCTCCGAATTAATACGTCACACAAGGAAAAACATGAAATTGCATATTTGCGGTTTCCCTGATAATAAGTGTGTTTCATGGGAAATGTTACAATTTAAGTTTAACATTAGAAATAGACATGAAGCATGAGTTGAGTGTTTACCAAATGTCTTCGCCATCGCGTGCTTGTCACGATTTAAAATTATAAAAGCAAACATTGGAAATAATAAATTTCGATGGGAAATTTTTAAAAACAACCACAATCCCTCGTACACAGGGTTGTGATATTGAAGCAGGAAAATATAGAAAGAAAATATTATTTCTTAATAGAAAATACAAACGATACGGATATTATCGTTTTCTTTTTAAATATTTTTATATTTTTACTGTAAAAAAAACACACTTAAAAAGGTTGTCAAAAGAACAAAAATATATTTATACTTATGAATGATAAAATTCAGTTATCGTTGGCATGTGGAAGTCTATAAAAAAGTTTCAGCTGACGGCAACGCAACAGTTTCTTCTTGACTGTAGCTAAGGAACTCTAAATTTTTCATTGTTAAATAAATAAATATAGAAATATTTTTTTTAATAAGACCGTTTTGTTTTCTTTCAATTTCATTTTCCTTTTGTCACAATGAAATATAAAACGTTTTGATATTCCTTTGTATGTGAAACAAGTTCGTTATGAGCCTTTTTTATAGCAAAATAATTCAGCCTTGATATTTTTCTAGGATTAGAAAAAAATATATATGTATATAAACACTAACGAAAATTAAAAAAAAGAAAGAGAATATATTAATTGCTTAAAAGCAATATTTGACTTAAGACGAAATAATTTTCTCTGCCTTTGAAATACAAAAGGTATCAAGACAATATAATCTTCTTTAATTGATGAGATGATTAATTTTTTTAATCAGAGAACTAAAAAGGAGAAGAAGAAGAAGTGAAATGAAAAATAAAGGCAAAATTATTGCCAGCAGTTTTATTTTTCTATAACGAGCAATCAAATTCCAATTAAAGAGTATAAATCAAACAAATAACTTCGCATAAATCTTTTAGATTGAATCATAAATTTCTTGTTTTAAAGCAATTTATAATAATAGCCAGAAACTCAATTTGTTTAAAGATTATATTTCATTTTTAACTTTGTTGTGGGACACTTCAAGACTTCAAGTAATTCCTGCTGTGTAGACTACAGAGAAAAAAGGAATTTTTTTCATTTAATGTGATACATTTCTTTCAGTTTACTTCATTAAGTAGGATTTTAATGAATTCTGTTCCAGACATTAAAACTTTTGGGTTCTGATTAATCACATTGAAAAGAGGAAGAAAATTTAATTGCTGTCCAAATAATAATTTCCTGCGAGACCAGGCTGATCATCAGTAACTCTCACACTACAATGGTTTTAGAGCATTGCAAATTGGCACTAACCTTAAATTTTTTTTAAGAACAAACACAATCCGCAAAGCTTGTCTGGGGAAAACACCCAGAGTCTATGGTGGGAATCGAACCCACGACCTCTGGACCGAGAGGCTAGCGTCACTACAACTCAGCCACAGGGTCATTATAATGAAAAAAAAGTATTATATAAAAATTGGCCACATCTGCCGCCCACCGCAATACAAATCTAATTTTTTGTATAAAATTTTTCTTATCCAAGCAAAAGCTTCCAAGCATCAGAGTATGACATAAGTAAGTATCGCTTAAAATACTCTTTGAGTATTGACTGATAAGCAACTAGAATAGCATACAGTTTAAAATGAAAAAAATACTCATACGCAAGTTGAAGTTCGTATCAAGTTCAAACTGAATACATATGTATAACTGTAAAAAACCAATGATTTCGTTCATACACATTTACTAAACTATACAGTTTAAGTAAAAGTTGTATACTGTATCAAATACTAGCACTTGCATAAGTATTAAAATACTCCGAATATAAATTCGGCTACACATGAGTATATACAGGGTGGCGCAGAATGAGCTATATGGCTTAAATGGTTTGTAACTTTTTTATTTATGCGATTATTATATATATTTTTTTAAATACAGTAAAGGTAGTCATTTCAGCTTTTTGTAGGAAAAATGGAAAAAAAATTTAAATTCAACTTTTGGTGCATTTTTTACCTGTATCTGCTGTAAAAAACATTAAATTTTCCCAAAACAAACTGAAATTAGTATATTATTGGGGAAAAATGAATGGAACAATGATATCCTGTAAATGATGTCAATTTTCTGCTTCGCACATACTTGCCTTTTTTTTAGCATATTTTTCATAACTTTTTGCAAAATTTCGGGTGTAGTGGCCATGATTTTATTTCAAATGTAGGTTTTTAGTTGCACTATGGTTCTTGGTTTTTTCACGTTTACTCTTTTTTCCAAATATTCCCAGAGAAAACTGCCAGGAGCTGTTAAATCTGGTGGAGACCAGTTTAAATCTTTATGTGACCAGTAATGCTGTGTCAACCCATATACTGTTGGTTTGAAAAATGAAATTCAATTATTTTTGTACCCCAAGTCTTCTTCACAAAATGCTGGAAAATACAAGGAAATAATAGTTCTTGAAAGTCTGTGCATAAGATAAGAGGTTTGTGACTATTCCAAATATGCGGTTGAAGTCTACTGATGATTTGTTACAGCAACAATGAAATGCATATAGACCAAGCTGAACCACCAGCAAATAAATTTCAAATTAAAATATAATTATGACAATATATAGCGAATAATAAATTTTTAAAAGGAAAAAATAATAATTATATAAAAAAAGATTTCTTTGATGTGTCAGGTCAAGATATTTATTTTAAAATCTAGGTCAATATTTTGTTGTTTGTTGCAATAAAATTATAAATAAAAATCTTGTCTTATATATCCAAAATACAGTTCCAAAATTTTAATTCTGATATCGTGCTTTCTTTTGAAATTGAAGTTAAATTTTTACGAATATCCAAAAAATAATAATTAGAATAATTTGCTTTAGTCAAAATTTGTTTTAACGTGCTCTTCAAATACAAATTATTGTTTTTAGTATGGCAGATATGCTTTGTTAATTTTCTTTTGTTTCCTTTCCTTTGTGTTTTTTATATTTTTCTTTTTTTATATGAAAATGTTGTTGAATTTTTGAACTAAAAATATATTTTCATTACAAATAAAACAATTTATTCTATTTTTAAGAGCATATCGTTTTTAGGGTTCCGTTCACCAAAGGTGAAAAATGGAACCCTATTGTTTTCGCTAAACTGTCCGTCTGTCCGTCTGTCCGTCACACGGTATTTTCTCAGGAACCGTAAGAGCTACGGACCTGAAATTTTAACAGAGTACGTAGAACCTTGGCCACTACAACAACAAATACATGAGAATTATAAATTAAAGGGTTCTCCAAAACGAGCGACGAAAAATGTTAAAATCTCATGTAATATACATACAATTGTATGTACATATGTATATTGACACTAGTGTATTTTTATAAAAACTACAACAATAAACATTAAAATATTAAAAAATTTAAATTAAAGGGTGGTCCATCAGTTAATGCAATTTTGACTATGTAATTTTTACAAATTGCTATATCTTGGAGACCGTAAGAGGTAAACTCTTGAAATTTTCAAAAACGGTAAAACTAAAAAATCCGAAAATTATAAAATCGCCAAACCGAAAAAAATCGCCAAAACCTGAAAAAAATCGCCAAAAATTTAAAAAAAATCGCCAAATCGAAAAAAATCGATTAAATGAAAAAAAAAATCGCCAATATGAAAAAAACGCCAAAAACCGAAAAAAATCGCCAAAACGCGAAAAATGCGCCAAAACCAAAATAATTGTTTATGTGAAAAAAAATCGCCAAAATGAAAAAAAAATCGCCAAAAATTAAAAAAAAAAATCGCCAAATTTAAAAAAAAATCGCCAAAATAAAAAAATCGCCAAAATTTAAAATAAACGCCAAAATAATAAAAATTGCCAAAATTAAAAAAACTTCAAAAATCAAAAAAATCGCCAAAACGTGAAAAAAAAGTGCCAAAACTCAGAAAGCGCCAAAAAATTCAAAAAACCCCAAACTAAAAAAACGCTTAAAACCGAAAAAACCCAAAAACGAAAAAAATCCCAAAACTATAGTTTATATTGTTCGTATTGAATTACATATCTCGTGCCCGCACGGAACCCTTCGTGCGCGGGTCAAAGTCGCACTTCACTGAATTTTTTTTTTAGTGAATATTTTCAAGTTTTTAGTGCATATTGAGAGCGTATAAAACACTTGTTTTAGAGTATAGTTTTGGTTTCCCTGGTTATGACGTTTTAGTAAATGAGTGATACGCGGTACTGTACAATAACTGTAGGCATTTTTTTTTGAGAGACTGATTTCTGATATTTAGAATTATATAAAAAGTTAAGGAGGATATACCTCGAGAGCTATTTGGTCTACATATCTAATTAAAAAAAAACGAAAATTATCTTCAAATTATATTTTCATTGAAGAAACAATAAGAAGTCTCATGAGAACTCTTATAATTGCCATTTGTGTAATTGGGCAAACTTGCGAGACTTGTTTCATAAAGCCCTTTGTAACCTTTTATGCAAACAACTTATATAAATTTGAAACAAACGTCAAAAAATTAGTTCAATAAAAATATCATAATAAAATGTAAAGCAATTTTTAATTTAAAAACATATTTTTACTTTCTATAAAAATAAAAAAGTGTGTGTGTGTGTGTGTCTAAAAATCCGGAAAGTTGTTATTTACAAAATGCACAATTGCACAGCTTAAGCTTACGAGTGAAAATTATTGGGCAAATTTAACAGGTTTGTGTAAGTAAATTCCCATACAATTTTTGACATTTTATTTACGAGAGTGTACAAATGCACAATTGTACTGTTTGCGAGACTTTTGAACATTCTTATGAAAATCCTTAATAAATAAATATTTTTAGCATACAACCAAAGAAAGAAATATTTCAGTGGATTCAAGTTAAGTTCTCGCATGCGTTTGTTATTCCGGCTCTGGCTCGTCGGCAATCGGGCGGGTTGGGGTTTTGAACTTAACTTAGGCTGGAACAAATGGCTACACACAATAAACATTTTAATTGCATACGAATTCATTATAACAAATTTTATTGCAAATAAGAGGATAAAACAAGAGAGTTAAAATAAATTATAAATTAAAACAAAGACTGTAAATATAATGTAATCGGAAAGTAAATGACTATTGCAACTATAAAATATGTTGTCAGTATGTGGAATTTGCAACATGAAGCCCAACCCAACCATGATCATCTGTATATATCCATAACGACTTACTGATTTTATGATGATCCCACAAGTGAATCACTATCTAGCTTTCCTTTGTAGCAAGAAACAAAACTAACGGATTTAGAACTTCATTCATTTGATTTTATTCAAAAAAAAAAATTATACTTTCACCTTAAATTATGCAAGGGCATTATAACAAAAAATTTAAAGTAGTTTTAATAAATAAAACTATTAAAGAAGGCATTTTATATATAAAATAAATAATGTAGTGTTGGATTCTTATTATTTCAACGATTTTGGTTCCACACACTGTATGGCTATTATTACAAAAGTTATTTAAAAATATTTAGAAAGATACTTAAAGCAAAATCAAAATTAGGTCATTGAAGTAGGTCAGTTGTTTTTTATTTTAATAATAAGAAGTGAAAAAGAATTTTGCTGACTTGATTTGATTAGAAATATCAGATTTACAACCAATGTAAATTGTATGCATGCTTTAAATTATGTACCTGACAATAGATTTTTTTTTAAATATATATATATATATATTTTTTTTTTTACACTAATTAATATTTAAATAATCATTAATATTTTATGATATTTTGATTTTTTTCCTTTTTCTTGATTGCTTTGATTTTTGTATTCCTTTTCGTTTGCAATTTTTTTATCTTACTTCTATACACTTATATGCATGAGCTTTTTTTCTTCTTCAAAAATTTACTTTTAATATATTTTTTTCTTAAAGATTTATGCTCTTATGCAAAAACTATTGTTAAAATTAAAGCATGCGTTAAAACCGGTTTTGCCATACAAAATTCGTACGTTAAACCAACTTTAACTTTACAAATTTTTTTTGCATAAGCGGGTTAATCTGTATTCTCTTCTCTTTTTTTTTAATTTTTATATATTTATATTTATATTTTTGTTTCACATCACAAAACAATTTTATTTTAATTCAACCTCGGACTATAAATTTATTATTAAAATTTTTAATATTTAGCAGAATTGCCTCTGACACAAGTTAAGAAAACTATAAAAGTAATAAAACAAAATAAAATTGTGACTTACGTATAGTTGTTTCATTGGTTTCCATCGATGAATGCCCATTCAGCAATGTGTAGATATATATGTTGAAAAGAGATAGTTGTAATTAAGGTTTCTGATGTGATCGGCAACATTGATTTGTAATTTCTTTGTGATATTATTCTCTGGACGAAGGGAAAAAAGCAACAATATTTCATAAATTTTAGCAACATTATAAATATGTACGTATGTACTAAGATACCAAATAAAAAAGTTTTAATGTGAATCTTATTTCCCGCCAACCAAGTGATTCGTTTTTTTATGGGATGAAATAGTTTGATGAACAGGTGGTAGTTCTTTTTTTTTTGTACCTTAGTTCTTAGCAAAAATCCCAACCATCAGTGTTTGCAAATTATTATATTGATTTTTTCCTATTTCAGCAAAGTGTATGTGTCCTACTTATTATGATGGTTGCATGACCATAAAGTTTTTTTCCCAAGTCAATAATCTTTCTCATAGGTGTCTCAAAAAGAACGAAATTCTAATTTTGGTACATGGGCTGATCTTTCACTTTATTTCATCAGCTTGCGATAAATTTAGTTGAAATAAATGAGTTAATATTTGGTGCCAAATCTGAAATTATTCATATTTGGTTAGAAATTTAATTTTTTTTCATAAAATTTATTAATTAATGTTTTTATTTTTACCCGCACAATTTGGCACCCAAAATGTGAAACTTTTGATATGAGAATTTGATGACTTTCTAATTGTGGTTTTTATCTATTCTTTGTACCAGAAATTTATTTTACCAAATTATTTTTTCTCCTTTTGTTAGGTATTTTACTTAAAACTTTCCAGGATTTATTACTTGGACCACGTTTTTTAATTATTACTTTAATTTTTAAAAGTTGAATAACAATAGAAAGTAACTGCGAGTGATTTTAGCCTTATATACTTCTATAAATACACATACTAAATTGCTTAATAAAAGTTGGCGCTTTAATCACTCTGCCAGAATTAACGAGTAAATAAAAATCACGTGATTAGGTGAACAGTAACAAATTTTTTTCGAGTAGTGATATACTGATTTGCTGCTCAGTGGGACAAAATAATAACAATATCTTTGAGCTAGTTAATGTTAGGTTGATTAGATCTAATTAGCTTCAATTAAAATTATAAGTCAACTAATCGTAGTTTTTTTTTATTATTTCAAGCTTACTTAAAAAAAGTACTTTCTATGCCAGCACTTTACATATTCAGTAAAAAAATATTTTCATTAATCCTTGGCAAGCCTTATAGTAGTTTTGAAGTTATTGAGAAAAAACTTTTTTCCAAGCAAATTTAGAATTAAAAATTTTTGCTTAGATTTTGTCTACATGCTTTTGGAACTCATCATCAAACCCAAAAAAAATTTTGAATTTATTTTTTTCTTTAAAAATTGAAATATTTATTTAAAATGTTAAATAAATAGTTACAATTTATAGGCCTGCATAGATATAAATCTAATATACAGACCATACTAAATTGCATCTTTATTTTTTCATGATTTATATATTTATCCCAAAAACAAATACCGCAACTTAAATAAAATTACTCATAGGTAATTTAATATTTAATCTTTCAAAATTAACATGCATGTTTTATTACACTTTTTTATAGGGCCATAAATACACATACATGCACACATATAATATTTTTATGATGCCATAAACACAAAATTACAACCAACACTATCTAATAACAAACAAAAAAGCAAAAAAAAAACATTTAAACAATTTGCATGTATTTAGCACAAATTAAACTACAAAATCTATTAAAAGCCAATAAATACTTTCAAACAAATTGAAAATATTCGTTTAAATATTTAAAACAAAAAAAACAAAAATCAAAAACAAAACAAACTAAATATTTAAACAATCAACTGCAAAAAAAACACAAAACATCTGCTCCCAATGAACTCGCTGTTAAACAATAAAAACACCGTCATTCGCACTTTACATTACAAGTATTTTATTTGTTTATTTAAGTTTTATTATTTTGATTTAAGGGATTCGGTTTTTTGTTTTGGCTGTTAACTTACAGCAAAAATAATAATAAATAAAAAAGCAAAAAGTTCATTAATATTGAATAAGCGAAAAACGATTTTCATTTCAAATAGTAAAAACAATTTAGATTTTGTGTGGTTTGTTTGGATTGGAGTGGATTTTTTATTTAAATTTAATTTTGTTTTTTCAATAATAAACATTAACACTGATTGCATTGAACTTTCAGTAAGATAAAAAATAATTGAAAATATTTTTTTTAGTACTCGCAGCCCTTAATGGAAAATTTGATATTAAAAGAAAATCATTATAAAAATTAATAATTGGCCTCATTATTCATTCCGTTTTGCGATTGAGGAAAAAATTAAAATTTTTGTGCGGAAGCAAATTTGTAAAGTTTTCCTTCCGTTGCTGCAGTATTCTTCCTCCGTTGCGGTTTTAACAATTTATTGATTCTGTAATATAAGAGTATATAGATATATTTCTTCAATTTATTTGAGATTAAATTTTAAAAGTAAAAGCTTAGTGAAAGAAAAAAAATGTAAGGAAAATATAAAAAAAAATGTTTTTATTAAAAAGAAGTTTTTATGTTGTTGCCCCTTAAGCAACTTTTTTGCCCCTTAAGCAACTGATGATCCAACAAAACTTGCGTAACCCAATGCTTATACACATACTGCCAATAATTAATTGAGAATTACAAAAGTACAAGCAAATTCAATAAATTTTATAAGATTTGTTTTTAATTTTGAATTTTAATTACGTTCAATGACAACCAAAGGTGCCATAACCGCCAAAACGGTTAAGTGACATAATATTAAAACTTAAGGCAGTTTTGTTTCTGTTTAGTTGAAAGTCTGTATGAGTGGTTAGTTTTTACTTTTTCGTTCTGTTCAGTTGCGGACAGATCTGTAGAAAATAGAATTCAACGTTAAGTGACAGCCAAAAGTGTGTATGCATTGGGTGTTTTTTATTGAGGTATAGAACTTTAAGTTGGCATCACTTTTTTAACTGGCGGCCATTTTGTCAGCTGTCAAGTGATTAATATTTAGTTTAGTTTGCCATTTCACCAATTAATTCGGTTAACCATGGATCGTTTTCGCACTACGTTTACTCTATGTGATAATACGCATCCGCAGAGACGTCGACTGACTGTTTGGTGTGCTCTATGGGCTGGTGGTGTCATTGGGCCATACTTTTTCCGAAATAATGCTGGAGAGTCAGTTACCGTTAATGGAGACCGGTATAGAGCCATGATAACCGACTATTTTGTTCCCGAATTGGATGGCATGAATGTGGATGAGTTGTGGTTCCAACAAGACGGCGCTACATGCCACACAGCGCACGTCACAATCGATTTATTGAAGGAAACATTCGATGAGCGCATAATTTCGCAGAATGGACCTGTCAATTGGCCACCAAGATCGTGTGATTTGACACCATTGGATTATTTTCTTTGGGGATATGTGAAGTCGCTCGTCTACGCCAACAAACCAGAAACGTTAGGGGACTTGGAAGCCAACATTCGTGGCGTTATTGCCAACATACGGCCCCATATGCTCGAAAAAGTGGTTGAAAATTGGACCTGTAGAATTGGCTTTATTCGAGCCAGCCGCGGCGGCCACATGCCTGAAATCATATTTAAACATTAATGGCATAAAATTATCCTTCCAATAAAGCCAAATTGATGGACATTAAAACGATTTTCTTGTGTTTTATTTCAATTCGAAGTTCTATACCTCTAAAAAACACCCTGTATTAGTGTGTTGTGATACTTTTTGTACAAGTGTAATCAATTCTATAAGTTGCCAGCAGATTTTTTTTCACAGAAGAAGTAATTGCAAAATATTTTATACGGAAAAGAACGGCACAGAACAGCAACAGAAAGTAAAGACTAATGAAGCCTTTAATTTGTTGACCATAATCGATAATTTGCGATTGTAAATAATCAATTTTCGTTAAAAAAAATAAACGAGTTCCAAAAAATTTTTCTGTTAAGAGTTTTTTGCACTTATGGCTCCATATGCTGAATAGTATTTTTGTTATTTTTTTAATAGTTTCTCGACATTTCTTTTTGTGTTTCATTATAATTTCATAAAGAAACGAACAAATTTTAATTTTAGTTTTGAAAAGTTTTACATTTACGAGTATTTACATTAATGCATAATCCATTTCGATATTCGAATGCAAAATCACAAAAACAAAACTTTTTTCCCTTTTTGCATTTCTGACAAACGTTCTTAAAGAGAAGTATTATCGCTCTCTAAATTTTTTCTGAGTGTAGAAAAAACCAAAAAAAAAAATAAAATTATAAGAAACTTTGCTATTACAAATAACTGTAAATTTTTGCTTGGAAAGATATTAAATTTTTATTTATTTGTTATCAGTGCGTCGAAAGTACATACAGAAAGTTCGTCAAATATTAAATTTTGGAGTGAAGATTATAATTTATGCTGTTTGTTTTCCAGCTGGGGTATGACCTAGTCTACCCAGGGTCTAGTCATATACGAACTCACGACTTCTCACGTCTACACTATTAAAAAGTGCAGCTAAATCCAACGAGCACGAAGGAAGTTCAAGAGACTTCATATTCAGTTAATTTACGAAATAATATTATTACGAATACATAGTAAATTCGGGAAACTTTACATTCGGTTACCATGCAGCTAACTACAACGAGCAAAAAGTCAATTCAAAAGATTTCGTATTCGGCTACTCTACGAAATAATATTAATAATACGGGAAATAATGTAGGGTAAATTCGGTAGACCTTACGATCGCTAAAATATGGTTTATCTACGGTAAACTACTAAGAAAAAGAATATTTTTACAGCTTTCGGATGACATTTTTTAGTAGTTTACTTATATTTGTCGTTTGTACGGTATGAGCACTTGTTCATCATACGTTGATTACTTATGCCAACTAAAATATGACCTGAGTGAGAATCATACCTTGCATTGGCATGTTGTTGCTCAGTTTCAATCTTTGATGGTGTTTGCCTGTGTGTGTGTATGGCAGCGATGTCGACTTGGCGCTATTTTTAGTTCTTTTTGTAGACTCAAAACACTTGAGCGTTAGTGCCAAACTTATAAAAAGCACTAAGTAGTGTTTTTAAGAAAATTATTTAAAATTATTTTAATAAAAACTTGATGTATTTATTTATTTAGTTTAAAGCAAGGTTGGAAACCGAAACTAATAACGGTATCGGTATTGATACCGGTACAACTTTTTTTTTAAATTTCGGTATCGGTAACGGTATCGGTATTTTTTTTATTTCGGTATCGGTATTACCGGTACATACCGGTACCGAGCTTATAATACCGGTACACCGATATTACTGCTAAATTTATTAGTTCAGACAGTGGACATAGCAAAAACTCTTTTTTTTTGTTAAATTACTTCGAAAAGTTAAATAGCTGATGTTAATAAGAATCTCTACCCAAGTAGATAGACTAGAGTGCTGATGAAGTGCGTGGCTGCAAAGAAAAGTATCGGTATTTCCCCCAGCTATAAAGTCTAGTTTAATTTTTCTTCTCTTCTTTAGAAACTCACAAGAATCGAAATTACTGAACTTAAGCCCGAATAAGAAATTATTTCTGATTAAAATTCACTACAGTTCAATTAAATCTAAAAATGTCTCATATTTCCAAAAATCTTATCTGCGTCCAGCGAAAAATAAGAAGAATACTGCAAAAATACTGATAAGTCCCAGTTTTAGGATTTTGTAATTTTTTTCTTTAAATTCCCTGGAACTTAAAATCAAATTGTATTTGTTATTACTTTCTGTGTATTGCATCATTTTCTACCTAAGAAAGACTTTTCACCCGAAAATATTAATTGGCGAAATTTGTTTATAATAGCGAAATAATTAACTCACTTCTTTTAATGTTACAAATTTCGTCCCTCATTCATAATAAGTTTCATTTTCTAAATCTAACAACATTTTCTAAATCTAACAACATTTTCTAAATCTAACAACATTCCATTAGCAGAACAGTGGACAAAGGTTGGTAAAAAAGCCCATTTTTATATATTTTCTCGAATATTTCCTAAACTGTAAGTGAAAACCCATTATTGTAGCAGACTTTTTGTAGCTCTTGGATAGAAAAAAAATCAACTTGCGAAAATCTTTTTAATCTGATCAAAAACATGAGCTTGGCATCGATTTTAATTTTTTATTAACCCAAGTTTATCCATTTTGGTTCCCCCTTTAAAGATATAGGGCCTTATATATAATCGAAAATTGGCATGAAGTTGTCATAAGTGACAAAATTGAACATGGTCTTAACGTGCTTTGCCATATAATTTTACATTAAAAATTTTTCTAGGATGTAATCGTGTGTTAAAACTACATTATGTGGCAATTTTTAATGTCAAATTTTATAGAGGAATTCGTCAACACGTAATTAAATTTTGTCACTTATGCTAACTTCATGCCATTTTTTAATTATACATGCGGCCGATATAGTCTAAATTCCAGACTTAAACTCTGTGCTGTATTAAATTATTAACAATCGGACAGCTAGTTTAAAAACTGCAGAATTATTTCGAATCGTTTTAAAAAATCCCCACTGTGTATCGGCTACTTAGGCCCCACCAGAAGGCACCGTCGGATCGAGCTAAAAAATTATGAGCTCATTTATGGCAGCAAACCTCATATTTTATAAAGAGCACATGTGTAGTATATCAATTAAAGAAAAAAATCTTTGCGACCAGTCTAATGTGCATACATTACAAAAGCACTCTTCAAACCTTTAAATCTCCGCATTATCTTGTGTATCTGGAACAGCCATATACTAACTTTCGCGATTTCATATAAATAAATGTGGCTTACAAAGGCTTTGCTCTTTTCACCAAATTAAAACATTTATATGTCTAGAGATAAGATAGGATATAAGTACTTGTAATGTAACATTACAATACATACTGTACATTACATTCTCCTTTACGATTCATAACCTCTTCCCACTATGATGCTTCAATTTCTCTGCACGAAGCTAAAAAATAAAACGATGAGAACAAGTGTTTTATAAACGTTTGCGGAATGAATTTATTTTTGCAGTAGTGAATATATATTGAGCTGATTTTTTGTGAATTTAAAAGGCATATTGTAAGTGTTTTTATTTTTTTTTCTTCTAATATTAAATATTTTTAAGTCTCTCTTCTAAAAAGTAATCAGCTTGACAATAATAATAAAATGAATTATTTAAAAACTACGTTTAATATATTGTTTGATAGCCACTGTACGCTTATAATTATTTATAAAAAGGCACCAATCGTTTTTGTTTGTGCCCTTTGTCTATGGAAAATTACGTATATATCTTTTTCAGTTTTTTTTCATATATAAAACGATTCAAAAATCTGAAAAATTCGTGTCGTACAGAAAACGTTTGCTTAATTTATTTTTTCTTTTCATACAATATTTAACTCTCCCCTTAATTTTACTAATTTTCTTAAAAGTCTCCATTAGTCTTTTGAGGGGTTTTATATTTTATTTTTGTCTCCACACTTAATAGCATAAGTACATTTTTTTATTTCTTACTAGTTTAACATATTTTTTGTAAATAAGTTTCTTCTTTTCAACATTTAAATTGTTCTCATAAAATTTTTATATTTACACACATATGTAAAGTGTTTTTAATTAAACTCTTGCCTTGTTTTCCTAAAGTACAAGTATTTAATTGCATCCCACTCTTGGCGTTTGTTTATATTATTTCATTTCAAGGGAAAACTCTCAAAGCAAATAATATTAGGGGAATTTGTTTGTAGTAAAATACAAACAAACAGTTGATATGAAAATGAAATGTGGTGATTTCAAACGAATGTGTTTTTCTTTTTAACACTGCACGGCATGAGCAAAATTTTTAATTTTTTAATTATAACAAATTAATTCTAATGAAATTCAAAGGCATAATACGTTTCTTTTCTTTATGTTGGTAAAATGAATATATGAAGTTAACATTATTCTTTGATATAGAAAGAAGAGTAGGTTCGAAGTTGCACAATGGCGCCTGAGGAAAAAAAATATTATTATCAGTATCCTCTGAACTACTGTAAACAACAGTCGACTCGCTTTACTGGAAATTACCAAACCCGAATTTGTTTCAGTTATTCGATTTTTTCTCTAAAACGTAGTTCGGATTACTGAAATTTGTTACACTTAAGCGTACTGTTTAAAATCAGTACAATATAAAAGAAAAATACAATAAAGTATGCAAGAGCGAAAGGGACAAATACATTTTGCTATTTAATTTTTAACGCACATAACATGCACAATTTTTTCAGCTTTAAGTTATGCAATCGATTTCTAATAAATAAATTTGTCGTTGTTTATTTTGTCACTAAAGCGAAGTAAGTTTCATGCAAAACGTAGTTGTGGACTTGCTTTTGGTTTTCAGTTATATGGTATTTTCAGTAAAGCGAAGTGAATAAGACTAGCTGTGTTTAAAATCAGTGCAGGGATTGGCATAGCTTTCAGTAATCCGATTTTTTGAGTAAAGCGTGTTGCGCTAAAGCGGATTCGACTGTATGTTTAACTAAGTAATTTTTACGCTGATAAACATTGTTATCAACTTATTTTCTTAAAAAGTATAACTGACTGGCTAGTATGCAATTCGTTGAAGCTTGTGTGAGATTATCTTTTCTCTCAAATTGAGGGAGATTTTAATATTCAAGATCGTCTTAATTACTTCTTGAGTATTGGAGGCTGTGGCAATGACCTCTGTCTCGTTATTGCCATCAATGCTCCCATATCTAAAAACCCATGTAAGGGTAACATCCGGCATTTTTGGACAGTTTTTGATATGCGGTGTTCAAATTGTCTGGGGATCTAGTGGTGGCTTTGCTGCCTTTAAAAATGTAAATAACTCTCTTGTATATCAAGTGATATTGAACTTGTTGAGGGGATAGCTTGATAGCAGCAATTTTGGCTTGAATAGCAATCATTTCTCATATTCCATTTCATTAAAAATTTACGTTAAATAGTTGACGTTAGTAACAATCTCTACCCAAGTTGAAAGATTATGGGGCTGATAAAGTGTGTGGCAGCACAGAAAAATATAGTTGTTTTCCCAAGCTATAAAGTCTAATATTATTTTTCTTCTCTTCTTTAGAAACTCACATATTAATTAATAAAAATAGTTGATTCAATAAGAATTGAAATAACTCAACTTAATTAAGAAATTATGTCTAATTAATGCCTTAATTCATTAAGAAGATTTAGGAAGTTTTTGTTTGAAAATGCTTCTGAGTTCTTGTGTTTGAATTCTCTAAATTATTTTCTTCAAAATGGTTGTTGTCCTTGATAATGAAATATAAAACTATTATTGCCATGTTTTTAAAACAAAAAAATTAAATTAAAATATTATACAATAGTTTGAAAAATACATTAAAAAATATGTGTTGGATATAATGTTTGGAACAAAATCTTAAAGCAAATACACGAACCTTCTAGTACAGACAATAATTAATAATTGTTTTAAAGAATCACAATTGCGGCTTTTTTTCTTCGATAGACAAGACCATACACTCGTCGAACAGAATTAATGCATAAAACTCACTACAGTTCAATTAAATCTAAAATAATCTAAAAATTTAATCAATAATAAATTATCTTGTCATTTTGTAGAACATGTTTAAGTATAAAAAATTATTTAGATCTGCATGTTCTTAGTAAGATGGTTAGAAAATAGGTTCATATTAAAATCATCGAAAATAAAGTTAACTTAATATTTTATGGTGATTATTTTGCTTCATATGTATTTAATTTTAATTCAACATGAGTTACAATAGGCTTCAAAAAAATGTTTGCTTTTGAAATAGCTTTATTTCATGTTGATTTAATATTCCAGCACTGTTAAATAAAAATGAGAATCATGTGCAATCAAAGTTATTTAAAGTTTAAATAATAGGAATTTGATACTGAGAAAAAACATGAAAAATCATATTGAATCAAAGCTATTTCTAGTTGAAACAACGTAAATTTATTACTAAAATAATGTGAAAATTCATGTTGAATCAAAATTATTTCAAATTGAAACAACATGATTTTAATTTAATGTATGAAATAATATATTTAACTTGCGTGATTGTGGCATCAAGAAAATGTATGTTTGTGTGTGTGTGTGTGTGTGTTTGTGTGTGTGTATGTGTGTGTGTGTGTGTGTGTGTGTGTTGTAAGCTTAAATACTTAAATACATCTGCATAATTAGTAAAGAACAAACAACAATGGTAAGACTATTATAAATTTAGAGATGGTAAAATTGAGATTTCATTACAAAAAGCTTTCAGCAAATTGAAATACAATGAATCAAAACTATTCACATATTCCATTTGCATAAATCTTACGTATATAAAGCAGAAATTTATATCAACTGATATCACACGCAGTGGACGAAACACAAAAGAACTCTGATGATGAAGGTTTAATAGCCTTCGGAAACAGCTAGTTGTTCCGTTAAACTATGTGTTAGACAGAATATTTAAAACTAACTTTAGTGTTATTTGTTCACTAATAATTATCATATCGGGGGCGTATATTCAAAAAGTGCTATGTGCAATTCTTGAATATTTTAGTAGACAAAATAAAACTGTTATTTACTCTAAGTCCAAGAGCAATAACTGTATTTGATTAACATTAGTAGATTAAGATGTCTTCTGTAAATGGCACTATTTATAAAAATTTGCACTTTGAGAAAATAACTGTGTTTTGCGGTCTTCTAAAATTTTCAAGCCTTGCAGATAGCACTTTTTGAATATAAACCCTGGATATGTTATTTGAATGATACAAGCATTAGCCCGTTTAAATCATAAATATAGAAACAAATGAAGTTCGAACAATAATTATTAAAATTATCTGAATTTAATTTTAACTCAACATGATTTAATTGATTATTTAACATAAAATTTATTTGAAATGAAAGGTATGATTTAAAAAACTCAAATTGCGAAGCAAGTTTATATTGTCTGCAGTAGTGATGCACGAATATTCGTATTCGAATTGTCGAATATTCGGCCATTTTCGAAAGAATAAGAATGTATTCGTACTCGCTAAATTCAGGCGGATGCGAATACGAATGTATTCGTATTCGTTAAATTCAGGCGAATACAAATACGAATATTTTTCCAAAGAAATTAAATAAATAAATGCATAAATCGTAAACGAAATTTAAATAAATGACCTAAAATTTTAGTTTGTACAAATACATTAATTTTTTTATAGAAATTTGTAATTTGTATCATTTTCAAATATTATGCAATGACGACCATTAAAATTTCTGGTACTTTTTATTAAATTTCAAGTACGCCAACAAGAGTGTGATATCCTTTTTCATAACAATTTTTTTATATTTCATATTGCATATAATATTCGTATTCGCGAATATCGTTTCAAATATTCGTATTCGTATTAGTATTGGCGAATTTCATTTGAAATATTCGTATTCGTATTCGCGAACATCAAAAGTTGACATTCGTTACATCACTAGTCTGCAAAAACACCCGGAGTCTCCGACAGGAATCGAACCTGCTAACGAACAACTTAAAAATAACGACGAACTACTAAACTAGTATACTACCTACTAGCCAGCAGCAAGAAGTTTTCGCTAGTCATGTGAAGTTTTTCCGTTCGGTCGCACAATTAAGCACAACAGTGCATTGTAGCTACGAACAAAGAAAATAAACACCAACATACTTAGATTATAAATTTATTATTTATAATAAATTTAATATGATTTCCAATCGAAATTTTTTCATATTAATTTTGCATTTGTATTTTTTCTGCTTATATTGCATAATCAACTGATTGATGCATGATGACAGTACTTGAAACTCCGGCATGATCATAATTGTTATTTTTGCATGACTCTATGGCTTTTAGATATATCTGCGGTTATCATTAACAAAAAACGTATGTTATATATTTCTCATTTCGAGCTTATGATATCAAATTGTTATATTTTAAATGCTTTTTAGAAAATTCTAAGAAATTTTTTAAAAATATCGACGCCTGCTCATAATTTTTTTCTAAAACAACAAAACAACTTCCCTTATTTTTTTACATAAGCTTGAAAAATAACTTTTTCTGGCTCTACTGAAGAAATTTGATTTTTGCACATACGCTGTTATTAATGAAAATAACAGGTATTACGGTGCTGTTTTGTCAAAATATCAGCTGAAAACCAGCTGACTACAATAAAAATAACCTTAAAAGGAATGATTCTAAGTGTGCCTGTTTTCGTGATCTCATCTTTTTAAAGTTAAAAAAATTCTTATTTTATTTTCTTTTTCTTGGCTTTATTAATTTTGTCACACAAAATTAAAACTATTCCCACATAAATATGTATGTTTGTCGCTCGTAGCTGTTAACTGGTGTTAACTGTTCTTTATAGCATTCACAAGTATGTCTTTCTTAGCACTAGTTTGCCATTTATTTCAATAAATGTTTATTACTCACACAAACTATTATCATAAAAATGTCAGAAAAAGAACAAAGCTTTTGTGTCTTAAAAGCCCTTGTATTTCTTTCCACTTCTATTCATTGTACTTTAAAATACAAGTATTTTTCTGATTTTCTCTAAAAGTTGTTTTTGTTTTTTTCTCATGGTGTTTTTGTTTGTGAATATTTTATGGATACAAACATACTGTTGATCAACTATTTGAAATAAACGAATGAATGCACAGAAGTGCTGGTGATTTTTTTTGCTCAGACAGAGAGGAAATTGTAAAAAATTTGTTAAGTGAGTTTAAAAATTACTATGTGCTACATACAGTGAAGAGGTGTTTTTGTATACCGATAGAACTCTTAATTGTAAAAACTAAAAGTGCAAAAAGCAAAAATTTCGCCTCGCAAGGAATGACAAAATAATTTATAATAAATTCTATATTTCAAAAAAAAAAAACTTATATTGTGAATTGTCATTTAAAATTTCAATAAATCTAACATTATTTGCTACAAAATGCACAAAATAAAATTTTAATTTTTTATTTTAACATTTGAAAATTATTTCGGGAATATGCCGATAGGAGTTAGCTGACAAATGCCTGTTGACAGCAACAGTGGTTCCCATTTACACGGACGTATTTACCCACCCAGAGATTAAACTAATGCGACTAGTTAACGCCAGAGGCGCTGCAACGACACTAAAAAAATTATTAAAACGTTGTTTGTTCTTGTCAAAGTTAATCTAATTAGATTATAGATTTAATAGAAAATTATCAATAAAAGGCAGGCTAAGAATGCATTGTGTGAATTGGCTCTTTCTGATTCGTAATGTTAAAGAAAGCACACATCCATACACGAAACTATGAACAAAAACTATAAGCTGAAAAGTAAGACTTGCATTGTGTGAACACCGATGAAAGTTCAAAGAAGAAAAGCTGTGATAAGCTTAGCAATAAGACTTGTGTAGTGTGAATTTGGACTTTGAGTACAGATCTCCAAGCTTGCTATTTATGTTAGGATTAGGCTAAAGTTCATATCGCTTTGTAAGCCAAATTACATGTAATAATTATTAATGAAAAAATAACACTAAAGTTAATTGTAAATATTCTGATAAACATTTAGTTGAACGGATGATGACACCTTCATTATCAGCGTTCTTTTGTGTTTGGTCCAGTGTGTGTGGTATTAGTTGATTAAAATTACTGCTTTATATACATAACATTTATGCAAATGGAATATGTGAATTATTTTGATTCATCGTATTACACTTTGAGGGAAGCTTTTTCGTAATGGTAGCTAATTTTTTTGGTTTGTAACTACTAAGTATATTATTATATAATTTTTTTACTAAATACCATGGACTTGGGATGTAGTTTCCAGCAAACTACGTTAGGTTCCACTTTAGGGAGTTTTCTTTAATTTCTGTGAATATTGAATTCTTCAAATTTATCCTGCGTTGGATTATTTTTTTTTAATGAAAATTGTTCCTGCGCAAGGTCGCCTTGGTCTTAAGGACATATTAAAACGAGGTACGAGGGTTGTTGCTCCATATCCAATTTGTTTTAAAATAAAACTTAACTTTGACTTTAATCTAGTATATTTAGTTCCGCAGGAAAGTAACATATTGTACAGAAATAGGAATAGTTAAAAAAAATACTTAAAACTTAAAAATTCTTTCCTGAAAAACTGCTAAAAACTTTTTATTTATCGCCACAGATACTAGCTTCCAACAATAGTAACTGCACATAGAGCGAAATGTCCATCAGTAATCAATTTTAAGATTTTGTATTGAAATTTTTTTCTATACGCCAAAGCACAATTACACAAAAAACCTCTGTTTTGAAGGATATAGAGCAAAAAAGACACGATTTATCCCAGCAACGAGAAGAGATAGACGAAAACGGATTGCAGATTTGAAAAATTTGGGGTCGAAAACCTAAGATAGCATCCATAACTCAAAATTGTCAAAATGTTGTATAGAGCACATAAACCCTCTGTCGTAAGCAAAGCAGAGATTTGCTTCTACTTGCATGAAAGATTTTAAACTCTATGGTATGTCATATATCCGCTACGTTTGTGACATTTTCTATATAAGTGAACATTGGAATATTCAAACTCTCTATATATAAACTAGACAATCTTACGTGTTGCCGCCCTCCAGTTTCGCTTACGACAATTTTCTAATCCACTTTTACTGCTATAGAAGCCAAATAATTTTGGAGATGTAACACATTGGAGAAGCTTTCAATTGTTTTCTACAATATTTATTTTAAATTCAATATTCGATTTGGATGGTTACAAACTTTTTTGGATGTAAATTTGTTCCTTAAATTTTTATATGTTAACAAATTTTGGGCGATTTTTCATATGAAAAGAAACTTAAGATTTATATATAAATTTATTGGACGATTTTCCAGTTTAATTTTTGAGCTGTTTTTTATAATGCCAAAATATCGAGTAATTTTTTCTTTTTTATCGTAAGCGACATGGTATCGAAAATATACTTTTTTATTGAAATTAAAATTATATGGGCCTACCCATAGTTCAGAATTTTCAAAATAGCAAAATTGTTGATAACTTTTAAGATACTTACTCTACAATTTTATCGTAAGCTACAATATACATATATATATAAATATATTTTAATAAAACCTTCTTCTGACAAATTTAATTTCTGTCGCTTACGATAAAATCGAAAATAAGGTTCGATATTTTCTCTAATTGGAATTTTTAGAATTTTTAAGCACAATACTTGCCCATAATGGGTTAATTGTCACATAATAAAAGGTTAACTATATTACAGTTTGGTACACAACAAATGGCGTTTTTTTTGCGGATCAATTTATATCTCCACGACTACAACAGTGAGGGTTGCTAATGATGGTTATCTTCCTTACACTCAAAAAAAATTAACTAAAACTTTGGAAAATTTTCTAAATTTGAATAAAAAAAGTTGTTGCATGGCGCCAAAGCTGTTTTTTACTTGAAACCAGTAAAATATTTACTAAATTTTTAGTTCATTAATGAACTATTTTACAGTAATTATATTTTCATATTTAAGTAAAATTTTCCTAAAATTAAGTAAAATTTTCCAATAAAATTCGAATATTTGCAACAAAAGTTTTTCGTCTTTGATCTCAAATTTAGTAAGTCTTCCATTTTTTTTGTCTTTAATTCTGGTACTTATTTTTATTTTTAATTATATTCTATACCAAATGATATGTTATTTATTATATCTTCATATAATATTCTTAAGTATAATTCACCATTCACCATGCATACATATAAATTCCTTGAGACAAGACAAGTATTGAACCAGCAACCTTCTGATTGATAGGCAAGCACTCTAACCAATTGCCTAACAAGGCAGCCTGATGAATAAGCATTGAAATTATTGAATTTTAAAATTTTATTTTATTTACAAAAAAAAAATAAATTTCAAGATCAAATATTTTTCGAAAATATGAAAAATTTACTTATATTTTTTGCTAAATGCAAATTAATAATAAATTCCATAATTCAAAGAAAAAATACTTAAAACTGGGAAATATTTTCCAAAAATTTAGTATACCCTTTTACATCTTTTAAGTAAGTCGCATTTCATAAACTAATCAGGAGTAATTCATTTCCTAAAGTTTAGTTTTTGATTTAAGACGAAATTTACTAGTCCTTAATATAAAATTTCCTTCAGTTCATAACCATTTTCCTACTCTTAGTAAATATTTCCTTTAAGTCAGTAAACATTTCCTGAAATTTGAGAAATTTATTGTGTATTTTTATGAACTATTTTTGAGGAAATGAACTTTTTATTTTTTACTCATATTAAGTAATTTTTACTAGATTTTTGTAAAAATTTACTTAAACTTAGAAAAAATTACTAAAACTTAGAAATTTTTTTTACTTGAATTTAGGAAAAAAATTTCTTAATAATAGTACATGTCTTTTTTTTGAGTGTATATCTTCTGACGTATAATAGTGGGGCACACTAAATTTCAGAAACGAATGTCGAAAAATATATTTTTTAACAAGCCTATAACAGTTAGCTAAAATCATACATCTTATTTTTAAATCATTGTTATAGAAATATATACACAACAACGATCATGCGTGACTCAGGCTTGACTCATATGTGACCCACACTAGATTAATGCGTGACTCACACGTTACATAACTCCTGAAGAGAAGCGATGCGCAGCATAAAATTTTTCAAAATTAAACGTTGTTCAATCTTTAAAGTAAAATGAATATATCTGCTAAAGGCAAAAAGTCGAATTAAATTCTATCACACTCCAAAAAAATCGCAACAAAATCTCTTATAGGTGCCACACTATTACACAAAAAAGATGCAAAAACATTTAAAATAATTTTAATGTTTAATTATTTTGCATTTCTAAGGAAATAATAACGCAAAATGTAATTTTAAAAATGTATCTCTCTATTTTTAAATAAATGAAGCAGAATTTGCTGTTTTCTAATCAACTGCCTTACAAAATGCATCTCTGCTCTACTAGAAATTATCATTTTATGAAAATTTTCATAAACTTTTTGAAATCGGACAGACTTGTCAAAAAATCTTTCGCACATGTCAAATTTTAATCCTCACTATCATACATTTTTGAACACACTCGATTTTTTGAGAGATCGAACGACTGTGTATGATAAATTGAGGCCACTTAAACTGAGAAAAATAATATTTTTGTGCACTAACAATATTAACATTAAAAATAAAACCACTTCCACGAATAACTTTGCTAACAAATCTGCGCAAAATATTTGAATAAATACCTGAACTTGATAGTTTAATAGTTAGATTTATTACTTTTACAAAATTACTTCAGATAATTTTTAGCTTAAGCAGAAAGCTTATTTGTTCAGTTTTCTCTCACAATTTTTAATTTTAACGCGTTGCTTCAAAGTATCGTTACCCATTTGACATTTATTTTCTGCTTAAAGATGTAGAGTTTTATGGTTTTAAGTAAATACTTTCACTTTTCACAGTGTTTGAACTTTTTATTTTTAAGTAATCAGTGAAAGTACCGCCTTTGGCCCCAATGTGCAGCTGTTCTTTCGCTCCAAACATCCAATATACAAACTTATAAACTTTGTGATTTATAATATTATAAGTACCATAGGATTAAAAATTCAGTTAATTTTGCGTATATAATTTTTTCAGTGTAGAAAAATTAAAGGTCCTTTTTATCAATCACATGAAAGTGATTCAATGTTATAAAAAACGTAAATATGTTTTCATTCGTTATTTTTGAGAACGTATATGTTTATTGATTTTCGAAAAACATACTACTCGTATAAGACTTATATGTACATACATATTTTCTTTTATTCTACATTCTCAAAATATTATAAAGTTTTCCGTAAAAGGGAAAATTATATGCTAAGCCTGTCAATAGCTCCTTTAAGTATTTAACCACCAAGGCTGTCACTTGTTATTATTTAATTTTCTGATACTGCTATTGACTCTTAATTATGTCTTCCACTTAATTCTTGTTTTTCCTCTTTTTTGTTCCTTATTTAATAACAAAGCCATAAATATTTGTATAGTATGCTTTTCTTCTTTGTAGAGTATAAACCAAAAAAAATCATTCTTATTCAAATAGTGTCTGACAGTGGGATGGGTGTGTCACATTTTAATTTTATTAAGTAAAGTTTCAACCATGTCAATATGTATTTGGCTTGAAATAATGTCGTCTTGAGTTAATTTATTGACAAAAGATTGGAAAATAATTACAGAAAAAAAGTTAAAAAGTGTAATGAAATACAAAGAACCAAAATAAATATAATAAATATACATGAGTTAAGTAAAATAAAGTGTAGAAATTTACACAGAAATAAATTAGTTAAAGTCCGACTTAGACTCGCATACGAAAGCTTACGTACGGACTCTACCTGTGTGATACTATGGGAACTTTAGACTACATAATCAAATAGCTTACCGGATGTAGACAATTTTTAAGAAATTTTAAGTATCCGGTCATCTTTTTTTCGGTTGGTAGCGGTCTTCTTACTTTTGGGGATTTTTCTTAATTTTAAAACTTTTTTTGGAGTTTGTTTAATTTTGGAGTTTCTTCACTTTTAGCTATTTTTTTTATTTTGGCGCTTTTTCGTTTTTGCGGCTTTTTTTGGTTTTTTGGCGTTTTTCAGCTTTGCATTTTTTTTCGTTTTAGGTGATTTTTTAAGTTCTTGGCGATTTGTCTTAATTTTAGCATTTTAAGCCCTGGCGCATATTTTAAGCGTTTTTTCGTTTCGGTTTTTTAGCTTTTTTTGTTCTAGAGACTTAACCTTAGCGATATTATGTAGCTTTTGCGCTTTTTAAATCGTTTTTTTTGTTTTTGGCTCTTTTTTAGTTCTGACTTTTTTCGATCTTGGTTATTTTTTAGGTTTTTGGAGATTTATCTTAATCTTACCAATTTTTTTTTTGTTTTTGCTATTTTTTATAAGCGTTTTTCGTTTTTGGAATCTTTTTTTGGATTTTGTTTTTCTTTTTAGCGATTTTTTTTTAGGGTTTCGACATTTATCTTGATTAAAGCGATTTTTTAATTTTTAAATGCGTTTTTTTGGGAAATTTTTCAGTATTTTGGCGTTTTTAAAGCTAAAACAACATATTAATTGTTTTATTACCATTGTTGTTAATGCATTAAACTTCTTCTTTTATTTATTAATGTTACCATCTTTCAATTAAAAATAGTATCCCTGAAGATGTTGGACAGTTTAAACGAAATGTCGAATATAAATAAATGTAATAAAATTGTATTTGATTTACATTTAAATAATTAATAAGTAATTTTGTAAAAACACATTGTACATAAATATTTTTAATTTTCTTATTTGGGCATGTATTTTGTTTCAGTGTAGTTGTAGAAGTAATTTTTTGTTTTGAAAAATATTATAAAAATAACTACACATTGTGCATATGAATGTTTATTTACCTTTCAATAAAAATCTTTATGAAAATCGTTTGCATATAAAATTGCCTCTTTTGCTTTTTAATTCATTGCACATGTTTGTTTTATGCCAGACATATGTATACTTAAGCAATTTGTATAAACAAAACATCAAACAATCAAACATTTCAATCAATCTTTTATTCATTCAAATCAAATAAAACTATCAGTAATTATACGAAAACAAAACTACCATTAAGTGGAATTGTCGTAGTGATTTTGAAAAGCATTTAACCCTTTAAAAACAATTATCTTTGATATGTAATCGAGCACTTGTAACCAGTTCTAGTTTAACGTATGCTCTATGCGAAGCAAAAAACTTGTATATATCTTAATTAAATACAGAAAAAAAACTTCATAAGATTTTTTAATATCATTTGAAAATTAATTATATTTGTATTTGTAAGCAAATTAATAGCATTAGTGCATTTACATTGGAGTAAAATTTAGTTCTTGTAAGATCTCCGTCAAAATTTAATAAATTTTCGAAATAAAACTAAAAAAAACAAATTATTAACTTGACTGCACCAGGTCAAAAATACTTGTATGGCAACACTCCATTCTTGAATAGCTGTTGTTGTTTTTTCATTTATTTTTGTTACATATTTCTTACAACTACAATGCAAGCTGAAAAAAATCAGCCAACATAGTAATGGTAAAGTAAGAAAATAAAACACATGTTGATTACTGAGTTCTTGTTTCAACTTTGTTACTTGTTAAGCTTCTCATTTGTTTAAATGAAATTTGAACATAATGACTCTAGCTGTCTTAAGAAATTTTTGGGTAAAAGTTTCCTGATTATCTACATTAGCAACAGTGAAATGCGCATAGGAACCAGCTAAACCCCTCAATAATCAATTTCAATGAAGTTGTGATAAAAAAAATATTTTACTGAATAAGTAAAATAATAATTTGGAATTATTAGTGCGGTAATAAATGTCACTAGATTTTGCCAAAATCTGTTTAAAATTTAGTAGAACTTCGAAATGCAACAATGTTTTTTTTTTAATTTGTACCAAAAAATGGGCCTGTGTGCAAAAAATGGTGAGTGAACTGGCTACATTGCAGTTGTTTGGTTGTAGTTTTGGAAACATCTTGATAAATCGTCGGTTGGTTATTGGTTTGCGGCACAGTATATTCAAAATACATTATGACTGCAGCAAAACAATAACCAACGGACGAAATTTCAAAAAAAAACCCACAGGTAGTCAACGTAAATTATACATGGTTTGTCCTATAAAACAGCCGACGAGACTTTAATGCTGACAAACCTACTTTGACATTCTTTGGCGTTGATTCAAACCAAGAAACGCACTGTTTTGACTGCGATTTAATCTGCAGTGTGTCGTGATGGATACAAGTTTCGTCCACGGAATGGAATTCTGGCCACATTTAATTGCCAATCGGAGCTAAAAGAAAAGTGGACCTTATATAATACTGTATTGTTTTTGTAAAAAAGAAAAAAAATTATTCAAAGAGTGAGCCCAGAGTGTATATAATTTATATAAAATAAACTGTAAGGGCCTGGCCCACGATGTCTTCAAGAAATTATCTGTCGCCTAATTATATTGAAAACAAAAATCAATTTTCTTATAACGTTTTTGTTTTCAATATAACTAAGCTACAGATAATTTTTTGTCGACATTGTGGGCCAGGCCGTAAGTTTTTTCAAGGATTATTTAAAATTCCAGA
This sequence comes from Tachina fera, assembly GCA_905220375.1. NCBI lineage: Eukaryota > Metazoa > Arthropoda > Insecta > Diptera > Tachinidae > Tachina > Tachina fera. The sequence continues at coordinate 63,118,120 of LR999963.1, forward strand.
AAAAGAGAGATGCATGGGAGGATACAAAGTTCTGAAATTTGTGTATTTAGTGCCGTTATATGGAATGCATTTTTTTCTAAAAAGGTTTAGACTCTTTAAGTTTTAAAATTTCCATTTTCTTTAAAGAACGATTTCCTGAAATCAAAATTTAAAAATTTTCAAAATATCTAAAAAAATTTCTGAAAAAAGGCCACAAAATTGGAGTGGAGAAAAACGACCAAGAAGATTTACATGAAGATTTCTCAAAATATGCCCTGCATTCGTCACATGTTTTAGGAAAAAATTTAAATTTTTTTAACTTTCATCAATGAAGTTAGAAGTTAATATTACTTTATTTTAGAGTAAAAATATGTTTTGTGCCGCATGCAATACTTTTCTTAATTAATTTTTGTGCTCCATACGCATACTTAACTGATGTATCACAGCTGTGAATTGAGAATTTTGTTCTTTTGTTTATTTTTATTGCTCTCCAGAGAAAAAAGTCGATCGTTTAAAAGCCACTGCCGTGATATTATTTTCTATCGATCTGCTTACACACTTACATATTGAAGTTTGTTTAATATAAAGAATGAAATTAAATGATTTTTGTTATGCTCAAACATGCATAATTAAGGTTTCTTTTATTTTATTTTAGTGTCTAATAAGTTTATATTTAAACATTTAATCAGCGGCTGTAAATGGATCACAAAGTTTTTGCTTAGTAGTTGGCGTTGAATTTTTCTTACGGCACCTTCTTTATTTTATTATTCATTTCTTATAAATAGAAATGAAGGTAAAAAAGAATTAATATTAATTCGTACATTTTTGTATTAGACTGCAAACTTTTAATATACAAGTCGCTTTTAAAGCCAATATGGTGTTACGGTATCCACTTATGGGGCATTGCTTCTGCTTCCAATGTAGAGAGAATTCAACGAAGACAAAACTAAATTTTAAGGTTAATAACATCTGCTCCATGGTACATTAAGAATTCAAATATACATCGTGATTAAAATATGCCACTAGTGATATCTAACAAAACTCGAGTCACATCCTAATCCGCTTGCTCGTAATATTTTGAACTTTACTAGACACATCCGCTAAAAAAAGAGAGATACAAGGGCTCTAATGCTAAACACTCCGAATTAAGTTGCTTGAAAATACTTTTTTTTTGCTTATCACTACGTATGTATTATTTACAACTATCACTTAGTTATGTCTGGCATTGGTCGGGCCTATTAATTATATGTTAGATTTAAGATTTGAATACTTATTGTTAGTTCATATATGAAGATACAATAAATAAAAAAACATGCATAAAAAAATTTTTTGTATGAAGAATTTGACGCAATCGCCAAACAGTGGCAGTACCCGTCAAAACAAAGCTTATAAAATCTAAAAATATGGAGCTAAATGAATGCTTAATATCTCAGAGAAACCATAATAAATTTCTTGAAACGCGTTTTTGATTCAGAAATAAGGTATTCAAAATACATATATTCCATACCTAGCTCAGTTTTTTAAGAATGGTCGGTGCAGCAAAACTATTCTGGGTCGACGAAATGTTCACTGCTTCGGCACTTGGTTTGTGTCTTGAGTTACACATTTCACATCAATATTGCCATTCATTGCTTAAGTAATATTTGAGTTTATAGTTCAGCGCCAAAGTGGTGTAATCCCAAAACTATTTAATTACTTAAGTACTTTAATTAAATATTGAATTGCTCTATTACTTTGCTTTTTTATGTTTAATGCACAAACGATTATTCAGACCCTTTTTCTTTTGCAAATCCAAAAGGAGGGTTACTCTTCTTCTTCTTCTTTTTTTTGATAGTTGGTAATGTAAAGAATGTTTTTACCAACAGAAAATAAACAAACAAAAATGTGGGTTACATTACGAGGGTCCCTACCTTTTTAAAGAAAAAAACACATAAAATTCAAATTTAATGGAGAACGCTTATCATCATTTGAAAGAACATTCTTTGGCATTTATTTTTTGAAGATTATGTCTATCAAATATTGGCGGTTTCTACGTCGCTGGCGAATGACACGCGAGATGTTTTCCTCCAAGGCCTGAATCGAAGCGGGTTTGTCGGCATAAACCTAAGATATTACATATCTACACAGGAAAAAGACTAACGGTGTGATATCACACGATCTTGGCGGCCAATCGACCGGCCCAAAACGTGAAACTATGTGCTCACCAAAATGTTCTCTCAATAAATCCATTGATTGATGCAATGTGTGGGAAGTAACGCCACATTGCTGAAACCGAATTTTGCCAAGATCACGAACTTCAATTTCAGGTATCAAATAGTCGGTTATCATAGCATGATAACGGTCGCACTGGTATAGGTTTTAATGAAATATGAATCGATGATTCATATTTCCACCCGCCCACAAACCACACCAAACCGTTGTTTTTTCTGGATAAAGTGGAAGCTTTTGTATCTTCGTCCTGGGGCCTCATCGCTAAGCAAAACTTGCTTCGAAAACTTCGGATCTTCTTGGAACTTTTCCAGAGCCCATAGAGTGAAGCAATGTCGATGTTCAGGCGTAAGTCCTTCCATTATGAAATGCCAAACAATACTTAACAAAAATAACATGACAGCATGACACGACTCACATGTTATCTTTCAAAAAAACCTTATTGAAAAAAGTATCTCTACTTGGATCACCCATTACAACCTTTATGGTGAAAGCTTCAGTTGCCTTATGTCATAATAATTTCAGGTAAAAAATTTTTTTGGGGACTCACGAATTAGGTTTTGTGCTACTTTGTCTGTCTCTCAGAAAAACAAACTAAGTTACCTTAAAAAAGACAATAGGTTCAATAAATTTTATTTCGCTAACAAGGGTTAAAGTTGACATTAAAAAAGCTAAAAGATATAATAATTTTTTTAAAGCTGGTAATTTAAAAGCAACAATAGTAACAATATAAAGATAAAAATAATTACTGATTATTTGTTTGTTTATATAAACTTTAATTTAATAGTCAGTCTTTTCATTGATATTTTCTTATCTTCTGCTTTCAATAATATAAAGCGACCATATGTTTGGGTAAATGAAAAAGAAAGAATAGTGTAATTTATATATGTATGTATGTCATCTAAGATTGTAATACACCATTCATTAAGTAAATCTAAAATAAAAAAAAATTCATAAAATAATAAATAATAAAAGATATAATTATAAACAAATCAATAAAAAGTTAATTAAGATTGGCTCATGCGGTAATAATATCGAATGTCAGGCTAAAAATAAATAGTTAATTTTTTTTACTATTTGCTCTAAGAGCATCAGTGTGCTAATTTTTCAATTTATTCGCTTGCGGGCAAAGTGTTTTATTTGTTTTAACTATAAATATCTGTTTAGTTAATCAGAAATATAAAATTTACATGTAAAAAGTTAATAACACCTTTTTCTCTTTATCTCCAATTCCCTTAAGCGTTTACTTTGCAGTGATTGCTTCGCGGTAACGACAGGCATTTTAATACAAACAGAAAACATTCACGACTAATTTAATCGTATTATTGTCACTTTATGGTATTTCAGGGTGTGTGTTAAAGCGCCGTTGTGCCTATAAGTGTGTATCTGTGTGCGCGCGCTTGTGTACATTTGTGCACTTATTTGTGTAAACAAAGCCATTTGCAAACTTTAACTTTCTTTCATATTCCACGGCACATACAAATTGCTTTTACATGGATCGTACTTACTTATTCTTAATATTTTCCACACTTTAGTAATGTGCTTTTTATACACTTTATTGTTGTACTCCAGAATTAATTTTTAAAACAGCAGAGCAGACCCTCCCATGTGGGCATAATCGTATTAATTCCAATACATGTTAACCAAGCCTCTCGTTTTAAAAGTTTTTTTTTTCTTATAACTGAAGTTGCATGCAAATAAAGTTTTGCTGCCAAAACCGTAAAACAACAATATATTTAAATTAATGCATACAGTCACATACACACACATACATATGTTGTTGTTTTCTTTTTTCGAAAGATAAACAAACATTATTAATTGCTCGCTCTTTTAAAGTAACAATGAATGACGACTACAATATTCCATCAATTGCTGTTGGTTGTGTTTTTTATATGTTTATTCAGTTGTGTCTTGTTGTTTCTCTTAATTTTAACTCCATTATTTTGGTTAATTGTAAACAATAATTTAAGGTTTTATTATTGCTGAGAATAAAGCCATTTGTTAAAAACAGTTGCATGCAGAGTAAGTCATATATATTATTCAAATACGATAAAATGGACAATGAAGACAATGAAGTATATGAAGTATACTTTTTAACAAACTTATTAATAAAACTTAAAAAGTCTTTATGAAGGCTTATTGACAAAAATATGTATGGTTATGTGGGAATAAGTTAAAACTGAATTGTGAAAAAACTAAATACATGATACTAAATCGAAATCCTGAGAGCTTTGATAGTGTGAAACTAAAAATCAAGGGCAATGAAATTGAAAATGTTATGCAGGTAAAATATCTGGGTATAATTATTGATAATAAACTTAAGTGGAAGGAACATGTAAATTATATTGAGAATAAAATAGCAAAGAAGATAGGTTTTATGTACCGAACCTGCAAATTTATTGATAAGCAGTACAAACTAACTATATATAAGTCAACAATAGAACATTATTTTACCTATAACCCCACAATAATTTTTATGTTAAATGATACGCAAATTAGAAGATTACAAATACAGCAAAATAAAGTAATGAGATTTATTCTAAACAAAAGGTACGATACATCAATTTCTGAGATGATACGAAGCTTAGATTGGCTTAATATAAAACAGTTAATAGCATATCACACTCTAAAATTTGTACATAAATTAAGATTAGGGCAATTACCAAATTATCTTTATGAGAGAATGCAATATAATTTTGAAATACATAGTTATAATACGAGACAAAGAAATAACACAAGACTGCTTAAAATTAAGACTGATCTTCAAAAGAAAAGTGTATTTTCTGAAGGATTCAAAATGTATAATGAACTGCCAACAGAAATTAAAGATTGCCAGAATGAGTATGTATACAAGAAATTAATAAAAACATATTGTAAAATATTATTTGTTTTAGAATAATGAGAAATAATTGTAAAATATACATTAAGATTGATATTTTATCTAGGCCATAAAGACCGTAATAATAATAATAATAATAATAATAATAATAATAATAATAATAATAATAATAATAATAATAATAATAATAATAATAATCATAATAATAATAATAATAATAATAATAATAAAAATTTCTTTTAACACCCCTTTATAAAGACTTTTAAATTTTTATAAATAAGGCTATAATAAACGACGAATTTCTTAAAAAACTGAACATAAAATAAATGAAAATATTGGAAAATATGTAATAACAGCTTTGCTTCCGCTAGGGGGTAAAAATCTTTTTCACAAGCAATTATTTTTTTTTGTTTGGCGAACATACGTATGAGTGATTTAATATATTATATTTATATCAATCATACGCACTGGATATAAGTTTTTGTTAATTAATGTTAAATTGGGCTTAAAATAATGATAAAAATTCGAAATGCTAAAACTAATGCTAAAATTTTCGATGTTGTTTTGACTAATTATTTCGGTGTTATGTATGAATTTTTTATAATTTGCCTACAAATATTTTAGTTCACTTAAATAAAACAAACATTATTCAAAAATAACAAAATCCATATAGATTTGTTTAAGAACAATTAATTCAGGAAGATAAAAAATACAATTTCGGGGATTTAATCAATATTTTTATTATTTAAATGCAAACAATTTTTTGGTAATCTTTGCCGTACTTGATATATTAATTGCGCAATAAAATTTCCACACGTATGTAAGTCTAATTTCCTTTTCAATTTCTCGATTGATAATATCTATTTTAGACTTTAAAAATGTAATTGAAATACGGTGTTGGAACAAAAAATTTTTCTAAACTACAATTCAAAGGATCTAAAGTGTCTGATCTTAAGACTATCTGGTAGGAAAATTCTTTTAAAAGAACATATAGCTCTGATAACAGCAAAGTGGGTCAGCATCATTGCTTTCAAAAATTTTATTAAGTTTTTGCACATCAGACAGCAAAGTTTTTACAAACTTTATGTATAATCAATTTTTATCATTATGTAAATTAAAAGTTTTGCTTGATGACATGATTGTATTGTTGCTGTAATATCAAAATGAGTTTATAACTCTATCCATTGCATTTCTATACGACTTACGGCTGACTCTTTTGACAACCGCCTAGTGTCGCATGCCCTATAAAATTTTAATAGAATCATATCATCGTTAATTGAAGCGTAAATTATTTTGTAATTTTTTTGTCTTAAGGACGATTTAGCAAACCAATTGTATGTTTTTGACCCCAAATACTCAACTTCATTAGGCAATGTTTTTGATACGGCAGAAACCGCTATTTACATGTTTGCCATTATTGTGTATTTAAATGAAAGTGGATACAATGATAGAGAGAGGCAGAGATTTTTACTTATAAAAATTAAACATATTATATGAAATTTACAAGATTAAAATATAATAAAAAATGCTAAAAAAATAATACAAAAATGCTAAATTCTAAATGAAAAATTTGCTAAAATAAATAATGCTAAATTTATCAGTGAAAATGTTAAAAGGGTCACGCTGATTGAAGCCAGAATAAACGAATTAAAATGCTGGAATTCGAACACAATGGTAAACTTTTCACATGCCTGCATTTTCATACAATTGTATATTTCAATCAAATTTTCTTTAGAGTATTAAATGAAATGACAGCATACACTGCATAATAAATAATACATACTCTATAGAAAATACTCCAGAAAAATTACAACACGTGCAAATGCTTGAAGAATCAAATTGTAAAAAAGAAAAGTGAATTTTAAATTTCAATAGGAAATAAAGTGGACAATAATTTAAAAATAAAGAAAATAAAAAAAAAGTAAATGCTTTTTAAATACATGTATAACAATACTGGCTTTTACCATTATGATAATTTAATAGCTTATTCTAAACCTTATTTACAGAGTTAAAAAGAACCGAAAAAAAAGAAAAGAAATCTATGCTTATATGCTACTCAATTTAAATACTCAAAAAATCATTTCAAATGCACAAAACAGCTTAAAGCTGAAGAACATTTTAAAACATACAAAAGGTTGTCAAAACACCAAATGCAACAAAAAAAATTTTTGCTCTATATTCCTTAAATATTCAGTATCGTAAACCTAAATATAAAAACATTTGAAACACTAAAAAATCCTTCATTAACCCTTATTTTTTTGCTTCATATTGAAGCGAATAGAGCATATGAAGTTTGCCACAGCTGCACATACATTCCCAATTCAATTTAAAATTCAAACAAATATGGTCAAACAAGACAAATGCTGTAGTTTCCCTTACAACAAAATTTATTCAAGCAGCAAGTGCAAGTTTTTTTTTTCATTTTGAATACTCGCAAAATGAAAAGAAGAGAATTTATCTCCTTCGAAAATAACAGATAAAAAAATATTAAATGGCAAGTGTGTTGGAATTGTTATTAAATGAAAATGGAAAATCTTAGGCTGAGTCACATGTGTGATCATATTGAATTATGAGTGTGTCAGATTGTTTCAAAGAAACTGATATCTGAGAAAAACAAAATTATAATGTGTACAACCGGAAATTTTGAAATATATGTAACAGACGAAAAAATTCCTGCGTTACGCTCGCCCTCCTTTGTTATAATGATTGCCTGTGCCAGTTTTTATAAGCACAAACTTTAAAATTTTTGATTTAAGGCAAGGAAAACTGGAATGTAGACATTTGGCAACAATATGTATTTAATTAATGCATGTTAAACTCGACTTTAGCTTGTGAAATACTGCAATTTTCTGTGCCAACACGCACCTCATTAACAGCCATGTGTATATACTTAAGTAAAGATTGGTTATTTAACATCAGCTACTTTAAGGAATTTTTAATGAAAGTTAATATGAAAAATAATTTGATTTAATATGCAACATGACCGTTGTTATTAATATATTTTACAATAATATAACAACATTTTTTTACTCAGACATAATGTTTTCGGATTATAATTAAATTCTATAAAATATTTACTTTAAAAATTTTCCATAATTTTTTAAGCAAACATTACAAAAGTTTTTTGTTTCTACTTTTACAAAGCATATGCATCATTTTTTTTTAATTTGATGCATTAATAAATATGTATGTGTTTCCCAGTTTACACTCCCGTGCTTAAAACTTCCATACTGTGTTGTAACCGTCAATCATAAAGACACTCATGCAACCACATAAATAAAGTTTACTCAAATTTAATGTACAAACATGCATAAAAAATCCAAAAAAAATAAATAAATACATTTTTTAACTATTTTTTTTATTGTGCATTTTTATTTTCTCTATGGCACAAGTGCAATAAATTTATACACTCTCTTCCTGCCTCTCTACTTCACCTTAACATCTGAGGTTTTTTTTTGTAAAAAGTCCCTGGAGTCCTTTTAACATACGGGCATTTCACTTTCAAGCGGTCAACGGGAAAAAAATTAAAATTGTCATTATATGAGGTTTAGTTGTAAAACTATAGGGTATTAATGAACTGACCAGATTGAAAAGTGGTTCTTTTACGGTAGTTGTTTTATTTCTTTCTTTTATTATAAAGTTTGTTATCAGCTTCTCTCATTTCTTATCAAGCTTTCTAATGGATTGTATTAGTTGAGTTGTTATAGTTGGGATCTCGTAAAAGAATTTTCAGAAAATTTCAGTAGCACAGTGAGACTTGATTCATTCTCTTACACTTTTTTCTAGTTTTCAAGATGATCTGTATCAAATTTAAGAATTATTTTTTTTTTCATGGATAGCAGCAGCATTGATTATTTATTCCCATTCTTGAATAGATCAACCCTATTGTAGGTTAAATTTAAAAGAGAGAATAACAATGATACTTTCAATACTGATATTGCGCTAATATCTCTCTCCAACATTTTATTTAAAAGCTCATAAGAATTGATACAGTGTAACTAGTAAAAAAGATACAAAATTTCCTAACAAACTAACATTGCAGGTTAAATAAAAAGTTTTAAGGATAATTTAATATACATAAATTTTAAATATTTACGCTAGAAAAAGGAGCTGCTACCTCGAATTAACTTCCAACCTTTACACATAGTTATTAAATTACCTCGTTTCTTTGTATCGCATCTCCAAATTAACTCACACCAAATTTGAAACCTCTTACTATCATAGGTTTCTAGATAGCAGATTATTTTTAATTATTTTGTATGGGGAGTAGCCCATTCCTCGCATATAACCAGCCAGATTTTTGATGAATCTTATATCCTATGTCAAAATTAAGTAAAACCAAATTTGAAGCTTCTCATTATTATACATTTCTACACATTACATTATTATTAATTAGTTTGTATGGGAAATACCCCTTCATAATCCTATTTCGCCAATCTCTTGCTCAACTTCGAAAATCGCTCTCTTTAAGTGATATTCACCAACAAAATCTAAAATTATGTACCGGGAAAGTCACCACGAATTAATTCCCATTTTAGCCATCGAAAATCCCACTGTGTGCTGTCCGTCTGTCTATCACAGGCTGGTTTCTCGAAAACCGTAAGAGCTACGAACCTGAAATTTCGACAGAATATGTAAAACTTTTGCTGCTACAAACCCATATGAGTTATAAGTTAAAGAGTGTTCCAATACGAGCAACGAAACATGTTACATAGAGACTTTAAATTTGCAAAGTTACTGTATTTTTATATAGACAACAACAGTCAACACTAAAGTTAATAAAAATCAAAATTAAAAGGTTATTTTCTCAGTAAATGTAATTTTAACAACTTGCTGTTCTCTAGAAACCCAAAGAGGCATACTCTTGGAGTTTTCAAAAACGCTAAAGCTAAAAAATGCCAAGATTAAAATATCGCCGAACCCAAAAAAATCGCCAAAGCGAAAATATTCTATTCTAAAAAAAATCTCCAAAACTTAAATAAATCGCGAAAATTTTAAAAACACTCCAAACTTAAAAATCCAAAAACTGAAAAAATCCCAAAAACGAAAAAAGGTCCAAAGATTAAAAAAATCGCAAAAAAAAGAAAATAACTTTATTGGGTATTTAATTTTTTTTTATGTCTACATCAGGTAAAATATTTGATGACTTAGAAAAATATTATTCAGCCCAATCGTGCATATTTTCTCAGAAACTATTTTTCACGGAAAGTAGTTTTCTCGGGGAAAAAATTCCTCCAGTTAAGTGGCAGCAACGCATAAAGTGTAAATATGACAACTAACAATGGAATATGATGTCGGGCAAATATATATCCCAGACGTCCAATCTTTTCACAAAATTTTTAACCACATTTTGCAATAAAGCTTCACTTTTCTCATTAATGCAGCTAAAAATTTCATATATCAGAGCGTCAGTTGTTTCTGCTTTATTCACGTGTTAATGTGAACTCGGTCTTTCAAATTAAAATTCACAACTTTCACAAAAAAACAAAGTATGACAGATCAATTCTTGACATTTTACTATTTGACAGACAGTTTAATTCCTAACCTCAAATTTATAATATAAAAAAAACTTTACAAATTAATTAATTGGGAACTTTTTGTATTTTTTGATATACAATAACTATAACAGGTTATTTTTTAAATAAATTTTGTTTTAATGAAACTTTAATTATATTTTTATGAGTTCTGTTTTCCAAGAGAAAAATGTTTAGGGAAAAAAGCAAGACCAACTGTGTTTGGGGATTTCCCAGGGAGTTTTTATTCCCGAATTTGGTAAAAAAAAGGAAACACAAACGATAATTGGAGGAAAGGGAAAAGTGAAAAACCTCGTGCGGATTTTTTTAAATCATAAGGCTGTTTATATTAGTTTTTCATATATCCCAAAACAGTGTAAGTGTGCAAGGGTGTGAAGTAACCCATACCATTATTTCTTATTTTTACACCGTATGTTGGTAGTTTTTCTTTAGATTTTTTTCTTCTTTTATTTTGTGGCAATGAAAATCTGGTCATATTGGTTTCTATGTTTTAAAATGTTCTCTCATTTTTTATCCGAATGCTAGCGCAACTATTTTGTATATAAATGTATGCTTAACGGAAACATGTGCTGTTTGGAAATATAGTTTCAAAGTACATTTCATATACAAGAGTAGAAATAAAAAGAAATTTTTATTAACAATAATAATAGTTATGTGTCAGTTGTGGTTTTATTCTCAGTTCTTAAATCAAATTTTCTGTATTCTTTTGTTCTTAGGAAAACTGAAAATATTTTTTTGTATAGGGTCCTGCAATAAGATAAATAAAAGGAAGTACATACAGAGTATATAAAAACGAGGAGGATATGCCATTAATAATGAAAAATAATATCAGCTAAATGTATCCCCCGGCTACCCTTGCAGAATCAAATATTTTTTCATAACATTTTCCATCAGCAATAAGCCCATTTACTGTCGTATTCAAAAAACATTATTTTGGTTTACAAAAGGTTAAGAAAACAAATTTTGTATGGAAATTTGTTTGTTGAACGTTTTGTAAGCCAAAAATTAATTTTTTTTCTGAATAAAGCCTCTAGCATTTAGGAAATGATTATATAAATAAATACTTGCTTCATTAATTTCCAACAAGTATTAAAATATATAAGTACAACTCATTACTTTGTAAGCCATTAAAACACTACTTACTACCCAATCCCCAAACTTCTGCTAGTCTGTATAAAAAAATATATATTCTCCCTTTTTGATTTTTCTTAATTCTTGAAATTTATTACTTGTCTACCACAATTTCAAATTCCAATTTAATAAAGGACTCATTCACACTAACTTTTGTGTTGGCATTGTTTTTCATAAAATGTGGTTAAAGAAAATATTTGCATTTCATATTTCTTTCAAATAAAATAAAGAAAACACAATAACTAACTAAATGAAATACTAGTGAAAAAATAAGGGGAATAAAAAGTTTTTGAGAAATTTAACGCGAAACAATAAAATTTTATTAAAGCCATTTAAAAAGAGGGGAAACAAAACTAATTATGAATGTTGAAAAAAAAAACAATAAAAAGTTACTTTAATTCATTATTAACTAATACAACCTTTGTTAAAAATTGTGGAAATGCTGCCCATTTTAGCATTCAACAAAAATACAAAAACTCTTTTCATTTAATTAAATATTCGAGAAGATTAAACTTTATTTTATTATTTTTTATCCAGAAGTGTTTCGCTTAATTTTCTTTTGCACGTGTATGGATTTAGTTAAAAATAATCTCTTTCAAAATATTTATATATAATTGTGTTCAAAGAATTTTAGTCTGAAACACACTTCGATTTTTTTTAAATAAGAAAAGGAAAATGTCCTGCCTACCTTCCTGAATTTGCGTTATACAATATAAATATAAGAAATAAATAACAATATAATGGAGTGGCGAACCACTCCACAAAAGAATGTGCCAGTCACCCACCCCCATGATTAGAGATAATGCAAAAACAATTCCAAATTATATTTTTTTATATATTTTTTTGATGCCTACAAATAACGCCCGTTTACTATTTTTTTTTACTGTGTCAACAATTTTTGTGCGATCATAATATTTTGTATAAAGGTGCTCATGTCTTTATAAGGGCTACAGTCATGTCTTTAATAGTTTTTTACTACCACGTCATATTAGCTTTTTTTTTTAATTATTTTAATTAAATAAGATTTAATTATGCAAACTGTGCTTTTCTGTACTTATTTCACTAGTTTTCTCTCAAAATTTTTAGCTTTAATGCGTCAGTACTAAAGCATTGTTACTTAATATATGACATTTATTTGTTTTCATAATTATATAAAATTGTGTGCACTTTAAGCGATCACTTCACGGTACTTGAAATTTTTGTTATTAATCTATGAATTCACCACTTTTGGTTCCTAACTGCACCGTAAGGAATCTTCAGTGTGTGACTTAAAGTCGCACTTTGGTGAATGTATTTTTTTCTGATTTAAGTATGTGCAAGTTATATCAAAACATATTACAGAGAAATTTTCTTTCAAATAAATCAATTGGAGTTAATCAGGCTCCCCGTTAGGCTAGGGAGTAGTGTTCCTGCCTAGAGGTTGTGGTTACGATTTATTTTCTATTATTTACTAGTATTAAGGAGTTTGACATTGAATTTGTAACAATTCTTAAACAAATAAATTAAAATTAATTTAGTATACACGTTCTTTCTATTTGATTTAATAATTTCTCTTTTTTTCTTCTCTTTTCAGGTAAGTTTTAAGGAAAAATTTTCAAGTTCTTTATTAAATTTTGGTAAAAATATTTTTTGCAGTAAGTAAGCATTAGAATACAACAAGTTTTTTATTTAAAATTCCTTATCACTACAGCGAATACAATCAATAAATAAGAATAAGGAATTAAATATGAATTCTCTGAGAAGAATTAAAGAAGAATTAAAGAAAACCCTAATGAATTTGAACTTCTTATTTTATTTTTTTTACTTCAACTGACAGCAAATATCATCCAAATATGTTACTGAATATCAAAGTCAAAAAGTTTTCGATTAAAGGGTGTCCAAAGCTTTGCGGGTAGAATTCGCAAATTGCGATCAATTTGGGGTCACAATAATGTTCCAACAGAGCTAACTGTAAAAAGATTAAAGAATAAATTTGCCAAAACTGGGTCTGCTAGTGATGCAAAGACAACAACGCGCCTTCGATCAGGTCGATCGACCGTAAATGTCGCAGCTGTACATGATGATGTCGCTCAAACTCGATACACCTCAATTCGACACCGAGATCATCAAATTTTTGTCTCAGTCAGTTTTTTCATGCCTAGAATTGAAGAAATGAATGTGCAGGGCATGTGATTTCAACAAGACGGTGCCATATGTCAAATAGCCAGAGAAACAATTCAATTGCTGCATCAGTCATTTGCCGGTCGTGTTATTTCGTGTTTCGGAGACTAGAATTGTCCGCTTAGATCGTGCAATTTAACAACATTAGACTTTTTTCTTTGGGGTTTTTCGAAGTCGCTGGTTTGCGCGAATAAGCCGACGACGACTCAAGCCTTAAAAGAGGAAATTGGACGCTGCATTAATGAAATACCGCAGCATTTATGCAAAACAGTCATTGAAAATGTCGTGAATTGAATTCTTTTTATTATTTAGCTGGTGAGGCCTATATTGTCTTATGTCAATAAAAACTCAATTTTATTACATATTTTTCCCGACGTTTCGTGAATTTTATGTTCACTTCTTCAGGGGATTTTGTCTGTTTTATTAAATTTAATTTAAAATTTTTAATTGAAAATGTCATTAAAAGATCGCGTGGGTGCCAGCAAAGCTGCGGCGGCCATCTGCCCGATATGTTGTTCCACACATAACCTCATTCTGTCTACTTTACGAGATAATAAAGTTTCACGATTTTTTTTTAGACATCTGTGTTCTATTTAAAATTTAAATCTTGCGTTCTTGTTGGGACAAACTTTATTTATTATAGCCACACGATTATCGTAATAAAAGTTACAGGTCCAGATTTTTAAAACAGCTATGGGAAGCATACTTTTAGGAGCACCATCAATTAACCGTCTAAAGGCAGGATTGATTTGTACGTTCTGAATCAGCTGTATTGTTTCTGTTCAATTGAAAATTTGTATGTGTGGCTTGTTTTCCTTTACCCTTCTGTTCTGTTGCGGACAAATCTGTAGAAAATAGAATTCAACGTTAATTCTATAAGTTGCTAGCTGACTCATTGCGCAGCAAAATATTTTATACAGAAAATAATGGTACATAACGGCAACGAAAGTAAATACAAGGGCGGATCAGTAAGTCCGTGACTTTTTTAATGAAACAAATTTTTTTTGTAAAACAAAAAATTTATTTTTCAACTTAATGTCCTTTTAAGTCAATACACTTATGCCCTAATTCTGTTCGACGATTGTATCGACTTATCTATGGACGAACAAAAGCCGCAGTTGTGATTCCTTAAAATAATTATTATTTATTGTCTATGCTAGAAGGTTCATTTATTTATTTTATTTATTTGTTCCAAACATTATTTCCAACATTATATTTTCATATATTTTTCAAACTATTGTATAATACTTTAATTTAATTTTTATGTTTTAAAAACATGGCAATAATATTTTTATTATCAAAGACAACAATAATTTTTGAAGAAAATAATTTAGAGAATTGAAACACAAAAACTCAAAAGTATTTTCAAAAAAAATTTACCTAAATCTTCTTACTAAATTAGGGCATTAGTCCAACTTTTCTCCAGTTTTTGTATCCCTTCCAAAAAAATTGGATTTTTCGAGGTCCTCAAAAGAGGCATTTGTTTGGTCAATAATTTCATCGTTAGAGCTAAATCTCTTTCCACAGAGCCATTTCTTTAAATTTGGAAATAGGTCGTAGTCACTAAGGGCTAAATCCGAAGAATATGGTGGATGGGGTAACAATTCGTAGCCCAATTCATAGAGTTTTGCCATTGCCATACACGGATGCACTCGTGTATTATCTGGATGAAAAATACCTTTTTCTTGGCCATATGAGTTCGTTTTCTTTTTAAATCCTCATTAAATCAGTCTAATAAGTTGGCATAATATTTGCTGTTTATTGGTTTTCCCTTTTGAAGGTAATCGATGTTGATTATCCCGCTTGCATCCCAGAGCACTGTTGCCATCACCCATTATTGGCCGACAAACTCACTTTGGCCTTCTTCGGAACATGTTCACCCGGAGAAACGTTTAGACGTGGAGTACAGTAATCGATCCATGTTTCATCCACATTTACAAAACGCCGCAAAAACTTATTCAAATTGCGGTTAAACAACTCCAAACAATCCTTTAAAGTTGTCACACGTTTACGTTTATGGTCAATTGAGAGCAAACGTGGCAACCATCTTGCAGGCAACTTTCTTAAACCCAGCTGATCATTTGAAATCGAAACCACACTGCCATATGAAATGCCTCAACAATATCACGCACTTTTACTCTTTTTACTCGGCCAACACCATATCGTGGATTTTTGAAATCTATAGTGCATAGTCCCCATATTATTTATCACGCTTTTCTTTGGTTTGATTGGCTGGTTTTTCGCAAAAAATAATGTTTAATGAGCAATCGAAACTTTTCTCCATTTTTAGAAATATACACGCGGTTGTATGTTTTGAAAAGCTGTTTAACACAAAGTAATTAACGACACTTGCTCAAATTGACAGTAGTCTATTAACAGGTGGTACTTGATGGGATCAGTGTTGCATTTCATATAACTACGAAGGAAGTTCGAAAAGTCACGGACTTATTGATCCGCCCTCTACTAATGGGTCTTAAGACACACGGCAACTTTAGTTGAGCAGCTTTTGAGTTTATGGAAGAGAGAGGAGAAGATAAATAAATTCAGTGAAGTGCGACTTTGACCCGCGCACGAAGGCTTCCATACAGACACGAGATATGTAATTCGATACGAACTTCAGCCAATATAAAATATAGTTTCGGCATTTTTTTCGTTTTTGGGTTTTTTCGGTTTTAAGCGTTTTTTAGTTTGGGGTTTATTGGCGCTTCCTGAGTTTTGGCACTTTTTTCACGTTTTGGCGATTTTTTTTTTGATTTTTAAGTTTTTTTTAACTTTGGCGATTTTTATTATTTTGGCGTTTATTTTTTATTTTGGCGATTTTTTTATTATGGCGATTTTTTAAATTTTGGCGTTTTTTTCCTATAGGTGATTTTTTTTGGTTTTGGCGATTTTTTTAGTTTTGGCACTTTTTTTTCGTTTTGAGGATTTTTTTCGGTTTTTGGCGTTTATTTTCAATTTTGGCAATTTTTTTCGTTTTGACGATTTTTTTTAAATTTGGCGATTTTTTTTTAATTTTGGCTTATTTTGGTTCTGGCGCATTTTTCGGGTTTTGGCGATTTTTTTCGGTTTTTGGCGTTTTTTTTTATTGTGGCTTTTTTTTTTTTATTTAGACGATTTTTTCGAATTTGGCGATTTATTTTAGTGCCAGAATTTTTTTGTTAATTTTGTAAGTTTTTTTCGATTTGGCGATTTTTTTTAAATTTTTGGCGATTTTTTCAGGCTTTGGCGTCTTTTTCGCTTTGGCGATTTTATAATTTTTGGATTTTTTAGGTTTACCGTTTTTGAAAATTTCAACAGTTTACCTCTTACGGTTTCCAAGATATAGCAAGTTGTCAAAATTACATAGTCAAAATTGCATTAACTGATGGACCACCCTTTAATTTAAATTTTTTATAATTTTAATGTTAATTGTTGTAGTCTATATAAAAATACAGTAATTTTAAAATTTTCAAGTGTCAATATACATACATATGTATATACAATTGTATGTATATTACATGGGATTTTAAAATTTTTCGTCGCTCGTTTTGGAGCACCCTTTAATTTCTAATTCTCATGTATTTGTTGTTGTAGTGGCCAAGGTTCTACATACTCTGTCCAAATTTCAGGTCCGTAGCTTTTACGGTTCCTGAGAAAATACCGTGTGACGGACAGACGGACAGCGTTGCGAAAACAATAGGGTTCCTTTTTGCACCTTTGGTGTACGGAACCCTAATAAAAGAGAAGAAATTATATTTTCTTATTTCGCTTGTTAACCATAAAATTGCTTAGCTAAAATTGCCATGTGTAAGCCCCCTATCTCTCCCTAAAGTATCCTAGAGAACTATTTTGGAAAACATTAACTTGCAACCACTTACAAAAATTATCAATTAAAATTTTCACCTTGCTAGTGTTAAATCGCTCAAGGGTGCATTAATTTTTTTATTTAATCCTATGGTATGGCACGTCTAATTGAAGCTTTAGACATTTTTCTAAGTTATCTGCCTATAATAATAATTTATTTTTTTCGCCGCTGTGGCATAAATCTCTAAATTGAAACTATAAAACCAGAAAAGCTGGAAAAATATATTATCACAAAACTCTTAAGGAAATACCAAACATCCGATGACACATACCTTCTCATGTATAATAAATTTTCATTAAAATCTATATTTTGATATTCAAAAACGTTTTCTTATAATTTTGCAAAATATGTTTGTATACTTTTTATGAAACATGTTTCCCATGCAAACAATAAATAATCCGCCATATAATTACTCTTCTCAATGACCTCTTATTGGCAGCAATAACAAGAATATAATTTCAAAAATCATTAAATTTATTTAAATTTATAACATTTCAACATGCAGCAAAATTTATTGAAAATTACACCTGCTTGGAAAAATTACTATTTCGAAAATATTGTAAACGTGCTTGGAATAAAATCAAGTCACATTTCTAATGCTGTGGGTTTAGTTCAAAATTAAATATGAAATTTTAACAACTAAAATGTTTGCCTTTTAATGTGATTAAAGGAAAGGTAACATAAATGAAACCGTTTTGGAAATTATTGCTGAACTCATTTAACTGAAAGTTAATGGACATTTTAATTGCCTTGAAAACTTTAAATAGATAATTTAATTTTCTTCCATATGAATTTCTTTTTATAAAGAAAACTTGTAGTAAAACATATCTGTGGTATTTGAGTAATACCTTAATTTTAGTTTAAAACTTTTTCGAAAAATATTCTACATGAATGTGTGAATGTGTGTATGTATTTTGTATGTGGGTGTGTGGTCATTAGCTTCAACACTTGAAAGGAATATTTGAGCAGGCTGCATGCACATAAAAAACAAACGAACACAATGGGTTGAAATAAAGAAAAAAGTTTAGAATTGTAACAAAAATTTCGGCTAAACACAATTTTGTTATAAACTCTATAGCATGAGAGTTCTGCAAACTCTGATCTGAGTGATGTACCCAGTAGGAAATTGCAATGAATAAGCAAAGGCTTTCTATCAAATGTACATCATATACATAATTAAGTATTCTTAATGCAGATATACTATTGCAGTGATGCATTGGTGAAACTCTTACAAAATGGAAAAATATGTTTTAATTTAAAACGATTTTCCATCATCCCATGCCAAATTTGGTTTCTTAAATTACCACTTTCGGCTATGAGCCATCTTTAGTATTCTAAGGAACACTATTGAGTTTAAAATCTTTCCAAATTAAAGCAAACTTCGTCGGAATAAAAGCACATCACTCGAAAATAATGCTATTTCCTTAGGCTGCTAAAACTTCATCATCAATGTTTACTTAATCGATTACTGAAGTATAGTACTCGTATTAGTTAATATAAATCTCAATCTTATATGCAAATTTTTAATTTGGAATTCGAGAATTGTTTAAGCAAAAAGTAAGAAAAAACGATCGTCGCTTTCAGAAACAATACATTAATTTTCTACTACCATAAACGTAATAATAAAAGTGATAATCAGTTTAATTTCAATAATTGTAGACGGATAATCGAGGTTAAAATATATCTTAATTTTATGGCTCGAACATGGATAGCAATTGAAATTTATTTGCGAATGGCAAGTGCCAACTAAAAGCTGTTAATTTTAGTTATTAAATCGTTATAATATTGGCAACCACGAATTTCAGTTATTGCATAAATAAAAGTGCTATATTCGGCCGTGCCGAATCTTATATACCCTTCACCAAAGTGCGTATATGTAGTCTATGGTATATGTAGCACATACATACAGATTTGTTTTGTGAAAAAAATTTTAACTTTTTGTTCTCGTGCAATATTTAGTAAATGACCTCTCGGTATTTTTCAATTAAATATTTTTTTCTGTATTTAAGATATATTTTGCATATCAAACGCGACATCACGTCATACAATACCAAAAAAAACGTGCTACTACATATTTAAAAACCCTATGAATACAATTGAGATATTGTATTTAATAATTCAGTTTATTGAATTTCAAAGGTAGAGTAATATACTTATAATATATATATTATATTCCTGGCGGTATGTATGAAAAGCAAAAGTTGTTCTAGCTTACTCGAAAGTTGAACAACAAGTGAGTACTAGGTTTTAGCTCGTCTCTATAATTAATAAAAAAAATTTTTAAATTTTAGTACAATTATATTAGAAAATTTTACCATTTAAAATGATGCCAGATTATTTATAATATATTATTTAATATTTTTGAATGATAATTTTAGTGTTCAAACCTAGTTTGGACACCCTGTAAAATAGTTTTAGTATTGCACCTCTATACCAAGTAAACTTTCCTATTTTATTTAACAATCTTTGATGTTGCAAAACTTTTTAGTGTCTCAATTTAAACATGAACTCGTTACAAACTGTCAAAAATTAAATGCGCCTCATTGAAACCAGAGGCGCTGCAACTCTGCATTATAACGTGCAAAACGTAGAGTTTTAAAAAGAAAAAAGCTTTCCTCATCTCTTCCTTCACCTACTGTCTTCTCTATCACTATCCCCTTCCTAAAGAAGGTAACACCTATAAGTAGTAGTCGGCATTCATTGCCTGAGTGTTACTTCTCTTTCAAAAACAAAAATAAAAAATAAACGTTAGACCATCGATTTGAAAAATAGCTGTGCTGAGAGCATAATAAGCAACATGGCATACACCTTCCTTTATACTTAAATGAGATATTACAATAAAAATTTAACAAATATAAAAAATCTTGACTAAAAATCTTCCTAAAACATAAAATATGCTTAACTAAAAAAATAATTTTTGTTTATTTTACCAAGCATTTTTTTTCTAATTTTTATTACTAATTTGTTTCTTTCTAAGATATGCAATTTATTAAATTACCAAAGAAATAATTAATTTTATTTTATTAGTTTTATTTACCAGAAAAAGTTTAAGTTTTCCAAGTCTGCATCTAGGTTTTTTTTATTTTTATAATTTTTAGACCAAACTTTTTCTTTCTAAAACATAAAGCATAAATAAATATTTGTAAGCAAAAAAAAAATTATTTAACTTCCCAGCTAAAAAAATTATATATGGTCCATATGTTTTTAATATATGAATGTATATAACTATATATGAATATGTATGAATTCATGTATGGAAATATATGGGATTATACATGGCAAAACTATTATATATGAAGTAATATATGGACTAATATATGAAATGTATTATAACATATAAGGTCATATATGAAAATTTAATTATGAAGCTCTTCATATAAGAATGTATGCATACATGATATCTCACATAAGATCGTTTTTGCAATCAAAAAAGCTTTGAATTTTAACACTGCTGAATTGGAAATCCATTAGAAAATAAATACGATATGCAAGGTTTATATGCGTACCCTCAGCGTTTAAAAAAGAAAAACTTTTTGTTAAAAAAACCATTCTTGTATGATTTTATAGATTGTGGCCTCATTTAATATATCAAAAAATCAAAAGTATAATCCAGTCATTAAAATAACAAAATTCTGTAGATAAGAAACAAAGTTCATATTACTGTATTGCGAACTATTGTTAGAGGGATTATTTTTTCTTTTATAATTAATTGCATTAGTTTTTAATCTGATTTATTAAGGTAAATGTTATGTAAGAATATGATTTATGTGTTTTTTAAATAATTGATTCACCTTTTGATGAATTAAATGATACAGCTAAACCACTCAATAATCAATTTCAATGTATTTTTAATAAAAAAATATTTTACTGAATAAGTAAAATAATAATTTGGGAATAGTAGTGCGTTAATAAATGTTAAACTTAAATTGTAACAATTTTCAATAAAAAAACACTAGAAATGACTTTTAGTTCGTTTTGAATTATTTGTCCAAACAAATGTTTCATTAAATACAACCTCTCTCTGAAGTCTAAACAATTTAATTTTAGTAATTTAATTTATTGCACAGCAGTGCGCTTTTGTGAATCAAGAGTGTATGAATATGAACTTTGCATACTGTGGAGGGAATTTACACATATGTACATGTATGAAAATGTATGAATATATATAATCATATATGCCCATATACCCTCATTTTTCGGATCCGAACCATATATGGGATATCATATATGCTCCATACATATTTTTTTAGCTGGGTTAGTTAAATTTGTATGCAAAAAAAATCAATTTTCCAACCCTGGAATCATCATATTAGATTTTTCTGACTCCTTACACCAATCAAGTAGTTATTAAAAAATATAGAAAGCATGTTAAGTGAACAAAGAAAAAGGGAATTTAAAAAAATAGGTTTTATTTAGTTACTTTAATATCCAGAAAAAAAGCTTCCAGCTCTATTTTTATTTTATTTATTTTTATAATTTCTTACATTTTTTATATATTTTATAAAGAAAAAGAAAAAAATTAATTAGACCTAGTTACTTTTATATATCACAAAAATTTTAATTTTCCCAACCCTGGACTCAACCTTTTTTGCTTTTGCTGATTTCTTACACCAATTTCTATCTTTAAGATAAGATATGTTTAATTAATAGAAAAAAAGGAAAAATTTGTTTTAGTAAGATACTTTTGCATAAAAAAAAGAGTTAAAGTTTTCCAACCCTTAGAATTGTTTTTACGACTTTTTAAATTTTTTTTTTATATTTTTAATACAAGTTTTATTCGTACTGAAATATAAAATAATTTTATTGAACAAAAAAAAATTAAAATTAGTTTTAGCTAGTTACTTTTGTACGGCAAAAAAAGATTGAGTTTTCCAGCTCTGAAACCATCTGCTTGATTTTGCTGATTTTTAATATCAATCTATTTTATTTAGGGAGCTTTCTGAAAACCGATTTCAGGTACATCAGATGGACGCATGGACCGACGGACATCACTTATTCGTCTTCCCTATTCATACGGACCCAAATTATATATAATTTAGGGTGGCATATTGTGGAAATTATACAAGGAATTACAAAATAATATATACCCTTTACCATTTTTAGATCGGCGAAATAAAATAACTAATAAAATGGCTACTAAGCATTGCTTTAAAAATTTAATACACTTCATTGACACCAGAGGTGCTGCAACACTGCCTAATTAAAAAAAATTGCAAAAAGCAGAGTTGTAAAAGAATGAAGCTTTCCTCTATATCTTCCTGCATCACTAGTCTTCTCTATGACTATCCCTTTTCTAAAAAATGTAACTTCTAGTAATATTAGTAGACATTCGCTGTACTATCGATTTTCATTAATTTTTGTATGGAAAAATTACTTTTAAATATGAATTGCTATTTAAATAAGTTGGTGAAATAGGCTACGAGTGTTACTTCTCTCCTTAAAAAAAATTGTCCTTCATCCAAAAATAATTTTATTATACTAATAATAATTTTTATTATATTTTCAACTCCTATTTTTTGAGTCATTAAATTTTTTCCCCCCATAATTTCTGATTTTTTAAATTTTAATAATAATGCAATTAAATTTTTTTAAATTTTAGCCCATTGTGCATAAGTTGTTTATAAACCAGAGCTCGCAATAATTGGTCTTTCTCGTGCTTGTTGTCAAAAAAAAACAATGGTCCACTGACGCAATGATACACTGTCGCGAAAAAACCCTCAAACTTCGTTCTTCTTTGGCTTGATCTTCGCTCAACCAACGACCGTTTTTTTCGATCGTTCGGCTCATGTATTCACTCGAGACCTTTTATGAGTATGTATGCGTGTTGTGATTTGTTGTTTTTATTATTTTATTTTATAAACATTATTGAACAAAATACATGAAGATAAATTTTGGTTTTCTTGTACACATATTTGCCTTTTATTTTACATTTACACTTCGTTGACGAATAGTTTGATTTACAAATATTTTTATTGTTATTTATTATTATCTGCTCCCTTCCTCTTTATTGCTTTGCCTGTGACGAAATATCTAAGGCAACAACATAAAAATAAAGACCTTTTTTGCGAACACTTTACTTGTTTTGCTCATTTACTGACCCTCAGTACATGAGCAAGGAACGATTCTGTTGGCATCATGCGGTCATTAAGAGACCGATTCGCGTATTACGCTTAACCCATAACCCGGGAGCGAGAACACGATTGAAAGAAGGTTGCTGTTCAGACACTGATTGATTAAGTCTCATTTTTTTTTGGTCTTTTGGTGAGAAGACAGCACAGAAAAATCTTGTTGAGCATATTTTGCGAGCTCTGGTATAAAAACACATCATCTAACATATTCAACGTACACATTTTTATTATAGTCTGCATAAATAGAAGAATAAAAGAACAGATTGAGAGAGAGGGAAGCCCATAACTGCTGCTTTAACCTTATTCTGACAGTGTACTGTGATGAAAGTAAAATGAATAAATGCATGAAGCAATGAATTCAAGCAGCGAATAAAAAACTAAGTTTGCGTGCAACATTCTCTTTTATTTTTGGTTTGCTAAAATTACATGGAACAAAATGTAAATTCATGGAAAAAATTAAAGGTTTGCGTAAAAACTATTTAGAAGAATAAAACCAAATAGGTAGAGCAGGGGTTAAGCAAGAAGGCAAGTAGAAAAAAAAATCTAAAGAAATAAAACGCTGTTGGAAAAATGTAAAGCAAATTACCTGTCCATTAAATTGATGAACTGAAATTTAGACTTCTAAAGTTTTACTTTTTTTTCTTATAAAGTATTTTTTTTTAATTTTTGCACTTTATGTGATCCCGCCCTACAACTTCATGTTACACATTTAAATAGCAGTGAACTAGATTTTTACAAGTGAAAGTTAGTGCTTTTTTTCTAACGACTTTTAATAATCAGTTAACGAAAGGGTGTTCAAAGCAAAGATGGGAGGGGAAGAGATGTGGAGTTTTTTTATGTAACTACACGCAATATATTCACAATTGGTTTCTCTGATTTGTGGGTGAAGTTTGTAAACTTTGCTTAGAAGTTTTCTTTTAAGTCTTTAGTATAAGCATTTGAATGAAAATAATCTCTTATTATCGCAGTTTAATTGACTTTAATTATTATTTTATTAAAAAAAAGTGGGAGTACAGACATAAAACACACAAGAGATTCGTTTGCTTTTAAATTGTAATCAGAAACTTTTTTATTTCTTAGTTTATTTTTATAATCACTTTTTTTTTGCGAACTTTAATCATTCTTTATTGTTCATTAGAATTAATGTTGTCTGAGTAATAAGGAAATTCAATGGAATCTTATTGTATCTTTTCTAGCTTTGTTCAAACAAAAAATTCTCTTTTTCATATCAAACTTATTTTTTTTTCATTTTGATTAATTATACACTCGGTCATATGAAGCTGAAAGCTTACTTACTCTAAGCCGTTTTAATTATTTAGTTTAAAATTCATAGAAAAACTTTTTGAATTAACAAATAATGTAAAATTAAAATTTAAGCTTGATTGCTAGAGCATCGTTAAGACCACATGACGCCCACATCTCTAACTCATCTCAGAATGCGCTTAACATGCCAAAATTCTAAGAAATAAATCTCTGTTCATGATTACAAATTAACGCTGCTTGTCTTATACAAACACTTTTACACATTTTTGATGTCTTGTTAATTTTTACGACTTATTTTTAGACAACCAGTGTGATTGGCATCTGCAAAACAATCCAGACTGTCTGACACTTATTTTAATAACTATCTTTACACTTGATGAGTGTTATTAACACTGGAGAACAAAATCAAACTTTTTACAAAAAACATTATTTTAATGATTAATTATGGCAGAGGGGACAGAGAAAGTATATGCACATATGTACGCGTACTGGACCCCTGCACAAAACCACTTATGAGAACTTTTAAGACATAAAGGATTTTTCAAATGCTTTGTCTACAGCGAACTCTTCTAAAACAAACTCTTAACAACACTATTGACAAGACATTTGTTTCAATTATTGCAGGTATAGGAATAGGAGGCTGTCTATATATTACGTAATGCTATAAGGGAAGGGGTGTTCGAGTTTTGTTGCAATATTTTATGAAGGGGGGAAGGGGTCTTTGTAAATGTTACGCAAAAGAAAAAACTACTAATTTCGTACAAAAATACGTATGTTTTTCTCATTTATTTATATAATTGATCATAAGTGTTACCTAAATATATAATGTATGTATTAGTGATGTAACGAATGTAAAATTTTTATATTCGCGAATACGAATACGAATATTAAATGTGAGATTTATAGGTATGTTGGTGTACTTTAAAGTTAATAAAAACTACCCAAAATTTTAATTATCGTCATTAAATAGTATTTGATAATGTCGAAAAGCACAAATTCTATAAAAATTTAATGAAAATTTATTTTTAGTCATTTATTTAAATTTTGTTTATTTATTTATGCATTTATTTATTTCATTTTCTTGGAAAAATATTTGTATTCGTATTCGCCTGTATTTCGCGAATACGAGTATTTAAAAATGGCCGTATATTCGGAAATTCGAGTACGAGTACGAATATTCGCGCATCACTAGTATTGTATGTATACATACATACATGTGCCGAATGTAAATTTTTAATAATCGTGAATTCGAATATTTAAAACGATATCCGCGAAAACTAATATTTAAAATTATATTCGCGAATACGAATATCTATTGCATGTGAAATTTGTAGACATTTATAATTAAAAAAATGTGTATGGTAAATAACTTCAAACTCTTGTCCGCGTACATTAAAGTTTATAAAAGCTATCCAAAAATTTAATGGTTTGAAAATGATACAAAATTGGTATAATAAATTAAATAAAATGTATTCGGTTACATGGTTCTCAATTCCTCATCTTTATCCATTTACATTTTTAAATATTCTTAATATATGTACATATCAAAATGCAACATACATATATTAACCAAAGTTTTTTAGTTTCAAACAAACTAGAAGCCCAACAAATAAGTTAAAACAAGAACTCAATAATCAACATGTTTTTTATTTTCTTACTTTACTACATTTCACTGTGGGTAAAAAGTAGGATTTTTTTGGCATAAAGCCTTTTTTTATTCATATTTTGAAATTTAGCTGATGTCCTAAATCTAGATACCCATATTAGAAAAAAAAAATTATTAAATATAAATTTGGATGGCAACCCTTTTTTGCTGGCATGTTTTTAAAGTCAGCTGATTAAATATCACTTTATTTTGGTACAACTGGCGGCGGTAAACATCAGCTGAGTTCGAATGCTTGTGAAAGTTAAAACTACAATAAATGCAAAAATAACGCATTTTTTCCCACAGTGCATTGGCTGATTTTTGTTCAGCTCTAATTGTAGTTGTAAAAGTATCTAAAGAAAATAAATGTATATAAATAAAAACAACAGATATTCAAGAATAGAGTGTTGCCACATGTTGACATGAACTTTATCATATAAATTGTGGTCGGTAATTTTGTGTTCTTGTTTTGTTAAGGTACGTTCACACTTAGCAAAAATTTGCCCAATAATGCCTAACCACAAAATAGTAATGAAAAATCATTTCATTCAGACTAGTGATTATTAGATTAAACCATTTCCAATCATATTGGATTCTATAATATTGTCTATTAGTTATGTTTTAAACTATTTAACTATGATTTTGTAGTTTTTTAAGGCAAATATTTGCCAACTGTGACCGTATCTTTAGTGTATTATTTTGTTTGTTTTTTTTTTAATTTTTCAATAATGGGAAATGTTTCACGCGAACAAAGTTTTCACCTCTTATTTCCGATATGTGTGAATACTGTTAAGCACTGATTTTTCATTGACATGAAAAATTAACGGCTAATCACCCGGTTGGCCCGGTTATAGTTATTAAGCCAAAATGAAATGTTTTCTTATTAAAATTTTTTAGCTTATTTTTTTCAGCAAAAGCTAACATTTGCTTATATCCAGGTTCCGGCATCACTGATTAGAACACATTTAAACTGCATACATATTTTTTACGTTTCTTTTTCTTTGAAAACAGATGTTGTGCAGTATTGCCAATAGCAAGAATTCTCTTACAATAATACCATTGTCAGATGCATACACTTCACAAATCTTATAATAAGAAATATCTAACAATAATATGACAATGCCAACGAAATGTGTTCACGCGATTGTCAAATGTCTGACAATTTGTTGTTATTGAATGATAATGATTTTTGGGGCAACACTGACAAGCAAACTTTGCCGGTTTATCTATACATGTAATTCAGAAGCTTATAGTTTATTCCTTCATTTAACATTTCATTTAATATAATCAGTAAATTTGAGATTACTTCAAAATCACCAATTAAAAAAACGTGTCAAATTAAACTCTTTTATCACTATACAACAATCTTTTCAATAACCATACCCTGATGGAAGCGTGTCGTTAAGTGTCCCCAAGTCACCATTTCTGTAGACTATTTTGGTGACATTGTCAATGGAGCGTCTAAAAATTAATTATGTTTTTGATGCGTACAAATTTGTTTGTCAGATACAAACAATTATGCTTCTTTTTAATGTTTTATTGGTTTGTTGAAAATTCCAGTGCACTTGAAGCAAAATTAAAATTTTTATAAAAATTTAGTTCACAAATTCAATTCAAAAAGGAAATATAAATGTATTTAAAAGTAATTCAACGCATCAAATTAAAAGAAATTGCAAACGACGAATAAAAAATAATCTTTGCTGTGGGTATAAAAATATTAAATGTGAAAGTGAAACAACTGTGGAAATTCTTATGAACCTGTAGAAGATTTTGTGGAATTAGTTAAAAATTTGCTATATGTCCAGATCCATACGTACTATTTAAGTTTTTTTTTTTTTTTTTTATGCATGTTTTTTTATTTATTGTATCTTCATATATGAACTAACAATAAGTATTCAAATCTTAAATCTAACATATAATTAATAGGCCCGACCAATGCCAGACCTAACTAAGTGATAGTTGTAAATAATACATAAGTAGTGATAAGCAAAAAAAAATAAAAAATTTCAAGCAACTTCATTCGGAGTGTTTAGTATTAGAGCCCTTGTATCTCTCTTTTTTAAGCGGATGTGTCCAGTAAAGTTCAAAATATTACGAGCAAGCGGATTAGGATGTGACTCGAGTTTCGTTAGATATTTGCCTGCGTATTTTGCAATTTCTTCAATCACTAGTGGCATATTTAAATCACGATGTATATTTGAATTCTTAATGTACCATGGAGCAGATGTTATTAACCTTAAAATTTTGTTTTGTCTTCGTTGAATTCTCTCTACATTGGAGGCAGAAGCAGTGCCCCATAACTGGATACCGTAACACCATATTGGCTTTAAAAGCGACTTGTATATTAAAAGTTTGCAGTCTAGGCTGAGTGTTTAAGTTTTTGACATTACTAATTTTAATTTTTTGATTAACATATGAGTACATATGGTCGGTTGGTTATTGTTTTGCGGCACAGTATATTCAAAATACATTATGTATGCAGCAAACCAATAACCAACCCACGATATAAGTATTTAATAGAAACGACAAAACAAAATCCCTACTTTCATTCCCTTTTTTATATTTTTTTTAATAAATCATCAAATTTAAACAAAAAAAAACAGTTTCGTTATCAAAAGTGTAGTCTATAATTACTTAAATGTACTTGTGACAATCTGTTAAATGTCTATAGCAAAAAGCATTGTCTGGGGCACAATTCGTCAGTAAGACTGGTGACAAAGTCAATAGCGACTCAGTACTGATTCAATTGTGATATTTCCTGCAGGGTATGTATGTATACCAACAAGCGAACATTTTTAATTTTATTATTAGAAGTAGTGCATATAATGATAATGAACATAATAAATTTCAAATAATTTTTTTATCTATAGTAATAAATTTATTGATAATGCTAGATAAAAACAAAAAACATTTATGAACGCCTGCACATTGTCAGACCATCACCCAGACACGAAGCAAAACCCATTATATGGGGTATAGTATTCTGTTCATAGACTCCGGTAAACAAATGAGACCAAGGACCAGAAGCATAAACAGGAACATCATCGCCACCATGAGTCTCTTGATCCAAAGGAACTGCAGCCGGAAACTGGTCATTGATGTCACCAGTTACAACAGTAGTGGGATCAATGCGCCCAGATTTTGAGACATCGAAAGATTTTTCAAAACTTGGACCATTGGCATAACTTAAAGTCATGTAGGGAATCTTGTCGACAGGATTAGCAGGAGTACGGCCAAAAATATCGCTGCCCCGATACTAAAAAAAGAATAATAATAGGCATTAAAAATAACTGCAATAAATGTTAAACAAATTTCATACAACATTTTAGTCCCGCTCCAGACTTGCAATATCTGTTGCAATATATTTAAATATTTCGTATTCCTCTCTCGCACAAAGATTGCAAATCTTGATTGGAACTTTTAGAAAATAAATATCCTAAAAATGATTGTGATTTTAGTCTGAACCGGTACTTACCGAATAACCGCTGAAGGAAAAAGCATGCGAATGATCAGCTGTTACCACAATTAGTGTATCATCTTCACTGGTTAAATCTCTGGCAGCGGTCACAGCTTTACTAAGTTCTATGGTTTCATCCAAAGCCAGTCTGGCCTTGTTTTCATGATGAGCCAAATCAATGCGACCGCCTTCAATGAAAATAAAATAACCCTTATCATTACGCGCTAGAAAGTCTATGGCTTTAAGTGTCATCTCTTCCAAAGTAGGCTGATTGGTGCTTGCATTCGTTTCCAAATGATACAACATGTGATCATCGTGATACAAACCAAATACACGCTCATACTGCGATAGATTGGCAGACATTAGTTCATCTCTGGTTTCAATGTATAAATTTTTATTACTTTGTTTTTTATATTCTTGCACTAAATCTAAACCATCTGTGCGTTCACCATTTTTGTAGAGTGCGGAATCAATGAAATTCTTCTTGCCTCCTCCCATAACCAGATCCAGTTTGCTGCCAATGTCGCCCTTAATCAACTGATAAGCAATATCTTCCACTCCCGATCCAATGTCACAATTTAAATTTACCTCTTTATCATTTTCCCAATCACGGTGAGCGATGTGAGCATACACACCCGCGGGTGAGGCATGAGTTATGCGAGTAGTGGTAACAACACCTGTACTCTTGCCCATCTCTTGGGCCCATTTTGCTATAGAATACACCCAGTTGTTGCGATCTGCTCCAGCTTGACAATCACCCTTATCCACGTTGCCACTCACTCCCAATGTTCCCTCTTGAGCCTTTACACCACTCAGGTAGGCCGTGGAGGTACAGGCCGAATCAGGCACAATTTTATCCACCGAGTACGTTTTGGCCAAACCAGTAAAGGGAAATTTGTTAAATGATAAATTTTGTTCTTCGCCACCCAACAGATTTCTGGCAGCTGCTATGGTGGTCAAGCCCATGCCATCTCCCAAAAACATTATTAAATTTTTTGCTTGTTTCTTATTTTTAGTCATGCTGAGTTGCTGCTCTATGAATTCTTTGCCCAAATTTCGCCAGTAGTCATTAGTATTTTCACCTTCCAAGGCCCGCCTTGGCTGCTGCGGCAAAACAGATATATCTGGATGCATGTGACGGTCCCGACAATCCTCGTCATCGCGTTTACATGCAGGCAAAGCTGTTACACAGCCTACTGTTAAAAGCAAAACAATAGCGATATTTTTCAAAAACATGTCTTGGCCAAGTGACCACAAGAGCAACTAAATTTTTAAATTACAAACGGCGAGGGAACAATTTTAAAAGTTAAGAAATACAGAAGAAAAATGTCATAAAATCTAAATCCCTGAGTGATTAGATTAAACAAGCTTGTGCTAAAGACGATAAACACCTTCCGATAATAATATTTATAAATCAATAAGATTAAATTTGATAAATTTTTTTATATATACATACATATATTTTATTTGCAGATTAAATATATGCTGCCATAAAACAGTCGTAGCAGTCATAACAAAGTTTGATATCCATCAACAAATATTAATTTTTAATTGGGTTAATACAAATTGTAAAGAGTTCCATCAAACTCGCGGTCATGTCGAAATGGTAGCTCCGATACCAATTTGTACATTAACAACAAGTTTATCAAACTGAAGCTATTCATCATGATCAGAAAAATACTAAAACGCCATAAAATCGAATATGTTAGTGATTAAACCAATTCTTTGGATATTCAACTTATTTTATTTAGACACGATCGTAGAATGACCAACATCATGAGTATCTAGAAAAATGATTCGCACATTAAAATTCTTTACACAGTTGTCATTTAACAAGTATTTGCAAAAGTGTATACTAGTTTTAACAACTTATTTACAATGTTGTAAACTATGTTTAACTATAGTTTTATCGCTTACATACACTTAACAAAATAAAGTTTAAATTTATATTTTTTAAATACAACAATTCCTCCGCATTTATTTCCGAAACCGTGGGGGTGAATTCTTATTGGGGGGTTATTTCGGTCTTTGTGAACGACGTGGTGGAATATCTGGAGCTATTGTTGTAAACTGTCGATGCTGGTTGGAAGTTGTGGTTTCTGAGTTTGTTCCATTTCTATGTTGTATAACAGAGGTCGAACGAGTTGCGTTTGAAATTACTGGAGCAGAAGACGAACTTACATTTGGGGTTTGATTATGGGCCCTTAAAAGACTTTGGGCTTCATGAAAGTCATTTGAATCACGATTTGAATTGTTTAGCCCCGATCCACATTTACGAAGTTGATTTTTATGCCGCTTGTAAATTTTATTTCCATTTCGCAGCAAATAAAGTAGATTGCCTAGTTTTTTAATGACTGTGCCCTTAATCCCACGTTCACCTTTAGCAAAGTTGCAAACACTAACTCTTTCTCCGATTCCTAACCCCTTTCTTGAATTTCCGAAATTTGTCTGCTCAGCATAACTTTCGGATTAATTTGGC
Source organism: Tachina fera (assembly GCA_905220375.1). Lineage (NCBI taxonomy): Eukaryota > Metazoa > Arthropoda > Insecta > Diptera > Tachinidae > Tachina > Tachina fera. The sequence goes on from LR999963.1 coordinate 63,150,787, forward strand.
AACAAACAACTTAACCTTGTTTCTGGTTGTCGTCCGTGTAACAATTCAGACGGCGACTTTCCATTCTTCCTAAGAGTTGTTCTGTTAGTAAAAAGATATGTTAAAACTGCATTTTCTATATTGTTACCAGCAATTATTTGTTTTTTGAAAGAAGTTTTAAAGATCCTGCCGAAACGTTCTGCCTGGCCGTTCGAAGCTGGATGAAATGGTGCTGTACTTAAGTCTAGAATACCGTTCTCATTGCAAAATCTCTTGAACTCTTTCGCCGTAAATTGAGGACCGTTATCAGAAACTATAACGTTCGGTAAGCCTTCAATAGAAAATATTTCCCTTAAAACAGAAATCGTATCCATTGTTGTAGTTAAATTAATCTTTATGACGTAAGGAAGTTGAGAAAACGAGTCAAAGCATATGAACCAATAAAAATTATAAAAGGGTCCTGCATAATCAATCTGAACTCGTTGCCAAGGCTTATCCGGCTCTCTCCATGAGTTGAGTATAAGTGAACAAGCTTCACAGTTTATAATTAGCTGCTCAATATCATAGTCTATGTATGGCCACCAACAATAACGACTTGCTATCTGTTTCGTTTTGACTATTCCCCAGTGTCCTTCATGAAGAAGTTTCTATATATGACCGCGATAGCACTGAGGAATAACTACCCTGTTATAGTCTGTTTGCAGAATTATTACTCCATTAAGCGATGTTAAGTCTTGGCGTCTATCGAAATATGGCTTAATTTCTTTCTCTATTTTGTTGGGCCAACCGTACTTAATGAACTGCAGTATCTTAACTAAGACTTCGTTTTTTGCAGTACACTTTTCAATTTTATTGGCATTTATTGGATAAGACGATACCTCTTCTACCAACCGTATGTCCAGGGATTCTACTTCTTCATCGAATTTCTTATCATCTGAACAAGGCAATCTTGACAAAGCATCGGCATTTGAATGTAAATTTGTAGATATGTATTGTATATCGTACGTATAATTAGACAGAAATAAAGTCCATCTTTGTAACCGGTGAGCGGAGTGGATGGGGATACTTTTATTTGGGCTAAAAATTTTGCTTCATATGTGTTGTTAATTCGACATGATTCACTCGTAAAAGAAAGAAAAGAAAATTATTTCTTTAGAAAGTACTTAACTTTATGTTGATTTAATATTACAGTGCTGTTAGTTGAATCAAAATGAAGAATCATGTTGAATCAAAGCTGTTTCAAGTGGAAACAACATGAATTTTTAAGGAACAAATAACATCAACACTTAATGTAAATATTCTGAGAAACACTAGCAAAACAGAACAACGTGCTGTTTTCGAAAGTTGCAACACCTTCATCGTCAAGGTTTTTATATTTGCTTCACTGTGTGTGATATCAGTTGATGCAATCAGCATGTTGTTACGTTCTGCTAGTGTTTGTCACAATATTTACAATTAATTTTGGTGATATCATCAGTAGACGTCAACTTGAGAAAAAGCTAAAAAAAATGTCGTATGTTTATTAAAGAACTCTTTGGGGTCATTATTACAACTTAAAATTATTTAAAATTATGGATTTTTTCGGACGTATAAAAAAATATGAAAAATTTCCTCCTTTTAAACAGTTCACAACCATAGGCCAGTTAATTATAAAAAACATAATTATAGTTTATTATAAATAAGAAAGAGAGAAAAAAGAAACGTCAATGCAACATGCGCAACTCATAAAAAAAGTACAAATGCAACTTTTTTGTTGTTCAGCAAAATGTTTTTGTTCGTGTTTTGTTTTTTTGTTTCTAATGTTTTTCCTCTAACATGTCTGGCTTAATTTTGGCTGGCTGCCAAAACAAATTTGTAGTGACATTTTTTTTGTTGCCTCAATCTTTTTAACAAGGTCTATTTTTTTATTTTTCTTTAACAGAGTGTGCCACATTCTTTTCTTCAATTTCCCATATAAATACTTTGGGAATGAGAATGGAAAGTGTGTGTGTGTGTGTGTATCAGGGATGATAAATGAGGGAATGAGGAAAATTTTACTTTTTCGATGGCAGTTGCAGTTAAATATTTTTTTTATTTTGATTTCATTTTCAAATGTTAATTTTCATGTATTGATCTTTCCAATAAGAAATTTTTCGGATTAAAATTTAATATTGGTAGAATTGTTTACAATTATTAAATAACGAAAAATGATCGGTTGGGCTTTCAAAACCAGCTGCTATTTGTTTACTTTGCTCGAGTGTGAAAATCTTTCTCAGTATATGATAGTAAACATGAATTGCCATTTTATATCTTCGGATTACAGTGTAAACTTACTATCTACACTTTGTATACCCTTTGTGGTATAAATGGTAAAGGGAATATATAGTTTTGCAATTCCATGTGTAATTTCCACAATATTAATTAATTTTAAAAGGATGGAACTTCAGATCCTTTTTTAAAATTTCATCAATAATCGCTCTTGGAAGTCCCAGTGAGGCTGCTCTTTTCCGTATTGAAAGTCGTGGATTTTCACGTAAACTACTTTCAATCAGTTCAATGTTTTCGGGAGTCCTTGCAGTTGCGGGAGGCAGTTGCTTGGAATCTCTGCACCCACTAAGGAATTACATTTACACTGGATTGATCACATATTCGACGAAAACTGAACTTTGACCAAAATTGTCGATGTGCAATTACGTAAGAATCATTACTCTTTAAAAATGTATCCACAGCGAATGCACAATGCTCCCTGGACCACTGCGACATCGTGAATAACAAATCCACACAATAGATAATTCCAAAAGTGTCACACTCCCTCCGCACCCTTAATTTTTTTTTTTTTTATAATCGTAATATAAATATAAATTTTCCACTAGACACCCTGTTTACCCGGTTTAATGAAACTATCGCAAAAGCTGGAGACTTAGCCCTTGGACTGGTGTATCAGAAATTGTCCGGAATAGATTGGTATTGAAAATCAAGCAAAATCAAAAAGACGATTTCAGAGCTGGAAAACTTTAACTTTATTTTGACATTTAAGAGTAACTAGCTAAAACTATTTTTTTCTTTATTTTTTGTTTAACAAATACATTTTAAATATTATTAAAAATTAAATTGGTAATAAAAATAAATAAAAAAAAATAAAGAACAATTTCAGGATTGGAAAATTAATTTTTTTTGTTATGTAAAAGTAACCTACTAAAATATATTTTTTTCGTCTTCTCTGTAAATTAAACATGTTTTATATTTTTAAAATATTATTATAACTATAAAAAATATAAAAAATTAATATAACAAAACACAAAAATCTAAAAGTATGATTCCAGGGTCGGAAAATTTAAACTTTTTAAATAAAAGCAACTGAATCAAATTAATTTTTTTCTCTATAAATAAAAAATATTTTATCTTTTAGATAGAAAGAGGTTGATATAAAAATTTTCAAAAATATAAAACAGCTCTATTGCTGGAAAATTTTTGGCATATATTTTTTTTCCCAAACACAATCCGCAAAGCAATTAGCTTGTCTGCGGAAAATACTAAGGTTCCATGGAAGGAATGGAACCCACGACCTCTGGACTGAGAGGCTACCATCGCTACCACTTTGTTAATTAAACATATTTTATATTTCATAATGAACTAACTTAGTCTTAAAATTAGAAAAATCAAAACTAAAATTACAAGTCTGGAAAATTTAAAATTTATTTTTTGTTAAAAATTATGCCCTAACAATGTTTCAAATCGATGGTCATACGGTGACAGCTTGCAGCGATTTCTTATTAATTTTCAGTGTATTGAGATACCATAAAATATATTGCTAAACAACAGTCATAACTACAAAAATTATTTAAGTTTAAAATTTGTAAACGCACTAATAATCCCAAAATTATATTTTACTTATTCAGTAAAATATTTTTTTAATAAAATACATTGAAATTGATTATTGAGATTATTGAAATTGATTATTGATTATCAATGTATTTTATTAAAAAAATATTTTACTGAATAAGTAAAATATAATTTTGGGATTATTAGTGCGTTTACAAATTTTAAACTTAAATTGTAAAAATTCCCATAAAAACACTAATTACAAAAATTATTATTTAAAGAATATATATTTTATTTCCCTAAAACTGTTTCTTTCTCCTAAGCAAAACCGAAAAAATCTTTGCGAATAAATAGTTTACATAATATCGCGATATATGTGAACTTATAATATTGGCAGCAGGAATTGAATTGAAACACTTAACAGTTTAATTTTATATTAAGTTTTATTAAATATCAGAATATGTAAAATAAGGCCCAATTCATACGAGGATTTAAAAATCTTGTGTTAAAAATCTTCCGAAAACATTTTACTTTCGTACGACGATTTTTTTATGTTTCTAGGTTTGATTTTTTTGCCTTTAAAAATGGTTTCAGTGTTGCCATTAGATATAAAAAAATCAGGTTTCCTACATGATAAAAAAGTTTTCCCACACGAAAATCTACAAATTGTATTAATTTAAGTTTAGAAAAAGATAAATTAAAAATAGTTAAGACCTTATTTTGACAATTGTAATTTTTGTATATTAAAATATTTAAAGTGACTACTTCTGCATACAAAATTAATGCAAAGTTCTCTACAGCTTTTCGGAAATTATCTTATAATACAAATTTAACATTCGGCTGTATTTGAGATTTTTACACAAATGGAATTTTTTAAGAATTAAGTTTGATAGATGTAAATGTAATTTCTTTAATTATTAAATCATTGTTTAATTGATGCCTATTTTATGTTTTTTAAGATGCCTGCCATTAGATTAATGTCGAAGTAATTCTGAGCAAAAACAAATTTGGAAACTGTTTGTGAGCAAAAATATATTTTAAATATAAGTCTTTTTATATTTACACACAAAAATTGCAATCTGAGAATAAAAAAATACCTACGATTGGAAAAAAAAAATATAAGTCACCACACTCTATAAATACCTGCATGTAGTGATTTCCACCTACTTCTGGTAACACTGTTTTGCATTATAAAAAGCTGTTGTCACATTGAATAAAAGAATAAAATAAAGGAACATACCAAAACTTAAAATATGTTAAAAGAAAAATTTGAAGAAAAAAACTCAGAAATCGGAAAATGTAATTTTTTTACTACCCCCTTTGCTTTTCCATACCGTTCGCCTACAAACTCCAAAAATCGTGTTTCAAAAAATCATTTAAAAATCAACGTGTGAATTACGTGTAAGCTGGTATGGCGGTACAATACTGGGATTATTTTGGGAAATACAATCTAGAACCAAATTCTTTTATCGAAAAATACCTTAAAATATTCTATAGAAATTCCCAATTTCTTTCCTACTTTGCACGGATTCATGGATAATCTGATAACACTGATTGTAGCAAACTTTTAGCAACATTACTAAATAATAAAAAATAACATTTTACACATGCACACGTGAACACTCACTATTGCCTGGTATAAAAATTCGAACAAAGTCATGGCCACATATTCAGAAATTAGTACTATGTGTTACCTTTTTAAACTACTTATTTAAGTTATTCATAGTTGATTACTTTTAGCAGCAAAAGTTTACACTTAATTATGGGTAAAGCTGTAACTGAATGTCAACTAACTAATACATTCAAAGAACAGCTGATTGATTTCATTTACAATTTATTTGAAAAGTAAAATCAATTTATGGATCTCTAAAATGCACAAAACAACAAATACCCTTTATATCCTAACAATTTCCTAAATAATATGCTTACTTTATTATCTTAATTTATTGCATTAATTTTAAATGAGTTTATTGCATTCATTTTATAGTCCATATAAAGCAATACAAATGTATTAGAGATAAGCTTTTGGTCAACAAAACCTTATTGAATAACTCTATTTTTATAGGCCCTTATTTTAATTGATTTATAGACAAACAATTACTTTTTTAGAATTTGTATAGTTTTTTAAGGAACTAAAACTTTTTCAATAGCTTCATGAGCTTATTAATTAATTACAGAATTCATCGTTCAAAATATTGACGGCAGTTTATGTTCTCTACGTAACAAAATGCAAGGTTGCATTTAATTTACCAGCTGAAAGCAGTTACTGCTCTAGTTACAAATTGTGAATAAGAGCAATAACTATCTATGAACGATTTTTTAGTTTCTGTTTAATAAGTTTGACTTTGGTTACGATTTCTGAATGTGCACCATGGTCTTCTTCATAAGAAAGTTTATAAAGGTTTTATTATGAAAAAAAAAATATTTTTTATTTATTTATAAATTCATTATAATTAAAATTACAATAAATTAAAAGATAAAAGCTAAAAGCACTAGCAGCAATGACTATAGGCTTAAAAAAATTTATGTAAATCGGTTTTATAAACCTTTAACTTTTTTATTTTTTAAGCTTCCCCAGCAGAAATTAACAGCGTACAAGTAAAACTGTAAAAAGCTATAGTTTAAATGCTTTCTTGGATACCGGCAACCAAATTTTTCGCTGAGAAATAAAACTGCTCACTGTAAACATTAGTTTTCGATTTACTATAAAATTTCTATATCTACAATAATATTTTAATGGTTTTTTAATTAATATTTGTAATAGCGTGTTGATATATTTACGATATATTAATTCGTTTATTCCGACTGTTTTATAGTTTTTTTTTCTTCTTCTGAATTACATACATATAAATCTAATTATGAGCATCGAAAGATTTTTCGTAAGAAAATAAAAGCGACAAAGACAAAATTTATTTGTTACGAGAAATCAATTAAAATATTTCATGTTTATTTATAATAAATGTATTATGGCTTATTTCGTAAACGAAAAATTAATGTTGCTTTTATATGTTGTGTAATAAAGTCAAGGAAATTAAATATTTACTCGGTGTTTCTTTAATATATTTTTATTTTCCTAAATGTATACGATAAATAAGTGCAGAAGCTATTTAAGTATAATAAGGTATTTTTTAAAGCATTTGGAATATTATTATAAGTTAAAAAATTTTGAGCACCATTGGTAGCTCAGCCTTTGCTTTCAAAATTAGCTTCTCTTTTATTCGTGAAAACTCGAAATTTATCTTTAAGTTAAAAATTTAATATGGAAAAATATATATAAATTACAAAAACAAAATACAAAATTTGTCAACGCCTCGCGTTTTCATTTTACAAAATTAAGCACTTACGGCCTATTCCACGATGTCACCAGAAATCATTTGATCAACAACTTTATTGCATTAATCGGTTAGGAATATCAATAAAGTAAGCTGGAAATGCAGTTTAACATTTGTTAACGCACTAATAATCCCAAATTATTATTTTACTTATAGTATATATATATAGTAAAATATTTTTTATTAAACATACATTGAAATTGATTATTGAGGGGTTTAGCTGGATTCAATATGAGCATTTCACTGTTGCTGATCATCAGGAAACCTCTGAGAACAACTAGAGTTATTATGTTATAAACTTTCATTTAAACAAATGGGAAGCTCAACAAATGACAAAGTTGAAACAAGAACTCAATAGCCGACATGTTTTTTATTTTCTTACTTTAATACATTGGCTGACTTTTTTTCAGCTCTAATTGTAGTTGTAAAAGTATGTAAAGAAAATAAATGTAAATAACAACAACAGCTATTCAAGAATAGAGCGTTGCCATAAAAGTATGTTTTTGACCGTGTGCAATCAAGTTAATCATTAGTGTTTTTATGGTTCCGTGCACCAAAGGTGAAAAGGAACCCTATTGTTTTCGCTATGGTGTCCGTCTGGCCGTCTGTCCGTCACAGGCAATTTTCTCAAGAACCGTAGGAGCTACGGACCTGAAATTTGGACATAGTATGTAGAAACTTGGCCGCTACAAATAAGAGTTAAAATGTAAAGGGTGTTCCAAATCCCATGTAATATACATACAATTGTATGTACATATGTATGTATATTGACACTTGAAATTTGTAAAATTTACGTATTTTTATATAGACTACAACATTTATAGAGTGGTCCATCAGTTAATGCAATTTTGACAACTTGCTGTATCTTGGAATCCGTAAGAGGCCAAACTCTTGAAATTTTCAAAAACGGTAAAACTAAAAAATCCCAAAATTATAAAATCGCCAAAACAAAAAAAAATCGACAAAATTAAAAATAAAATGTGCAACACTAAAATAAGTCGCCAAATTCGAAAAAATCGCCAATATGAAAAAAAACAAAAAATAAAACGCCAAAACGCGAAAAAGGCGACAAAACTATAAAAGCTGTTTATATGAATAAAAATCGCCAAAATTAAAAAAATATCCAAAATGAAAAAACGCCAAACACCGAAAAAAATCGCCAAAAACGAGAAAAAAAGTATCAAAACTAAAAAAAGCGCCAAAACTTAAAAAAATCGCCAAAACCGTATAAACGCAAAAAAAAACGCCAAAACTAAAATACGCTCAAAACCGAAAAACCCCAAAAAACGAAAAATAAAATCCAAAACTATATTTTATATAGACTAAAGGTCGTATTGAATTACATATCTAGTGTCCGTATGGAACCCTTCGTACGTGGGTCAAAGTCGCACTTCACTGAATTTATTTCTATATGTAATTAAAATAATAATTTGGGATTATTAGTGCGTTACCAAATGCTAAACTTAAATTGTAACAATTCCCATTACAAAAAAAACACTAATGTATTTCATTTTCTTTTATTACGATAGAATTTCAATATAGTGGCACTTGATTAAGAAGTTGCAATGACCGGTTTTTTTGCAAATAAAAAATATGTTTACAAGTATAGTTTTTTTTTAATTTTAAGAACGAATATTCAATCACGTTACTTTCTAACTTACATATATTTAATTCAGTTGTGTCTGCCAATAGCTAAAAATTTTTGTTAGAAATGAACGGAACAAACTGAGAATTTTATTTGTATTGTAATTATGAGTTTTTGTTTATACATAAGAAAAAATCGTACAATTTATGGAACATTGGAATACATAATAAAGTATTTGTATTTGTTGCTCCAACAAATTTTTAACAAGTCTATTCTCTCTGTGCATATACATTTTTTTAGCTTCTTTCCAAAGTTTTCTGCATAAAGTCTACTGATGAGCTTCCTAACCAGAAACAAACTGCAGCTAGACGTGCTTAAGCAAAAAAAAATATCTTTTAATAGTTTATACATGGGAACGTGTTATTTAAGCTATGAAAAATAGTCAAGCAATGAAAACTTTATAACATTTTTAAATCTGGTCACACAGCTGATATAACTTCAATACAACTTCTTCACATTCATATTTTTTCTTTTTTATGCTTTCAGAAAAATTGTGCAATTGGGTATTATTGAGGAGGGCAGCTATGAAAAGGATGTACTCTTCTATTTCAACATTGGAGAACCAATTATGGCGCCAGGTAAGCTTAGAATTATTCCATATTCCATGCACATCTCAAACATTATAATAGGTGTAATATCCATATAAAAATATTACTTAAACAGACAAGGAAGCAAACATAATACACACAACACATACATACATACCATTTATACATTTATACGTATGAACATATAAATGTATATAGAATAACCAAGAAATTTAATCTAACACAAGTCCCTACATACATGCTTACATATACATACATAGATAAATACATATGTATGCAAGTATGTATATGTGGGTAATAACCTTAATAGAAATACAATTTTATATCCTGCCTGATTAAACAGAAACTGCTTACTAAACTCCTTAAATAGGAAAATGTTTTAATTTTTTTTTTATTTCTTTAAATGAGAATTCTTTTACCCTAAACCAAATTGCCCACCCATATGCCAAAAGTATGCTTCAGTTTTTAGCAGTTAAAAATCCCTCTAGACAATTCCTTTAAATTTTTGTTTTCGTTTCACATCTTTTCATTATGATTATGGTTTAATTGGAATAAAATTAAAGAAATATTATCAGCTTAGGTTTAAAAAAAAAATAAAGTAAACATTTTAATAAAGAAGCTCGGATTTTCAATTACTTTCCATTATAATTTTTTTCGTCTTTGTTTTTTATACATTGTTTAAGTTAAAGTAAGAAAGAAGTGCGTAGATTTAATTGCAAAATTCACTTAACAATTTGAAAAATCTTTTGAAAACTATAGATATGTTTATTTCACTTTATCACATTTTCATTTTCTTTCTTTCTTTTCTCTCTCTCTCTCTTTCTTTAGTATCAACCATGAATTTCAGTAAAAATTAAATTTTTCTTTCTATAATACACATTCATTTTTTATTAGCATTTTTGCCAAATGTTTAAATACGCATCAACCAAATTTTGTCATAAATGATATTTTTTTTATTTTTAAATATAAATTTCATAAAACTTGTTCTGTTACAAAAGACATTGTGTTAAAACAAAGTTTAAATCACAAATTCAATGACAAACCTGATATTTTTGACAATTGGAAATCAATACACATGGAATTTAGTTGTTTGTAAATGAAAGATAGGATTGAATAGAATAGAATAGAAATCCCCCAGATAATTATAATAATATTATAGCATTAATGTTATTTTGAAAACAATATAATTTTTTCCCCCTAGTAACACAAATTAGTAAGAAAACAATTAATTGCCGCGAAATTTATTTTTTAATACAGAGAAAAAAATTTAAATTGATTTACTCATCAAATATCTAGAAATAATAATTTTTATTTTTCAATTTTGCGTTTACCATCAAACTGATTAATATAAACCGTCAAAATTGCAGAATCTTAAATAATTAATTTTTCCATTTGATGCAATTTTTGTTTAAAATAAAAATAATAATTACATTAAAACAATAACAAATTTTCAAAACTTGTTTTCGTTTGCCACGCATTTCTTAAATGAAATAAACGTGAGAATTTCAACGCGTTACTCTTTCTTTTAAAAACGGTTATTTAGTATGAGAAACAAAAATATATATTTTATATTTTCACATTTTTGTTTTTATTTTCCACGTAACTTTCACCAACTCGACGCGTATTTCAGAACAGACACCAATAATAAAAATAAATTCAGTAAAGTGCGACTTTGACGCGCGCACGAAGTGTTCCGTACACTAGATGTGTAATTAAATACGAACCTTGGCCTATATAAAATATAGTTTTGGTTTTTTTAGTTTTTTGGGTTTTGAGCGTTTTTTTAGTTTTGGCGTTTTTTTGTGGTTTTTCGGTTTTGGCGATTTTTTAAGTTTTGAGACTTCTTTTAGTTTTGGCATTTTTTTCTCGTTTTGGCGATTTTTTTTCGGTTTTTGGCGTTATTTTCACTTTGGCGATTTGTTTTTATTTTGGCGATTTTTTAATTTTGGCGATTTTTTTTCATATAGGTGATTTTTTTACTTTTGGCGACTTTTTCAATTCTTTGCGCTTTTTTCATTTTGGTGATTTATTTAGTTTTGTCACTTTTTTCTCGTTTTGGCGATTTTTTTTCGGATTTTGGCGTTTTTTTCATTTCCGCGATTTGTTTATATGGGCAATTTATTTTTAGTTTTGTCGATTTTTTCGGTTTTTGGCGTTTTTTTTTCGGTTGATGGCTTTTTTTCATTTTGGCGCCTTTTTTTCACTTGGGAGATTTTTTGAATTTGGCGATTTATTTTAGTGTTAGAAATTTTTGTTTTAATTTTGGCGATTTTTTTTCGTTTTGGCGAATATTTTTCAATTTTTGGTGTTTTTTTTTCTTTTTGGCAATTTTATAATTTTGGGACTTTTTATTTTTACCGTTTTTGAAAATTTCAAGAGTTTGCCTCTTATCGATTATTTGCGATTGTACGAGGTCGTATAAATAACTACGTGACTTTTTTAAAGAAACACAGTTTTGTTTTGCAAAAACAAATTTGTTTTTCAATATAATCTCCTTTTAACTCAATACAATTTGTAAAACGTTTCTCCCGTTTTTGTATCCCCCCAAAAAATAAAATTTTTCGAAGTCCTTAAAATATGCATTTGTTTGTCAATAATTTTATCGTTGGAGCTAAATCTCTTTCCACCGAACCATTTCTTTAGTTTTGGAAATACGAATTAGTCACTAGTGGCTAAATCCGGAGAATATGGTGGATGGGTATTAATTCGTTGCCCAATTCATAGAGTTTTGCCATTATCACTACACTCGTATGCATTCGTGATAAAATCGAAACCGCACTGCCATATGAAATGCCTATGGCATCAAGAATCTTACGCACTTTTACTCTTCGATCGGCCAACATCATATCGTGGACTATTTCAACATTTTCGGGTGTACTTACTTCAAGTGGGCGTCCAGAACGTTCAGCGTCTTTTGTACTTGTGCGACCACAACGAAAGTCGGTAAACCACTTTTTTACCATTGAAATCGATAGTGCATGGTCCCTATAGTATTTATAGAACTTTTCCTTGGTTTGATTGACGTTTTTTTTTTCGGATAAAATAATGTTTAATGAGCACTTGAAATTCACTTTTTTCCATTTTTAGGATAATACACGATGTTTTATGTTATGAACAGCTGTTAAACGAAAAGTAAAATTTGACAACTGTCTATTAACAGCTGGTACTTAATGGGAAAAGTTCTGCATTTTATATAAATATGAGGGAAGTTAGAAAAGTCACGGACTTATTGATTGTTAAAAAACATGAGGTCCAAAAGATGTATCGGTTAAGCTTTTTTGGCGAATATGGCTCGATAAGTTCGTATTCTCAAATTTGTTTCAGCATTTTCTCTTTTTGAATTGAAGACGTATGATTAATATTTATGTAGAATAATGTATTACTCATACATCCTTAATTCAAAAATGAAACTTTTATTCGAAAGCTATTGAGCTTTTCAGACGGCATTAATTAACATTTGAAAATAATTTCGGCCATCGCTGCTATTCTTGACGAAACACATTTGTCACAAAAACACATTTAAGCTGGGAAATACTAGTAATCGAGAGATGTCACATAACACGACTTTGGAGGCCACTTTTCGAAATAAAATTATCGGAAAATCATGATTTCTATAAATAAATGGTTGCACTTACGCGCCATCCTATTAAGAATACATATCGCCCAGGTCAATATCAACCATATATTAAAAAAAAAATCATTGATCATGGTTAATTTTTAAGATATATATTCCAATGACACCATCAGCTTGCAAGTCGCACGCTAGATACAAGGAGTTTTAGGGTATGTTCGTTTAAAATTTAAGCCTTTTAAACTTTTGGAGACATTAAAAACAGTTTTTCCCACGTCAAATTTGGTTGATAAAATTATTATACTCTTTGTCTTGGGTCGAACTCGTTCAGCAGTAGAGTTTTCACAGAAAATCATTAAACAATGATGTATAGTCTTAATTATGCAATGATGTCTATCGGTCAATGATATTTTTACGAAATCTTCCATTTTTAACTATTACACCTATGCAGCACATATGCATCCAGCTTTCAACTAGCTTAATAATAGTTAACCCAAGGACTTTCGGATGAAATGTTAATACTGAATTAAATAATGTAATGTTTTGTATGGCCTTGCGAAAATGTGCTGCATCTTAATGCTATAAAATGCAAGGTAATGTTCTTCGCACTGACTGCGTTGTGTTCACCAAATACTTTTTTTAATGAGCGTGAGAATTGAAATAGATAGTAATCACAAGACTCTCGGCTTCCAGATTGTTTAAAAGTTAAATTTTTACCACTATATTAGTTCCATTACATCTAAGATATCTGCAATGATTTGTTGTGTTGCATGAGTTGGTGTAGAAAATTTCAATTCCATATGATTTTTCTTTTGTCATATTACAGAGTGTATCACATCCTAGACTTGCTTTTTATGCCATATTTCCACCAGCAGCGTCCACCGAAAAGGCATCTTCGATGGTGTTTTTTTTTTGTTTTTTCTAGGCCTTACTTTTTCCCCAAGTTTTAGTTAACACTTTAGAGCACTAAAAAAATATATTAACACAATGTCTTTTGAGGAACTTGTTTATAGTTTGGAAAAGTTTTTGAAAATATAGCTTAAAGCTTTTTTTAACACTAAATAATTTTTTAATGTTAGATTATACGATTTTTGGAGAAAATTAAAAGGACTAAAAGAAAAATAGTGAACAAAAAAGTGCACTTAAATGGAATTTATGTTGATTTAAGTTATGACATTCTCAGTATTACGTAAAAAATTTTTTAGTTTTAGAGCTAAGGGCATTTACTACAACTTAGCGTTATTTAAAGATAGTATTTTAATATTTTAAGGGTTCCGTACACCAAAGGTGAAAAAAGGAAAAGGTGTCCGTCACAGACGGTATTTCCTCAGGAACTGTAAGAGCTACTTACCTGAAATTTAGATAGAGTATGTAAAACCTTGGACGCTACAACAACAAATACATGAGAATTGAAAATTAAAGTGTGCTCCAAAACGAGCAACGAAAAATGCTAAGATCCCATGTAATATACATATAATTGTATGTGCATATGTATATTGACACTTGAAATTTGTAAAGTTAGTGTATTTTTATATAGGCTACAACAATAAACATTAAAATATTAAAAAATTTAAATTAAAGGGTGGTCCATCAGTTAATGCAATTTTGACTATGTAATTTTGACAACTTGCTATATCTTGGCAACCGTAAGAGGTAAACTCTTGAAATTTTCCAAAACGGTAAAAGTAAAAAATCCGAAAATTGTAAAATCGCCAAACCAAAAAAAAAATTTCCGAAAATTCCAAAAAAATCGCCAAAACGAAAAAAATCGCCAAAATTAAAAAAAATTCTAACACTAAAATAAAATAAAATTCGTAAAAATCGTTTAAATGAAAAAATCGCCAAAATGAAAAAAGCGCCAAGCGCGAAAAAGGTTCGAGCAACAAAATAACTGTTAAAATGAAAAAAAATCGAAAAATTAAAAAAATCGCAAAAATTAAAAAAATCGACAAATTGAAAAATTGCCAAAAAGCGAAAAAATCGCTAAAAAGAGATAAAAAAGTGTCAAAATCAAAAAGCCGCCTAAATGAATAAAATTGCCAAAATGAAGAAACGCGAAAAACCAAAAATTTCCAAAATTAAAAAAAATCCCCAAAACGAAAATATTTTCAAAAAATAAAAAACGCCAAAAACAAAAAAAAATCGCCCAAACGAGAAAAAAATTTCAATACTAAAAAAATTGTAAAAATGGAAAAAAATCCAAAAACTGAAAAAATCGCTTAAACAAAAAAATCGCTAAAATTAAAAAAATCACCGAAATAATAAAAATCGCCAAATTAAAAAACGTCAAAAACGAAAAAAATGCAAAAAACTATATTTTATATAGGCTTCTAAAATTCGTATTGAATTACATATCTCGTGTCGGTACGGAACCCTTCGTGACCCGCAAAGTCGCACTTGACTGAATTTATTTATTATTACTATTTCATTGTAGAGTTATTACACTTTTTTCCTTTTATCGGGAATCACATAAAATAGCGTTTCGGGCTTTCAATGTATTTATTAAATAACTTCTTATAATAACTTATTTATTAAATAACTTCTACTCAATTAGGGAATTCACAATGAGTATTTTAAAATTTAGATGTGTCATCTTAAAATTAAATTAAGTAATAAAATAACAAAAATTTTCTAAATTAGAAATTACACTATGCAAGAAATTTTTATCTTTTTGCCATAACTTCAAAAATTAGATGAATTAGGTCGCTGAGCACGAATATGGCATTTATTTATTTTTCTTGAGAAGCGTTTTCGAGATATTCACGAAAAACATATTATTTTGCAGCTTACAAAGATATTCCCAAAAACCTTGAGAACTGCTTTTCTAAATTACGCAAATTTTTGCATTGCTAAAAAGATATGTCTTTCTTTTATCACCCCATATCTATAGTGTGTTGATCGACTAAAAAGTCACTGAGTTATGGGCGTTTAGATTTAAAAAAGTTTGAAGTTTTTATGATTTTTTTTAATTCATTATTTTAAATTGCCCTTTTAAGCCAAGAGAAGTTCTAAAATTTATTTTAAGCCTTTTTCTAAAATCAAATTTTGTATCTCATTTATTAAGCGTAAAGTTATTATTGTCGAGCAAAAAATTAAAAAGTTACGACATATTTACTGAATATATCTGAATTTAAATTTTTTGATGTTTTTAGTAAAAATTTAAAATTTGTTTTAATCTAAAGAACCGGAACTCTGTGAATTTTTAGCCGATCAACACATTATAGACATGGGGTGATAAAAAAAAGACAAAGCTTTTCAGCAGTGCAAAATTTGCGTAATTTAGATAAACAGTTCTCAAGATTTTTGGAAATATATATGAAGCCCATACACGTTGTCAGCAGCAGAGAACTGCAATGAGTACCTCTTTTTATGATTTAAGATACTCGCTTAAACAAGAGTTGCGGTGTAATTAATACAACATATTGTTTTTGTATCTGCTCGCCATACTTGTAAGAATTTATGTTTCAACATACGAGCCTGTATCAATTATAGTGCAGCTTATACACGTTGTCTTTTTAGTATTGTTTCCTAAATATTTTTTTCAATATTCTGCAATGGTATTGGTACATCTGTTAAACAACACGAGATATTTTTGTGTAGGAATTTTGAAGACATATGCTAGGAACACAACTGGGACGAACGACGAATTTTTCGGTGCGAACTTTCGTCATAAAAAATAAAACAAATTTGTGCATATGAAAATGAACACTGAGATAGATTTATTTCTATTTTGTACGCCGACGAACGACAAAAAAATAAAATTGAGAGAAATCTCTCTCTCTCTCTCAAAGTTTTTGTACACACAACAACCAACATTATCAAATATGACAGAAGAATTCAGTGAGTAAATTCGTGGTTATTGTGCTTCACACGACGAATTTACGCAGCTAATGGTTATCGATGAATTCGTCGACGTGGACGAAATTTGTCGTTCGTCCCAATTGTGTTCCTGGCAATACCCTTACATTATTAACTAGACTTATAGTTCTCAGAGTTCATAAGTATTTACTCTCAGCATTCGTCAATCGTATTAACACTTAAAGCAACGTTGCCAGAAGGTTTGGGAAAAAAACAAATATTGTATATTTAATTAAATATGTATGTAAGGACAAATTCATAAAGAAATAAAATGTAAACGGTCCGCCAGATAACTTTTTTTTTTAAATGCTATAAAAAAACTACTGAATGTTTTCTCAAATTTATTTTTTTATTTGAGAGCACAATCCTTCCGGTTAATAATGAAAAATAATTTCATTCAAATGGCGGCCATGCAGTAGCCTAAACGATCGGTCCAATTTCTAAGCACATTATCGATTGTGTGCAGCTGTATTTCACCAATGGCTTCACGAATATTGTCTTTTAAAGCGTCAATTGTCTCTAGCTTGTCGGCATAATACTTATCTTTGACGGCACCCACCAAATAATAGTTCAACGGTGTCAAATCACAGCTGCAAGGTGGCCAAACGACATCAGGTCTGCGTCTAATAATGCAATCTTCAAAAACAGGTTGCAAAACATCGGCTGTGGGGCACGTAGCGCCATCCTGTTGAAGCCAAATGTTGCCAATTTCAATTTCTTCAATTTTTTTGGACAAAAAATCGTTCAACATGGCCCAATAACGATCGCCATTGACTGTAACGGCCACTCCTTGCTCATTTCCGAAAAAAAAATGGCCCAATTATGCCTCTGGACCAAAATCCACACCAAACAGTGACTCGTTTTGAGTGCGTCGGCTTTCAATGTATGCGTGCGGGTTTTCTGTGCCCCAAATGCGACAATTTTGCTTGTTTACATACCCGCCAAGATCAATATGAGCTTCATCTGAAAAGATGATTTTTTTGGCAAAATCGGCAAAGTAATGTTGCAATATTTCCCCGCGTTGTTCAAGCGTATACACAACCATATTCGTTCAGCGGAAGGATAAAACTAACTATCTGTCAAATCGGACATGAGCTAAGTGTTACCATTCACGAAATAAGCATTAGTTGAAAAAAAAATCGTTAGATGGCGGACCCTTTATTTAAAAGGAATTATAAGAAATTTTTTCATAGAACATTTCAATTAAAATATATTAAGAATGCGACAGGCTTATGATATTATGATGAAACGTTGCAATTATAAGTAAGACACATTTTAAAACACTCTTGTGAACTTCCTAAATGATTCGTATCCCCAAAACCCCTTTTCCATGCGCAAATTTTACTTTGCAAAGTCTTAATTCAGCTGGAAGAAAGACAGAAATAGAATACTTGTCTCTCACCCAGCTGAATTAATACTTCGCAAAGTAAACTTTCCATGTGAAAAAGACGTGAAAACAAAACACAGTAATTCGTCTTTTTTACAAAGTCCAAAGACTCCACAAACAAGACCGGCGGCAGTTTGACTCACGGCACGTAAAGGAGTTGCCGTTGATAGAAGTCACCAAGACGACACGTTGTCTGTTCATAAATTCTACCTTTAATTAACGCCAAGTTGTAATAAATAAATATAAAACAGGCTACACGAAAATAATATTTGAAAAAAAAAATTTCCAAAGTTTTAGAAATTTTGTTTTTGTTTTACATAGGAATTGCAAACATTTGAAAGTTTCTATGACCTTCTACGGTGAAAATTTTGAATGAAAACAAACACAAATTTCTATAACTTTTAAATTTTTGCTTTTATTTTCCATATAATTTTTATTTGATGAGGTTTTTATAGCATTAGAGTTTTTTTGTGTCTATTCTTGGTTTTGTGAAAAAATAGCTTTTGTTTATTTTAGTTTTTATTCAGTTAACTTCTGTTATCTGTATTTTTTTCAATTTATTACATTTCATTTATTAAGTAAATCTGTTAAATTGATCCTTTTACTTTTTATTTTTTTTAAGTTTTTACAACAAATAAATTAGCTTTAGGTTTTATAGCATATTCCAAACAAAATTCCAAAACAAAAACAAACCAGCTTTAGAAATCGCTTTATTTTGTAGCCATTTAGTGAATGATTAGATTGAATGAATTCACGTAGTTTAATCCTATTACGAGTATATGGTCTTTTTATTTAATTACTTTTTACTTTTTTATTGTTATAAGTTTCTTATCTTCTCTGTATGTGCATTATTAAAGCAAAAGATTTTATGATTTCTCTGGTACTTTAATTAATGACTTTATTAATTTGTGAACAATTTTTGTTCATGCTCTGTATTATTGTATTCTCCCCCATTTTAGAAAGTAGAATTTTTGTAAGCAGTAAATTAAAGCTAGTATGGCCCACCTTTAATTTATGTCGCTTAATGTTCAGTAGAGTATTTTGTTTACGAAACTATTTATATATATATTATATAAAAATATTGTTAATTTAAATGAAAATCCATGTAACTAATGAAAAAAGCAAAACCGAGTCGATTTATATTTCATTCTTTAAAAAAATGCAATATTCAACCCTATCGTGAAAATTTTTTCAAATGAAAAATTTTCCTTTTTCCCAAAATTTTAATTGTGTATAGTAGTTAGTTCCCTTGTAATGTTCCCTTTTTTTGATTCACCTCATCATGGATAATATTTTTCATGAAGAGTTCTTCAAATTTCCCTTAATTTTGTTTATTTTACATTTTCTTTAATTTTTAAGACAAGACCACTGCGCCTGGAATATTTTAAAAACACAACCTTACATTTTAAAGTATTCGATATAAAATGCAAAAATATCATATTTTTTAATATTAAAATTAAATTTTTTTTAAATTCACATTAAATTTTAAGCCTTAAAAATTTTCTATTTCCATTTCTTACATTCACTGAGAACTTGAGAAATCTCAAGTGAGAGTCGCGTTTCATTTTTCCCTGCGAGGAAATAAAAATTTCTTGAGAACAAAATTTCTTTAAGTATTCACGATAGGGGATATTAAGAAAATGTTTGGAAAAACTATTGTGATTTTATAATTAATTGAAACAATTTGAAAATACTTTTGATTTGCCCCTGTAAAATTTAATCAAATATTTATGATTTGAGCAGGCTAAAGTTTGTATCGCTTTATAACCCAAATTAAATGTGATAATTATTATTGATCAAATAACACCAAGTGAGTTGAAAATATTTAGACAAACATGTATTAAAACGGAATAACCTTAACAATTAAAATTAACTAAAATTAAAAGCCATGGGACTGTGGCTAAAATTAAATAAATATACTTAATAGTAGCAAACCACAAAAGTTTGTCTTAAGTAGAACAAAAAATAAACAAATTAACTAACATGTGCATAATTAGTAAGGAATAAACGAGAACGGCAAGACTGTTTAGAGATGGTAAAATTGAGCTTTTATTATAAAAAAAGCTTCCAGCAATTTAAAACACGATGAATCCAAACAATTCACATATTCCATTTGCAATAATTTCTAAGTATATAAAGCAGAAATCTACATCACCTGACACCACACACACTGGACCAAACACAAAAGAACGCTGATGATGAAGCTGTAGTGTCGTTTGAAAACAGCTGGTTGTTCCGTTGTACTACGTATTTGACACAATACTTACAATTAACTTAGGTGTTATTTGTTCATTAATAATTATCACTTGTAATTTGGCTTACAAAGCGGTACAAACCAGGGAACTGCATAATCAGTAATTTTTGCCACTTACTGTACACACATAGAAATTACTTTGTCGGTCACACAGCAAAAACTGTTTGTACAATCATTGTCGTCACAGTATTAGTTTTAATCAATCAAGAGCGCACTCATGTTGTTTGTTAGTCATTGTCTCGTGTGTGTGTCATTAACTCGTTCATAACACATCTTCGGATCAGTGTTTGGTCTTCGCTCATAACTACACAGCTTAAGCAGTCATTGCAATACCAACAACACAGTATGTGAGGCAGTCACAGTACAATAAATCAATGAGAGTAGAGTGCTAGAGTGTGGAGTGTAGAAAGTGTGTTTGGTTTTTTGCGGTTGGGGTGCCACCGACACAGTAAGTTTTATATGTGTACAGTGTCAAAAATGATACAGTTAGCTGATCTGCCAAAATTAAAAACAAAACAAAAACCAAAGGGATAACTGAAAATTGTTTTTAAACGCCAATACATATTCATTTTATTAAAATTACAATACACATTTACGCCACCCCTACACATCAAGAAATGTGTATGCAGAAACGACACAAAGCAAAACATGTAAAAAAGAGACTCGATTGTGAAATTGCAAAGTACTGAGAGCTTTATTACACCCTGAGTGCTGTGTTCGCTCTCATCGCCTTCTTGCAATCGCTGTTTGCATACTGTATCTCTGACACAGTACGAATAATGCAAAGTACAATTGTGATCGCATAAGGATATATGCAAAATAATGTTGAGTAAAACACACACAGCACAGTTTTCGTAGAGGTGTAAGAGATACAATTGTCAACGATAGACTGTGTGTTTGAACTGTGTACTTATTGTTGCGGTGTATCACTGCAGTTATCTGATACAAACTTTAGCCCGATCAAATCGTAAATATAGAAACTAATGAAGCTTGAACAATAATAATTAAAATTAATTACTAAATTATAGTTACACGGTTTTGCGCTTATGCTAACATTATTCATAAATTTCGCATACGTATTTTCATTTTATAAATCATTTATTTTTTTCGTAAATTAGAATTTAGCTTTAAGTAACGAGCATCAGAGGCTTTAATAAAATACTTAAGACAAACTAACCATCCATGATTTATTTTATCATTATTTCATTAAATTTCAAATGCTAAAGGATATCTTAATTAATGCATAAACATTTGTAATTTTAATACCCACTGCTACTAAAATAATTAAAAATGTCATTCAAAAAAACAAATAAGGGTTTTCATGACAACTTTTAAAATTGCCATTTGTGCAATTGGGCAAACTTGCGAGACATGTTTAATGAAGCCCCTCTTGAACTTTTGCCCAAACAGTTTATGTAAATTTGAAACAAACGTCAAAAAGTTCGTTTAATATAAATAAAATAAAATAAATTCAAGAAATATTTTAATATAAAAAATAGTTATTTACTTCTATAAAAATAAAAAGTGTGTGTGTGTGTGTCTAAAAATTCCTAAAGCAGCCCAAAAGAGCAAGAAGTTGTTGTTTACAAAATGCACAAATGCACAGCTTAAAAACTGTTAAAACTTAACAGATTTGTGTAAATAAATTTCTATAAAATTTTTGACATTTTATTTACGAGAGTGTAAAAATGCACAATTGTACAGTTTGCGAGACTTTTGAACATTCTCATGAAAACCCTTAATATTTTACTTTTACCATGAACAATAATAAATGAATCAGAATTTATGCTGGGCAAATTAAAAAACCGATAACATTATCGCCACAATATATAAAAACCATCAGTTGACTAAAATAAAGCTGAATTGAGATGTTGTTTCAGAACAAAATTATTGTCCGGACTAAGTTTTTTACCGGGAGTTATTTGCAATACGATTTATCAATTACAAACAAAATCAAAGCCAACATATGAGATACGTGAGTAAAGGCTTAATTAGCCGACTGTAATGCAATATAACTGCAACGGTGGGAAACAGCTGATCGATGTTGTTATGTGAAAGGAATATATATGTTCTTATATTTTCCGGTTACATCTCTATAATAATTTTCATTACTTTTTACATAACAGCATCGATCAGCTGTTTCCTATCATTGCAGTTACATTGCACTACAGACAAACGCCTAACTGAGCCTTAAACGAGGCATTCCAATTTTACAAGGTGGCAGCACAGCAACGGATAATTAATTACAGTGGACTATTTTCTTGGCATCACACATATTAATATATAGGTATATATTTTTAATTGTGTTATTAAAACTTTTTAATTTAAAAAATACAATAAAACTCAAGAGTATTGTCATGCAAAATATAAAAAAAAAATTTGTTCTTAAACAATACGCAAAACAAAATATTTTAATATTTACATCTAAAGACAATATATGTAAAATATAACTTTGCTATTTATGACAAAATAAAAGACAATTTAGCTTTCGGCATACGCTTTAACTTTTTTCCACTTAAACGTTAACAATCATTAGAAAACAAAATAAATTTTGACAGTTGAGATCTAAAGCAGTTTAATTTGTTTTCTAACAGCTGATTATCATCAGAATTTATGAGATCACCTGTTTCTCAATTCGCCTTGCATTTATAAATTTCAAATAATAACACAATTGTTAAAACATAATCAAATTTTTTTAAACTAATGAATTTTTGATGCCGAGTTTCTCTTGTTTAGTCTAGTCAGCTGTATTTATTATTTATTAATTTTAGAACAAGAATACAGTTGCCATATTTTCAAATTAAATGTATCATTTTGTATGAAAACAAGAGACATAAAAATTATTTTCGAACACTTTGGCAACATAACGTTTTGACAAAAAGTTGAAATATACAGTATGCTGCGTTGCTTTTAAAATTAAAAACTACAATCCTGTGTCATCCATCAATAGTGATTGACTTTTCCGAAAAAATTACATTAAAGAATATTTAATCAATTTTAAATGTCAACTACATATATATGTATAAAATTAAATTACAGCTGCTGCGGCCCCACCTTATAAAGTACGTGCATAAATTGAATACGAAAATTTTAACAACAAATCACTGACAAGCTCAGTGGAAACACTTCGAAGTGACTTACTTAAATCTAGTTAATTTAAAGTCGGTGGAAACATACTATTAATCGACTTTTATAAAAAAGGGATAATTTTATTTTCTTCTTTGTATTTTTTTTTAACAAAAGTTGACGTGTTCAACCGTTACTTAAAGAAGATTTTTCAAGACATTTTTGTTTACCGAAATGTTGGCATCACTGCTATTCAGCAATATATTTCTGCTAACTATCTCCCTCTCTCTCTCTCTTTTTTCATTGATAACAGTATTGCCATTCGGTTATTTTTAATGTGATTATTCATATATATATATATATTTTTTAATATTCATGGCAAAAAAAATAATTTTTTAGTTGACTCCGCTTTACTGGAAATAACCAAAACCCAATTTTTTTCAGTTATCCGATTTTTCCACTAAAACTTGGATTACTGAAATTTTTTACAGTTAAGCGTGCTGCTTAAAATCAGTACAATATAATAGAAAAATACAATAAAGTACGTAAGAGTAAAAAGGACAAATACATTTTGCAGTTTAACTTTTTAACGGACAAAACATGCACAATTTTTAACAGCCTTAAGTTGTGCAATCAATTTCTAATGAATTCATTTCTCATTTATTATTTTTTCACTAAAGCGAAGTAAGTTTAATACAAAATGTAGTTGTGGGCTTGCTTTTGGTTTTCACTAATACGATATTTTCAGTAAAGCGATGTTTCGCTAAAGCAAAGTGAATAAGAGTAGCCACATTTAAAATCAGTGCGGAGATTTGTATCGCTTTCAGTAATAAAAAATAAAATCGAAACCAAATAAATGACCTCAAAGCCTCTCTCTTGCTTTAAATATATCTCGTCAACTGTTTACAAAAAGAAGAATTTATTTTAGTCAAAAATGTATTCCCTGGGAATTATTTTCCAGATCATGTCTAGATTGAAAATGGTGTACTCTTGCATCTTGGTTTCATAGTGTTTGAATTCTGAGGCTTTTTAATATAATTTAAACATTTTTATTTATTTTTTTTTAATAAAAGCTCGACTTTAAATTTATGTGTAAGAAGAAGGATATACATATTAAAGTCCTGCACGACCCCATTTGGCAAGACAAACAACAGAAACAAATGTCTTGCCAACAGTGTAGTTTAGCATTTTTTTTAGAATATTTAGCTGTAGTAAAGCATTTGAAAAATCTCATGTCTTGAAAGGCCTTATAAATGGTATTGTGCAGGACACTAATACGTATGCAAATAATAAAAAAAATCCAACTTTTTTTAATTTTAGTAAAGTTTGGCAGGTTTTTGTAAGAACTTCTTTAACAAAAATTTAATTTAAATATAAAACAACTTATTGCCACAACTTGAGACTTTAAAAATGTTCAATTGCTTAGCGTTAGCAAAATATTCTTTGTCGTAACACAATTTAATTAAATCTTCAAAATCATACATGTGCCAAATAATTTAGCTAATTTTCTTTTAAAAATATTATCCTTTCACCTCTTTACTTACATGTAGAATTTAAATACATAATATAACATTTCAATAAAATTTTTAAAGGACATATTTTTTGTATTTTGTTTAGATAAATTTTACCAAGTAGTCTTAAGATTTTTTTTAATAATTCAAATTAGTAATTCATGATACATATTAATATATTTATTTATTTGGTACACCCTAATCAACATAAACAAAATATTCCCTTTTTTATCCTTCAACAGATGATAAATCTAATAAAAAGGATGCATTTGTATTTTTTAACAAATTTTTGGGTACGTAAACATCAATCAATCAATAATTTTTTTGTTTAATACAAAACAAAAACCAACATGTCTATGTGTTTTCTTTAACAATAATAATAATAATAATATTTTTCACATAAATATATTTCTTTAAAAAAACATGTGTGAATATTTCTAAATAACTTCTATAAATCTCTCTCTATCTGTCTAATTTTTTTTAACACTTAAAATTTTAAACTTGTTTCCAAGTCTGTGTCGTCTTATGTGTTTTAAATATATTTACTACCACTTCATGTTTCTGATTTATTAATTTATTTTTCTGAATATATAGATATATCTTTCTTAAAATCAATAATCGAATCTTCAAAAAAAAAAAAAATTTAATAAGAACTTATGTTCAATCTTATATCAATATCTTGCATTACATTATTTAAATATTTATTTGCTACAAAAATTAAAAAAAAACTATAAACGAAAACCGTAATTGGCAAACTATTGATTTTTGCTGTAAATTAGAAAACATTTGAAATTTTTATCACTTCGAATACACATATATAAATATAAGTTTCAATTGTATTTGTATTTTTAATTAAAGAGAAACTTAATATACATTGATGTTTACAAAAACGAAGTTCTTTTACCATCAGTTTTAAATTTTTCCCAAAAAAAAAAAAATATCAACATTTCATCTATTTAGCACATAAAGAAGATAATCTTGCAAGTACAGAAATGCTTTTTGGGTTCGAAGGACCAATATTAATATCTTATTAAGATATAAAACCTCTATGGTAGAATTTTTCCCCAAAAATATTTTTCCTTTTAACAAAATTTAAAACTTGAATAATATTTCTTTAGAAACGCTTCCAATTTTTGTATTCCCTTTATCGTTAATAATATTTTTTATGGGGTGCTTTCAACTTCTCCCTTATGTTTGTTCACTTTTATTTTTGCAAGCGAATTGAATTAATCTATCGCGTAATTTCAATATTTTCTTTCCAATTAAATATTAAAAGTTACAAATATAAATTTTTGGGACAATATCAGAAAATAATATTCGCGATTGTTAACAATAATTCCCTGTAATACCTTTTTGCATAGAGCATAAACTTTTTTTGTTCAGAAGCAGGAAATTTTATGACGGTTCTATATTAAAGACTTTATTCCTATAGTTTATTTAATTAATTCCATTCAAAATCGAAAATTTGCGTATTTCTTAATATTATACTCAAAGTTCATAGAAAGCTTCAAAAATCTTCTTACCCTTTTTAACATTCTCACATTCACTGAGAACTGAGAGCGTGAAAAAGTCTCCCTGCGAGAGCAATAAAGATTTCATGGGAACGAAAATTGCTTTTATTATTCACAATAGTTGTAAATACACTCCCAATAATAACAAATAATTACTTTCTGCGATTAAATTAAATATACTATTGATAGAAATTAATATAATGCTCATGAAATATTTATTTTATATTAAAAAGGTACTTTTTATAAGAAATATCTTTTTTTTAGTCAAATAAGTGTTTATAAAAAAATTGCTCTTTCCAATTACTTGTTTTAATTAAGTGTGTTTTTTATTCAGAAAGAAAATTTCACATTATCAAGAAGGTATTTATAGTTATAAAGTAACTTATTGCATCAAATTTTCTATTAAAAAAAGTACTTTAAATTAATAAGCTTATTTAGTAAAATACTTTTTAAAAAACGTTAAATACACGCAATAAAATAATAAAATGCTCTTTATAAAAAAGACATTTTGTGCACAAATTTTCCTTTTTATAAAAAGCATTTTTTTATAAAAAAACAGACTTGTTAAAAATAAAATACTTTTGTAAAAAAGATTCTTGCAGCAAAAAATAATATATACTGTATTGAAAAATTGTGCTTTTCAAATGTTTAATTTTTGAAAAGACCTTGTTCCAAAAGCGTTTCTTAAAAAAAAATTTATTTTTCTCAAAAAATTTATTTTCTAAAAAAATATTTTCCTCAAAGGAGGTACTCGTAATTTCCAAAAACAAAGTAACATATCTTAAAAAATTTAATTTTGCTAAAAATGTTACTTAATTAAAGATACTTTTCTTAAAAAACTTACTTGCGTCAGAAAAGGAATTTTTTCAAAAAATGTACTCTGGCTAAAAAGGTACTTATTAAAAAATTAATTACTTTGTACAAAAAAAGTAATAATTATTTTAGGAAAGTAATACATACAATATTTGAAATTTATTTGCTGCTGGTTTAGCAGGTCTAAATACGCATTTCATTGGCGCTTGAACCAAATCATCAGTAGATTTCAAACATAAATTTTTAACAGTCACAAACCTCTTACTTTATGCACAGACTTTCAAAAACTATATAAGAATTCATAAAATAATACCATTTTTGAAAATCACAAAATAAAAAATAAGCTCAACCATACTTTTTATAAAACTGTACTTTTATAAAAAGTACCTTTTTAGTAATTT
Organism: Tachina fera; assembly: GCA_905220375.1. Classification (NCBI taxonomy): domain Eukaryota; kingdom Metazoa; phylum Arthropoda; class Insecta; order Diptera; family Tachinidae; genus Tachina; species Tachina fera. Next base: position 63,178,464 of record LR999963.1, read on the forward strand.
TTATGAAAAGGTACTTAAATTTAATGAAAAGGTAGTTTTTATGAAAAGATACTTTTTATGAAAAGGTAATTTTTATGAAAAGGTACTTTTTATGAAAAGGTACATTTTGTAAGAAAGTACTTTTTGTGAAAAGGTACTTTTTATGAAATGCTACTTTTAATACTTTCAATATACTTTTAATATACTTTTATATATTTTAATATGCATAGTTGCACTTTTTATATGATGGTATTTATTATAAACAGAACGTTTTTATAAAAAATAGCTTTTCTAATAAGATGGTACCTTTTTTAAATTAATGTTTTTTTTATTAAATAGTACTTTGTGTTATAAGGTATTTATAAAAAAAAAGTACATAATTTTTTTTTATATTATTTCCATTTATATGAAAGAGTTCTTTTCATAAAATAGCACTTTTTACAAAAAGGTACTTCTTATAAGTACTTTATTAGGTTAACTATTTTTTGTATAATAAAAAGTGCTGCTTTGTCTAAAAAAAAGTACTTTTAATGAAAAAGGTACTCTATGTTAAAAGATACTTTTTATAAATAAATTATATTTTCACACTGAAAATTATTCATAGAAATTTTGAATTTCTAAATTAATATCACAGTTTTGACTTAGATGAGTTTTTTTTTCAAAATTACATCCAACTAAAATTTTAGTATTGAAAACATTAACCTTTTGTTAGAATTTACTTTTTTAAGAAACAAAATAATATGAAAAGATAAGAACCCATTAGACAGACAAGATTATCTTCTTTTAAATATATTCCTAAAAAATAACTTAAATATAATTTTTTACTACGCTGTTCATAATTCCTGCAGCTCCATAAAAACCTTTAACTGAGAAATGTATTAATAATATCCTTTCAGTCCTTTCACTAATATTTATATTATAGTGTGTTATAAATGTTAATAATCAATCATATACACTTATTATATACATATTTTGTTTATTCACATTAAACTTATACTGTCTGTCTCTCTCTCTGTATTTGTATGTATAGTATTTATTAATTATATAAAATCATCTAAATGAATTAATCATATTTTGTGTATTTATTTTTTTTGCAATTTTTCACAGGCAAACGTAGTGAGTTTCTCCACAAAAATAAAACAAAAAGAGCAACGCACTTACCAATAAATAAAAAGCTTAAGTTTGAAAGAAATTTAATTTAAGTTCTTAATGTTTAATATATTTTATGTTTGTTCGATTTTGTATTTTATTTTTATTTAACAAAATTTTTATCTGTAGCTAACTTTATTTTTTTAAGAGCACTTTTTCACAAATTTTTCTAACCAAGAACTAAAATTCCTTGCGCTTCTTGCTATTCTCTTTTAAATGTTTCCTTATCATTAAACTTTTTTTAAAACTAAAAAAATAATATTAAAAATTTCCCTGGTTAAAGAAAACAACAAATTTGTCAATTTAAAAAAAAAATAAATAAAAATTTTATTTTTGCAAACTGAAATTTATTTAACAACAAGAAAAAAATACAAAATATATATGGAACCTATTCCGGAATCTACAAACTTCCCGCAGCACGTACTGCTCGTATTTCTTATATCGAAGCTAGATTTAAAAATATCTGCCTTATCTTTGAGGAGAAATAAATCATTATGACACTCATATATTGATTAAACGGCTAAAGCAAATCAACAATTATTTGAATATAAAAAAATTATAATCAACAAAAGCTTTTGGAATGATTGCTAAATTTCTATAAACGAAGAATCACAAAATCTTACTTCAATAGAAAACATTTTCGAGAACATACAATCAAGCAAATACACACACACACACATACACACACCGTATACATATGTGTATATTTTTTCATACATACATGCTTATTCTAGATTGAAATTCCCTCATACTGTAACGTATGATAGATATTCTGTGAAATTAGATCTCCAGTTATTGGCTCAAATATGAAATTCAAATGAAATTTTTACTACAAATTCATCTTCAGACGGCGGCAAAACGTAGTTGGTAGCAAATAACCACCCAAAAAAATGTGTTTCGGAACGTGCTCTGAACTTACGCTAACGGATCTTCTGATTGTTCGCCACAACGCGCAGATTGCGATGAGACACAGGCCTGACCACATCTGTAAGGCTTCCAGTCTCTTCAAATTTCTTATAATCTTGCCTTGCACACCGTAAGGCTCCCAACTATTTCCTTTGTAAGTTTATGCTATTCTTATGCGTTCTTCGATTTAAAAATGGCAAACTTTTCACTAAATAAACTACGCTTCAGATCACAGCTGAAACCACAAAATGAATAACCCTGTATAACAAACATTTTTCTTTCATTTAGCACATTGAAAATGAATAAACTGCTGTCTAATAAATGAATTTAATGAATTTACTAGAGTAATACAATAGTGGGGTTTCCAGCCCACTATTAGACTGCACTATAGTATCAAGAAGAAATAAGAGAAAATTTAATGAATTTAAGTTTATACGGTAAACACAAGACTCTGTGACCGAAGTAGATTTTTTGTATCCCATACTTAGTTTTAGGGCTCTTCATCTACACTTTATCTTTTAAAAAATTTCAATTTTGCCAGTGGTTCTAGGTTAGGTTAAGTTAGCAGGATTCTGATAATAAAAAATGGTGAAATTTAGAGTCCAGCCTACTTGGGTCCAATACAATGATGACTTTGTGCTATCTGTGAGTTGAAGTGAAGATAATGAGAGAGGGTGATAGGGAAGGGATAGTGATAGAGACGACAAGTGGTGAAGCAAGAGACAGAGGAAAGCTTCATTCATTTACAACTCTGCTTTTTGCACGTTTCTAATATTGCAGCGTTGCAGCGCCTCTGGTGTCAATAAAGCGTATAAGATTTTCAAGCTGTACTTAGTAGCCGTTTTATTGATTAGTTTAAATCGCCAATGATTCCATTACACAACACCAACGAAGGAGGGCGTTCAAATTCTACATTAGGATAAGCATCTGCTGAAGCTGGCATAGTTTAGTGACCACTGTCTATATCTACATCACTTGAACTTTTCCTACAACAACTGATACAAAGGAACAATAAAGAACATCAGAAAAATGCGTGGTCTTGTTATTGAAAGGCTGATGAAGCCGCAAGAAGACGTCAGTCGGAATTTTTGGAACAGCGCTTTGACTTTTTTTGGAATGCTGTTCTGTTGTGTAGTAGTTGTGTGCTAACTACTTCAGCCAACGCCATCCTCTTGCCAGTGGTTCTAGTGTTGAGAGTTTCCAAAACTCTAATAGGTGCTCGCCCAAGTGATTATTTTTTGCTTTAGCATAAAGCTTCACAGTCCTTCAGAATATCATCTGGAGTTTCATCCTCGCAATTACAGAATCTACAAAGAGTGTTGAGAGTAACAGCATTTTGAGATGTTTTCTCAATATATAATGAAAACCAATGAGGATTCTTAAATCATTTTTGAGGAAACCAATGAGCATTTTTAAATTATTTTTACTAAGGGATATAAGAGCTATACAAATATTTTGGTTTCCCAATCCATGGAATTTGCGTCGGAGGGGTTCTGGTATTCTTGATCTTTGTCGACATAACTGCCTTTATGTTATCTAATTCAAGTTAAAAAAATGGTTCTGATCTGACCTTAGATATACTACCGCCTCTCCTGGCCAGTTTGTCAGCATTTTTATTTCTACTACACCGGCGTGTTCAGGAACCTAGCAGAGTATGACGTTAATTTATGCTGCTAAAATGATTAAGCTAAATTCAGCATTCCCAAGTCTATTTGGAAGTAAACTCATATGAACTATGTGCTTTGATGGTAGCCTGACTATTCGAGAAGATGTATTTTTCTTGCCCTCAGTAGACTTTCTCAAAATTAAATTGTTGGCATCTCCCAATGGTATAAGCTTAGGATTGCCAAAGTTATCTTTTCCCAAGGAATCCTATGTTCTACAACTCTCACACCAATCAATGTATCACCTGATAGTGCCATGTCGAAAAGAAAATATAGGAGGCCATTCTCCCTTCTTCTCCATTCCCATGTTTCGGCTGCAACAGTTTCAAACCTCTTGTCAAATTCGTAGACTTTATTCATCATATCAGCATCATTCTCTTTCACAATCGTCAGAGGTATGAGTTCGATGTGGACTTTCATACATGCTGTAGGACACGTCTTCCTAGCCCCTGGTACATAGAGGCATAATTTTATCTTTAATTTCTCAAATTGATCTCTTGCCGTGACTAGCTTGGTAACAGCATTGATTCTAATATCACATCCAGATACTTAAACTCCGATATGATTTATATTTGCACGCTATCTACTTGCATATTTTGCCACTGTGGAAATGTTTACGTCCTGGTGAACAGAACAATAATAGTATTTGCATGGTTAATATTCAACCCTAAAAGACAAACCCGATTCCATCACTATCCTGAGTCCGTTCTTTATAATATTGTACAACGTCTATTCAAAGTTTCTCCACGCAATTGTAACGATGTCATCAGTATATACTTGACATTCTTTGACATTGTTTTTTAAGTCTGTGCAGGAGCTCATCAACTATAAGGCTCCACAGAAGTAAAGACAAAAAGCCGTGTAGGTCAATTAAATCATGAAAGAAATTAAACTTATGGGTGAGAATGACCTTGAAATTGTAATATACCTCCTAACTAACTCAGGTACAAAGATCACCCTTTCCCTTTTCCATACCTGTGGTATGTTTCCTAGAGTTAAGTTATTCCTCGTAAACCTAATTAGATGGAGCATAAGCTCTTTTTTCCCTTCTAGAGAAATATAGGAAGGATACTAACCCCTGGAGATCTGTATGGTATAAACGAGTCAAAATCCCATTCTATATACTGTTTAGTGCATGGTTTCCATGCCACGTCCCAGGATTATTTGTTTTCTTTAAGTGCTGTAGATGGTCGTGGAGCTGGCTTTTCTATACTACCCGGAAAATAGGTCGATAGTGATAGCGCTTTTTCTCTTTCATTTCTGGTTTAGGTTTTATCTGCCCTTGTAAGTCGTTGTTATTGAAGAATTTACATGCGATTTAGCCATAATTGTATGGCCACTGCCCGGCTGGTTGATATATTTGCACAAAATTTCCTAAAACTACTACACATTGCCCTCTGAGCTGTGGAGTTGTAGTACCTTAGGCTTTCGGTGTAGGTCCACCAGTCTCCATTATGCTTTGCCTTACAAAGCAGCTTGCGTGTTTTCCTCCCGATATCTGAGAACTCCGTGTTTCAGCAATGTTCACCTATGTTTCCATTAGATGAGGTTATAAGGCAGCTGTATTCATATGAACCAATAATTTCACCGTTAAGCTTATCTAATGGATACTACAGCTCTAACTCAATTAAAAACTGACTTGTCTGGTAACACTATGCGTAAGCAAAAGTCAGCTGTCTTACTCGTACAGAGTAATAACAACACGCCCCATAGAAACGGGTCATAAATGGCAATGCCATCCACCATTAGTGAGGAAGAGTTCTTAGAATAAAACATACCGTTTCAGAGAGCAAAACATTTTTAAGAAAATAACATCAAAATATACTAAATGGAAATGTAGTATTTTTATAAATTTGTTATTTTATGATTTATTAACTAGGAATTTTCGAAATTGTCAAATAAAATATCAAGTAAATTGTACTATCAAGCTGAAATGCTACTATATTTTAAAGCCATCATCAAATGCTGCCTTCTAATGATTTATTACAATTTTTCCGCCTTAAGCTCTGTTTTTGCTGTAAGCTAATTATGTTTATTCAATTCTCCTCTTTAGCTAAAAGAACAATATCAAACTTTTCTAACTTAATAATAAAGTGAGTTTGACATCTTTTGCCTCAAAACTATTAATAATTACCAATAAAATTAAGTAAATGTTTGCACTTAAATCAAATAATAACTGCTTTCAATGAACAAAATAACTAAACTTCATACAAACAAACTTCAAATCAACTTCGCTAAATACTAAAACAGCTAAATAACTTTATCGCAATTAAAAGTTAACAACTAGAGCTTTCATTAAAACTCTTCCGTATGTATGTATACGATTAGGATTTATTTTTCATAACTGGAAATTTTATTGTTACTCATATGCTTTTATACAAGTATTTTCCCTGAATAGAAATCATAAACAAAGTAGCAAATACTAAAAAGAAAACATTTTTCTGCTATGCCAATTATTATTATTTATATTGCATTATTAGTTAATATTATTGCTACTTAAGCTAAAATTTTTGTTATGGTAACAACAGCAACATTAATGCCAGCAACTTGAAACTTTTTGAACTCTCCCTGGATTATTTTCTGTCTAACACACACACATACATAAAACGTTCATACATTTACGTTTTCATGTTCATAATTATACTGTTACATTTTTGATTGTATATAATTCTTTGTTTGTACGTGTAATAATAAAAAAAACAACCAACAATTAAAGTTACTTTTTTTATTATTTTCATAATAAAATCAAAAACATAAATCGTGACCTGTTTTCTTAAAAAACTTATTAAAATGTTAAATGATAAAAACAACTGAAATCAAAATAAAAAACACTTTCCGTTTTGGTCAATCAAAATACATCAACTGTTAAAAATAAAAAATATAATAAAAATAAAAATGATTTTAAAAAAAAACTCATATAATGGATAAATAACACACCACAAAAATATGATCTCCCTCCCATACTCACACAATACATCAACGTACAACGATAAATACTCGTATAAGAAAATTTCTCTTATTTTTGCTACATTGGTGATAATAATTGTATTTGTGTGTGTGTGTGGGTGTGTGACTTTAACGCTATTGGAACATTTGTGTGTGTGTACGCGCGCCATAAAATATGCAAACTTTTAATGACAAAAACATACCAAACAACTACGAATGTATAAAATCCTGAAAATTTCATAAAATTAACCAAAAATAAAACAAAACACAAATATTTTGTAAGTAAATTGTTAGTTTTGTATGATATTTTGGTTTAGTAGTTTAAAATGCAGCTAGAAAAAAAATTAAATCCAATTTAAATATTATATTTGTAGCACCAAGTTTATTTTTTCGTTTGGCCACAGCCCATAAATATTTTTGTGATATTTTTCTGTTCCAAATAGTTTTTTTTTCTTTGAAAATTTTAATGCTTCACAATTGGGGTTTTTATATTTCACTTTGTTTTAAATTGCAAACCTGTATAAATGTACAGCACACGAGTATATATCATTTTAGGAATGTTAAAAACTTCATATTAATATTTTTTCATTACCAATTTTTTTTATTTTATCAGTCATTAGCTAAGGTTACGGTCACACCAAGCAAAGATTTGCACAAATAAGCATAAACACTATATACTAATGAAACATTTCTTGATTCAGATATGCCTACAGTGTACACGTGTTTAAAAAATTAAACATTTTCATATAATAGTATATGCAAATGTCGGTCGGTAGTATATGCAAATTGTCTAAGAGAATTTTATACTAGATTAAAGGAAAAGTGTTATCTAGAACAAAATATTGAAACTACTTGTATTTAACTCAATAAAAACGTGTGTGTCTGAATCACAAGTTTTTTAATTATTATTTAAGAGGCTAATCAGTCTATTATACAAGTATAAAGACTTTCATTATATTTTACTGCAAAGACATTTATTTAACTGTCAAAAAAACTAACGCAAAATTAAATTTTTTGTTAACACCATCACACCTGAAATAAAATTAAGAACACAAGTAAAAAGCAAACAGCTGCTCAGAATTAGCATGACTAAATTAAACTTCGACTGGCGGCGGCAGAGTAGTTTCATGTAGGCTGTGGACGTAAAAGTAAACGATTTGTATAAGAGAAAAAAAAGAAAAGAAAAATAAATAGTTTAATTAAATGCCGAAGTATATTTATTTGACATAATGTGTTTATTTATCTAATTTGTGAATTTGGCTTGTTTTTATGGTTAGGCAATTGTCTCTATGCATTTTGTTCCAGCTTTTGGAACTCGTGAGTAGACTTCAAGCCAAAAAAATTTTTAATTTAGCTAACAAATCCCATATGTTTATAGTAAGACTCTTAATACTACATTGAGAATCACAATATATAAACATAATAATTTTGAAAGCCACAACATAACACACATATAAATTTAGTAATAACAAAAATTTTAAATATTAAAAACCCCCCGAATATAACTGGTAAATATGTGATATCTTCTAAACGGCTGGATCATTTTTCTCAAAGCATAGGTAAGAACCTTCTCGAACACCTTTCGAACAGAAAAAACTAAATCAAAATCGGTCCAGCCGTTTGGTCTGTACGTGGACTCATACAGACACACAGAGACACCGATTCACAGACACACACTACAAACTTATAACACCCCTTTTTTGGTGGTAGGTAAAAACAGGAAGAACAATTTCTTCCAGAAAGCCAATTAATAAATAAAAAATAAACGAGCAACTGTTGTAAATTTCCAAAGATTATCTTTTAAATTCTACAATAAAACACACACACAATCAAAAGAAAACCAGCTGCGATATTTTGCATTTAGACTTAAGCAAGAGCATGTGCATCAAACGCCAAATACCGACATTGAGTCAAAGCATGGCTTCATAATTTCGCATAGAATGACAATTTTCATTAAATAACTAATGTAAAACGGTGTTACCTTAATTGAAAACTACACTACCGTATTCCAGTGCATAACAGTGAGAGCTTAACATGAACTGTTTTATCATGACTAGAGACGTATCGGATAAAACGGGTTATTCGATTTAAAAAAACACACAAATAAAAGACATTTTCTTTTCTGGGAAAAATTTTTGCACCTATTACACTTTTCAATGAAAATTCGCAATTAAATGATTTTCTGAATTAAACATTTTATTTGAAATTATTGTATCATCCCTGGAGAGCTTAAATTATTTCTTTAAACGAATGCTAAATTGTATTTTTTTTAATAAAAAGTTCAAAAATTTTATACTTTTTCCAGAAAAAAAGGCTTTATGATTTCCATGAAACTTTTATTTCAATATAATGTATGTGTAGTCTATAGTGGATTGGGTTCACTCCATATATGAAAGTTTGATTGCTAATAAGCAAGCCCATTAAGCCTCCTCGAAGAGAATTCAATTGCATTACGCGAAGCTTTCTATAAGTTATGCAAACTGATGATAGACTTTCAAGTTAAATTTGGGAACAAATTAAGGGATTCGATTACGATCGTAATTTCCTTACAAACACAATTAAAGTTGTGTGAAAATTTGTTCGATATCGAATGCCGTAATTTATCCCCTAGATAATTTGACAAACGTCAATATATTATGATGATTTGCACATCATAAACGTCAGTATGACAAATCCTTTACCAGTAAACTCTTTCATAAGTACTCTTAGAATACCCTCTAGGTACCAAAAATTACCAGTTATTTGTTTGACACAGTTAAGCGTTGGTACAGACATAGAACTAACACAATTTAAATGAATGTCAAAATAGCTCAAAATCTACTTCGAAGCAGTCTTTCTTTCGGTCATTTAAATATTTACGCTCTAATTCATGAGAAATATTTTAAGTTTATTACAGGTTTATTTGACAAATTTCCCATAGAAATACGTCAAATAAGCGTTTAATAAACCTGAAATATTTTTTATGAATTAGGCAGTTAATATTGAAATTATAAAGAACAATTTTTAAAACATTGAAAAAATATTAATTGGCCTACCACAAAAAAAAACACCAAAGTTTTGCTCTCTATACAACAGTTAAGCATTTATGCTTCCTTTAAGCAAAAGAGAATGTCGCCTTACTAAAAGTTTTTGTGTATTTTATTTTATAAGGAAAATCACCGGCAGAAGATTTTTTTTTGCCTTCTACTTGTGTGTGCTGTTGCCCAGCTTTTGTTATAACTATATCTGGTCTTTTATTTATTTATTTGTTTATATATTTATATTTCTGGGCAGCCTGTGGGCACATCCGTGTGTTATATATGTTTGCTTTTAAACATTGTATAAATTAACTTATTTATTTGTTTGAATTTGTTAAGCTTTAAATTTCATGTGCATATACATATTTTTAACTGTGTATATAGATTTTACTTTTTTGCATATCTTTTTTATCCTATTTTATTTATTTGTGTATTTGCTTTATTTGTGTAAATTTGTATATGTAAAATTATTTACGTTTGTTTTTATATTTTTATTTCAATTTGTATGTATATGTATGTATATCTTTTGATTGTATTATGTCTTTTCGTTTGTAAATTTAAATATTGTCAATATTTTATTATTTCATTTTAAATAAAAAGCTCTTTACTCCAATTGATAAAAAAAATAATTGAAACCATTAAGAATTTTATTTTAATATTTTGTTAAATGTTTTTTTTTGTTTATTTAATTTTATTAAATTACAAACAAACACTTTCTAACCCTTCAACAACAGACGATGAATTGGCAGGACTTATACAGGAGGCAGAAAGTAAAGCACCTGAAGATTTAACAGAAGAAGATAAAATGGCTCTACTGGGACGTCCCAAAAATGGTGATATTGTACGTGCACAATTGCGTATTAAAGAAAGTAAGGAATTTAAGGTGAGTATTGAAATTTTAATTAATTGGTCCCCTTTAACAAAATAAATGTTGGAGTGCAACTCAATAAGTTAATGCCCATATTGTCCTAATCAAATGAATTGAGTTTGTAACCAAAATTATTGTATGATGCTGTAAATCAGCTACATCCAAGCCACATGCAAACTTTTATAAAAAGCTTTTGTGCTTTCACACCAACGAGAGCACAACAGCCAACTAGATCCCCGGCAACAATAATGCGTGCTCTTTATATGTAAAAAAACAAGAACAAATTTAAAAGCTTTTTAACTCAAATGCAAATATCATAGTATATGTTTTTAGACAGCAGGTACTGTAAATAATTAAAAATTTTTACTTCAAAATGTTATACCATATGATAACTAACAATATCAATATGAAAGTTTGATTGGCTTTCAGACCATCAAACTGAGTTCAATTGAGAACGATAATAGCAGCATAAGTAGGAAAAATTAAAATTATTAAATTAAATTGACTTACTTTTTGAGATTATTTGTAAGCAATAAACAAATTCAAAGCAAAGTTCTTAAAAATAATTAAGCTTCAGTTACATAAAAGTTTATTGTATTAGCGAAATACCTACTAGAGGCCTGCGTAAATAGTCTTGTTTTTAAATGTAATCCAGTGGCATATAATATACTAAACGAATAATAAATGCTGTCGTATAATAAGCGAAGCACGATGGGTGTATTGATGTTCGTTTATATGAGTGTATATAAGCGATGTATATACTTTTTATTTTGCCTATTGTACGTTTAAGTATTTGTGTGTGTGTGTGTGTGTGTAAGATGTAGACGGTAGGCTATTATGTGATTAAGGGTGGTTTTTTAAATCAAGCACACACAAGTAATGTCAATGCATGTGGGCATTTGTATGTTCTAAGAAAAATAAAAGAGCATACACACAACGTGTGTGTGTGTATGTATGTACATGCATGACGTTTGTATACGTGCCTATGCGTAGAAGGAAGCCTGCATCACAAAGTACTTTTTTCTTTACTACTACACATACAGTAACTGAAACAAATGTCTTGCCAACAATGTTGTTTAGCGTTTGTTTTAGAAGACTTCGCTGCACTCAAAATAAAAATTAACTAAAACTTTGGAAAATTTTCTAAATTTAAATAAAAAAAAGTTGTCGTATGGCGAAATTTATTTAATAAAATTCTAGTTCATTAATGAACTATTTTACAGTAATTATATTTTCATATTTAAGTAAAATTTTCCTAAAATGAAGTAAAGTTTTCCCATAAAATTCGGAGCTTTGCAAAAAAAAATTTTTCGTCTTTGATCTCAAATTTAGTAAATTTTCCAATTTTTTTTTGTGTTTAATTCTAGTACTTATTTTTATTTTTAATTAAATTCTATACCACATGGTATGTTATTTATTATATCTTCATATTATATTCTTAATTATAAATCACCTTACATGCATATATAAATTCCTTGAGAGTTGACAAGTATTGAGCCAGCAACCTCCTGGTTGATAAGCAAGCACTCTAACCAATTGCCTAACAAGGCAGCCTGAATAAGCATTGAAATTATTGAGTTTTAAAATTTAATTTTATTTACAAAAAAATAAGTTTCAAGTTTAAATATTCCTCGAAAATATGAAAAATTTACTTAGATTTTTTGCTAAATGCAAATTAATAATAAATTCTATAATTCAACCAAAAAATACTTAAAACTATGAAATATTTTAATAAAATTTAGTATACCTTTTTACATCTTTTAAGTAAGTCGCATTTCATGAACTAATCAGGAGTAATTCATTTCCTAAAGCTTAGTTTTTGATTTAAGACGAAATTTACTAGTCCTTAATATAAAATTTCCTTCAGTTTGTAACCATTTTCCCACTCTTAGTAAATATTTCCTTTAAGTCAGTAAAGATTTCCTGAAATATGAGAAATTTATTGTGTATTTTTATGAACTATTTTTAAGGATATGAACTTTTTGTTTTTACTCATATTAAGTAATTTTTATTAGATTTTTGTAAAAATTTACTTAAACTTGGAAAAAATTACTTAAATTTAAAAAATTTTTTTACTTGAATTTAGGAAAAAAAATTTTCGTAATAATAGTACATGTCTTTTTTTGAGTGTGCAATAAAGCATTTGAAAAATCTCTCATGTCTTAAAAGTTCTTGTAAGTTGTCTTTTGCAGGGGTCTAATACATACCTACAATGCTGTTTGCAGCTCTTTTAAGTACGTTGGCAACCTGTTTAGCAACGACTTCACACAGCACTGTTGTTAACGCACAGAATAATGTCTTATTTAACTGAAACTTACTTACTTTTAAATTTTAAGTACCTACTTTGATAAGAAGTTAAATTATTTGCTTCTCTTTCAGCTTTTTATACTTTAACTCTTTTATGTAAAATATTTTAAATAGTCCTTAAATGATATTATAAAACGTTAGAATTTGCTAAAAAAAAAAATTCTCTATAACAAAACAAAAAACTGTTTTTTTTTCGTACATTACTCCAGCAGGCTTCTTCATTTTACATTTTATAACTTGATTTAAAGTTCTTTCCAAGTTTTATGCTCTAAAGAATCTTTTATTAATAACTCTATTAGTTAATGAAAAAATACTATAGCAACATACAGTCAAAGAAAGAGCAAAAAGTGTCATTGAAATACTTTAGTATTAACTTGAAACACATAACAGTGCAAAGTTAATTAATTGGATGAAGTATTTTATTATTTTTGCCATGCAACACATTCGCTTACGGCTCCTTGCAAAAAAAAAAAAGATACAAAAGTAGCAGACAAATATTTCGAAACAAAAATTCATTTAAAATAGTATGGAGAATGATAAAATATCCAAATTTCCTTCCTTACGTATTATATTTTTATATATTTTATAAGCAGTGAATACATTGACCACAGCAATCTGCCGACTACAATACAAGTATAAGCAATATATCGTTGCACGAACAACACCATGAGCATGCGCATGTATTTTCAGTTTAATAAAATTCATATAAGCAAAAGAGAAAATTACTAAGAGTAGATTAAATACTCACGAATATTGCTCGAGTATTCAGTGCAGTATATGCAATACGGCGGCAGGTTGTTGTCTATGCTAATTCTTGTAGTTATAGTCCAAAAAAAACTAATTTAAATTTTTGTTGGTGACAATAAGCAACTACATGTTTTTTTTAGAGGTATAGAACTTCGAATTGAAATAAAACACAAGAAAATCGTTTTAATGTCCATCAATTTGGCTTTATTGGAAGGATAATTTTATGTCATTAATGTTTAAATATGATTTCGGGCATGTGGCCGCCGCGGCTGGCTCGAATAAAGCCAATTCTACAGGTCCAATTTTCAACCACTTTTTCGAGCATATGGGGCCGTAAGTTGGCAATAACGTCACGAATGTTGGCTTCCAAGTCCCCTAACGTTTCTGGTTTGTTGGCGTAGACGAGCGACTTCACATATCCCCAAAGAAAATAATCCAATGGTGTCAAATCACACGATCTTGGTGGCCAATTGACAGGTCCATTCCGCGAAATTATGCGCTCATCGAATGTTTCCTTCAATAAATCGATTGTGACGTGCGTTGTGTGGCATGTAGCGCCGTCTTGTTGGAACCGCAACTCATCCACATTCAAGCCATTCAATTCTTGAACAAAACAGTCGGTTATCAAGGCTCTATACCGGTCTCCGGTGGCGAATCAATTCATTCGGGTCCTCTTCAACACTTGGCTCTACAGCGGCAATTGTTTCTTCGGTGCGCACTGTTCGACGTCTCTGCGGATGCGTATTATCACATAGAGGAAACGTAGTAAGAAAACGATCCATGGTTAACCGAATTAATTGCTCTGATAGACGATTATGTCGACCATAAAATGGACGGAGCTTGCGGTTAACTTCGCGAACTGAACCATTATTTTCGAAATAAATTTGCACAATTTGCAAGCGTTGTTCTTTTGTCAACCTGTTCATGATAAAATGGCAAACCAAACTAAATATTAATCACTTGACAGCTGACTAAATGGTCGCCAGTTAAAAAAGTGATGCCAACTTAAAGTTCTATACCTCAATAAAAAACACCCAATATTTCATATTTTTTAACAGAAAGTATATCCCAAAATTCATATAAAGAAATGAATTAATATATTCAAGAAATTAATTATTCGACTTGTTGTCATAATTCTATTAAACATAAGTGAATAATAAATTTTTAGAATGTCGAATTCAGATTTAATTTTTCATTTTGCCTAAACGATTTTCAGCTTTTTCACACATCATGATATTGCAAAAAAAGAGCAATTGTTTAAATAACTATATGTGGTTTACACCACTTCTGCGCTGATGGATTCCTATATGATTGCTGATTTTTCAAAAATTTCATTGTGTCACTATGAGAGCCCAAGTTTTCTAGAAATCGAATGGATAGTTTAGGTTAGGTTAGGGTTAGGGTGTTATTCAGATTTCCGTAATCACTTAGATCATTTTGGTATATTGCGATATCACGGAGACCTTACTTATGCGAAGTCCCCACCATGGAACCAACCAGAGCTCAGTATAAACCTACTAATATGGTGCAGTTCAATATTAGCAACGTCAGAATGTTCCCTGAACTCAATAGCACCTACTGTGGCTGTTCTCTTTCTTGCAAGTCCTGGAAAATGTTATAATTTCCTCTTCATCGATATCTTGCCAACTGCGGAAATAATCATTGTGTTATGCATGCCTACCTATGTGACCTTGAGCTTGAAGTCAAGAATCGAGATATTTTCCTCTTTCTTAAAATCAATGAGCTGTATTTTTCCTATTTAGATCAATCTTTAACTGCCTGGTGATCATGCAATCGTTTCTTATGACCCAACTTCTATTTGTTTCGTCTGAGTTTGCAAAAGAGTAGGTGTAAACTTTCACATTCCAATTCCAATGGAACGTTTAAAGTTGTCCCAGTTCTAACAAGCTTATCAGCCTTAGAGTTCTCCTGAAAGCTTCTATTCCTAATAGCAAACTGAAAAGACTCCATAACCCACACCCTCTTGGGTTTTGCAGCCGTCCATATAAAAATCAACACTTTATTTTCCAACTGGAGCACCATTTCCCCCAATTCTGTAAATGGTATGCAGGTTTTATAAAGACGTTCATGTATTAGAGCAGGGGAGGTTTGGTCAATCCTCCATCCCCAAGTTTCATCCTCGAGTATTCTACAGTGACCGGTACCACTTCCATTCCACACACAGGTACAACGAATATGGATTGCTGAGGTAATTGCTATATCCTTTCTATGTAGTAGGTAAAGGAGCATCCTCAGTATATCCTTACGGGTAGTGCAAATAGCGTTGGTTATAAACAAGGATGCAAATCTTTGAACCTTGTGTAATATATGTAGATACGACTTTTTCTCCAGTTACTTCCATCAACTCATGATCCCATACATAAGAATTGAACATACTATTGCAGTAGTATAGATCCAATGAACAATTTTTTGAGTAAGAACACATCTTTTCGAAAAGGAAAAGAGTGATATTGTTACTTTCTTCACTCTCTCTAGGATTTGAGTTTTAAAACTCAGCTTCGAATCAAGAATAACTCCGAGGTATAATGCAGTGTTGGACACTTTTATCTTCATATTTTTAAGAGTGATAGATTGAAAAAGAGGTATTTTCTAGTTCCTGGAGAAGAGGACTAGTTCCGTTTTTATTAGGATTCATGGCAAGTCCTCATTTCTACAACCATCTTGTTAAATATGAAAGACCATCCTATAGGATATCTTTAAGAGAAGTGAGAAATAAGCCACGAAGTTGCACTCCCATGATTTTAAAGATAACAGCGTGGGATTGAGAGCTAAATTCTACAGTAGTGGCAAAAGAACTCCTTGTGGTGTATTTATATTTAGAAAGCATGTTTTTTTTGCATAGAAGCTCCTACAGTCGGAGTTATCCTGTGGTGGGTTAGTAGATTCTGAATCATCTTACATAATTCTGCATCTTTGACAAGGCATCAATTATCGCATCTAGAGAAATTTTACAAAAAGCCCTCTCAATATCTACGAAGGCCACACAGGTATAATCACCCACAGAGAGTTATTTCCTGTTTCGGTTGACTTTCCCCTTTGGCATGCATGCTGTTTTAAGGAAAGTAGCTTAACATTGATGGTTTTGCGGATATAATGATAAACCATCCTTCTTAATTTTTTCAGAAGGAAGGATGATAGACTTATTGGTCTGAAGTCCTTTGGTGAGATGTGAGAGCCTTGGAAATGAAGACCACTCTCGCTTTCCTTTACTTATTGGGAATATGACTCAGTATCAGACAACTGGTGTAAATTCTCAGTAGCCTAGGAGCTATGAGATTTGATACTTTCTGTATTTCGGACGGTGTGATACCGTTGGCACCTGAAAATTTATAAAACTTGAAGCTTCTCAGAGCCCAATTTAAGGTCGGTATGTTGACAATATCAAAATATCTTTTTCTTAGGTATCGGGTAAAGATTAGATATCTGAATCTCAGACAGTGAGCTACCTGAAAAATTAGTATCCAGCAGGACTTTTATTGACTTCTCGCTGGATATAGTCCACGTCCCATTGGGATTATTCAAATACCCCAGTGTATAGGGAGTAGCTGAAAAAATGTTCTTCATGCGTGAGGCTTCTGAAACATTTTCGAATGGATAGAAGTGCATAAAATTATGAAACCAATTTTAGCGGGAGTGGTTCCACCCACTTTCTTGGCAATTAAATCTTAGTACAAAAAGAGTTAAAAAGCAATACGAGAAATGCTACGAGTGAATCGAGAACCTCCTAACTCATCCTAACCTAAAACGCATATGAATACAAAATCAAACAAATGCAAATATATCACATCTTTCACTTCTTTGAATAAACACAATTCTATCGTAGAGCTTATACAAAAAGCTTTTTGTTTACTTTAAGCCAATTTCTGCTTGGAAATGGTGTTCATTCATTTAACTAACGACAAAAAACTAAGTTCAAAACAAAAAGAGAGCACTTACGTACTTAAAAAAACATTTAATTGGACTGTTAGTTATACACAAAGCAATTCTTAAAATTCAAAAAATAAAAAATAAAACATAAACAACTACCAACGACAAACACAACTAAGTGATTGAAGTGATAATGCAAAGTACTAAATAAATAGAAAAGTTTATGTCAAAAACTTTGATTTTAATTCAATTAAGTGCACAGTGATCAAATTAGCAAATAAAATTATGTATCAAAATAAAACTATTAAAGCAATTGCACAAGCTAAAGTTTTATTTTAATATAGTTTCATCCATTATCAAAGATTTAAAAGCGATTTTTAATACAACTCATTCCAACTCATAACATAAATACGTACTTATGTATCAAAATTGTTTTTGAGATGTGTGTGATTTGAATGAAATAAAGTAGAGGGTAATTAATAAAGCAAGGAAAATAGTTTTATCTGTAAGGAAATTTAACGAAATTTTTTTCATTCAATATAATTTCTAGCGCAGCTGCTTCACCGGTAATCAAATAAGAAGTAGCTGCACTAATCTATTGGAATTTTTGCTGTGGGATCCTAAATAAAGTTACTCAAATATATTTAAGAACTCGCTACATATGCTAGGAACACAACTGGGACGAACGACGAATTTTTCGGTGCGAAGTTTCGTCATAATAAATAAAACACATTTGTGCATATGAAAATGAACACAACACCGCCGTACAACGAAATTCGTCCTGCGTGACGAAGTCTGAGATAGATTTATTTCTATTTTGTACGCCGACGAATGACGAAAAAACAAAATTGAGAGAAAATTCTCTCTCTCTCTCTCTCTTTATCAGTTTTTGTACACACACAAGCCAACTTTATCAAATATGAGAGAAGAATTCGGTGAGTAAATTCGTCATTATTGTGCTTCACACGACGAGCTTATTCAGCGAATGGTTACCGACGAATTTGTCGACGTGTACGGAATTCATCGTTCGTCCCAATTGTGTTCCTAGCATAAATCAGTACATGTTTGCCTTCAGAGAGAGATCTTGAAGTGTGATTACACTGTGTGACAAATTTGAACCTTTTCTCTTTTGGAGCATAATAGAACTGCGCACTTGTTTAACATTTCTTTATCTTTTTTCCTTATATAAGCATTTTAAATATTTTTTATGCACATAAAAAAATGAAATAAACTTAAAACAAGTAATAGTGGTACATTCGACTGTGGAGAATCTTATATAACCTTCGCCCACGCACAAATACATAATTACTTACATATACATATATTAGCGTTGCAAAAAAAAAATAATCATGTTTACTAGGTCTTCGGCATTTTTCGACAAAAGAATTTGATTCATAGATTGTTTTTCTTTTAATTTCATATACCATTATTTGTTTCTTTTTCGAAAGTATATGGGCATTTCCTGAGGTCACGAACGTACACGCAAAGAAAAAATATGGTTGAGGTAACCATAATCAAACAGCAACATACTATGATTGAATTATATGGTTAAAGTTAAATCATATTATTGTCAATAGGAAAGCAAACTTTTAATAATATTATTATCTGAGTTAATAATAATATTGTCAACAAAAACAATGTCCTTTTTTACACCTAATCTTGTTATTGTAAATATGACAACAATATTGTTAGATGTGACCAAAATATAATTGAGACTCACCATACCATGTTCTTATATAATAATAATAATATTGTTAAATACGACAACAGTATTATTTAATATAATAATAATAGTATTTTGTTTCTCAATCATATATTTATTGGTGGATCTCTTGTTTAATACAGCTGTGAGTTAAATCCTAAATAAAAATAAATTAATATTGTTGAAATTAAATGTATACTTACATATGTGTGTGTATACTCAAAATACAGACACGTCTGTATAAACAGCTAAACATACGTGCGTATGTATATGTTTTTATTTATCTACCCTTTTGTTTGTTTGTGCTTTATTTATTTATTTAAAACGACACGTGCAATACCGATAGCTTGCAAACGAAACACTGAACTGACAGATGTTTCTGAAAAAACTTAAAATAGTATGGTTTTGGATCACATTATATTGTTGTTCACATTATATTATTTTCAAATATTAACAATAATTATGTTGCAGTCATAAGTTTTTAACACAACTATATTGTTAAACTCTAACCATATCACACTTTTTTATGAATATAATAATGTAATTATTAAATTAAAACATTACTTTGCTTAACGTAACACTATTAATGTTTAAAATAACAATAACTTGTTTTCAACGACCACAGATTTGTTTCTGAGAACACAATATTGTTTTCTCAACCATTCTGCAAGCATATCTTTTCTTTGCGTGTACGTTCGTACACTTTTGATGTACAAAAAATATAGAAAACAAAACTTTTGCAAGCATTTTTTTTTGCTTTTTTTGATAGCACTTTGGTAGCTCTGTGCTTAGTGCAAAAGATAAATTTCATCGAGTTTAAGTTTTCATATTGCTAGTTATAAACATGTGGTCACGAATGTACGCAAAATAGAAGTCAACTTTGGCTGACAGTACTGAAATGTAAAAATCTGCAAAATGGAAAGGAATAATGAAAAAAAAAATTAATTTATTTTAAGCGTGTATTAATGTAGGTCTCTATTCAGTATTTACATAATAAAATATCTCTATTGGTTTTTGTTTACTTGGCTAAAGTAGTGGTCGCGAACGTATGGGTCACAAACGTACGATTTTTCCATATGTTTTTTTTTATTATTATCACCATGCATTTTCCCATAAATATCTTAAAATTTTCGTTAAAAAAAATTAACACTCACTTTATAGTGTGTAGTAAAATTTTTAACAAGAAAAATACTATTTTATTTAATATGTAGTAATAAAGTTTTAACAAAATTTCATTTTTAAAAAGTCGCTAACGTACGAAGTTTTGCAAATAAAAAAAATGGTAATTAATTGTAAGCCAGAGGTTTTTTTTATTTACAAATTAGTGACACCGAACTTTATTAAAATGTGTTATGTCTGGCACCTGTTGACGTTTAATGCAAAGCAATTACAATAAAATGATGTTTTCGGTCGCGAACGTACGATTGAAACATAGATTTTTATTTATTTATATATTTATTTATTTCGGTCTATAGATTATTAATCCTTACAGACTAAAGATATAATACGAGTTGAATAACATTATCTATTCAAGTACAAAATAACTTTTCTTTTTATAATATCATTGCTCTCAGAAATATCTATAATATGATACAATTTAAAAATTAAACGTTAATAGAACTTTTTTTTATTATCCTTGCACTTTTCTCTTCTTAACTGATTGTAATAAAGACGTTTTGAAGAAAATGCTCAAACAGAGCATATTTTTTGCATGTAAATTAATTAAATATAAAATTGGCTTTAGAAGTAGCTTAAAATGAAATGAAATAAAATTTTCCAGTTTCCAGCCCAATTTCTTCAAGTAAACAGCTGAGATATGCTATGAAACCTTTATAAAAAATATAGGCTTTTTTATAATTATAAACAATAAAAGTCAATGATTATCAACATATTATTTTTCCATCCTGGTAGACCATTCGGGGAAAATGTCCATATACTTATTTTATAATGTTTTTTGCTTCTCCTGTAAAAAGTGCAAAAAGTGCTGTTATAGTGTTTTTTAACACTGGCATGGTTTTAATAAAAGTTGATTTTAACCTTAAAACCAACTTTAAAAAACCTACCATACAAATTGTTTTGTTGTTGTTAAAGCAATTTTTGAATTGGTCTTAAGTTGGTCTTAGGAAATGCAACCTTATTTCAGTGCTGCTAAGTTAAAATGACTGATGATAATGTTTATGCCAGTGAATGACAATAGATGTCGCCTGAAAAATTTTCAACTTTAACAATGATCAAAAAATTATGGAAAAAAGAGTTTTTTGGAAGGAAAACAATGAAAATATTTTCATTGATCCACCGATAAAAAAGTTTTACTTTGTGATGTATTTGCGCATTTTTATATATATATAATAACTTAATTTTCCAGCACTTCTTCACTTTGTATTACTAGTTCCATAATTTTAAAATATTTATTCACAAAATATAAAATAATTTCCATTTTACGACGCATTATAAAATTTCAGAGTTTTTTGTACAAACTGTTGTTGTACAATTTGCCAAAGTGTTATAAAAAGCAAAAAAAATACGGCAACAGGCACACATTTCTGCAGGAGATTTATTTTATGTTGAGCAAAGTTATTAGACAGTCTTTGAGTTAAAACCTGAATTTAACAAACTTGCAGTGCGAATGAAAAATCACCTGTTTATGGTTTTAACGTTAAAACCAGGTTTTAACTTTTAGTGTGAAAACACTGTTACGTACTTTTGGATTTTGACGACGATATAATGAAAACACTTTTGTATCAGCTTTCGTTACATACACAAAAAAGCGTCATTGTTTTGGGCATATAAAATAAAAACATTTGGTTTTTATATAAAAGCCGCTACCAAGAGAAAACTGAATTATCATTTCATATGTGATGAGGCTCATTTCGATCTGAACGGTAATTTAGACCCACAAAATTTTTATGGATCTATACTATTTTGAACAAAACGGACACAGCATTACAGTTGATGGAGACCATTACTTGAGCATTTTAAAATAATTTCTTAGCCAAAACTATGCCGAAGGAAAATTCTTTTCAACAATGCAACAATAGCTGCAATTCCGACATCAACTTTGCGGGCTGTGATAAAAAATTTCTTCCTGTGATGCCCCACCTACCTGCATCAACGAGCAGGGTGGGAATTTAAAATCAATTACCTTTGAGAGTAATTCAATAGATTGAATAAATTCCACTCTTTACAAAAAAAAGTTATTCCAGTTTCTTAATATAGCCGAAATGCACCAGCCACCTTCCACAAAAAGGTTAACCAAAAAAAATTTTGTTTTGCTTAAAAATTTTTGTTTTGTTTTAAATAACAAAGCATAAATTACAAACTTTACAAATGTAAAAGTATTTTTAATTTTTAAAATTTTTTTACCGATATGTATGTGGCTTTTTATTATTTAAAAATTATTATTTTTCTTTTTTTGTAATTTGCAAATTTTCTACTAACAAAAATCTACGCATTAGCAGAAAAGAAGAAGAATGGAGCTCTAATAAAGGAAGTTCTTTGAGTTTGCTTCCACTTACACCTTAATGTCACATTCGTCGCATAAAATCAATATTTATTAACTTTTTTCAGCAGTAAATAAGCTTTGTTATTGTTTTATTACTTTTCAATTAAAGTTCAATCAACATTTGCGTTTAGTTCTTTTTGACAGAACAAAATGTTTTTGATATTTGAATACGAAAATCGTTGATTCAATAAAAAAAATCTTTTGAATTTTCTGTGATAACAATTAAAACGAAATAAAATTGTAAGCACGTTTATTGAATATAAATTCAATGAAGAAATTTAATGAATCAAACAAAAAAGTTGTTGACTGAAATTTTATTTTCAGCGATAATTGTTATTGTGTGTATGTGTGTGGATGAATGTCACATTTTCTACGTTTGCTTGCTTTTGCTTGGCTGCTATTAAAACTAAATGTGTTTGGGATGAAGTCGAACCAGCAATCTCTTGACTTATAAACTAACGTACTTACTACTCAGCTAAAGAACAAATCATTGTTGGATACGCAAATAATGAATACACGCAAAACATGATTTATTTTGTTGCTTGTAATCTAAAAATAACTTTGTTGATTAAAAAAAAATACAAGCCACGACGTTTTTCGGCTTCTTGTCCGAACTTACACGTATACAACAAGAGAAACCAAAAAAAAACAACAACATCAGAACATGACCACGCTGAGTCAATCAACAAGCAAGGAAAACACCAATCCAAACAAATGAAATTAAATGATATTTTGAAATGCGCGGAATTGATAAATACAATATTCAAGTTAATGACAAACATTATTGAAATTAAAAATTTTATTCAATAAAATGGCTTTATTGAAAATAATTCTTGTCTATTTTTTTCTGTGTTGTAAAAAAATGTCGCGTCCACTTTGTCGCGTCCTTAATTGTACTTTAACCATTTAAAAATATTAGACAAAATTTTCATATTTCATAAATCTACATATAAACGATATTTTTTCATCTTCGTTTCCACATTTATAAATAAAAAAATTCTTCATAAAATTTCGCTGAATTATGTATATTTCTATAAGTGCACAAAAATAACTTCTATTTTTGCCGCGTCCGTTTCCTATATTATTGATATCGCCCAAAATATTTTCTTAAATATGCTACTCCTTCCTTCATTGCTTAAAAACCACTTAAGATATATATTTTATCTCTCCATTCCTTTCTTGTTTTTTTGCTCAAATAAAGGTGTACGAATGTTGCGTCCGTCTCCTGGTAATCGCACATGCGTCATTTGCTGTTATATGATTTTCTTTCCGACAAATGATGATTTTCTTCTGGCAGGCCTGATTCCACCTTTTTTTAGCCAATAATATGCGTATGATGAACTAGTGGCTTAAATATTACTCATTCGCATTGATTTTCAAAAAATCGGCACAAAAAAGTATGCTATAGAATTTGTAGGCACTGTTGCCAGAAATGCAGATTTATCTGGATTTTGCAGATTTTACCTTCCAAAAAGAAGCAATCCAGATTTCAAGATTTTTGGCCTAAAAACGCAGATTTTTCAACTCCAATTATGGTGCATTTTTTTTTAATTTTTCCTTTTACTGCTACTACTTTTTGTTTGATTTATGTGTAAACGACTCAAAGTTTATAGAGTTAAAATTTTTTAACTTAGAAGACATCATTAACGAAAAAGAAGAAGTAACTTTGGCAAGCTTCTGGAATAGAATATCTGATATAAAGCAATATTCAGATTACGATTTTGCATTCATTTGCGAATGTGAAAAGGATTTTCAATCAAGTAAACTTGAATAAAACAAAACTTCGAACTCCTTTTTTATATTTATGCAACAAATTAAATGAATTGTGTGTATATTTTTTTATATCCGATTTCTTTTCTTTTCTCATTAATTTTATATATTTTGCACATAACTATAAATAATTTACATTTGTTTCTTGGTTGTATGCATTTCGTTTGTCCTAAAGAAAGACGGGTTTTCCACACGCAACGGCTACTTTGCAAAGGCTTGAGTTTGTAGGAGAGAAGAAAAAATATATCTTATTATATATTCTTTTTTCTTCAACAAACTCAAGACTTTGCAAAGAAAACTTTGCGTGTGGAAAAGCCACTAAACTCATCAGCAAGTTTTAACTAATTTGGCATCTCATTGTAAAAAAGGTAATGAGAAAATAATAGTGGATTCAAAATCGAAGATGTTAGCCTGTAAAAATTTTTGCTTGATTCCTTTACAAAAGGTTTATAAAACAAACTTTTTATGGAAATTTGTTTGTTAACCATTTTGTAGCCCAAAATAAATTTTATGAATACTACCCATTATGTTTGTGTAAGTAATTCTTAATAACATATTGATAGTCGCTCTATAAACATGAAATTTTTTATCATATATAAAAAAAATTCTGGTTGAAGACTGCTGATGAGTTTCTTAAGCATAAACGAAATTCATTTTCTTCGAGCATTAAAGGCTTATAGTCGCAAAAAATAAAATGTGATTGAACGTTATTTTAAGAAAAATTTTTCTAAAAAATGTAAATAAAATACATTTTAAGCCGAGTTTAAATCTTATAAATATGGGGTAATGAATAAGTATTCTTTTTACACATGTACATCTCTATCTATGTAAATTTTTTGAATAAAATATAAGAAAAGTTTTTTTTAAAATTGCTTTGAAGATATTTTGAAGATTTTAAAAATAAAATGCAGATTTTGAAGATTTTTTCGTGAAAAAATTTTAAATTTTGCAGATTTTAGCCTTAGAAATTCTGGCAACACTGTTTGTAGGACGTATTGTACTGCTGCCAAATTTGACGATTTGTGATGCCGTATTAGCAAAATGAGGATTTGACGATTTTAAAATTTAACGAATCGGCCCAGGCTTGCCATTTTAGCACTTTTAGTGCTAGATTTAGCACTTTTTTTCTTCGTTTAGCACTAAAGATTTTAAAAATAATGCTAAAACTATTTAGCATTTTTAGCCCTTTTTTATTTCATTAGATTCCATAAGTCAAATTCTTAGCCAATTAATATTATATGTTTATCAAATTTATTTACCATCATTAAGTGTTTAGTATGACAGGAGTCATATAACTGAACCGCGCTGAGATACACATATGGGTACAAATATATTAAAGTACACCATTTGAAATACTAAATTAAAAAAATTTTTTTAAGTTTTATTCTTCTTGAGAGCTTAGGGTTAAGAAGGTTATTGATCAGCTTAACGAAAAGCACAGTTAAAGCTAGTGAGCCCAAGAATTTAGTTGTCGGTTGTACAATTATGTTTCAGTAAAACTAAAGAACGTTAATTAAATCGGTTCATCTGATTTATCTATGTAGAAAATAAATATAATTTTTCTTAACTACTCTTAATCTTAAAGATTTTTTCTTTCTTGGTATTCCATACGCAGCTGGATTAAAAATTTATAAATCAAATATTTTAACCGGCCTATACATACAATATAATTAAATAAGTATGTTATTTGATCACATCGTTGGGGTTAAATAACTTGAAATAATACTGTATAATTATTGCAAGTGTATAGGCCACTTACGAAATAAGAGAAACTAAAAATGTTAAATAATTTTAGCACTTTGTTGTGGGTGCTGTAGAACATTTTAGCACTTTTATTTCTGCAATCTAGCACTTTTCCTCCTACATCTTATGGCAACACTGAATCGGCCTGATGTAATATCGTTCTTTAAACCGAAATACTATTGTACTTATTTTCTATATTCGCTCATTCCACATAAAGAATGCTAAAGAATTGCAGCAAAAAAGTAAAATTTTCTCTGCCCCTGAATATGAGTGTATGTGTTATTTTGCATTAAATATGAAGCAAAATTTTTAAAGTGGTTCGATACCGTTGCTATTTTTGTTTGCTGTCACAGCTAAGTAGTAAAATACTCCTGATTCTCTTATGTTACACACACCACAATAACAAATACTTTTTATTTTGTTTTATAGTATTTTTTTGTTTTTTTTTAAGTGTTCATGCGGCAGAGTTGCACATGACACTTAATGACATAATATCTTTTGCATTCGTGCACTTGAGCACACTTAAGCTTTCAAACAGGCTCAACTGTATCATCAGCTGCATAGTTCGACTACAGTCAATTGTTTTAGAATTCTAGAGTTGATACTTAACTTGGGTGTGTGTTTGTGTTTGTGTGTGTGTGTGTGCGTATATGTATTTGAGTGTGAGTTGTGCGTTTTTGTATATGTTGGGTACGAGTTGTGTGTTTTTGTGTGCGTTTGTGTTTTGTTGTAATTGTTATCATGTTACACGGACATTTATTCATGTTTAACAACTTTGTCAAATTGCCGTTATTTTCAAGATGAAATCTAATTTAACATTTAATGTTTTTTGTATTATATTAAGACCAGTGTGACCATATTAGCTTAGCTGATCAAATCGGTTGATATTTAAATTCCCAGCAAAAAAAAAGACTCCAAAAAAGTCATGAAAATGTAGAGTTTACGATGCGAAAGTAGTGCAAATTTCGATACGATCTAATGATTTTTACATAGGGTTGTCATTGCAAGAAGTTCTCTTTTTCGATGTCTGAATTGGAAGCGATTTTAAGAAAAATTCCCTTTTTTGTGTTCTATGATAATATTTTCATCTAGGAAAAATGGTAAATAGTTGCCTTTTTTAACAATTCGTTTCTTTTTATACGAATTTAAGCCCGAAACAGTGTTTTCATGTAAATTTAAGCAAATAACATTTAAATTTTAGACTAAAAATAATTCATAAATTTCTTTAAAAAAATAAATTTTTTTTAAAATCCGTTGAGTATTTTCTAACACTTTGGAGGAGTTACAAGATTTTGTGTGACTAAAATAAGCTTCTACATGGTTTTTTGCTCACTCTCGGCAAATTAAAAATATCGATTTTTCGGAAGCAATGAAAATGTACTTCCGCTAGAATGACTTCCATTTTTTTCACTGGGTTAGTTAGAGGTTGATAAGTTCCTACGGGTATGAAAATCCGGGTTTTTACCCGTAACTCAAGAGATGTTTGGAAAATTTCAAACACATATTTTTGTTATACTCGACAATACCTATTTAGGGACTAAAGGGAGCCGGACGTCCCGTACGGTTTCTCTAAGAATCAGCTGATTATGTTTGTCAATTACTTCTATCAATGTTTTTTGTGCAATTTTTATCTATTTATTGTTTTTTTGTTATCAAACAATTAAAATTTGTAAGCGTGGCAAGTTCAAGCATTTTATTTGCTAATAAGTCAACCGTATAAGCGTAGTATATACAATGGAAATAATTAGCGAAGTTAAATGTCACATAAATGTCATTAAACAATATGTATAAAGGATATATTACTCTTAAGTTAATGTTGCGAATATGTAACCACTCCGGCTGCGATATTGTTGCGGAAAACTCTAATGTTTGGTAGTTACTTGCAATAAATAAATATTTATAAATAGTATGTGCCACACATATTACGAAATTATAAAGCGCAGTAACGAGATTTTCAAAATTTTAATTTATGTATGTAATTCACAATAATTAAAATTAGTTTGCTGATAGTAGCTTCGAACTAAATTGTTTTCTAGTCAAAAAGACATTTTTGCAGTCAAAAGTATTTTTGTTAAAAAAAAATATAGTTGAAAACAACTTAAAAAAAAACTATAAAATTGTCTTTAAGACAGCAAATTAAAAATTTTTGTTGTACATATGAATAATTTTCTAATAACAATTTGTAATATCAATTAAAAAATTAAATAAGTTTTCACCTATAAACAATTTGATAATATCAAATAAATTTTTCCACTCAAATTATTTAATAGAATTAAAAATTTAATGAATTCAAATAAATTCTTAATTCAAAACATTAATTGGTGAATATATCTTTCTGTGTATTTTTTCTTTATATAGTATGACTTAGAAATAGTAATTATAATTTGTTTCTTACATTTCAGAATACTGTAGATAAACTGGTACAAAGAGCGAATGCATCTTTAGTAATTGGTACATCCTCGTGGAAGGAACAATTCATTGAAGCACTCACAGTGACTGCTGGTATGTAAAATAAAAGAAAAAACTAATTCATATAATTTTTGTTTTTAACTAAAGATATTTTCCTCTTCATTCATTCTGTTTAAAACAAATACGATCTTATTGTTAAAAAACTTACAAAGGCTTAGTTAATTAGAAAACACCCAAAAACATTTTAGCAAAAATTTGGAAGTAATGCCTCAGGCACAACATATTCATTGCTTTCAAAGTATCTCTAAAGGCAAATTTTCTACTACTAAACCCTCGTTCAGACTTGCAATTTTTGTTGCAGCAATTCTTGAGTTTATAGGTGAGAGGGGTGAGAAGATTGGAGAGAGGTACACATTTTTATGTGCTCGGCAATTTTTTTTTGTTTTGAAATTCGTAGTTGTCAATTTAAAGTTTGTGGGTGTATTTGATAATAATAATTATTAAAACATAAGATATGTTTTAGTTAGTGTTTTAAGCTTTCTAATCATATTTTTGTTAATGCCCAAAAAATTAAATTTTTATTATGTTTTAAAGCAGCGGGATCGTGATATGCCGGAATATTAAAAAAAACCCCGCTTTCTCGGGAAATGAAAAAGTTTTGGGAAAAAACTCTAGAGGCACCATGCCTACTTGCTCAATTCTAAAATTGTTTCCAGATATAATTCACAGTATCAACAGAGTTATCTCTATACATTTTCAATGCTCTGTCTTTATTAATTTTTCAGATGTCTCAAATTAAATATTTTATCTCTATAGCAGGTGCTACACCCACATCCAATCTTTTTTTTTGTAAGATAATTTTGTAAAAATACTTAGCTGTTTATGCAGCAAAATTCTCTACTGCAATATTTTCACTTGAAAATAAGTCGCTCGTATAAACGTAGTATTTTAGAGCCTTATACAAATTGCTTAAAAAATTAATAAAAAGTTGTATAATGAATATTTCAGCAACAACAATAGTAAGAAGCAGAAGATCTAAATAAAACTTCGTCTGCAGTAGTTCAGAAATATACATTGAAATTAATTTGTTTGCTCTTTATTCCTTCCCCCCCCCCCCCCCCCCCAACACCACAAATACAAACAACAATACAACAATATGTCAGCATATATTTTTCATTTCCTTTTTATTTTCTCCCCCTTTTTTGTAATACAGGCGACGATGAAGGTGGTGAAGAAGAAGGTGCTGAGGATGGAATTGCTCCAACACCATCCTGCTTTGATTATGTCATGCATTTCTTAACTTTATTCTGGAAAATCATATTTGCATTCATCCCACCAACAGGTAAATTTTATTTTAATATACAAAACATAATAATGAAAAAAAAAGAAAGCAACTGTTGTACTATAATAAGTATCGTAGTAGATTTTTTTCGAAAACTTAAGGCTGGCTCTCAATAGTTGAAGTACAAATAGTTAACGTTGGAGCAGTAAAAATTATTTAAATCTTGATAAATATGCTAAATCATATAATAAGAATATTATAAATATGTATATGAAGCGAAATAAATATTTGAATTTAAATTTGTTTTAGCAGTAAAATTTAGAGAAAATTACAAAGCTGATTTTATGCAAAACAAATAAAAATTAAATGTAAATTTTGGCTGCAAAATTTCTATTAGGATTTTTATTAAGTTTTGCTTTACATCAACAACTATTTTTTTTACTAATTTTAATAAGTATTTTGTTTGCAAAAAGATTATAGTGAAAGTAGAAAAGCTATTCCCATTCATGCTTATATTTATTTGGTGTATTTCACCAGAAGCGGACAACGAATAAAAAATATTATTTTCCGGTAATCTGGTGCTAGAATAAAGTTTACAGAATGCAGAGATCCACCTGCATCGGGATCAAAGGATTTTCCCACACTAGGCCTTCAGACTTCGCACACTTATCCTATGGACCTTCAGTTACTGTCGGTAGCCTCAAGTAGTGCGAAAATATTAACGCCATCAGGGTGGTGGAGATCAAGTTCTTATAATCATGCCAAGATAGTGGATTAATTACCCTTGCAATGTGAAAATCTTCTGATGACATAGTTCCTTATCTGGACTTTCATAAAAAATTTAAAGTCCTTT
The DNA here is from genome assembly GCA_905220375.1 of Tachina fera. Classification (NCBI taxonomy): domain Eukaryota; kingdom Metazoa; phylum Arthropoda; class Insecta; order Diptera; family Tachinidae; genus Tachina; species Tachina fera. The sequence goes on from LR999963.1 coordinate 63,209,196, forward strand.
TTCCATCCAGGTGGGAATAGATAGAAAGTAACAAAAGTAGGAGAACACGACTTCGGTTTATATAACGATGGATTCAAAATAGTCTGCAATGTCGGGTTTAGAGTAAAGAATGATCCTTTTATCTCTCTAATGAAGCCAGTGTATTGCAGACTGAAATTTTGGCTTTAGGGCAAGGGTGCAGATTGCTGTTGTTTAAGGAACGCAAAGTCAGTATCTCTGTTGGCAGACAGGCAGCACTTGTGTTCCTTAGATCATATAACACTTCTTCTATTCTTGTTGAGTAGCTCCAGAATGTATTTTCTAGGTTAGGTGACCAGGCTAGGCTTATTATCATTTGGGTTCCAGTATACAGCAACTTCCAAGTTAACGAATTGGTGGACAAGCTGCTATAAATACTTTTAATGCCGGTAGCCACACCATTTGGTACTATCAGAAACTGCATTTTCAAGCAATATTTTTATAAGGCTGAATATAGATGGTGCAAGGTAAACATATGCAATTAACAAGTAGAAACCGTAAGGAAATCTCGAGGATCATCGCAGTCATCATGGATAGGCCTCTTTTGTAATGAGTATTTCCGTAGTTGTTATGAAGAAAGCAAGGAAGAGTCAGCTTTCTACTTTCTTTGCGTATGTCTAGTTTTGAAGCTCACGAGACGCAAGGACCTTTCAGAGATCGGTCTAAGTGGTCTGATTACATATCTCAATGCGATGGATTGGTTCTTGTAACAATCACAGATCACCACAGATCACTATAAGAGAAGGAGGCTATCTCGAAGGTCTTACCTTAACTATAATGGTTCTATAGTGGTTCTAGTTCCAACTTTTTCACTGGTGGTTCAAAGATGGATGTAGTAGTGGGAGCTCAGTAAACTGGAGCTTACCCAAGCGTAGTAAAGGGGAATATTATAAACTTCCAGATTGCTATAACATCTTACAGGTGAAAACATAGGATTAGCTTTCATCCCTCAAACAATGAATGAGCATGGGAATATTTATATTGCGTGGCTACATGGTGTTGTATATGGGTCACAGCGGGGATATGTTGTCGTCGATGTAACTCAAATATATTACCCACGGCAACGTATCCACACGACACTGCGACTTCTATCAATGGCAGGACAGGCATCGCCAAGATTATGGCGACTCATTGGTTTTCGTTACTAAAAAGACAGAAAGGGATTCGTCTTTTATAAGCCTGAAGTGTAGAGGTATTAGTTTTTTGATCAGAAAAATAAAGATCAGCAGACTGTAACTATTCCTCGGTTGTGCTCATGTGTATAAATGCCTCAAATCTATTATGTGCTGGTAGACAAGTAAATATATTTTTAGTCCGTGGACATATGGGAATGGAGGGTATCAAAATGGCTGATACACAGCCAAAAGGGAATTCTATTGCCAGTGGAGGAAATAGTATATGTGCGAAAACCAATTCAACATCTGAAAGGTATCATAGACTCTAATATGAAGGAAGAAGCTTTAAAGGTGAACGTGTGACGAAAACTTCTAAGATTATATAGAGCTTCTATGATCCCAAATCTTCCTTTTATCATTAACTGGAAGCATTTGTAAACTTCTAGTGGGGGTATTAACTGGAAAATGCTGGATGGTTTTGTATACCTTCAAAATAGGGCAAATACTTGGTGGTACCTGCATGAAATACAAGGAACCTGGGAGCAGTACTAGACATAACTTTTTGATGCTTAAACTTTTTGGAGTCTTGAACTTATATTGAGAATGGAACTTTGTAGACTGATAAGGTTTATTAAATCTGTGTGGGAATTATTCGACACAGTCACCACGTACTTACAGGTTTCTTTTTACCTAACTTAACTTAATCTAGAATAACCTAACATAACCTAACCCAGTACCAACCACTGTATCCGAGTACTTTTATACGCTACTGGATAGTTTAGACCTTGAGTGATCTGTCAAAAAGAAATCATCTAGATTTAACGTAAATCATTGCGTATTGCGGGTAGCAGAAAGGATCTCGGGGTTCAAATATGAGCGTAGTGCGATCTTAACAGAAGAGTGAAAAAAGAAGGAAGGCGCTGGTGTCCTTATCTTGAACACAAACATGCATAGATCTTTCAGGATACCGACTGAATTCAGCGTTTTCCGAACTGAGATCTAGACAATCATCTGGGCCACGAACGTGGAGGTCAGAAATGTTTCTGAAGGCAAGAAGGTTATCTTTCTACTTCGAAAGTCCGCGGTGCTAAAAGCTTTAAAGGGACACAATGTCAAATCAAATCTAGTATGTGACTGTTGAAGAGCCCTCAGATTGCTAAGTGACAAATATAGTGTCACACTATGTTGGAATCTTGGCTACAGCAGCATTGATGGAAATAAAATTGTCAATAAACTGACAAGAGTAGAGTTGGCGATAGATGAAGGAATTTATGAAAGATCGGTTAAATTGCAATTGGATCATTTTTAACAAAGGAAAATAAAATAAGTAATTGGGTAGTGGGCAGGACTAACCGCTCATAGGGAAGTGGGAAGAAGAATCTCCAAGGCTATATGGGTCAAAAAGACCCAAACTTGTACTAGATATGAATAGGAAGGTGATTCGAGTATTATAGACGCTTTGACTGGTCACTACTTGGTTATAGCAAGGACCAGCATTTAGGAAAGAAACAATTCAGATTTCTCTCGGATGTGCAAATATAAAGAGGAACCAGAAAGCATTCACCATATTATCTGCCCTTGACCAAAGTTAGAAGGATATAGGTTTATATGGCTGAGCAGACGTTTCCATGAGAGCATTAGTGATATCACAAAGTGCAAACTGCACGAAAGCCCTTAAATTTCATCATGGAAATTCAGTGGCTTAGTGATAATAGGGGTTTTTTGGGTACAAAGGGTACTAATATAAGTGAATCACAATTGACCTAACTGGTCTCCGAGTTGAAGTGAGTTGCAACACCAGCCTTCTTAACCTAACCAGCATGTAAATGTCAAAAGCTGTTAGAGGAAAATTCTCCTTATCCCTAAAGGACGTCATACAGCATGGTCCCTCCAATCCAACTAGATGGACAGAGAAACTAGAGCTTGCTGTTAATCCGACTAACATGAATTTGGTTGTCTTCTAGAGGAAGTATAAGATACCTTACCTCCAATCCCTTAACTTAAGAACGCCGATATAAAAATATTAAATAATGCAAGATATCTTGATATCATGGCTCAGCTTAAAGATAAATATTCTAAAGATTTGAAGGAAGAGTTGTTTTGCAGAAATAAATAGTTAGTGTTTCAACTACAAAACAAATGAAAATCCTCAACACCCCCAAATTCAATCCCTGGTCAGACTCAGCCACATCAATATCATAGATTTTTTCTGAAAGTTGGGTGAAACTCTCCTTGAACGGAAATAAAAATACATACAAGTATTTTTGTAGCACGTTTCATCAGTCACAGTGTATATGAAAAAAAGATTTCTTTTAAACCGAAAAATAATTAATGTTTGTATATGCATCCTTTTTAATTTTCTAAAACTTTCTCTAGCATTAAATTGTGAATTCTTACATCATTTTAATGAAATTTAAATTCCCACCTTGTGGTTAATGTAAATGAAAAAACAGGAAATCTTGAACTCCATTTTGTTTCGCTTGTCACCTCGTTGTGACATTGTTAACAAACTGGTTTTACGGGTGATTGGGTGACAGCCTGATTGTGTGATTGAATGTTTTGCATGCCTGTTGCTTTTTCTGCGATTTATTTTTTGTTCTTTTGCTAATGCCGTGACTGTTTTTAAATTTAGCAAATACAATTTAAACAAAATACAATTGAGAATCATTGTCTGTTGCCTGAAACTATACTCGTATAAAAGCGAAAGTCTTTCTTTTCGGTCTATCAACCGTGTTCAATACACAACAGGTGTCATGATTGTGCTCAAGTTGAAAAGTTAAATTTTAATTTTGATTTTTGTGTTGTACTTAAATAACAATTAGATTAACATGAATGCATTTGAATGTTTATGGCAGCAAAATGTGATTTTATCTGAAAATTTAAATTGCCCTCGTGCACAACAGCAAGTGCAACAGCTTTTGTCATCAACTATACATACTAGTGCGGCCTGCATAAATGTTTAAATTATTTGCTTCACTTATTTTAATGATTATAATTTGTTGGTTGTTTGTTTGTTTCTTTCCTTCAGATATTGCTGGCGGTTATTTATGTTTTGTGGTGTCAATATTTTGTATTGGTGTTGTCACCGCTGTCATTGGTGACATTGCATCATATTTTGGTTGTACGTTGGGTGTCAAGGATGCTGTCACTGCCATTTGTTTTGTTGCTTTGGGCACAAGTATACCAGGTACATAAGTATCTTTAATATTTTTTTTAATTTTTTATGAATTAAAATTTATTAACTGTGAATGTGTGTGTTTCTTTTAAGATACTTTTGCCAGTAAAGTTGCTGCCATACAAGATAAATACGCTGATGCGAGCGTGGGTAATGTGACTGGTAGTAATGCTGTAAATGTCTTCCTTGGCATTGGAGTTGCGTGGTCTTTGGCTGCCATTGTGCACGAAGCAAAAGGCAATGTTTATGCTGTAGAACCGGGAACGTAAGTTAAGATATTTGAATTTTTTTTAAGGAGTATTAAGGCTTGTTTATGGATGGCATTTCCATTTCAATTAGCAACGCAACCGAAATCTAAATTAGTATTATGTATGGCAACTTCAAGCAGTTGCTAAAAAGTTATCAATAATAGGTTTGTTCATTTACTAAAATTTTTTACGAATTTGCCGATTACTCATGTTTTAGACTTGGCAGTTTTTCTTGAAGCAGTTCTCTTCAATTGTCTTTTAAAACTGCTTGATTGTTTACACAAGGAAGTTTTCTTGTTAAATTTTCCTATTGTTTTAATGCAGCGAATGAATTAACAAAAGCGAATTGCAGTAACTTTTCTGTACAAGCAAGTCTGTACCCCTATTCTTACTTCTTAGTATTATGTGTGGCAACTGTATGCAGTTGTTAAAAAGTTATCGATAATAAATTTGCTCATTTACTAAAAATGTTTACGAATTCGCCGATTACTCATGTTTTAGACTTGGCAGTTTTTCTTGAAGCAGTTCTCTTCAATTATCTTTTAAAACTGCTTGATTGTTTACACAAGGAAGTTTTCTTATTAAATTTTCCTATTGTTTTAATGCAGCGAATGAATTAACAAAAGAGAAGTGACTTTTCTTTTTCAAACCAGTCATTATCCTTCTTCTTTCATCTTTCCTCGCTCTCCTATAAACTCAGACTTCCTTCAAGAAAAACTGCTGAGTCTAATGCCCTAATTCTGTTCGACGATTGGATCGTCAGGTATATGGACGAAAAAAAGTCGCATTTGTGATTCTTTAAAACAATTATTATTTATTGTCTATACTAGAAGGTTCGTGTATTTGCTTTATGATTAAGTTTCAAACACTATATAAAACACACATTTTTTCATATATTTTTCAAACTATTGTATAATACTTTAATTTAATTTAATTGTGTTTTAAAAACGTTGCAATAATATTTTTATTTTTATTTTTCATTATCAAGGACAACAAACATTTTTTTTAAATAATTTCGAGAATTCAAAGACAAGAGCTTAAAAGTGTTTTTAAACAACAACGTCTCAAATCTTCTTACCGAATTAGAACATGAAACATGAGTTACTTTCACTAGAACAGTTCTACCAACTTATGCATTTTTGATCGTTAGATATTCGTGATGCTGCAGACGTGCACTATAAACGTTTAGTTAGTCGCCTGTATTGAAATGTAACTGCAACGCTAGGAAACAGTTTATCGATATTGTTATGTGAACAATGTAACGAAAATGGTTATAAAGATGCAACCGGAATGTAAGAATTTGTACATTACTTTACACATAACAATATCGATCAGCTGTTTCTTACTGTTGCAGTTTCATTACATTACAGTCGGCTAACTGAGCCTTAAATGTTTTTACTAACGTACCGTAGTTTTTGTTAATAATTACTGCCAAGTTTTTGTACATTTGCTATGCCTTGTAAGCAGTGATTTAAATTATTTGCAAATATTTTTGTTGGCAAATAGGGTGCGTATAAACATAGTAAATGTAACTAAAAATTGTGGATACCAATATAATTGAAATTTTACAACTGAAATGAACAGCTGTTAGTTGCCAGTTGTCAACTAGCAATGCAACTAAAGTAAGGTTGTCATCCATAATCGAGCGATTTAAAGTTATTATTACATTAAAAAGTTATTTAATTTTTTTTCTTTTTTGTTTTTTTATAAAATAATATAATTAAGCGCTAATTGATTTACCTTTATTTAACAGTATTGCCTTTTCCGTAACACTTTTCTGTTCGGAAGCATTTATTGCCATCATTGTACTCATGCTGAGACGTAGTAAAAGAGTTGGCGGTGAATTGGGCGGTCCCAGAACTATTAAAATTATTAGCAGTATTATATTGTTTAGTTTATGGGTCATTTATTTGCTTGTTAGTATATTGGAGGCGTATGGTGTCATACATGGATTCTAAGCACTTACAAACACAACAACAACAACAACAAAAACAAACATCGTCAACGGCAACAATAGCAGGAGTAGAATAGTTATAATATTTAAAGGTAAAACAAAAAGCAAAATTAACATCAAATAAAAAACCAGCATTACTATTTGTAACAACTTTTTTATAACAAAACCAAAAAAAAATAAAATAAACACACATAACATACATTTCACTACTACATATATATCTACTATATATATACATACAACAACAACAACAAAATAACTTAGGAACAAACACAAGCTAACTTAACTCCTATTACTATTACTTAGAGTTACTTAATGTTAGATTTATAAAAACTTTAAACTAAAAATTTTGAGAGTCTACAACTAAAAAAGAAAAGAACTAAAAAATATAAACAAAACTTGTATAACTTTTTTTTATAACTTTTTCTTAAGTTCAAAAAGAAAACTGCAAATAATATTTATCAAAAATTAAACAAATCGAATCACATAATTTAATCGATCATAAAATAAGCCAAAATCCAAGGAAATTTATATAAATTAGAACAAAGAGAGAGTAAAAAATATGGTAAAGAGTTTATTTTAAAGCTAAATGGGCAACATTTTAAATGTTGCAAATAAAGTGTATTTTAAAAGAAAGTTTACATTTATAAGTAAACTTTGTATGACAGCAATCACGCCTGTTCTGAATTGCGTGCCGTTTTAAAATCAGCCGTGTGATTTTATGCTATTCTGTAAATCACATTGTAAAAAAATATTTCCAGTCCTTACCCAAGATGTGCACAATTGCATGCTTTGCATAGATCTCGTGATACGTTTCAGTTTGTAAGATGAATGGCTTCTTTCTTAAATCTTTCTCTACTCTGCTAAAGCTACGGTCTTCTATGTCGCCGAACAGGGAACGTCAGAGTTATTTTAGTAACATTTGCTGGAGCATGATTGTGCAGGCAAAAAACCAACATAAGTAACAACATAAGTTTTGGCCTTCGAAACTATCTGCAAAGCGCAAAGTTTCCACTCCAGTAAAATCAGCAGCTAACCGGTATATAAAGGGACCAGATGTTATTTCTGTTGTTCCCTTTTTTGGACTTGATTCTCAGTTCAGATAAAGAAATTAGGGTGTTTCGTATACATATGTATATGTAATGCAAGAAAAATTTAATCATATTTGCTAAGATAAAAAGATTCTTTAATTGGTGCTTTTGAGAGCACATGGATCTGTTGATGGTCTAAGGAAATTTATAAAGAATTTTCAGGCTTTTCCTTAGCAAGAGAATCTCTTTTTTTAAGAGAAGTGTTACCCAGGCAATGAATGCCTACTATTAGTACTAGGTGTTACCATCTTTAGGAAAGGGATAGTGATAGAAAAGACAGGTGGTGAAATAATAGATAGAGGAAAACTTCATTATTTTACAACTCTGCTTTTTTGCAAGTTTTTTTAATAATACAGTGTTGCAGCACCTCTCGTTAATTTTAAAAGTTGTATTTAGTAGCCATTTTATTGGTTATTTTACTTCGGGGATGATTCTGTTTCATAATATCGACGATGGGTGGCACTCTGATATTTACATTAAGATTAGTATCCGCTGAACCCGGAAACTATATTTTCAGTGATTAAAATTTTTTTGGATATTTTTTTTAGTTTTTTACTGATTTTTAAACGGTTCGCAGGTTCTGAAAAAGACACAACATTGAAGTCGTTTCCAAAAATACTTTGAAACATTGTTTCTGAGACATTGACGTTTTTGGGCACTAATAAATTGTACGCTTCCCATAGTTTCCTAATGTTTAGCTCATAGGACATATATTTATATAAATTTCTTATCGTCAGGGTGTTGTTTCATTTCTAGAAAATCTGCTTACTTGACAATATTTTTACCCATATAAAGAAATGAACAAATATCCATTATTATCTCATTAAATAGGTAAAAATATTGCCAAGTTATCAGATTGTCAAGAAATTACTCCCTGAGGATTACAAATTCATACAATGCATAGTAGTATCCTAGTAAGACATTTCAAGGCATGTGAGATTTTTCAAATGCTTTAATAGCTCCAGCGAAATATTCTAAAACAAAAGCTAAACAACACTGTTGGCAAGGCATTTGTTTCAGTTATTTGTTTTGCCAATAGTGTTGTTTAGCGTTTGTTTTAAAATATTTCGCTGTAGTAAAGCATTGTAAAAATCTGTCATGTCTTGAAATGTCTTATAAATGCTCTTGTGCAGGACACTAATGCATATTATATTTCAGTGATAGATATTGTGCCAAACAAAAAGTAGGTTAAAAAAAAGTATCTCACTACTTTTGATGGCCAAAATTTCGGAAAGGAATTCGGCCTGTTTTCTGTGTTTTTGAAAAGTTTACTTTAATAAAACTTTTTTAAACCTATAATTTCTAGTATGCTATATTTCTGTTTATAATGACTGCGCCAGTTGAAAAAGGGCAAAGTTATAGCGTGATCAGTGTAGAATTGTATAACTTGAAAATGCACTATTGTGTCATTACAAGGATCCAAGTATGTACGAAATTTAGTAAGAGTCGTCTGATTAGAAATACATAAAATATAGTGTTAATTTTAGTGGGAGTGTCCTTGCCTTTTTTTCTAAAGTCTGCTTAGACGAAAGACTTTTGAAAAAGCAAAATTAAAGGCTTGCGTAAGTGCAAATGCGCATGCAAAGAGTAGGTTGTGTTTTAATTTTTGGGTTTTCCGATTTTTCTAGTTGGTAACTTACCTAAGCATATTTTTTTTTTAAATTTCTGCTCCTTAACGTATAATATTACGTCCACCTGGATAAAACTTCTGGGCCAGTTGATCACTCATCTATACTTACTTGTGCCTTAAGTTTCAGCTTTCTAGTGCAAATTCTACCTCTACCTTTTATATGCCTTACCCGCTAAAATCTGTTAAGCTGGAGTAGATTAAACACGAAGCTAATGTTTTAAGGTGATAGTTGAAAGAGTTAAGCTAAATTTTGAAACCTATTACTTTTTCACAGCGATTGAAAAATCACTAATCACAACTGTAACTGAATTTATCAAGGAACAAGTTTTGAAAATATAGTTCTCTCATACAAACTGCGATTGTTCTTATATGCTTACCTTACAGTAAATAAAGCTACCACATTAATTTTTTTATACCTTCAGCTTTTGTCAAGAAAAAATTGTGAAATCGTATCAAATCGTCTTTTCTGGCAACTATGGGCAGCTTATATTTTCATATGTACAATATTATTCTCTCTCTGCGTCTACGATATACATAAATATATGTATATATATATATATATATATATATATTTGGACGGGGTTGATTGCTATGGTTGTTATTGTCGCTTTTCTTATTAGTATTTCATAATACTAATACTAATACATACCAACTATTAAAGCAGGAGCTTCTGCCAGTGCGGAAATGTGTAAAAATCCCAGTCACTGTTTAATTTCATTGCTGCTCTTCTCATTAGATTTTCTCAAAATAACAGAACTGCTACAAAGAAAATACTGCAAAACTGTGATAACAGTCACAGTTTAAAAGAACAGCGATTTAGAAATCACATTCCCAAGGAGCAACATTATTAAAAAATCACAGTTTCGATCATCTCTACCTTACATACATGCAACGTATATGCAAGGTTTCACTAAAAAGGTTTGAGTTAAAAGCTGTATATTAAGTTCCTAATTCTGAGCAATATTATACTGTGTATCAAATCTCAGCTCATTTTAATTTTAAATTTTTATGGACGTAACCGCGCCCACTTTTTAAAACTCAAGTTTTTTTTTGCCCAGTGCTTATCATTCGTGTCAAGTTTCTTTGGAAACGAATAATAATACATACATAAATAGTATATTTAAATACACTGAGCCGAAGTACATGAAATAGGAGGCTTCAATTTTACAGGCGTGTTAAAACCCACTTTTTTAAACGAAAATTTATAGCCTTGCATTATTACAACATGTATATTAAATTTATATAAAATTGCTTGAGTTAAACGTGATTTGCGTTTAACTCAACTCAGAGCTTCATGGGCGTAGCACCACGCGACCTCCCCCCACTCCGGCTAAAATTTCGGTGTTTTCAGATTTTTCTAGTCAAGTGCTTACCTAGACCTACTTGTGTTTCAAATTTGACTTCAATAGCGCAAATTTTAAAATGTTTATGGGCTTAGCCCCCCCCCCCCTTCTGACTAAAGTTTTCCGAGTTCTCAGATTTTTCTACTTAACTGCTTACCTAGGTCTATTTGTATACCAAGTTGCCGCTTTCGTTTTTTTTAAGGTAGAATGGAACTGTTTTCAAATAAAAGTATTACATGACTTCAAAGATGTGTATTTAGAGAGCCCGAAAAATTTAAAAACTTCATTTACTGAAGATATTTCTAGTTTTGATCGCTAGCTGTTCAAATAATATCACACTTCGAAAATCAAGAGTTGCCAGATAGATTTAAATTTTCAAAAACTTATTCCCTAAAGGTGATTCACCCATTGTTTCGGAACAAAATGTTTGTCTGGAGAAATTTTTTTTACTGAGAGTTTTTTGCAAGACGATTCATCCATTTCGAACATTTTGTCTGGAAAATCAAAGCTACCATATGAAATACGTGTGTAAACGATGCATATTAATTTTACAAGTGGCAGCACAGCAGCAAATTTTACAATTTTCTGTTTCACACACATCTTTTTAATTGTTTAATGCAATTGTTTCTTTCATTTCCATACATATGTATGTATATGTTTTTTAATTTTCCTTTCTTTTCCTATTCTAATAAATACAAGTATACTCTGTGCTTTTATTATTCATATAACATGATGTTGCATCTGAGTTCAATTTTTGGCTGAAAAATTAAAATAGTTGGCAGCTCAGTTCGATTTTTTCCGGACAAAAATTAAAATTAAACCAATTCAAGCAGAACATGTTCCGAACAAAATTTGTTCTCTTCTTCTCTCTCTCTCTCTCTCTCTTTCAAAAAGAGAAACGTCAAACTCCATAGAAAAAAAATTTTGTACGGACAAAAATTTTGTTCGGAAACAATGCGTGAATCCAGTGAATAATACATAATCAGGGCTATCGTGAATAAAATTACATGTAAAATTTTTATGTGGAATTATTTCCAACTAATAGCAAGTAATAGGGAAAACAAAAAATTCTAATTGGAAAGTGGAAAATTTTCACGTGGACTTTTATTCATGATAGCCCTGAATAACTCTTATCTTTGTTTCTATATGGACATTGGCAGAAATATATATCGCACAATAAATTGTAAGCAGTCACAACTCAAAAAATTTCATATGCTGAGTAGTGGCAAACAAGCCACACACTGGATAAGGTTCCATCGGATTTCAAATAGAGATATCCATATTTTAACTGACAGCAAATCTGCTATTAAGTCCCTCATTGGCGTGTATACCACATCATTTCTTGTCCAAGAATGTCGTATAGCCCTGGATGGACTTGCGAAGTACTCAAATATTTCGATAAACTGGGTGCAAGGGCACGGTACTATTTCAGGAAACATAGTTGCGGATGAACTAGCAAAGAGGGGAACCCTACTAAGAGAGGTCGATATCGACAATCTTTGTGGACTCCTGCTCTCATCCTGCTGGAGACGCTTTGATGGTACCTTTCTTGAAGTAGCTCAAATTAGATGGCGAAATGAGCCCACTTGTGCAATAGCGAGAACCCTCTGGCCTCGCCTGGACGAACGAAAAATCTCATGAACTTCAATAGGAAGCATTTGAGAGATATAGTGGCCACTTTGACTGGTCACTGTACCTCCGGAACCCATGCTAAACGTATGGGTCTCCCGCATAATGACTACTGCCATAGTTGCAATGACGAGGGAGAGGAAGAAAGTATCCAACATCTCCTATGTCTTTGTCCCGCCATGGAGGATCTCCGTCTGTACCTCTTTGGCAGAATATCCTTTGGAAACTTATCCGAGTTATCGGAAATTGGGCTCAACAATATTAGCCTCTTTATTAGGAATAGTGGTTGGTATAATAACTGAACCTTCCCCCCTAGCCAAATTTTTTGACCCACTCCCTACTCAAATCACACCCCTTCTGAAAAATCTTCAATCTCTTCTCTAATTCTATCCTTCTCATTCTTCCCCTGTCTTCTCTCTCTATCTTCTCTCAACTTACAGGCAGCACAAAGGGATCATAATATTGGACCCAAGTGAGCTGGACTCTAACTTTCTTTCCTTACCAGCGGCCTGCTAACCTAACCTAACCTAACCTAGTGGCAAACAACTGTTAATACTGTACAAATGACGCAAGTGTGTAACATAATACTAAGCATAACGGTATTTTACATTCTTCAAGAAAATTTTATTGCAAAAGAAATTGTTGCGGTCGTTAGAGTTTCGTTCAGGTAACTGATTTATAAAAAGCAAAACCCCTTTGATCATTTTGAGTTGTAACTGTTTATGATTTAGTGTGCGATATGTACACAAAAATATTTAAGCAACGTAAAAATTTTAATAATTTCATTTTGAACTAAGATCTTACAACATTATTGCAAACCAAATTTAAAATTCGAAGAAGAAAATATATTAAAAAGTTTGCAAATGTCAACTGTCAACTGTTTTGAATGCTGCTACGACTATAAAAATATTTTATTTGGGCTTTATTTGAAAATATTTCAAGTCTTGATAATGCATGAGAAAGATGAAAACGGTGCACCTCCGTAGCATCATTATTATTATTTAACGTTCAACATTGCATGCATAACTTGGCAGCACTGTTTAATGTGCAAAATTTTTTAATGAAAACAATTGGCATACCTGCTGCAAATCTCTACAAACGATGCAGTCATTTAGTCCCGTTTAACGCACTTGAACTTTTGTTGATCAACTCGCAATTCAGCTGTAAGAAAAAAAGAGAAATGTCTTCTCGTCTTTCTTACAGCTGAATTAAGAGTTGATCAACAAAAATTGATATGTGTGAATTAAGACAAAGGCCCCTTTCACATTAGGCAACTTTACTTGCGCAAGTATAATTTTCATTTTTATTTATTTTCTTTTGAACTTGCTTCTATGTTCACATTCAGTTCATTTGTTGAGCAAGTTTAATTTTCTTATGCTCGAGTTTTCTTAATTTGTCATTATTTTTTAACTTTTTATTCACAAATAAAATTTTCTTAACACAAAATTAATTAATTAGACAACACACCGAAGAAGAAATAAAAGACAATGTCAAAAACAAATCAATATCCCAAGCCAACAATGACAGCTGAAACGGAATTGTGGCAGAATTGCCAAGTTCAAGCAAGTCTGTACTCAAATCTCGGCAATTCTTTCCCCTTCAACCGACCTTTTCTCTCACACCCACAAACACAAGACTTGCGCAAGTAAAGTTGCCTAATGTGAAAGGGGCCAAACATATTTTAACTGCAGCTAAAATTTTTTTTTATACAGAAACTAATACTTAAAAAAAAACTTAAGAAAAAATCTAATATGTATGTACTTTGGCTAAATATATTTCTATAATCTTTAAAAAAAATTTAAAACAAAATTTTTCTAATAACAAAAACAAACTAAATAAAACTTATCATTTACAAAATGATTTATTGAGTAAAAAAACAAAATTATGATATATACTATTCAAAAATAATTTGAAATTGATTTATGAACTAACTATAGATAACTATACTACAGAATCAGGAAGGAAATTCCAACTTTATAATATTTAAACATTAAAGTAAAAAATGTTCTTCACTACTCTACTGCTAAACGAAAAAAAAACTAGAGGAAAATTTAATTCATTTCAATATGTTGAGTTATACGAGTAGCCAACAGCAAAATGACAATTTCCTATTGTAAATTTTTGTAATTAATAAGTTTGTGTATAAAAAAAAAATAATTGTTATCTATTAATTAATTAATTTATTAAAGTTTTTTCTTTAGATTTATTTGTTTTGCTTTTATTTTGATTTTTCTGTTTTCTTTTTTTTTTATAAATAAAATATCATTAGCAATATTATTTAAACCTTTTAAAAGTAAGCAGATGAAATAGAAAACAGGAATTGATAAAATGAGTTAAAGATGCAACCCTTTTTACACACGGAAAGTTTACTTTGCAAAGTCTTAATTCAGCTGGGAGAAAGACAGAAAGGGACAGTAATCCTACCTCTGTCTTTTTCTCAGCTGAATGAAGACAGTGCAAATTAAACTTTGCGTGTCTAAAAGGGACGATGGATAAATTAGAATCTTGCTTTAGAGTATTCTTCCGAAAAACACTTACATATTTGCTTTAGTCGGTTTAAGAGATTTTTCCATATTGGCACAGATATTAAATTCATAAAAATAAAAAAAAACATTTGTACAAAAAAAAACTTAAACCCTAAATACTAATGAAAACCATTGGTTGGACAAGTTATAGACAATGCCATAGGACTCAACATTATTGGAACTTTAACTTAATAAATACGTATCTGAATCATAAGGTTTATCATGAGTGTTTAGTTGTTACGCTTTTTCGTTCAAGTGTTCAAGTGTACTACGAATTTCAAATAATTATTTCCGAACGTTCGAAATTTTTTTTTTCGATCAGGGCATATTTTTACCATCCAAATTAATAAAACAAAAGTTGTTTTTCGTAAACCTAATTATCTAATAGAAAAGCATACTTGCAAAAAATTTCAAAAAAGATAATCGGGTTTGGAATTAAGAATTTTTGATGGAAGCTCTTCCCTACTGGATTACCAACTTGATGATTTTAACAAGGCGTGAGACTAAAATAATCGATTCTTGAGAATCGATTTTTGATTTGGCACCTTGTTCACGTAATCTATTTAATCTAAAAAAATCATTCTCCTCACTTAGCAACTTGTACATCATTTTTTTAAATTTTATGTAATGTGATTTGTAGGCGAGTAATAAAATTTGGTAATCAGAAAAGTAAGTCATTATACGGCAAGTAGTTCTGATGGTAATGTGTAATTTTTGGCTGAGATACATACATACATATTTATGTATGCCAAATATTTTAAAACGTTCGTATATTATTCGAATGCTTTTTTGTTTGACGAAAGTAGCAAAAAATAGTGTAAATACTACAATAATTTAAATTTATGTGATGGTGGTTTATCAAATCATCAGTAGACTTCAACAGCTGAAAACATTTTTAAATAATAGGTTTGTTCATTTACTAAAAAATGTTACGAATTTGTTACAATTGTTAGTGGAACAAAAAAGGTTTTCAAGGAGAGAGCGTGAAAATAGAACGAAAAATTAGGAGACAAAAAACTTTTTATTTACAAGCATTATCCAAACAGCTGTTCTGTATTTTGTTTTCAAATTAATTATTTGAAAAATATCTGAAAAAGGAAAACTCAAAAATGTGCATTTCTTTATCAAAAAAAAAATAAAAATATGTGAACGTGTATAAAAAGAAAACATATATTCTTAATTTATTGTTTTTCTTTGATTAAGCCAAATAAATACAATTTTATGGCCAAGGATTTTTTTTCTTTTTCATATTTGATTAGGGTCCAAATCACTGCATTAGAAATCGGATACTTTGTCATCGAAATGTTGTTAACGTGGATCACGGCAATCGTTAACGAACCGTATCTACTCGAAGTTGCACTCAATTGGTAGTCTACTATCGAAAACAAGTAAACTCTAGCTTTTTGCTGCGAAACAAACCAAAGAAACAAAACAAAGGGGAAAAGACAAGTAAAAGCTATACGTATAAGTATTTCCCTGATATATTCTCACAATTTGTTTAGAAAATATAACTTTAATTGTTTTTAGGGAAAGTGATTATCAATACAAAGGTTGCCCAATAGACAGTGCAAAAAAATAAATAAGGGAAAAATCGCTTCCAGAACAAATACAAATAAAGTAAATAGGAAAGTAAAACAAGTAATGGAGCAATTTATGATGAAACATCCGTTCGTTCGTTTTGTTTTTCTTATTGTCATATGCTAACAGCAATGTAGAAAATAGTAGTGGGTAACATAAAATGCGATCGAATACCCTGATCCAAAAAATTGCAGCCATCGAAATATTTCCCTTTTCACAATTTATGATTAAGAGGTAACGTGAACTTTAACTGAAAGTTCTTCATAAGAAATTTGCCGTTAAAGTCCCTGTTAGCTTTTAATTGTACATTGTGAAATGGGACGTAAATGTAAATTTTTTATAATGTTGTAATTTAAAATGTTATCCAACAAAAGGTTATCCAAAATTCATGAGAAAAAGTACATTTGTATCATGATTGCCATCCATGGTTCTGATGTGAATTAAATTTTCTTGCAAGTTTTCACAGATAAAGCGTTCACTTACTTTTTCATGTTTGGGAGAGTACTTTTGCAAATGTCTGCCTTACTCTCTCGTTGATGGTTTCTGCTAGGAAAGTGAATGAAGAGACCTATTATTCACTAGATTAAATACATATTTATTTTCATTAAACAAACTTTTTAGACAAGACCGGAACAACATTAACTACACAAAAACAAACATATTCGTTGCATTTTTTATTTTGTAGTTGTATTTATAATAATTTCGAAAAACATAAAGCACGGTTTAAATTTAATATTGAAATTTTTTTTATATATGTTTGCATTAAACTTTAACGTTCATGTGCAACTGCTGGCAACTCAAGGTTCAGTTAACCGACTGTAATGGAATGTAAAGCAACAATAGAAAACAGCTGATCAATATTGTTATGCGAAAGGTAATGAAAATAAGTATAGAGCTCTAACCGGAATGTAAAGGCGCACTAAGCCGACTGTAATATAATGTAACTGCAACGTAGGAAACACCTGATCGATATTTTTATATGAAAAGTAGGTTACGTTACATTACATCTCTATAAACATTTTCATTACTTTTCACATAACAATATCCATCAGCTGTTTATTACTGTTGCAGTTACCTTACATTACAGTCGGCTAACTGAGGCTTAAGAATATGTTTATTACTTTTCACATAACAATATTGATCAGCTATTTCCTACTGTTGCAGTTACATTCCATTACAGTCGGCTAACTAAGCCTTTGTTTATTAAAATTTTAATGATACCAAGTTTTCTATATATCTTCTTTATATAAACATATAATTTTACTGCACGTGCATATGCCACTGAACTCCTCCTAAACGGCTGGACCGATTTGAATGAATTTTTTTTGTATGCATTCCGTACTGAAGTTTTTTCTGCAAAAAATGGTGAATTTATCTTAAAGAAATCAAAATTGATTGTAGAACTAACAATTGGTTTCTTTGGCAATGGCTATGGCGTTATGGCGAATCACCTATAGTCAAATACAGTGTTGCTCATAAGTTTCGTTCGGACAGCTGTTTTCAATGGTTATGGTTTTGGCACGCCTAATTGAACATTAAAATATTGTGCGTTTTAAAGGAAATATATAAATAATATAAAATGTATATATTTAATTATGTATGTGTCTTTAGAGTTATGCTCTTTATGCCACGACACAGGACCTATATATATGTTATAAATATTTGAAAATTAAATGAAATTCTTTTTAATACGACCACATGATGTTCAAGCACATGTTTCCAATAAACATACACAAGCATAACAACAATATGGTAATGGTCGCAAAACTTAAGTAGGATTTAAATATACCATGCATTTAAGTTATATTTAAATTTCTCTCAACTTTGCACTGAAAAAATGAATTCGGTACTTAAATGGCACTTAAAGATAAATGACATATAATTGAGAACTTAATTATTGGACCTTAGACTGTGTAAGCGAAAGCTTGTGATCTTTCCCAACAAGCAATTTTGCTTAAAATCAAGTGTAAAACAATTGTTATTCAAGTCCCATATTCCATTGTCATTGATTTACACTTTATTTCAATAGCATTCTCCAGTAAAATGGGTACTTGAATTCAATTCAAACGTTTCAATTGTATTACAGTTCAATTCAAGCCTTGAATTATACTGTAATTCAACCTTGTATTGAATTCAACTATATTTCAAGCTTCAAAAACAACACGTTTGAAATAGAAAGGAAAATGCAATCGACAAGTTTTCTTACAATTACTTTATGCATAATTACCTTCACTATTGTTTTCACGATCTTGAAAACCTGTTGTTTTTTTAAAAACCACTTTTTTACATATACATATATTATCATCATAATTTCAATTTTATTAAAAAATAAATTACTTATTTGACAAGGTTTGAACATGTTGTATGTTGTTTGATTTTTTATTTCCAAATATTTTCAAACTTGAATATTACTTGAAAAATTTTTTGAATTCAACTTTCTTTCCAGTTAAATTTCAAGTGCTTGAATTTTAATTTTTTTAGTGCTTATTGGGTTATTACACAGTACAATACGAAAAAAAATTCCGAGGTACAATTTACAATGGATTCTGTTAGAGACCATAAAAAAATTTACGTCTGTCGGCGTTTTGAAAGATCACATAGGCATTTAATTTTAGGAGGTTTAATTTTGGCCTGTTCGTGCAGAAAAACAATATGTGAAATATTCAATATTTTCGGCAACTTTTCTACAATTTTAAGGAAAATATTTTTTCGAACACATTAACCATCGAACTTCCACACAACGGCAATTTTGGACACTATTCTAACAAATCGTAGAAAATTACCCCCAAAATGTTGGCCATACATTTTTCAATTTTTTATTCTTACAAAATCTCTTGGGGGAAAATTAAAAAAATTAAAAAATTAAAAATTAAAAAATAAAGGATTTTATAAGAATAAATCCGCAGAGTTACAGATACGCAACGTTTTACAGATCTGTTGGCATTTTTTGGGTAAATTTTTAGTTAAGTGTAACAATATGAGTATCAAATGAAAACAATAAAAAAAGAAAATTAACGTCCCCAAACAGGTTAATCTTTTTATTACCTTTACCATCTAATAACATTGATAAGCTTTCATTTGATACCCATATTGTTAATTAAAAATTTAGCCAGAAAATGCTAAAAGATCATGGACCCGCAACTCCCAAAATAAAAGTTTTTAGGGATTTTTGACTCTGACTTTATTTTTCTTATGCTAATTACACATGTGGCATTTCTTGTGTTCTCATTCAGTGGTCTCATTTTCAAAATTCCTGCAACCCCTTTCACATTACGTTTTTTTTTTATATAGGAAGCAATGCCACGCAATGAAAAATATCGGAAATGACAAACGTTTGCAACTAGTACACACTATGGCGATGTCACAAAATGCCATAGTATGTACTCGGCATTAGAATTAACGAAAAGTAACCTTGAAATTTTAAAACTTAAAAGCTTTAATGGAACAAAAAGCCGACTAATTTCGCTATTATTTAACTCATTTTACCGGTTCTTGTCTAGACTTAGCAACTTTATTTTTTTTTATTTTTTAATAAAAAAATCTTAAACAAATATACATACTTGCCATTACATTTAATTTTTAAAACTAATTTACCAACGAAAATTAACGTTTATACTTTATATTTATATTAAATAAAGAAAGAAATAAAAATAGTTGTTAAAAGTAATTATTATTAAACCAAAAAGAAAAAGAAACAATGATGATTGATTGATAAAATTGGTAAATTTAAAAAAATGTTAAACTATTGTTTTTATTCAAATAGAAAATAAAAAATTGTCAGTCGTACTTTAAAAATCTGTTTAAAACATTTTTATAACTACATGTTTGTGAAAATATATTTGGGGTATTCAAAAGGTAGTCTTAAGTGTCATATGTAGTGTCGTAATGTTTTAAATTATTTTAATATAATTGTTCTTACTCTTTTTTTTTCAATAAAAATTTTTTAAATCTTAAGACACTCTGACCCTTTTTTAAACCCCTAATTTTTGTGCAAAAAATTTCTCTAATACAAATTTTATAAATGTATGTATAAGAATAATATGAAAAAAGAACTGCATTGTTATTAAGTTAAATTTTAAAGAAATAAAGAAAAATAAATATTTAAATTTGTTATGTTTATGTTCTGTCTGTATAATTTTAAGTAGAACTATTTACATATATTTTTTAAGTGCAATAGTTTTTAAGTAAATTTAAGCCCCTTTGGGGGGCAAATGTTAAAACAGAGTAATAATTGTATGTTTGTATAAAAATAAATTGTTGTATAAAAATGAAAACAAAACTTCCATGATATAAAAGAAATGTTTGAGAATAAATTAAATTAAGTTTTTTATTATCTCCTTTCAAGACGTTACTTACACAAAAAAAAAACAAATAACAAATACAAATCATGGATATTTGAGCAAATCATCTTAATTTATACATGATTTGCCATACATTTTGCATATGGATAAATCACCTCAAGGTAGTAAATTTATTTTAAATCATCTCGAAAATAATATTTTTCCAACTGGATTTATATATGCAACCCTGCGTTGCTTATAAAATTACCAGCTCTATCCCTGGGTCATCCATCAACAGTGATTGAAAATTTCGATAAAATAACATTAAGGAATGTTTAATAAATTTTAAATGTCAACTTCATGTGGATAAAATTCACATTACAGCTGCTGCATTCAGCTTATGAAGTACGTGCATAAATTGAATATGAAAATTCGAACAACAAATTACTCACAAGCTCGGTGGAAACACTTTGAAATGATTTACTAAAATCTACTTGATTTAAAGTCGATGGAAACATACTATTATACCCATGATACAATAATATAAAGGTAAAACCACATTTGATTTTTAAAATTAATTATGACTAGGGAAAGGATTTTCATGTAAAAACGTGTTTTCTGTCGTTGCTCGTAAATCAACGTAAATAAAATATCTTTGCGAATCATCACATTTGGGACAAAATGGCATCGATATGTTAGTGCATATTTTTGCATATTTTATAATAAATGCATATTTTTGCATATATCATT
This sequence comes from Tachina fera, assembly GCA_905220375.1. Classification (NCBI taxonomy): domain Eukaryota; kingdom Metazoa; phylum Arthropoda; class Insecta; order Diptera; family Tachinidae; genus Tachina; species Tachina fera. The sequence continues at coordinate 63,230,532 of LR999963.1, forward strand.
ATAAATGTAAATTTTTAATACATTTTTTAGTTTTTTCATGCTAAAAATTAAATTTTGATTTTCGACTGCAGTTTTTACGACTGTGTAAGAACAAAAAGAGAGAAAAACGAAAAAAATTTACAATCGTATTTTTTGTGATATTATTTGATATTCAAAAACACCGTAGGACTCCTTCAACTCATTTGAAAAGTTCAATAGCTTGGCTTAAGTCAAGAATACCAATGACAGCGCAAATTCAAAAAAGAAACAATAACATGGGATAATAGACTTTTTAAACACAAAAATGTTTGTGTATTTTTTGTCGCGCTATCTACTGGTGCCGCTTGCCGCTTTAATTTCATGTGGATTTAAAGTGTTTTTGAAAGCTCCTTTGCATGTTGCAGCCTTTAATGAAAAATATCCATTGATACGATACTGATAAATCCTATAGTAACTAGATGGGATACTATATTTCTATTAATTAATAATTAAAGAAATATGAAAGTAAAAAAAGTGAATAAATTGATATTTGTGAACACAGTATTGCTTTCTTGTTCACACTATAACCCAATTAGAGGCTTTAGATATTTTAACAGCTCAATTTGAATTAATTATTCTGCCTTTCTGAAGAGATTAAAAATAAATTAGAAATAGTTATATAAAAAAATATGGACTTAAAAAATATGCAACAAATTACATTTAAAGTTCTAACAGCGAAAACTTAGAAATTGAATATTCCACAAACCAAATAGTAGGATTTGAATAATTTTAGCTGACACGAATCATTAATTTTTATTACCCAAAATTTGTTTCAGAAAAAATTCTCAAAGATTCACCTTTGACAATTTAAAAAAAAAATTATTCATTCCTCAACGTAAATAAAAGTTCGACTTAACTTAATATTGTATTCCATATGATTTAATAAAACATTTTGCTTTTTAAGTTTTTGTTGACAAAATGTTAGTTAAGAAAGCACTTAAGCTGATTTTTTCAAGTTTTTAATGTTATTAAATGTTTAAGAAAAAGTTGATAAATTCAGTAAAAAATAGGGTATTCATTTAATCGGGGTTTTGCTTTAATCGGTTAATCGATAATTTCGGTATTAACCGGTTAACCGTTTAATAAAGTTTTTCCATTAATCAAGTGGTTTTAAATAATAAAAGTTCATAAATTACATATTAATTTGAGTTAATTAGTAAAAAAAACCACAAATAATAATTCTTACACTAATTCGATTAATTTTGTTAGAAACTTTATTGTATTACTAATGATAGTTCCTTTTGCTGGCTGGTTATCAACTGATTCGTAATGGCAGAGCTCAGCGACGAATATTCCGCAAAAATTTAATATTTGAATTTCTTAGCTTTCGTTTTTGTCTTTCATTAAATTTAATACTTAATTAAATCGTTGTCAACAGTACTATTGTCTTTCATTAAATTACACTGTACAACAGCCAAAATAGCCTTTAGATAAAAGTATGCGGACTATATGGATTTCGATGCGTTAAATTCAAATCTGCTTTCAGTTTTTCTCTATCACGTAGAGATTTTTTTTATGGGCGTGGCTAATTTTGCCCCCTAAATTAGTCGGCCATACTAATATATTTTACTATAACTCGAAACCCGCTATTTCGATTTTAATAAATAATAAACCAAAAGACGCGCCACAAAATTTTGTTAAAAAAAATTTATAATCATTTTTTACCTATCTTTTATGGTTTCGGAGTTATTCAGAATTTAAAAAAGAAAAAAGTTTTTTTTATGCAAAAATCGCGTAATTTTTTTACATGAAAATTGCAATAAAAAATCAGAAACTCAATAGTTTTATATTTTTTACATTTTTCTTAAAACCAGATATCCTAGGAATAAAACAAGCTATAAAACGTGAAAATCCAGCAATAAATCTTGATTTTATTCGCAATTTAAAACAGGTACCTAAAAATGGAAAAATGTGTGTAATGCATTAAATGCAGTCACATTTACATCTGGCAATGCTACTGAAAGGGCATTGCGGGCAGGTAACAGAACTAAAAGAAAATATAAAATAAAGAATTTTGGGTATACATAAGTATGTTCACTCATCAGTTGCCATACAATAACTGTTTGTGAAACCGAAAAGTAAATTTTCAACCGCAACAAAATTAAAAAAAAAATAGCTAAAAATTTTAGCATAAGCTGAATTTAAAAAGTGATAATTTCTTCATCTATTTTTTGGTAAGTATTATTATTACTAATTCAAAATGTTGTATTTATGATGCGAAGTAATAGTTTTGTATCAAATTGTTGCAGGTTTCAAAATGCCAAGGCTTTGTAAGAATTCTGCTGATTCATTCTGTTATGTATGTGGTGATTTAACTTTAAAATCGCAACGCCAGACAATAACTTCCCAGGTTAAGAACGCCTATAAGCTATGCTTTGGGTTTCCTATCGATGAAAGAGATAAATATTGGCTACCAAAAATATGTTGTAATAGCTGTTCAAGGGCTTTAAGAGGTTTGATCAAAGGAAATCGCAAGTCTATGCCATTTTCGATACCAATGATTTGGAACGAACCAAAAAACCATACAAATGATTGCTACTTTTGTATGACTACAACACGTGGGTTTTCCAGAAAGAACAAAAATAAAGTCATATATCCCAATATTTCATCCGCCAAACGACCAGTTCCTCTAAGAAGTAATGATTTACTTCCAATGTCCCCTACATACGAGGAAGAAGATGTTAAGTCTGCAAGTACTGAATCTAGTTACGACACGATGGCTGCTTCTGCAAGTTCAACATTTACAAGTCCAACGAGCAAACGTTATTTTCCGAAGCAGTGCGACCTGAATGACTTAGTTCGTGATTTAGGACTTTCAAAAACAAAGGCAGAACTTCTTGCATCCAGATTGAAGCAATGGAATCTGGTAGATAAAGACGTGAAAGTCACATACTTTCGAAACAGAGAAGAAGAATATTTGAAATACTTCCGCAAAGACAGGGATTTAATATTTTGTAATAATGCTGATGGTATTCTGCGAGAACTTTCGTTCAGTGATAAATCTGAAGAATGGCGACTTTTTATTGATTCATCAAAGACGAGTTTGAAAGCAGTTTTGCTTCACAATGGCAACAAATATCCATAGTCCCACTAGCGTATTCAAGAAACATGAAAGAAAACTATTATAATATGAAAGTGTTACTTAACAAAATTAAATACACACAGTACTCATGGAGCATTTGTGCTGATTTGAAAGTTGTAGCAATGTTAAATGGATTGCAATGTGGATATACCAAATTCTGTTGCTTTTTATGTGAATGGGATAGTCGCTCAAAAGAAAATCACTATAAAGTTAAAAGTTGGCCAAAGAGAGTAAATTTTATTCCAAGAGAAAAAAATGTTTCAGAAGAACCTCTAGTTCAGAAGGAAAAAATTATCTTACCACCTCTTCATATAAAGCTAGGCCTAATAAAAAACTTTGTTAAAGCAATGAACAATGATGGTGATGGCTTTCTATATCTTAAGAGCAAATTTCCTCGAATCAGTGATGCAAAAATAAAAGAAGGAATTTTCGTTGGTCCACAAATACGAGAGCTTATGAAGGACGCAGTCTTTAAGACGAAGTTGAACGGCGTGGAAGAAAGAGCATGGACGGCTTTTGTGAATGTGTGTAACAATTTTTTGGGAAATAAAAAAATTGAAAACTACCATGAAATCATTCAAGAACTGCTTTCTGCCTATGAGGCTCTAAAATGCCATATGTCGCTTAAAATTCATTTTTTAAACTCACACTTGGATTTTTTCCCCGAAAATCTTGGTGCCGTATCAGATGAACATGGTGAAAGGTTTCATCAAGACATGATATATATAGAAAAGCGTTACAATGGAAAATCATTAGAAGTAATGCTTGCAGATTTTTGTTGGTCCATTCGACGAGAAACTTAATTGAAGATATGAATAGGAATAAAAATGTCAATTAGTAAATAACAAGACACTTTTTAATTTTAAAACGTTTTTAAAGTACAAATATTTTTCTTACAAAAATGGTGTTTTATTTCAAATAGTTAAGTGTTGTAGTTCAAGCTAGCACTTTTTCTTAAAACTGAATATACATACTTAGCGCTTCTAGCTTAGTTTATTGACAGCATACATAATAATACATAAAGTGAAAAATATTTGCGACTAAAAGTTTTTCATTATATTTTGAGAGCTAAAAAAAAATAATATTAAACCAAAATTATTTATTTCGCCAATAATTTCTGAATACTCGGAGTTATTGAGAAATTATTAGCAGCTGAAATAAAAAAACATTGGATCAGCATTTAATGCTTTACACACATTTTTCCATTTTAAGGTACCTGCTTTAAATTGCGAATAAAATCAAGATTTATTGCTGGATTTTCTCGTTTTATAGCTTGTTTTATTCCTAGGATATGTGGTTTTAAGAAAAATGTAAAAAATATAAAACTATTGAGTTTCTGATTTTTTTATTGCAATTTTCATGTAAAAAAATTACGCGATTTTTGCATAAAAAAAACTTTTTTCTTTTTTAAATTCTGAATAACTCCGAAACCATAAAAGATAGGTAAAAAATGATTATAAATTTTTTTTAACAAAATTTTGTGGCGCGTCTTTTGGTTTATTATTTATTAAAATCGAAATAGCGGGTTTCGAGTTATAGTAAAATATATTAGTACGGCCGACTAATTTAGGGGGCAAAATTAGCCACGCCCATAAAAAAATCTCTACGTGGTAGAGAAAAACTGAAAGCAGATTTGAATTTAACGCATCGAAATCCATATAGTCCGCGTAATTTTATCTAAAGGACAGCCAAAAAATGTTATTTTGTTCTACAGTGTTATTAAATAAAAACTTAATAATTCCCTCTAGTTAGAGTACCAAGGATTCTGAAGTTTTATTTAAGCTAGAATCAATGAACATACTTCCTTGTTCGTATGAATAATAATTTCTAAACACTCACCTTTTGTAAGTAAGATGAAAAAAATAATTATTCACACAAATAATAAGTTGTAATACTAAGAAATGCGAAAAAATTTGTTACGACTGTTAATCGGTTAATCGACTGAAATTAGCCGGTTTAACCGTTAATCGAAAAAAACTATTTTTAAATTAACCGATCAGTTAATCGGATAGTAATTAACCGGTTAACCGATTAACGGTTAACCGATTGAATACCCCCAGTAAAAAAGCTAAAGCAAAAGGAACATAGACCTTTTTTTACTAAACATTTTGATATTTATTTGACCTAATAATAAATTAGAAGAAAAATAATATCAAGGACGCAAATCAAGGCTCAAGTGTATAAAATATTTATATTTAATTTATGTTTTACATAAATAAAGAAAATAAAAATCTATTTAATAAAATAAAAAATATTTGAATACCCGAATCAAATTGTATTCCATTTTGTACATCATAAGCTGTGAAGAGGTTGTTGAACACGGTGGTGTTACCAGTATTTATTATTAAATAACAAAATAATTAAAGTTGTGTTTTGCATACAATTCAGGGTTTCTAATTTCCCGGACTTTTCCAATTCCTGGGAATCGAGAAGTAAAATGTTTTATTCCCGGGAATTACGAAACCATATGAATTTAATTAAATGAACTCTATAATAAATATAATTTTATAAAAAAGCATGCAACATTTAAATTAAAAACAAAACTAACACAAATGAAATTTTTTCACTTACACATTTGCAACAATTTTACATTGAATTTAATAATGACAGTCATTTGATAGGAAGTAATGATGGATTTATTTATTAATTACAGTTGCTCTACTCTAGCATATATGTTAGAGTGGAACATCTAAAGTATAGATATACACATGTCAAAACTTTTAAATATCAAGTTTTATTTTAAAAAAATCAATTCATTCGGTTTGTGGAAATTTCAGTTTATAAAAATATTTTAATAAATAAGTAAACTAGCCAATAAAAGAAATTCAAAAAATTTAATTTAATATGAATTTTCTTTTAAAAATTTTAGATATTTGTAAAAAGCAAGGTGCGTTGGATATGTAAAGGTGTGAAGAGGGCTAGATAACGCTTAAGTTATTTGGTGATTTTGTTTATTTATTTGTATTTTTTGTTTTAAATATGCTATGTACTCGTTCTAGTGTATTTTGAAGTTATTTTTTATAATAAAAAAGCAAATAAAATAAAATAAAAAATATATTTGCTGACATTATATCAATCATGTATGATTACGCAATTGTGGGGGTATATTATTCAATTATGATAGGTCAAACTTGAGTTACATTTATGCTATCATTGATTAGTTAAAAGCACTGGAGCGAGCAGTTCAACTATATGTTATATTAATTAGTTAAAGGTAGATGCAACATCACCCGTACACAAAAGTTTCCATCACATTTTTCATTTGGCCCCTAATAGTGTGATAGCAACTTTGTTCTACGCAATGATGAATATATCCTGCATGAATTCCGTTCAGATGACTGATACTATTTTTGTGGGGTATTTACCTCTTCTTACAGACTTGTAATTTTAGGTAATAAAACAAAGAACAGAAATGCAAAAAAAGTAAATTCCAAAAACGTGAATATTAAATTCCCAAAAATTTCCCGGGATTTGTAAAAAAATAATTCCCGGGACTTTTTTCCCGCGTAGAAACTCTAATACAATTTCTTAACAAAGCAATGTTAGCCTTAAAGTGCTTGGCAACTACTATAAACTTTAAAGCTAAAGTCAAACATATTTTTGCATAAGGGGTAATACTTTAATTTAATTTGTATGTTTTAAAAACATGGCAATAATATTTTTATTTTTCATTTTCAAAGACAACAATCATTTTTGAGGAAAATAATTTAGAGAGTTCAAACACAAGAACTCAAAAGTATTTTCAAACAAAAACGTCCCAAATCTTCTTAGACGCAATTTACACTGTGCCTTTTCTGCTTGCATGCGCAGGCAGGCATTTTAGTTTATTGGTGAGAGGCTTACGGGGTAGAACAAAAGGCACGAAATGAAAATTCGAGGGGACTTATGATATTTCTCTTTGCCTTTTTCGTACGCTCAGCATTATGCCAAAATGGCATAAATAAAATAGGCTTAATGTAAGTGTGTATGACATTTCGTAGGTGGTTCAAAAAAAAATTGTCAATACAAGGCAGGCTTAAAAGACATAATGTGAATTGACTCTTACTGAATTAGGGCATACAATTTTATTTTTTAAGTGAGTTTTTCTCAAAACTTCATTTTCACACATTAGGTTCCTTTTCTCGGAGAAGGTCACATATACAATTTTTTTATATTACATTAGGATTTCAACACGTTACGTTGCACGAGTTAGAACACACTTTAACTTGTAACTGACCTACAAGTATATGTGTTATTGTAGCGGCCAAAGTTTAATATATTCTTTAAAATTTCAGGTCCATAGCTCTTACGGTTATCGAGAAAATAGCCTGTGGTGAAAACAATAGGGTTCTGTTTCCTCTAGAACTCTAAAAGTGTTGTCCTTTAATTTTTCATATTGAGCAACTCAAGACAAAATGTCAACTTAGCTTGAAATAAATTTTTTTTTAATAGACCAAACGTTGGATTAGTTTTCGAAAAAAAACTGTTTAATAAACTTTATCTCATCTGTATCTGGGGCCTAATTGTTTGAGATTATGGCATTCGCCATCGAAGAATATAATAATAACAGATATCGAATGCCATAATCGCAAACTGAAGAAACGTGTTCGAATCAGCACGTTATTCAAAGTGACGATTAGACCCCTGAGTTTTATTGAATAATTCGGAATGTCTGTAACCAAGATAAATAAAATGTTGCACGTTAAAAGAAGGGTTGACTTCCAAACCGCCAATTGCTTTGTCTTGGAACAAAATGTACTATTTCATAACGCCGTCAAAACGTATTAAGAACACCACAACCAAGCAATCAGCGCATGGGTTTCAAAATGTATGCTCATGGTTACAATGTTTCGCAACTTTGTATCTGTATCTGCATCGAAAATGTTGATACGTTTCGGAAGTCACCACAAAATTACTTCAATATTCGTACTCATCGCAGCATACAACTTTTCTTACTGAAACATATATGTTTGTATGTATGTTGCAATATGGAATAGTAGCTTAAGTAGACTTAAGGAAATATAGCTTTATTATGCTGTATTATGCTCGAGCTGGAATTTGCAGTGGTTAAAATGCCATATATGGAAATAAAGGATCACAGGAAAGTAGAATCATGAGTTATAGCCTTTTAATCAATCAGCTAATCAAATCTGCATTTACTTTTTCTCTTTGACCTGCCAGCAAGGCTCTAAATATTGGTATTTTGCAACAAAAAAATAAGTGTTTTTTGTAGAAAGAGAGAGTAAAAAATTAATGAAATTTGTCTTTTTTTTTTTTAATTTACTCTACCAGGATCCTAGAACTCATTAAGGGCCACTCAGACTATAAAACATGTATTAATACTTTTGACGAAAATGCATGCCTGTGCCTATGTTCTGTAACTTTTGGTGAGAACTTTGCCAAACTAAAAGTTTGTTGCCACTCTGTGGAACACAGGATGACTAACAAAAAACTTAGTTCCTTCCTCATGTTTCGTGCAAGCTTATATCAGGTTGTATATGAATCAGCCTGTGAAAAAAATGACAACCAATATAATTACTTGATTTTTCTCAAAACGAAAACTTCTCGCAAGTTACAGAACACACGTACTGGTCTTATATTTGTTTCAAAAAAACAATAACAACTCAACATGTCAGAGCTGCATTTTCCACAAAAGTATTAATACTTGTATAATAGTCTGAACGGGGCTTTATCAGTAGTGCGATTCACAAACTTTTAACTATCCGACAATCGTAATTTTTGTCTATACATTTTGTCGCTTAAAATAACGATTGTGTGATTCTGAAACTTATTTTTAACGATAGAACGCAGCTGATATTTTCTGTTGATTTTTGTCGATAAAATTAACAGCACATAAATAATTGTCGCTAAAACAACGGCACAGCTGACATTAACCTACAGCGAATATCGTTAAAAATGTTACTGAATAGCAAATTCGATACATTTTCGTTATAATTATTTTAACGATGCGATTATCGTAAAAAAATTAGTGAATCGCACTACAAGTCTCTTTAACCTAAAATTGTGATCTAAATTCCACCCATTTTAATGAAATTAGTTCCGGTTGGTGTCATGACTAAGTTCAGCCACCAATCATATTCAAGCAAATTCTCTCATTTAATTTAATTTTATTTCTTTCAGTGAAATCTAATGAAATAAAAAAACATCCAAATAACATTAATAATTAAATAATTTATTTTTTTTCTGAACTAATCTAATGTTAGTTTAACAAATATTGAATATTTATTTTGTATTAAATGTATATATTTCTTTTTATAATCAATAAAATAAAAATATTTACAAGATGAAAATATATGTAATTAAATGTTGTTAAAATTTTATCTTAAGCATAATTAATTTTTTTTTAAATGGTTAACATAATAAAGAAATATAATATGTATAACTAAATATTTATATAAATCAATCTAAGATGTGTAACAATTAAAGCCAAATAATGGATAGATACTTGATATTAAAAAAAAAGAAAGTTTAATACATTTTTAAGTTTGAAATTAAGGGAAAATGAAAGCATACAAATGTTGAATCCTGAAAAGATATATAATAATAAAAGGAAAATTAATAATGGTTGAGCAGTGAAGATTTAGAAATTTTAATTAAAATTTTGTATATGTATGTATTTATTGTTTGATTTTTAATTTTTAATAAAATTTATTAGTTTTCTTTTGAAAAACTAGATGCAAAATATTTTAAAGAAAAAGAACTTTATTTAATATAGCAATGGGAATATTCCAATTGTCATCGCCAACGTCACCGTCATTTTAGTGCTAACATCCGTATTTTTAGATAGCGAATGCCATAATCTCAAACTTAAAAACGTGATCGAATCAGCTCGTTATCGAAAGCGACGATTAGACCCCAATTCATTTCAATGTTAACATCAATTCAATAACAATTTAGCATTCCATTTATAACAAAATGTCGACCACATTTACTGTTTATCATTTACAGTGGAAACTCTCTTGAGCGGACACCGAAGGGACCATTGAAATGTGTCCGCACAAGAGGACTGTCCGCTCAAGAGAAAGCAATTCTTTTCTTATGGAGCTGTCAAAAGTATCCGCTTATAGGAAGTGTCCGTTAAGGAAGATTCCACTGTATATCAATATCTCAAAAACACATATATAACTGTTGAAATCAGCTGCTTGTTATTTAAAAAAAAAGTTATAAAAAGAAATGTTTTTAATTTGTGAGACAAATTCAGAATCGAGTGATATTTATCATCAATTTTTGTCTGACATCGTTGCCAGAAAAAGCATTGTCAATCCATTTCAAGACTAGCAGCTAACATCTTACAATCGTTTGAACACATTTTGAAATTATATTGGCAGATATTTGTCAGACATTTTAATATTGTCAGGTATGCAAAGCTTATGCATCTGACAATGGCGTCGTTGTAAGAGAATTCTTTCTATGGGCAACACTGAACACGTTTAATTTTAAAGAAAAGTTGTATAATAAAATATATGCAGACAAAATCAATTGCAATTGCTTCTTTATGGTCTATGATGATTCATGTTTTACCTTTTTACATTTAAAACAACCACAAACTTTTGATATTTAACAATTACTAACAAATGCTTTGAGTCTGGCAACTTATAACAACAGATCTGACAATTTTTGCATATGAAAACAGTGTGAACTGACAATTTTTCTTCTACTAATCTCACAAACTGTGTTGCTGTTGTTTTTTTATTACCGATAAAGGCTATTATGTGTATTCGAATGCTAGTCGAATTCGGTGCCAGCAAAATTGGTAAGTTAAAATAGAAGTACCCCTTAGGGTGCTTGGGGATAAGTTTCCAAGTTACCACTTTTGTCGATCACTTTTTTGACTTTTTGGTGACATTGTCAACTGAGTGTCTACATATTAATATTTGCTCTTCACGGGTAGAAAACATTTTGTCAGATACACACTCTTAGCGGGGGTAAAAGTACCCATAGACACTATGCAATACTTTTTTAAAAAAAATTGCAAAATTTTTTATACAATGTACATACGTAAAAGTAAGCAAGAGCTACACATACATGAGCGTTTAAAAAATTTTGAAGTATTTTTTCGCTAAACATACAAGATGCGTACAAAATCCTAAACAACTTAAATAATTTTTAATTAATTTAAAAAGTAGAAAAAAATGTTTTTGTGATATACCTGAAAATAATTAATGTACAATATTATCAACACATTGCAAAATATTTTGTGTTGCGCAATATAAATCAAAAGACTTTTGATTTCGTAAAATATATTGTGCCATATGGACAAGTCCCAGAAACAGTCTACCAGCCAAAAATTTTAGAAAAATAAAATAACCGTAAAATTTATTTATACACATATACATATGTATTAATAAATTGATTTACAAACATAAAATATGAATTTAATAATGTTATTAACAAGGAATATAAATTGTTTCGTTAAAATAAATACAATGGTTTTTATTTACTATATACTACTGCAGAAAATGTAGCGTGCTTAACGTAGCGTGCGTCACATAGGGTTCACGGCTTTTGAGAAAAAACTAAAAAATGTGTTGCCTGAAAGTTATTTTAGAATTCTCCTATATTCATCTTTCTTTATTTAGTGTGCTTTATTATGCAAAATTTGCTTAAAAGAATTTACGAAAACATACCACAACGTTCGAAGCCACTTGCATTTTTTGTGTGTCACAATAATTTGTGATAAATTTTAACTTATACCTATTTGAAAAAAATTTTATGGCATTCTAAAGTACACTCAAATCCTACTAAACAACATGTATAAGTTAAAGGTATCTCTCTGGAGAGACCAAAAAATTTTTATATTTTAATCAGAAATATATATATATATATATATATGCATAAATTCATATATATATAAGCATGATCCAACATCGCACAGCGGGGCCAAAGCATGCCTCTTAAGACTGGTTGCGATGGTATTGAAGCAATATCACCTCTGTGATGTTCTTCATACAAGATGCATTCTGCCGCCGGTCACTGTCTGTACAGCAATAATGACTCACTGGCCTTACTTTAACACACTTATGCACGACTATCAGCTGCTTTGTTCACTTTACAAGATAGACTCATTCAATTATTTTCATAAGAAACAACTTTATGATCGACTACTTGACAATTGAACTGCCATCAGATGTGTCGCCCTTTTTATACTTCAGACAAGGCTTCCAGAATGTGACAGCAAATGTGTTTACAATATCAGCAGCATTTTTATTGCTCGTTTTCAATCACGCAATTAGTTTATGGGTTAACTTTGAATGTATATAAATCATTAAAGAAGCAATTTATGGAGGTTGTTTACTTTGGTTTTATCTACACTACCACATATAGTTAGCTAAAATCCAAAAAGACGTAACTAACAAAAAATTCAAAATCAAGTTTTTGATTGATTATTATGAATGCCATTAAACTAGCTGTCTTGATAAAAGTTTACATTTCTGCGATCAAAACTTACGCCTTTATTAATAAAGAAAACAAGAGCACTTAACTAAAAGTTCGTTTAGTTTTTTTTTTTTTGCTTCTCCTGTAAAATTATGTTATTGTTACTTACGCCTTTTTGCATTTTAGCTAACGATGTGTATGTGTATGTGTATCTTCTTAACAAGCAGAATATATTTTGTTATTTTTGTTGATGCAGTTTGTTTATGTTTATTAGAGCTATGCTCTTTATACCACGACACAAGAACTAGGACTTGATTTTCGTAACAAAAATAATCGGCACTATTACAGTTATAAATTTATTTTTGTTTTGATTTCTTTGTATTTAAAAGCAGAGTACGAAAATAAACAAAAGAAAATGTTTAATTTTGTTTTGTTTCGTTCCTTGAAGTGAGTGACACAAAAGGAAAACAAAAATAATGAGAAAATTTGCTCAATTTGTTTTTGTATTGTTTTTGCACATGAGCACAAACCATAGAACGAAGCAGATCAGCTGTAAGCCGGACAGAAACAATACAATAATCTTGCGCAGTTAGAAAAGAAAATAATGGGCATTAAATAGAAAAAAATGTTTTGAAACATTTGAGGCGAATTTGACATCATAATGTTATATAATTTTATTATATTTTTATTTAACACATGAAATTTTTTTATAAAGCTAAGTATAATAGCTCTAACATGGTGTCCTAAGACACATCTCTTCTTTTTTTAATCATTTATGTGCCTACGCATGTGTATTTAGTTCTTTAGCAAAATTATTCTGGACGATTCTTTTTGTTTGCGAAATGCTTTTTATAAAAACATTTACAATAAATTCACAACTATAATAGTGCGGCACACTAAATTTTGATGTGGATAACTCCACTCCCCATACAAAGTTTTTATTAATTAATTAATAAACCTCATTTTTTATATCAGAAATAGGAAAGTAGGAACAAAATGCATATAAATGATGCTTAACCAATAAAACTAGCAAAAATTCATGTTTTTTTATCACGCATGCTTACATCGCAATAGAGAGAAAAAAAGAAAAGAAAATTGTATAGCTATGACTTATGCCAGAATGAAGAATTACTTTAAAAAGGACTTCAAGTTTTTATTTTCTACTAGAATATACTGAAAATTTTCTACTAGAATAGATTTTCTACTAGAATATACATATAAAAACAAAGTCCAAGTATAGAGCAAAATTTAAACAAACCAAAAATAATAATTGCAATAAAACGATGCCGCCTATACGTCCTGTTTGAAAGCAAAAGAATAATGAAAGAAGAAAAAATAAATAAAACTTAGTATTTTAATAATCCAAACCTTGATCCAAACTATGTATTAGTAAGAACTTAACATTTTTATATGTATACAATATTTTATTATTGCTGAAAGAAGATTTTAGACACCTTTTATTTCATATAACTATCTATACCATCTAATTGAAATAACCAACCTTAAATGATTTAACTATCTATTACCAGCAAAAAATATTCGTATCTAGCCAATAGGTTTTATTTATATATTTTTTTTTTAATGTAAAACTTAACGATTTTTTACAATATCGAAATGTTAAGAATAAATTTGATTAACTGAGTGAACAGAAAGAAAAATTTTATAATATTGTAGACTTAAAAACAATTTATATAAAGATAAAACAAAAAACATACTATAATTAAAAAAAAATTGTTAAAGATTAATTTAAATGTATGACAAACAAAACATTATTAATAAAATGTGAAATGAAACAGTTTAAAATACTTACAAAGGGGCGGTATTCATAAGCGATTGTTAAAGTTAATATTGGTTTAACGTATGAGAAACCCTACTTAACAATCGTTTATGTATGTATACCGGCATTATAGTTTTATTAAAATAAATAATTATTAATTAATTATGAATTTTCCCGGTGATTTTTTTCTCTTCCCATTCATTTGCTTCTGGGAAAAGTTTTCCCAGTTTAAATAGCCGGAAAATAAGTCATAGTTTACATAGTCATAGTTTACATAGTCTTATTGCTAAGTTGTTTAGGTTGTAGGAAAGAGTGAGACGAGGGGAAAAGAAACGAGTATTCAGCTTCATGTACTGTCAATACGTTTTGCTTTCTCATTCGTTCGTTAAAAAAAGCACAATAAGCAATCAGAGAGCAATTAGAGATGGATCAGCTGTTTAATGTTTACATTTTATTCCACACTAAAGCAAAAGAATGTAGTATGTAATAGCAATTTAATAAAAATTTTATGTTTTCATTCCCAATAAAATTGTGTGTTAATATAAATATCGGTTTTTGCTTAAATAAAAAATCAAATAAACAGCGTAACCATACACAAGTATGTGGAATAACTTTATGCTGAAAAAGCGCAGCTAAAACTGAGCCAGCTGGCTTTTATAGGAATAAAAATATGATGAAACCTTGGACATAGTAAAATAGAGCTTCAAGGAGATTACATCGAAAAATAAAATGATTCTGTTTCCAAAAGCATGTGTTTCAACGATGAGCAACTTTCGATATTCGACTGTAGACTACATTCTGTAGTTGAAAGTGCTGATCGAATAAATTCTAATGTCGTATTATGACGCGCATCCAACAAAAGATTAGTCTAATATTTTTCGGCAATGATTTTGTTTCATATGTGCTTCATGTTAATTTAACATGATTTATAGTAACTGTCAAGGAAAATTTTTCTTTTGAAATAACTTTATTTCACGTTGATTTAACATTTACGTACTGTTAAAATCAAAATTAAGAATCATGTTGAGTCAAAGTTATTTCAAGTTAGATCAACATGAATTTAATTCAATATATTTTACGTGTGTTTGACATAGACATCAGAAAATTTTTGCATATAAATTAAATTGTCTTCCCCGGCCAAAATTTGAGCTCGGAACTCATCGCTTGGTAGTCACATGCTTACCCCTGCAGCCATAACAACTTCAAATATTCTTAAGATACACACTAAATATGTACCATCTTGAATTAAATTATAATTTAACATTATTTTTTATCATTTAACATACATTTTATTTGAGAAGTTTTAGTTTTAGTTAAAAAAAACAGAATTCTTTGACTTGCTGAGTTGTTACTTCATAACTCCACAGCAAAAAAATAAATGAACGCCTGCAAAATTAAATTGCGTTTCATAATTTCTTGAGCATTTCTTTCTTCGAATGCATTCTGAATGTCATCGCAAATCGTAAATAAAGCCAGAGTTTTTGAACTCATTAAAAATATATGCGATATTACTAAGTAAGGTTGCGACAGTATTTTTTTTTTTTTTTTTTTTGTTTTTATGTGAAAAAATATCATAGAATCAGGGAACTTGAATGCGTTAAATTCATTCATTTCAATGGGGATCAAAGTATTTCAATTCTCGCACAAACATATGATCTCCAATGACAAGCTAATGTAAAAATAATGCATGTTTCACCTAAATCGAACTAATTCGTCATAATTTTTTCCTTTGCTGGGTCGGTATATTTTAGGCCGATTGTAAAAATTATTTTTTTGTCTGAAAGGGTATATCTTCCATCTCATTGTAAAAAGTGGGTTGGGACACACCCAAAAAAATTATTTGGTTTAATAATATCCTATTTATTTGATTGCTGCAAAACCTAGCAAATAATTTTGGTTCTTATAATTTTTAAAGTTAGATTTTACTATATATTTATTTATTATTATATTTCACATTGTTCTGTCTAACCGATTTTTACAAAACTTACCAAACACCTTGAGCTCTAAAATAGACACAATCTTCCATGTAAAAAAACACACAATATTGCATTTTAAAAAATGCGCGGAGGCACGCCCATTAAAATTTAATTTTATGTTTCACATACTTCTTTTTAAATCTATTTTCTGAATATACAAGTTAGAGTTGAGCGATATTTAGAAACATATTACTTTTTCACAGCGATTGAAAAATCAGTAATCACAACTGTGACTGAATTTATCAAGGAACAGGTTTTGAAAATATAGTTCTTTCCTACAAACTGTGATTGTTCTTGTATGCTTACCTTACAGTAAATAAAGCTACCACATTAATTTTTTTATACCTTCAGCTTTAGTTAAGAAAAAATCGTCAAATCGTGTCAAATCGCCTTTTGTGGCAACTATAAACAGCTTACATTTTCATGAATAATTTTATTGTCTCTCTGCGTCTTAGACGACAATTCTCAATATTTGGACGGGGTTAGTTACAATTTTCTTGGAAAATTTTTTATGTAAAGCAAAACGCGATTAGCTTCTGCGTTTAAATGTTAAATTTTAAGGATTTTATGTCACGTATTCTTTCAACCAAGCCTTGTACAATCTTAGTAAAATTTTTTGAAATGCTCCAGTTAACTTAAGCGCTTATGCTTTTTAAATTATAAGTTAAGAAATTTCTCTTTGAATTATTGGTTTAGTGCCACCGCCTCGAAACAAAAAGCACCAAAAATGAATTTAAAAAAGCACTGAGCACTAACTACAAAATTTTCCGGGTCGAAAATTTCAAAAAGCACTAAAAACGGTGCGAAAAACACCGATTTGACAACGCTGACTAATTGTTTGTTGTTGTCGCTCTTCTTATTACTATTTATCAAGACACCAATACTAATAAATACTTTTAAAGCAGAAGAGCTGATATGTGTTCAACCGTGATCACAGTCACTGTTTAATTTCACTGCTGTTCTTCTTATTAGATTTTCTCAAAATAACAGAACTGCTACAAACAAAATACAGCTAAGCTGTGATCACAGTCACAGCGATTTAGAAATCACATTCACAAGGAGCAACATTATTACAAAATCACAGTTTCGATCATCTCTAATACAAGTCCTATTGATACAATTATCTTTTTTTCTTCTGTTAACTATTTATCTTCGGGGTTCACACAATGCGAGTTCTATTTTTGAGCACATATTTTTATGCATGTATACTTTTTTTAACATTAACACCATGTTCACACTTATGCTCTTAAACGTGTTTAAGGCAGGTGTTTTAAAAAACTAAACACAACAGTGCACATTACATTTGAGATGTTTAAGGTTGACGTTTTGTCAGTAAATTAATGTATTTTTAAAAGTTAACGAACGATAATGCTTTTTTATTGGTTTATAATTTTTAAACAACAAATGTTTTTTTAAATAATTGAGTATTTTTTAACTAATTGCCTGTATACGAAATATTTCACGTGCCGCCATTTAATAGTAACACAAAGTTGCCAGATATTTTAAAAATCAGGTTGGGCATACTTCATTTGCGTGTTTAAGGAAGTGTTTAAATCGTAAACACTTCATTTGAAATGTTTAACAAAACAAGTCAATGCATGGTAAAACATCTCAAAATCGTCATGTTTAAGCTCTTAAACACGAATGAGGCGTTAAACACGTTTAACAGCATAAGTGTGAACATAGTATAACATTAACATTTAAATGAGTACTCATTTCTTTTCCCCTCGTCTCTCTCGCCTATAAACTAGCAATCTTAAAAATAAGACTCTCATCGTCTGAACATAGTCTAACCAGCAGATTTAAAAAAAATAATTAATGTTATGATCGTAAAAGATAAGCAAGAATATTTAAATATACTTAGGTAGAGTAATATAACTTCTTGCTAACCTAAATAGATAAATGAAATAATGGAAAAACAGAAAATGAATAGTGATACTTATAAATTTGTTTACCAAAGGTAAATCAATTGTATACACAACAATCATTTCTCATATTCCATTTCATAAAAATTTACGTTGAATAGCTGATGTTAATAATAATCTCTACGCAAGTAGGTAGACTAGGGTGCTGATGAAGTGCGTGGCTGCACAGAAAAGTATCGGTATTTCCCCCAGCTTAAAGTCTAAGTTTAATTTTTCTTCTCTTCTTTAGAAACTCACATTAATTAATAAAAATATTTCATTCAATAAGAATTGAAATTACTGAACTTAATTCGGGCTTAAGTTCAGTAATTTCAAGAAATTATTTCTACTACAGATCAATTAAATCTCAAAATTTCCCCAAAATTGAACAGTTAAGCAATTTAGTAAAATTCTATCAGTAAAAATAAAATTAAATTATACGCCCACTAGTTTCCACACCTCAAATAGAAGGTAAAACTTATAATCAAGATTTTTTCTTTGCTGACTTTAATACATCTAATTTTTTTTCATTATAAACTTATAAAAATAAATTATCTTAAGTTAAATTTAAATACATACATATACATACGTATATATGTATGTATATGCAATTATTTACTTCATAGAAGCATTCATACATTAATCACTCAAAACTCAAAACCATGATGTTTTGTTTTAAGCAGTCGAAGTGGATGCACGCATTCGCTTAACATCATTTCCCACCCAATAGCTCAGTTGATAAAACATTGGCAATTATGGTGGGAAGCGCAGTTGAGGAGGTCGCCATTTCCATCGAGTTGGTTGAAATCTGCTTTTCCAGAATATTGCAAGAGACATGACCTGAGTGTGAATAGGACAACAGACAAGCCGTGGTAAATGTAGATAGCAGGATAAACCAAAATGTGAAAAACAAGCCGCGTCGTAAGTTTTGCCACCAAGGATCCAATTTATATGGTAACAATTCATCTAATGTCAAGGAAGAGGAATATCTAAAATAATTTAAAGGAAATTAAAACAAAAATTCAAGTGCTGCCCCAATAACTAAAATTTATTGAGCCTAATTAATTACGACTACAGTATTTTGACTACGACTGCGAGGAAAAAATATTGCAATGTTTCTTTTTTAGTATAGTTCAAAATCATCGTAACCGCGGTCGAAATACGACACTCGTAATTAGACCCATTATATTTAAAAGCAATTACTCATTTAAACAGAATATCGGCTCATATTCTGATACATCCTTATTGACATAAATTATGTGATTGTTATCATCCAGGGTGTGATAACCACTCAACAAAGCCTTGTTATTGTGATTGCAATCGCTGATATATTGCTGATCGTGATAATTCTTCAAGAGGGTTGATGTCTCATTGAGTGCCATTTTTTCTTTTTACTTTTACAAATTTTTTTGTTTTTACTGAAAATTTTCCTTAAAATACTGCTGAAGTTTAATTCGTAGTTTCGGCCTTTTTTGAAAATGATCATTAACACAAAAAAATAGTTTTTAATTTGATTGATGCGTATGAAGAAGAGTTAATGCGGCTGGTGTTGGCAGCTCAAGTTTTATTGGACAACTGTTTTGGTTATTTTAAAATTTCACACAGTTAAATAAAATTTGTTGTTTCTTTAATTTAATTTGTATTTTTCGTAATTAAAATAATGCCAACAATAAAAACAGCAACAATAGACTGTCATGTAAACAATATTATCTCAAAAATTAAGCTGTAGCAGATATTTCAATACATACAACTGCACAAACTTCGAATGTCTCTCTTTATAGAAGAATTAAATAAAAGCAGCAAGAGTAAGCTAGAGAAGGGCATTATCGCACACGTGATTGCCGTGAATCACGCATTGGTGTTGTTAAGAACTCAGGGTGAGTGAATGTGCTTAAAAAGAAATTGCAATTGAGAAGTTTGGTTTAAGATGGAGAATTGTAAATACAGTTAGACCTCGATTATCCGCAATGGTCGGGACCGGGAGAATTCTGGATAATCGATTTTACCGGTTAATGTGGTAACAGCTTTTATTGGTTTTTTCATATTTTTTATTCATATTTTTGTACTTATTTACATATCTTTGTATATACCGCATAAAATAAAAGAAAGATTCATGGATTTTATCTTGTATTTAATCAAAAAATGCATAAATATGTACTATAAAGGTAAAAATATTTTCGCTGAAAACGATTGCGTGCTTGAAATCCCGGATAAAAGGCAAAAAGAAAACAATTACAATTTTTTCCCCCCCGGATAATTGACGTTGTGCGTTAATCGAAAAACGGATTATCGAGGCCTTACTATAAAATTTAATTCGTTTGTGAGTGCGAAGATTTTGCACAACTTCGACAATGAATGTCCCACGGCCAGGGCCCAGTCGTTCTTCAAGGACTCCCAAGAACATTGAACTGGTTGAAAGCAGTTTACGTGAAAATCCGCGACTTTCAATACGGAAAAGAGCAGCCACACTGGGACTACCAAGAGCGATTATTGATGAAATTTTTAAAAAGGATCTAAAGTTACATCCTTTTAAAATTCAAATCGTTCACGAACTGAAAGAAATTGACTTTGATTTACGCAAAAATTTTTGTCAAACGATGTTGGAGCGTTTTCGCATTGTAAATCCCATTTTTTGGAACGACGAGCCTCATTTTCACTTAAACAGCCACATCAACAAGCAAAACTGCCATTACTGATCTCCAAGAACCCGCAACCCTCGACTGAAACATCGAAAACCATTGAAGTGCGCCAGGTTAACTGTTTGGTGTGCTTTATCCACGCATGAGATAACTGGACCATTTTTTTCAAAAATTCTCGAGGCCAGGCGACAAATGTCAACTGTGAAATTTATCGAAGCATGATTACGGAATTCTTTTTGCCAAACCTGCGAACTCATCGTACGATGACGTTCTTCACAGACGTCATTTCAAAAGGTTGGGCTGCACACACAGCCAGAGCTTCGATGAATTTGCTTCGGGAAAATTTCCTTCAAAAACTGATCAGCCGCTTTGGGGACATACCATGGCCACCGAGGTCGCCCGATCTAACTCAAATGGCTTTTTTTATGGGACGACCTCAAAGAGAAGATTTATAATGAAAATTCCCAATCCCTTGTGGCTTGAAATGAAAATATTCGTCGAGAAATCAGCTCAATTGAACCAAGTTTACTGCAACGTATGGCTCCGTTTTGAAAAGTGTGTTTAACCCGATGGAAGACATACTCTTTAAAAAATAAATTCCGCATTTCCATTCTATCGTGCTCTTAATAAAACTATGTGTCATTTATTACGTTTTTTATTTAAGTTTGAAAATATATAAATCTTCTACCAGGCACCCTGTATTTAGAAAAATCACACAGCGAAGTATAAAAAGAAAATACATTAAAATAATATTATGCGAAAGAAACTGTAAAAGAGATTTAATGATTGTGCGAGGGAGACATACATAAATTAAAAATTGTCTTCCGTCTCATCATGTAAGTCATCTCTGATTTCGATTCTTCCGATCACATAGTTTAACAATTGCTGGCCAAGAAGGTGCTTCACGGCGACCCAAAAATGCTTTAGTCCTTTAGTCACACACGTCAGGTTTATCTGTGTATCAAATAGGACAACAAATATAATTATTGAATTTTTCTCAATGGGAGAACTTCTCACAAGTTACAGAAATGGGGCATTGAACAAAAACTGAGCAATGCCCCATTTGTAACTGTAACTGTAACTTGTGAGAAGTTCTCCAATCGAGAAAAATTAAATAATTATATTGGTTATCCTATCGTCAAGTCAAGTCATCAAGTCTCATCAATTTGCGTGGTAGAAAAGTATTACGAATGACAAATCAAAACGAATAAGCAAACTTGACTGGTACGGTCAAGTCTGTACACCCCTCCATTATCTTTTCCTCTCTCTCCTAAAAACTCAAGACTTGACGAGTCAAACCTGACCTGTGTGAAAGAGGACTTAGTTTTGCGAACTGTGACTGCGAAATTTTCC
The DNA here is from genome assembly GCA_905220375.1 of Tachina fera. Taxonomy (NCBI): domain Eukaryota; kingdom Metazoa; phylum Arthropoda; class Insecta; order Diptera; family Tachinidae; genus Tachina; species Tachina fera. Next base: position 63,252,656 of record LR999963.1, read on the forward strand.
CAAGTTTTGTAATTGAAACATATATGTATTGCACTATTTTTATTAATGGCAAGGTTTTTAATTGTCATCTGTCAAGTAGTGACACGTTAAGTGTTGACAACTATTAAAATTGCGGCTTATTTAAAATGAAATGTCTCATAGGAATAAGTAGTTAGCACGTTGGGTACAAACTCAAAGGTCTTGGGTTCGAGCCCGGTTTCCAACAGTCATTAAATAATAACACCACGCATTTTTCTTATGTGCATTAGTGTCTTTCTGTATCAGTTGTTGGAGTAAGGTTCAAGTGATGAAGGCATAAACACTGGTCACTGAACTACACAGGCTTCAGCGGATACTAATCTTTGTATAACTTCAGAGGGCTCTCATTCGTCGTTATTCTTTAGCAGAATCATAAGCGAAGTAATTAAAAACGAACAAAAATTGCTACTAAGCACACTTTAGAAATTTTAATACACCTCATTAACACCAGAGGCGCTACAACACTGAATTATTAAAAACGTTCAAAAAAGAAATAAATCAGAGTTTTCAAGTAATGAAGCTTTCCTGAAGAAGCATTCATTGCGTGTGTGTTACTTTTCTTGAAAAAAAACAATAGTTTTTAAAAAGCATGGCTCCAAAACATGTAAATTTTGTATATAACAAATTTTAAAAATTTATTCCAATATAACGTTGTTGACATCGTGTGACAGGCCCTCACTTAAAACTTTGCTTGCAATGATGTTCTCCAATTTTTTAAATTTTTTCAAAATAAATGTAATTTGAATAATTTGCAAACCTCAATCTATCGCTAAAGAAAAAAATATGTATACCCTATAAAAGTTTTTTGGTTATTAAAATTTATAGATATGGTTTTCGCAATTTAATGTATTCGTATTCTTGAAATGTTTACTTCCCCAATTTTGTGATTTTCCTTCCTCGACATCTGTTTCAATATCTTCTGGGAAGCGAACTGAAATAAAGTTACTGTGTTGCATTTCCTATCACGAGCACCACAGATTAAAAATTAAGTTCAATTAATTAAACAATCATTCTATTTTGTAGACAACATCAAGCCTTTAAAAAAATGAAAAAAAATAATACATTATGTCTCAATGTTTGTATTATTTTTCTGGTTTCTTATCACTCGCGCCCGAAATTAGAGTGTTACCTTAAGATGCAAAAGTATAATATATATGTATATATGTTTATGTATACATATATATGTATGTACATGTACATATATATATATATATATATATATATATATATATATATATGTACATATGTATATATGTAAATGAAAAACAAATAAACTCTTTGTTTTTTTAATGCCTAGATAAGATTTAACTTGTACTCGTACACGTTTCTCTGTCTTATCAAAATTAATTTCATTCTTTTTTTAAGAATGTAGAATACTTGTGAATTTTGGTCTACATACTCATATTTTGAATATATGTACATATATTATTTTAATTTCCTTATAGATATTTGTTGAGTAATATTATTAAATTAATTAAGTCTATTTAAGCTAATGAGCGGCATACATATTTTAAAAGAAAAATAATCAGGGCCCCTACTATAGCTCGGCTGGGTAAAATAAATTAATATGTAAAGGTAATGTATTTTCCTTTACATGCATGTATGCCCTACAAACATTTGGAAGATATCTTACCCAGTAGATAAAAATACAATATCTTATTTTTATCATTTAGAAGAAAATCATCAAAGCAATACTTCTTTGATATTAAAATATTTTCATTTAAGTGATACTTTTTGAATGAACAGTTCAAAATGTATTGACTATTTATTTTATCCTTTAACAAGGTATTTTGTGTTATTAAAATGTTGCATTTTGTTCAGCCTGGTGTTTTATCACATGCGCAATAAATTTATAATATCAATATGTTTTTAACTAGAAGATAAAAAAATAGTTAATTTAAAATAAAAATAATCAGAAAATTTTCAAAACATTATGTCAGGAAATTCCATTTTATACTAAACATATGATGACTCCTGTGATGATAAACTGAATTTAATTGACCATAACAATTGCTTTAATTTTAAATTACTGGTAGTATTAATTCAGGAGTGACTTTACGATCCTTTATTTTTCTTACTTCATATAATTTTGTCAAATTGTACTTTAGGAGATAATCTATCGTTATAAATAATTTATCTTCCTACAGATAATCTGGCAATATCATAACTAATTCTATAAGATGATTATCTAGTAATATCACAAACTCTCCCGAAAGGGGAAACTTCCGCAATACGAATATGATTGTTGCCGCCATAATATTTTTCTTCCAAGAAATACGATTTCGAATCATTTTCGTATCACTTTGCTTATAGGGTGTGAATACATATCTATGTATGTATATATTGTATGTGTGTATGTTGCATATATACATATATAAACAAAATTAAATCCGATATATGTATATATATATATATATATATATATATATATATATATGTATATATATGTTTATATATATAAAATAAAACAAATATCGTCCAAATATATTTGTAGTTTTGACATTAAACATATTTGCTGTTGAATTCGTGAATTTCTCATCTCCCGTCGAGAGGTTAAGAGCCTATATAGATCAGCTGCCAACTCTGTTTTAAGAGTGGCCGCCGCTGATGTTTTCCCGGTTTATTTTCAAGTTATTTTTCATGCAAACTAATACATCAAACACATTCACGACAGCTGGCTACCGACTACACGGCAGCAAATGCCACTACCAACAATTCTTGCCGTGTGATCAGCTGCTTAATTATATTGACAACGACAGCAACATCATAAGCACCTGAAATTTGCTCAAATATTGTTTTGAAAATCACATTTTTCAAATCACTTGTGAATTTAAAAGTAATAATGATCATGCAGATATTTTTTCACTCATTATTTCAATTTTTGTGTTGCATAAAGCATCAAATGTCATTACAATATAATAATATGCGATCACTTTAAAGTAATTTTACAATTTTGACTGAAATTTAAAATTGTGTGGCTTTGCATCTGCCTTGAGTTGTTAAGAAGATGGGATTTGATAGTTATTCTCCGCCAGAAACTTTTATTTAAATAAAAACTTATATTTTCGATGATGAATAGTTAAAAACGAAAGAAATTTTGGGATAATAATTGCAAGTAAAAGATGCCTGAAATAAATGACAGGGTCAACACTAGTAATAGATTGCATCTGCTTTCCGATGGTGAAGACAAAGATATACACCACAATTCTAAATAACAATTCCCTGGGAGTTTTTTGCTCTATTCCCTCTTTCCCTGTTCTAAATAAAATCTCCCAGGGAAATGTTTCCCGTTTCCCATTTCCCATTTCCCTTATTCTAAATGAACTTCAAATTGGGAAACTCTTCCCCGGGAATAAAAGTAGGTATTACGCATGTCAAACATAGGGAGAATGTAATAAAAAAAACTTGAAAGATTTTCCGCCAAAAAATTCAAAGGGAATTGAACAAATAAATGTAAGTATTAAATATTTTATTTTTAAATCAGATAAAAATATTAATTATTCTCACTTCAAGGTCGAAAAACACAAACAAAAAGCAAATGGAAATTCTTATAAATACTATGGAATTGTATCCAGAAATTTGCACGCGAGGTTTTCAAGGGAAGCAAAGAGCTCTTGAGAGTCTGGGTCACATCAGGGTCACCATCAAAAAGTATTGCCGAAGGGAAAAATAAATAACAAAATTAGTCTCTAGATAACAAAATTGTAGGAAGAGTTCAAAAAAAGTTCAGGTTTGGTGCTATTATATATTACTATTTAAGAATTCACAAATAATAATATTTTTGTAAATCACAAAAGAAAAATAAGCGTAGTAGGCTTAGAAACTTATACAATTCGATATGAATCCAGGCACATTCACCAGGTAGTAGCGGAAATGCAACTGAGCTATTTTTTTTAATTAAAGTTCATCCGAAACTTTAAAAATTGTTTACAAAAGAGAAATTAAAAAAAAATTTAAAAATTTTCAATATGAAAAATATGTTATTAAAAAAATTATTTGAAAATCAATTTAACAATACGAAAAAAACTATTAAAAAATTGTGAAAAGTGAATTGCAAATTTTGTTAGTGGTAGCTGCCGTGGAGAAATTGTTTCAACTTTTTGTGAATAATCTTTATTATTGCGTTACAACAAATTCTATTTTTGATATTTTGGATGAACTAAAAGCCATGTCGTTTTTTTCATTGTTGTATTTTTTCATTGTTCTTGTAATCCTGATATTACCTGGAAATAAATGTGCCTTGATATGAATCTATTTTATTTTTTTATAAGCCTACTACGCTTATTTTTCTTTTGTGATTTACAAAAATATTATTATTTTTGAATTCTCAAATAGTTCTTGAAAGTCTGTGCATGAGATAAGAGGTTTGTGACTATTCAAAATGTGTGGTTGCAGTCTACTGATGATTTGTTACAGCAACAATGAAATGCATATAGACCAAGCTGAACCACCAGCGAATAAATTTCAAATTAAAATATAATTATGGCAATATGTCGAATTGTGTTGATTTTTAATGTTTATAATAAATTATAATAAACAAAACATTTTATTTCATGCTAGAAAAAAATTGGTCTTACTTTCCCAAAAAACTTTACTGTGTATTTGCTACTGGAAAAGTACCCAGGCAGACATAATATTACTTTTTTGAAATAGAAAAATACTGTTTTGTACCACATACGCCACTTTTCATAATTTATTTTTAAAAAGTAGCTTTTTGTTCATATGTATACAATTTTACTGCTGTTTATTGAGAAACTTGTTGCTGAGAAGAAAATTAATACTTCAAATAAATTTTTCTTAATGTCCATCGAAATAAGTCGTTCGGTTTAACGATAACCTCAAAATTAAACAAAAACCTTAAGTACTTAACCTTAACTTAATCTAATTTAATTTAATTATTTTTTTATTCCTTGCAGTGTAAGTAATTTCGACAATTCATTTAGAAAATTTTCGCGAACATGCTGATTTCGCGTTTTTTCGACTTTATTTTATTTTTAACAGTTTTGGCGATTTCTAATAAATTTTAGGACTTGTTTCCAAATTTTAAAACTTCTCGCGAATTTTTGTAGTGTTCGCGTTGAAAGCGATTTCTTGCAAGTATTCTTCTTAAGAGTTACTTTCTAATAATATTAGACTTTGCTTTCACATATGCTGCTGTTAGCAAAGTTTTTGCGAATTTTCGCCATTTTTACGTTTTTACGAAGTTTTTAGCATTTCTTATGGTTTTATCCATTTTAATAAAAATTATAGCTCGTTTAAAATTTCGCAATTTTTTGCGAATTTCTGTTTTTTTGCGAAAGATGTAATTTTTCCAAAGTTTTTGGGTTTCTTTATATATTTTTATTTACAAACTTAAAATCTAAAACATTTTGCAAGCTTTTTTTAATCTTCATAATTTTTAACGCTTTATCTCGGGTTAATGACTCAATTTTAGTTTTGGCCTTGTTAGCAATATTGCGAATTTTTAAGATTTTTTTAGAGTTTAAGAGACTTTTATTAATTTCATGACTCGATATCGATTTTTGCATTAATTTTTATTTGAAGTACGCAACCTAATTTTTTGCATATTATGGAAGTAATTTATGTCGCTGTTAATATTGCAAATATACCCATAGCAAGGCAGAGATTTCGAGTACATCGAATTCTTGAAGTCAAGTTCATCGAACTATGCGAAGTTCGTCGGACGTTAAATTTATTTTTGTATGAATAATTTGACGCAATAGCCAAACAAACAGTGGCATTTACAGCAAAACAATATTTATTAAACCTAAAAATAGTTGAAATGGAGGAAAATGAATGCTAAATATCTCAGAAACCATAATTAATTTCGCGAAACATATTTTAGATTCAGAAAGGGGATATTCAAAATATACATATGTATATACCCCATAACTATGTCATTTTTTTAAATGGTCGGTAGGTCAACCAAATAATGGGCTCACGACATGACTACCACAAACGAACGTGTTAATGTTAAATGGGAAAGCTTTCGAATTTTCATAAACAAATAATGTTATTTTTTTTTTGAGTCGTTAGTTAAGCAGCCTTGGGCTGGGGAAAATCTCTCTCGCGTCATCGTAATTATTTCTTAAGTGCGGTCAGGCTTGTGTTAGTTGTTTGGCCTTCGAGAGTTTTACGTCTCACTCGCGCTGGTTCACTGACCTGCCACGGATTACCGTACAATCTTGGGATATTTTGTGGAATTTCTTTAACAACCACGTTGCTACTTCCTATGTGAAGGCATAGGTCGTGTACAGTCAGTCACAAAACTTTTTAAAATACTGTTAATAACATCTTGGGCATATGGTCTACGTTACTCCGCCCATATTTGTGCAACACCATATTATGCAAATTTACCTTGCATTAATACAGGGTGGCCCAGAAAGACCGAAGTGGTGTAAATTCCTTATAACTTTTTATTTAAGACATATTTTTTTAATTTTTTGTTATTTAAATACAGTAAATTTATAGGGAATATTTTTAGATTAGTTGTTAAAAATGATATCCCGCAAGTGGAGGCCATTTTCTGCTTCGCACAAATGATCTCTTTTCAACACATTTTCCATGACCTTTCGCAAAACTTCCGGTGTTATGTTGTTAATTTCGTCTGGAATATTGGTTTTTAATTCCTCAATAGTCCTAGGCTTATTAACATAAACTTTCCCTTTTAAATAACTCCAAAGGAAACAGTCTGGAGCGGTTAAATCCGGGGAACGCGGAGGCCAATTAAAATTGATTCTACGCGAATTTATTCTTTCCCCAAAGATGTCGCGTAAAATAGCCATTGTGGCCCTCGGAGTGTGCGCTGTGGCTCCATCCTGTTGGAACCATATTTGCGGATGGTATTCCACGGCTGGCCTTACAAAATTTTCCAATATGGCCCGATATCGATCACCATTGATGGAAATGACGACATCTCTTTCATTTTCCAAAAATTATGGACCAATGATCCTTTCTGAAGAAACACCGCACCAAACAGTACACTTAACTGGGTGTAATTGTCGTTGATGAAGTACTCTCGGGTTTTCCTTAGCCCATATCCTAAAGTTTTGCTTGTTAACAATCCCATTTAATTGGAAATGGGCTTCGTCACTCATAAATAAGTTATGAATAATGGAAATGGAAAGAGCACATTTGTGCGAAGCAGAAAATGGCCACCACTTGCGGGATACAATTTTTAATAACTAATCTAAAAATATTCCCTATAAATTTACTGTATTTAAAAAACAAAAAATTAAAAAAATATGTCTTAAATAAAAAGTTATAAGGAATTCACACCACTTCGGTCTTTCTGGGCCACCCTGTATGTTTACCCTGCTAGCATTTTTGGAAATTTTTAATTAAATTCGATTCTTTTTCAATACTTTTAAGTAATCAAAAAACAAGAATATGCACTCGTTTTCTGAGCATAAAAGATAGTTTTGTCGGGAGAAAATTGTACCCCAACCGGCGACTCTTCTTAATGAGTCATTTGTGATTGCTTTTTTCTATTTCTATGGAACCATTTTTATCCCTTTTCTAGTAGTATTTAAAGTCTTTTCAGAATCGTTTTCGGATTATTTACTAGTCTTGTTTCGCTTCATTTTTGCATCTTTTTCGAATTGTCTTTCAGTCATGTTTCTTATCAATTACGAGTCATTTGTGAGAAATTTATAAGTCTTTTTATTGTCACTTATGACTTTCAATAAATTTCATAAATTTTGTAAACAAAACTACAAAGAAAAATAAACACAAAAGAAAATAAAACAAAAATCAGAGAGATTTGAAGTTACTGCCGTCGATTTTATTATGGGATTTATTAATTTATCAGCGATTTTCCTGAAGTTGCAGACTTATTATATTTCATCATTTAATTTCATATTCAATTTAACTTTTATAAATGAAAAAATAATGTTTTTGACATTTATTCAGGAATACGTAAAGCTTGCCCCGTTATACTTAAAAATAACATATCAAGTAGTGTTGAATCATCTATCTGCGTAAAATATGATCATAAACCAATAATTATTGTCACTTTTTAAACACCTGCATGATTCGTTGCTGATTACGCATTTATCAATCTTCCAGATGAGCAAAATATAATAATAACTAACGGAAATAATTGTCAGATTTTAAACGTCTGAATGATTAATTTGCGATTGCTATACAATTTTTATTGTACTTTAAATCGAATTATTTTTATCCATTAGCGCGAATCATTTTTGAGTCCTTTTTTGATCGTGTAAATGATTAATCAGTTTTTGATCACCAATAGTGATCTAAAAAAATACTCAGCAAGGTGATTTTTCAAAAAAGAATCTTTCAAATGCTAGATGGGTAATAAATAATAAAAATAATAATTAATAAATAAATATAATAATTCTCATGCATATACTTAAATAGATATGTATGTATGTATGCATGTAAGTACATACATATGTGCATATGTGCTTACAACTTAAATTCATAACTATTTGTTACATTTCATGGTCAATCACTGAGAATTTCTCTATCACTAAGTGAAAATTTAATTAAATAATTAAAAAAATATAGGAAAAATAACACAATAATAACAGTAATAAAATGAAAACAAAAATGAACTGCAAAACAAAGATTATTTTAACATACCGTAATTCCTTAAAAGATTACATCAGCCGCGCGTACCAGTGATCCATATTACAATGATTATGCCGTCCACAATGATGAATGTTACAAGATGTAAGAATACAAACAAGCTCAATTGTCAATTGTGTACACATTCTTGGGAGTGTGTAAAGTTGTGCAATATGCAGATGGATTCCCATACACTACTGGCTACCTACCACACCACTTAGGGGCATGCATCAATGAATTAAACAAACTGCTGATAATGGAACATCATTATCATCGTCAGCATCATTGTGAGCTTTCTAAGCGCAAGTATAATATTAGAAACAAATCAATTGTTTTAATAAATATTCATACAAATGCAAAACAAATTATTGATAGAAAAAAAAATTATTATAAACAAAAACAATGAACACAAAAATTATCTAAAAGTCAATAAACTTTATTTGTGTTTTATTATTAAATGTTGGATGGTGGTAATGAAGAATGTGGTGGTGTATGATTCGTACGATACCGATGAATTTAATTAGTTTTATATTAATGTGTAGAATTTGATGAAGATTGATGTGATTGTGTTTTATTATTTAACACACGTATTCTGGCAGCTTGTGAATTAAAATGCATTTTATAAAATTTGGCAGGTTGATGTTTCAAATTCCAGGGAGTAAAATTGAAATTTTGTATATCTTTACAGTCAACTAAATTGTTTGGTTCATTTTTACGATGTTCCATAACATATTTGCGAATTTGTTGGATATCGTCACTATTGCGGCAAATGATTTGCGATAACGTTGTCTCATAAATAGTTCTTAATTGATCTGTTTATGAAAAAAATATAGATTCAGTAATATATTTTTTTAAATATAAAAAGTAGAGCTACCTTTAGTAAACTTTTGTGCTCCAATTTTGCGTTCATACCAAAAGGAGTCACCACGCTTTAAACGTATAAATTGATCAGCAACCAAACAGGTTAATAAGGGACCAAATATAGCACCTTCTAAAGGAGGCTCGCTTAATGCTCCAGTATACACATCAACATCTTTTGGAGAGCTATGTGAAAGTAAAAAATTCATAAGTAAAATATAGTTGGAAAAAAACTTTATTTTCAGATAAACTAAAAATAAATTTCTTAACTTATTATTATGCCTTAAAGAGCTATCAATAGCTAACAAAAAGTACTGTTTAAAAATATAATTTAGTGTTATTTTCAAAGTTACTAAGGTTAGCTAGGGGTTAGCTTAGCAAGCTGCTGGTGAAGAAATGAAAAATCTGGGGGTACAGCTCACTTGGGTCCAATGCGATGATCCCTTTGTGCTACCTGGAAGTTGAAAGTAGTAGAATCAGAGAGAATAAAATAGAAGATAGGTGGGTCGGGAGAGGGTCCAGTACATACACATGCTATAGAGAAGAATTAACGGCCATACAAGCCGCTGCTCCTACTGTATAGACTTAGGTTTCTAAGTCTTATTTCCGATAACGCGGACAAGCTATTGAAGAATATTCTGCCAAGGAAGCATAGATGAAGATCCTCCTAAGCTAGGCAGAAGCAGAGAAGATGCGAAATCCTTTCCTCCTCTTCCTCATCATTGCAACTGTAGCAGTAATCATTATACGGGAGACCCAAACGTTTAGCGTGGGCCAAGAGATTCCTCAGGTGCTTTCTGGTGAAGCTAATAAGGTTTTTGGTTCTGTTGATATTTAGGCGAGGCCAAAGGGTTCGCGATACAACGATGTTGGCTCATTGTGCCATTAGCTCTGAGCTGAATTGAGAAAGGCAGTATCGAAGCGTCTCCAGCGGGACGAGAGAGGAAGCCTACAGAGATTATTAATATCGACTATTCCAAGTAGGGTTCCTTCCATCTTTACCAGGGCATCCGCAACTAGATTGTCTGATCTTCACAGCTTGAACCGAAACAGAAAAGAACGAAACAGAAAAGGCAGTATCGAAGCGTCTCCAGCAGGACGAGAGAGGAAGCCCACAGAGATTATCAATATCGACTACTCCAAGTAGGGTTCCTTCCATCTTTGCCAGGGCATCCGCAACTAGATTGTCTGATTTTCACAGGTTGAACCGAAACAGAAAAGAACAAAACAGAAAAGGCAGTATCGAAGCGTCTCCAGCAGGACGAGAGAGGAAACTCACAGAGATTATCAATATCGGCTACTCCAAGTAGGGTTCCTTCCATCTTTGCCAGGGCATCCGCAACTAGATTGTCTGATTTTCACAGGTTGAACCGAAACAGAACAGAACGAAACAGAAAAACTAACGACTTGTTTTAGATTTCTATAAACAAAGAAGAATCAGCTGATTCGTAACAGAACAGAAAGGCTTTAATATGACTGAGTCTGGCCAGGGTTTGAACTTAGGCTTTCGAATACCGCCATTTGCTTATTATTTGACGCACTAACTACTTTGTATGAAACACCACGGAAATTCATATTGAAAAAGCAAAAAACGAACATGATAAAAATAGAATTGAATCATCGGTTTAATTTGTTGCTTCCTTAATCATTGAAACTTATATTGAAGATCTGTTCTACAGTAGCAAATATTAGAAAATCAAATTATAATACACACACCTGTATATTTCTCTTATCGATTTTAACGCATCCTTGTCCACAGCTTGAGCCATTTGTTCCCACGTATCCACTGGCGATAATTGGCAGTGCCGTCTATAAACTGGATAAGCTGGTAAGCCATGATCTCGACCACGTTGTATGTTTAACGAAACCAAGTCTAAGCCACATGAGGGTAAATGATCATCTTCGAAATCCTCGAATAAACGTTGTGTAACTTCCACAGAAAAGAAGCGATCGACTCGTTGTACTGGCGTATTAGTGGCAATTAATAAGGCATTATCTATGCCACCGCTAGTCCATAAAGAAAAAGGATTGAACAACATCTTATGAAGCTCTATATACTCTGGATTGCTGCGATTGTTGGTGACATTAAATAAACCCTTGAGACATGGTAATTAAATATAAAAATTATAGCACAAAATCTTTAACTTTAAGATGTGTACAATAAAACTTACCGGCAATAGCGTATGAGCAAATCGAAATGCTGCCGCTGCGAACTCATTTGCTATCGAAGGATTTACAGCAGCATCATAAGTATCAGGAGCATTTAAATCCTTAACATTTGGCGTTAGTTCTTTCTTGTCAGCCCATTCTCTGCCCAAAAGTATGGGCAGAAATTCATTGTAGGTAATATGAGCAATTTGGGCACCAACTATTCTACGCGATTCTTGGAATATTGTTTCATCATCCCATGATGGATTCTCTGCCCGTAGACCTCGAGCCAGATTATTATGCTGCCTAGACCACAATAAATGCATAGAAGTTAAAAGCAAATTTTCATTAGCTCGATCATCTCCTGATTCAAAACAATACTTTCCCTGTTCTATCATGGCAGCACGATTGCAACCGTCATCAGGATTGGTCGATATGGGCAGTAGTTCTCTGCTATCGTTAGTTAAATACATACGTAAGAGACCATTGTTAAGGGAACGTAAGTGTAGTTGCCGCAAGTCCGAGTTTCCATACACCACAGAACCATCAATGAATGAGGTAGCCTGATTCAACTGCTGTCTCGGTCCGAAATGACCAGTAGCAGCTGGAGCGGAGCGCACAAAATTCATACAACTTAAGTTGTAGGCCTTGTAAAATGGATCGTCGGGCAAGATAGTGACTTTAAAGCATTCAGGATGTGTGTTGTTCAAAGGTGGTGTACAACAGTCTATAGATTCGCCTTCCAAAGAAGTTGTTAAGGATGTGGCTGTGATATCATGATCTAAAAATTGTCCAAACACCGCCAACATAACGGTAAAATTTGAGTCCGTTTCATATGAGGGACGATATATTTTTAGAGACACCTGACGTGCTGGCGGCAATAAACTAGTGCCATTCTTGAGAATTCCTCTGGGTAAAGAGATGCCATCTGAGTAGTCAGGATTCACCATGCGCCTGTAGGGTATCAACGATGATCCATAATGACGTGGATGATGCTTATTATTACAAACCCCATTGGAACGGCGAAATTTTGTATTAAAGTCGCAAACTATATTTGATGTTGGATCGGGCAGCACTATTTTGGGTCCACGGCCTATGTTTGATCGCTCCACACCACGTGTATAATTATATTTTGCAGCTATACTAACGGTGGCTTCATTCTCCACAAAACCTCTACGTGCCACCTTTCTCGCAGCTGAGTTAGAATTCAATGAACGATAATGGCGAAATGCTGGCGAATGAACTGGTGTTGGTTCTAAACTTTCTTCTAGAATTTCACGATCTCCTAAAGCCTTAATACCCTCACTAATTGCCCAATCCGTATCGCTGCGATTCAAATGAAAACGTCTTAAAGACCATTCCTCTTCCGGTTCATCAGGAAGGGGCAGCTTTATGCCATCTAATCTTTCACTTATAACAGTTAAGTTGACAGTTTGATTTAAATTACTTGCCGACTCATTTAATGCAAATGTCAAAACTGGCGCATATGAATATTCATTATTAATCGCTAAGACAATAACCAAAGATGCAATAATGATGACTCTAAATACATAAAAACAAACGTATAAATTAAAAAAAAAATCACATTCTCAAAATGTTATACACTTGTGGTACTTCACTGTTTTACACATTTTCTTTTCTTTTACTTTTCTATTTACATTTGATACATACTCTTACATACATACATCTGTACAATCACTACACAAGTATTTTCCCAAAAAAAAAAGTTTCAAACCGCAAAAAGAGAAAAACAAATACATACATAATAACTTTATTTTAAGAAGAAGTTTTTTACTCAAAGTGTGCAAAAAGTGTTATGCCATTAAATGTAGGTCAATAAACTGGGTTAACACTCGTAATTCGATACGATAACACTAAACACACTGCAAGAAATGAAGACTTTTGGTAAAACAAACGCACTGAACAGTATAGGTTCGTTAGTACTTCCAAAGGCTAATAAAACCCTATACTCAGTTTGGCGATCTCTAAAAATGGTGTCATTTTTTGATGTTAGCAAATTTTAGCGAAATTTCATTATTTTGGCATTCTTTATATCTTTAGGTATTTGCAAGTTATTTTAGGGCTTGTTTACAATTTATCGCGAATTTTTTATAACTATTTTCGCAACAAAAGTGATTGTTCTCAAGTTCAGTAATTTCAATGCTAATGCTTTCCTGCTAACCTAAATAGAAAAATGACAAAAATGGGAAAACAGAAAACTAATAGTGATACTTATAAATGTGTTTACCAAAGGTAAATCAACTGTATTGACAACAATCGTTTCTCATATTCCGTTTCATTGTAAATTTAAGTTAAATAGCTGATGTTAATAAGAATCTCTACCCAAGTAGATAGACTAGGGTGCTGATGAAGTGCGTGGCTGCACAGAAAAGTATCGGTATTTCCCCCAGCTTAAAGTCTAAGTTTAATTTTTCTTCTCTTCTTTAGAAACTCACATTAATTAATAAAAATATTTCATTCAATATGAATTGAAATTACTGAACTTGAGCCTGACTATGAATTATTTCTGATTAAAATTTTAAAGATTTTGAATCCGTATCAGACTTTGATATCTTTTTGATGTTACCAAGTTTTAGCGAATTTTTGATATCGTCCCAAATTGTTTCAAGTTTTTCACATTCCTTAAAATTTAAGCGTTTTGTAATAAATTCATAAGTTTTTATTTCAATTAAGAAACTATTCGCGAATTTTCGCAACTTTTTGTATATTGATTATTTTTGATAGTTGAAATCTGATGAGTTTTTCCGTTTAATTTTTAATGTGTAAACATCTATACGCTAGGGGATAAAAATCTTTTTCACAAATTTTGAATAAGATCGTAAAGCGTTATCAAATCGGTGTGAGCTACATATGTATGAGTAAATTAGTGTAATCATACGAACAAGAAGTACAGCTGCATAGAAATACACTCAACCGAATAAAGCATACCTTCAGGAGTAATGTTAATTTTAATAGAAATTGCTTGTGAAGTGTGATAGTGTTGCCAGTGGGGATAATTTTGTTAAAAAGTTGACAAATATAAAATAAATAAAATAAATATAAGCTTTTAAATAAAAGAACGTTTTAAATGTCAAATATTTGTTTAAAAGATATATAGCAGTCTTTATAAAGAATTATAATATTATATTATAACATATCTTCATTATGTACTGTTGCCTTACACTGAAGCTGGTGCACGACAATTGGTTAACAATCTCCATCTCATGTCAATTATTATGGGTGGAGATTTTAATACACATTTTGCAATCCCACAGTCGCAAGCTTTATCAAAATTTTTATTTGACGGACATTTCTAATTTTCATCAATTTTCTATTGAAAAATATTGTTTTTTTAATTGAAAAATAAATCCTCACAAAAACATATATGTGAAAAAATGCCAAGTTCCTGTCCAAAGTTTCGGCCATTAAAAGTAGTGAGATATAAATTTTGACCAAGTCTTGTTTGCCACAATACCTAACACAAAAATATGTTATGTATTATATAAATTTGTAATCGTAAGGGTGTCATATAATTTCTAGATAATTTGCTAACTTGAAATATTTTTACCGATTTAAAGAAATGAGCAAATAAAAATTTTTCTCTCCTTTTTCAGAAAAGTAAAAATATTGCCAAGTTAGCAGATTATCTAGAAATTATATGACACCCTTACGATTACAAATGTATATGTATATAATCAGCGTTGTCAACTCGGTGCTTTTCGCACCGTTTCTAGTGCTTTTTGAAATTTTCGACGCAAGAAATTTTGAAGTTAGTGCTCAGTGCTTTTTAAATTAATTTTTAGTGCTTTTTGTTTCGTGGCGGTGGCGCTAGACCCAAAATTCAAAAATAAATTTCCATATCTATTTTTTTTCGAGGAAGGCTATCGTTCAAAAAGCAGAACATTTCCAAAAATTCGAAAAAGGTTGTACAATGCTTGTAGAAATACCCTCAAACTTTAACATTTTAAGCATAATAAATGTAAAGAAGACATTAAGCAAGTAGGTACCCAAATATAGTTTAATAGCATCATCTTGTCTAGTTACTATAACAATGGATGCAGAATGGAGAAACTTTGAGTCCAATGTCGAGTTTTGGGCAGAAGTAAAATCTAATAAGTTTATGTCAAGTTAATGGATATAAACTCGTTTGAGGCATTATAAAAAACTGCATTTCAAAAACTGCAACTCAAATCATTTTAATATTTATAGTCTGTTAAATACGAAAATTCTTGATTCAAGATTTTTTTAAGATCAAATTCAAGATTTTTTTCTTAATAAAAATCTTAAATTAAGATCATATTCTTAACAATTTAAGGATATAATCTTAAAAATAATATTACGTTCTTGATTTTAAGACTGCGCTATTGAAGTTTAAGACCGCGTTTTTGATTTTAAGAATTCATTCTATTAATTAAGAATTTATGCTAAATTTGAGAACGTCAATCTTACTGACCAAACTTCAAGATTGAAATATTAAGATCTCTGCAATCTAAATTGAAAAATTTTGTTCTTAAATTTAGATCGTTTTACTCTCTTAGACCCAAATTCACAGTCATTAAGCTAGCTAATAGCAATAGTTTAATCAATAATATTTGATTCACAGCTTTTGGTTTAACATTAGTTAAACCGCCAAACGTCATTGGTTAAGAAATAGTTTTATACAACAGCTGCTTCATTGTAAACTCTATCAGCATTGATGTTTTGTGAATAACATAATATCCTGTGGTGAACAATTTTGGATACATTTCATACATATGTACGTTGTAAAGCATCTTCTTTGTGTTTAGCTGTAATACATTCTTTTTTTTATTTTCTATTATGTTTTTGGTTTTCCCGAACCAATTTCTGCACTAAGTTAATATCTTTCACGATAAACTTAGATGAGCGAGCACTTATTTTTATCAATTTTTAAGAAATTATATAATAAATGTAATCAAAAAGTATTAGTTAAAGAATAGTTATCATTTTATTTTACTAATAATTAATTTGAATTAAAACGTGTATCGGATGCCTCAAATTTGAAGTTTTAGGTATAAAATGCAAGGTCAACCGATCCCTTCATATCTTATATACATATTTATGTATAACATTTTTTTTTAATACAGGGTGGCCCAGAAAGACCGTGGTGTGGTGTGAAATCCTAATAACTTTTTATTTAAGACATATTTTTTTAGTTTTTTGTTTTTTAAATACATTAAATTTATAGGGATTATTTTAAGGTTAGTTATTAAAAATTATATCCCGCAAGTGGTGGCCATTTTCTGCTTCGCACAAATGTGCTCTTTCCAACACATTTTCCATGACCTTTCGCAAAACTTCCGGTGTTATGTTGTTAATTTCGTCTCGAATATTGGTTTTTAATTCCTCAATAGTCCTAGGCTTATTAACATAAACTTTCCCTTTTAAATAACTCCAAAGGAAACAGTCTGGAGCAGTTAAATCCGGGGAACGCGGAGGCCAATTAAAATTGCTTCTACGCGAAATTATTTTTTCACCAAAGATGTCGCGTAAAAGAGCCATTGTGGCCCTGGAAGTGTGCGCTGTGGGTCCATCCTGTTGGAACCATATTTGCGGATGGTTTTCCACGGTTGGTTTTACCAAATTTTCCAACATGGCCTGATATCGATCACCATTGATGGAAATGGCGACACCTCGTTCATTTTCAAAAAAATATGGGCCAATGATCCTTTCTGAAGAAACACCGCATCAAACAGTATACTTAACTGGGTGTAATTGTCGTTGATGAAGTACTCTCGGGTTTTCAATATCCCATATCCTAAAGTTTTGTTTGTTAACGAGGCTTCGTCACTCATAACTAAGTTATGAATAATGGAAATGGGAAGAGCACACTTTTGTGCGAAGCAGAAAATGTCCACCACTTGCGGGATATCATTTTTAATAACTAATTTAAAAATATTCCCTATAAATTTACTGCATTTAAAAAACAAAAAATTAAAAAAATATGTCTTAAATAAAAAGTTATAAGGAATGCACACCACTTCGGTCTTTCTGGGCCACCCTGTATAATAAAATAATTAAATTTATTGCTTTTTTACTTAAATTACGCGTTTTTTCATAGTTTCAGTGCTTTTTGAAATTTATAAGTTGACAACACTGTATATAATACATAACATATTTCTGGATTTTCCGATTGAGTACATCAATTACTATTTGTGTAAAAATGTCAGCTCTCTATAGTATAATATTCGGGCCTGTTCTGAAAATCACGACATGCCAAATCACGGTGATTTCAAGAAATTAATAAAAGCTAAATAATTGCTTTTGTAAATTTCACGATTTATAGCTTTAGAAGTTGGAAGAAAATATTCTATTATAAATGCAAAAAACTTAAAACGCAATAAAAACCCACTATCCAGTCAGCTACTAATAGTTTACTTTTGAAATCACCGTGATTTTCAGAACAGGCCCGATTATGTAAAATATTTCTGGGCCTGGCCCCGCCGAATTTTATATCTCCTAGTGCTCATGGTTCATGCAAAGTTTGGTATTAAAAAGTTAATGAAAAATATATGAGTAATAAATTAAAAACTGCTAAACCGAAGTACATGAAAGAAAAAGCTACGATTTATGGGTGAAGTCACGGCTACTTTTCAAAATAGGAAACTTTTATTTTGGATAAGTGAAATGTGTATGAAAAGTTTTAATAAAATTTATCTTAATTTTGAATTTGAAGTGCTTATTTCCACCACCTGATAGCAACTTCTGGTTTTTCAGATTTTTCTTAGTGATCTCTGATCTAAATTTATTTGTGTATCAAATTTAAGCTCGCTAGTGCGAATTGCAGTTTTGACGTCGTGGCCCCGTACACCGGATATAACTTTTTTGTTTTAAGATTTTCCCATTGGCTTACGCAGCTACACTTACCTTTAAACTTTATCAGCACTACCTCTCCCACTATTTCTAACTCAAAATGTTCTTGTGAGTAGCGCTTATAATTCATGCTAATTTTCTTCTAAAATATGCTAGACCAAAGTAGATTAAACACAAGGCTAACATTTTATGGGAGTGATCACGCCCACTTTTTAAGGTGATAGTTTAAAGTGTTTTGCACGTGCAACGCGTATGCAAGATTTCACTAAATTGGCTTGAATTAAAAGCTGGAAATTAAGTTTTTAGTTCAAAATAATATTAGCGTGGTCTCGCCCATTATGATAACATTTTTGGGTTTTCAGATTTTTCTAGTTGGTTTCTCACCTAGACCTGCTTGTATATCAAATTTCATCTCCCTAGCGTAACTTTCAATTTTTATGGGCGTAACCCTGCCCACTTTTCCAAGCTCAAAATTTTTTCGGCCAGTGCTTAGTATTCGTGTCAAGTTTAAGTTTCATTGCAAACGGATAATAATAACCACATAAATAGTATATCTAAATATGCTGAGCCGCAGGACATTCAAATGAGGTTTAAATTGTATAGGCGTGTCAACGCCCACTTTTTTTAATAAAAATTTTATAGCCTTGCATTACCACAGTATATATGGTTGTGAGAGACTTGGAGCCTATTTCAACAATTCTATTTAAATAACCATACTAATATTATTACTAATATTACAAATGTATGAGTTTGTTTATTTTTTTTAAGCTTTTTCACCAATAGAAAGCTACATTACCAGCGTCAAACATATCCAATTTTTTATCCGGTTCCGAGCCGGTTTTTTTTTAATAGGACCAGCACTCAGGGCATAACCCCTACTCATGCAATGCATTGTGCCTAAAATAGGAAAATAGGTTATAGGGAAGGAGAATAGAGGGAGTAGTGTCTGTGGAAATTCGATTTAAACTTTCACACGCTGGTAGTGACAGGAAAGTCCTCTGCAGGTAGAGTCTGAACTAGTGATGCACGAATATTTGTATTCGTATTCGAATTGTCGAATATTCGGCCATTTTCAGGCGAATACGAATGTATTTGTATTCGTCAAATTCATGCGGATTCGAATACGAATGTATTCGTATTCGCCAAATTCAGTCGAATACGAATACGAATATTTTTCCAAAGAAATTAAATAAATAAATGCATAAATCCTAAATGAAATTTAAATATATGACTAAAAATTTTAGTTTGTACAAATACATTAATTTTTTATAGAAATTTGCGCTTTTTATAATTTTTAAATATTATTCAATGACGATCATTAAAATTTTGGGTAATTTTTATTAACTTCAAAGTACGCCAACAAGAGTGTGAACTCCTTTTTCATAAGAATTTTTTAATATATCATATTGCATAAAATATTCGTATTCGTATTGGCGAATATCGTTTCAAATATTCGTATTCGTATTCGCGAATATCAAAAATTGACATTCGTTACATCACTAGTCTGAACACAATGTAACGATTATTTATTGCGGTGCGGTTTTCCACACGATTTTGAAGTAAAAATCCGCAGTGCGGGACGGAATAAAATTAAAATCTATTTTATTTTCATTGCGGAGTTTCTTATTCTCTCAGTTTTTGATACGTAGACGTAGTTTTTGAATAATTGGCTATGTTCACAACATTATTGTAAAAAAACATGATTTTGAAGTTCAAAAATTTTTGTCATAAATTATAAAAGTTTAAAAAATATATCAAATATATCTGCGAATGTATAAAATGTTAATAATTTTTATTTTTAGTTATAAAAATGTATGCACAAAAAAATTAATAAAAATTTAGACAAACAATGACAAGTATTCCCGTCGACATCTTCCGTTGTATTATGATTATTTTTGTCTCCCGCAACGAGAAATCGCACCGCACCGCAAACATTGTGTTTAGACTCGTAGTTGGTTCCACATACGAACAGTGCGGCTAAAAAAGGAATTCTCTCTGTAATATCTATACATCTTTACCTTAATATAGAAATGACCTAACTCATTATTTTTTAAAAATCGATATTTTTTGTATATTTTCATACAAGAACATCTAATGTATCAAAAAATGCAAAAATATTGATTTCCAAAAAAATAATTAGTTATGGCCTTTCTATATTAAGATATCGATATGTCTGAATTTATATTAAAATAGAATTGGAGAAATACAGCCCAATAATTATCAAGAAATTTATTTTTTTTTTTATAAAAATATAATCCACCAGAATCCAGAACTTCGAATTTTTGACGTCTGTTGCATATTTTGTTTCCAGTTATTTTATTTTAATTAGAGAGTAACCGATACCGATACTGATATATCGGCGATACTTCTGATTTGCCGATACATATATCGATATCGGCGATATTTTACTGTCGATACGAAGATACTTCTTAAATTTTATTAGAGCTGTTTTGAACAAGCAATTAAATTTTCAACCCTTTTTAGGGCTCCGTACACCAAAGGTGAAAAGGACCCTATTGTTTTCCCTACGCTGTCTGTCTTTCCATTTGTCCGTCACAGGCTATTTTCTCAGGAACCGTAAGAGCTACGGACCTGAAATTTGGACAGAGTATGTAGAACTTTGGCCGCTATAACAGCACATACATGACACTTAAAAATTAAAGTGTGTTCCAAAACGAGGGACGAAAAATTTTAAAATCCCATGTAATATATGCACATACAATTGTATGTACATATCGTTAACTTAATACGAAAAGGCCCTAACTCATGTTTTTCATAGTTAACATTAGGAGGAAAAAACTAAATAAAAAAAGATGAAATATTGATGCAACATTTTTTTAAACGCAATTTTTATTAAAAACACTTTACTAATTTTGTGTTATATTCATCTAATTTTTTTTGAAAGAGTTGTATCTAGTAATTAATGGACTATAGAAATATGCAAAAATATCGATTTCGAAAAATTATGAGTTGGGGCCTTTTCGTATTAAGTTAACGATATGTATGTATTTATATTGACACTTGAAATTTGTAAAATTAGTTGCATAATTCACAACAATCTTTATCGTGTATTTGTGTATCAAATACACTTTTTGTTTTTTAATTGTGAACACCCTCTGTGTAGTGTATTAATGTATTTTGTATTTTTAATGAAAAAAGAAGAACAAGCTACATACAAATTCTCTCAGAGAGCCTCTCTCTGAATACAACATTTTAAAAACATATGAAATAAAAGTATAATAGTGTATTTAATTTTTATATGAAAATTAAATACAACAAATGTTACACTCTTGTATTTAATATGATAATACAATCGATACAGAGATACAAGAGGTTTTGTGAATTAAGCCAGTGTTTTTTATACAAACTACAACAATTAACACCATAATTTAAAAAATTTAAATTAAAGTGTTTTTTATATCAGTTAATGTAATTTTGACTATGCTGTATCTTGGAAACCGTAAGGGCGACTTTTTGAGTTAAAGATTAGAGATTAAATTAACCTTAATCTTCATTTGCATTTTTTGAGCAGTCGATTATATTGGTTTACTTGCTAGTTTAAGCGACCAATCGTGGTGGTTTAATCTTACTTTACAAACACTTGTGAAACATAAAAATTTTTGTAAAAATTATATGATAAAATAATTTAAAACACATAAATATACATATGTATTTTGTATTATTTATATATTTCCTTTAACACGCGAAATATTTACTTGTAAATAATAAAATATTACAGTTTCTTCTTCTTCCAACAAAAAAATCAAAGTGTGTTGATAACATGTATGACTTTTGCATAGAAATTGTTGCCACTATTTTGTTTCTCAGTATGGTAATACTGCACATAACAAGAAGTTTAAACTACCACTCAAAAACATCAAACTCAATTATGTGAGATTAAGTTAATTTTCGGATTAGCTAATTAGAGAAATAAACTAATCTTAACCTCGAACCCAAAAAGTCGCCCTAAGCGGCAAACTCTTGAAATTTTCAAAAACGGTAAAATTAAAAAATCCCAAAATTATAAAATCGTCAAAATTAAAAAAAAATCGCCATAACGAAAAAAATTGTCAAAATTAAAAAAAATCTAACACTAAAATAAATCGCCTAATTCGAAAAAATCGCTGAAATGAAAAAAATCGCCAAAATAAAAATAAACCCAAAAACCAAAAAAAAAAATCGTCAAAACGAGAAAAAGTGTCAAAACTAAAAAAAAAATTGACATGAAAAAAAATCGCCAAAATGAAAAAAAACGCTAAAAACCTAAAAAAATCGTCAAAACGAGAAAAAAATGTCAAAACTAAAAAGCGCCTAAAGGAAAAAAATCGCCAAACTGAAAAATCACCAAAAAATCGACATGAATAAAAAAATCGCCTAAATAAAAAAATCGCCAAAATATAAAAAAGCGCCAATATAAAAAAAACGCCAAAACGTGAAAAAAGTCTCAAAACTAAAAAATCGCCAAAATTAAAAAAAAAACCCAAAGTTTAAAAAAATCGCCAAAAACCAAAAAAACGCCAAACGCCAATATTTTATACATACATATGTATAGGCTAAACTTCGTATTGAATTACATATCTAGTGTCCCTACGGAACCCTTCACGCGCGGGTCAAAGTCGCACTGCACTGAATTTATTTTGCATAACAACTAAGAGAAATAGCATATTAAAAGCTTTGCACCATCGTAGTGAAATGTTCTCTCAATGCTAAATCATGTATGAGTTTTTTTTTAATATAATTTGTATTTTGTTAATTTCAGAATGAATTCAAATATCAATTTTAAATATTAAAGGTATTCATTTCAGTTCTATTTCTCGTTGGAAAAATGGAAATATGTAATTTTTTACAACAAACACACGAAAAAATATTGAAAAAAATTACATTTTTCCATTTTTCCAACGGGAAAACCCTGAAATGAATACCTTTACTGTAATTTTGTATAATAAAACAATTACTCTACTTGAATTTTGTCAATTCTAACTTGAACTCAATTTCAATATGCGTATCGGTATCGGAATCGGTATCGGCGATATTTTTTTTTTTAGTATTGGTATCGAATCGGCGAAACGGCGTATCGTTACATCAGTAATTTTAGCTGACTTTTTGACTTTTTGAAGTGGGGGACAATGAATAGCGAATAAACTTCCGTCGATATGTTATTCAGAATAAGGATCTTTGTATCTATATACATATATAATTGTTTTTACTTTTATTATTTGATATGTTGCAAACAATTACTGAGGATTTGATTCCCTGGTTTTCGTTTCTTGGTTTGCTGACTTTTTTTACTTGTGTAGTGACTATTTGAAAAAAAAATATTTTATCTTGTTCTTGTTTCTAATTTTATTCACTTTCACTCACAAAAACGTTAATGCCAAACACCACTGCAATTGATGCATTTTACGGCGACGAGAACGTGGTGAAACTCCTCCCGGAAACACATGCACCGGACCGGGTGGTGTTTGTTGCACAAAAGCTGTAGTCAAAGGAGTAGTTTCGTCTACCATTTTATTATATTTTTATATTGAATAATGAAAAATAAAACCCGTAAGCCCGTTTACAAACAATGTTGTACACGTAACGATGGCTAAATAAAAACTAAACTCTTGGAAGGCAAATTTTAAGTAGACATAAACCAGTCAATAGATGTGATTCTCTAAGCGCATTACTAAGGTTTCGGTGAACAAGTAAAAGTAACAAAATACATAGGTACATACATACACACATATAAGCAAAACTAAAAGATGATAGTGAAGTTAATAAGAAAAAACTTAACATTTTGCTCATACATACTTACATATGTACATATGTATGCACATATGTATCTATATTTTAATAAAGATTTGTTTTGTTAAACGCAATTAAATTTAGTTCAAATATTGAATTAATGAATGTATATGATTGTTTGGAAATATCTTACAAAAAAAAACTGAATAAATTGTATTGATCTGGCATATTAAATGTATTAATTGCAACATTTCTTATAAAACTTAGAATTTATTATCAAAACATGTTGTATTATAAATATAAATTAAACAATTTTAAATGGACTATATAATTATATGTCCATTATTTCATCATTTTTCTTATAGGCATCATTGATGTATTCATAAGTTAGTTTTAGCAGATACTGAAATGATTTATTACTAACTAAATCTCCCAAGTCTGTGCTATTGACAAACTCTTCCATGGGCGGTAGAAAACTTTCAAAGTCACCATCTAAAAGCAAATACAACATATGATGAGTTTACATAATAAATAGATAAACATTTTGAAAGCATACATACCCGTCAGATGGCACAATTCTATGAGTTTAAAAAATAATAAATTCTGTATATAATCTATGGCCGAATTTGTATCATATTCTATCCAGTTGTCTCGTAGTATGGCGGCACGCCAAATTTTGTGGCGTGTTTCGAAGGGATCTTCCAAATAGTTTAATAGCTCCAAGGCCTTGCGAAAATCAAATTCTGTAGCACTTTCATTTTCCTCCGCAATAAATAACTTACAAAAAAAATAATATTTAAAATTTGCCTAAACCAACTAACGTTTAATCTACTCACACTTATAATTTCCTCTATCTTTAAGACTTTTTGATGTTCAACATCGTAACCAAAAGACAGTAATAAATTATCGCTTAATTGTTCTTGGTAATCAACAATATTCAATTCAGCATTAATTGTATCCAATTGTAAAGATAAATCTGAGCCTGTTGAGGCAAATGCTGACAATTTTGCCAAGGACAGCATGGACTGATAGGAATTTATTTTTTTTTTTATATTTATTTATTTTTATATATATATATTTATATTTATTTATTTTTTATCATCGAAAGATAAAATGTGTTTGTTCTTAAAACTTACCTTTTTCCTTTGTACAAACTCTGTCTCACTTTGGGCCAATTGAAAAAGTATTGTAGAGGCTCGTTCAAAATCACCATTGAATATAAGCTGTATCCAAGCCAGCGTCGGATGATCGCGCATAAATTGTGATAAAGCTGCTTGATTGCCTTTGAATCGCTCGAACACTTCACCCTGACGATTCTGTATTAAGTGCCAATTTATGGCGAATTGTGAAAAATCATATTCCTCGTATTTCTTAATATACACATCGAGTCGTTCCTGATTGTTGGTGACGTCGCAGAGCAGAACAAGACTTTGAAAATCCAAATATTTTTCGGCTAATTTTGCAGCAGCTTCATATTGTTTGTTGTCAACTGAAACAAATTGTTGTAGAGAAAATGATTGTATAGCAAATCTATTTTAGCTTTCCAAAGCAGCTATTCTATTAATGTGATATAACTTTAATCAAGAGAATAAACGAATATTTTTTTAAATAATCTAAAAAAAACTTAGAATTTATTAAGCATTATGTTTTAGGCACTTTTACTTTTCGTATGAAACTTTTCACTCATTTTATCGTAAGATAAAATATTTACTAACAATGTCGTGTAGTTTCGCTGGGATATCACGTCACCCAGTGAGGTCTTACCTTTACGGTCTTGAAATAACAAGAACTTAAATTAAATTCAAATTCAAATTCCATGCACTTTTACTTAAATGATTTCTATGTACATATATTGTGCTCAGTTTCTTTTTAACCGACTTCAAAAAAAGGAGGTTAACAATTCGTCCCTATTTTTTTGTTATACCCTTCACCAAAAAATTTACATACATACTAGTGATGTAACGAATGCCAATTTTTAATATTCACTAATACGAATACGAATATTTCAAACGATATTCGCGAATACGAATACGAATACGAATATTTGAAACGATATTCGCGAATACGAACACGAATATTATATGCAATATGAAATATTAAAAAATTGTTCTGAAAAAGGACTTCACACTCTTGTTGGCGTACTTTAAAGTTAATAAAAAGTACCAACAATTTTAATGATCTTCATTAAATAATATTTGAAAATGATACAAAGAACTAATTTCTATAAAAAATTAATGTATTTGTACAAACTAAAATTTTTAGTCATTTATTTAAATTTCGTTTAGGATTTATGCATTTATTTATTTAATTTTTTGGAAAAATATTCGTATTCGTATTCGCCTGAATACGAATACATTCGCATTCGAATGAATACATTCGTATTCGCCTGAAAATTACCGAATATTCGACAATTCGAATACAAATACGAATATTCGTGCATCACTAATACATACATATGTATGTATGTCGGTTTTTCATTCCGTTTATAATCCCCACAATATTCATATGCGATTAGTGTTGTTATTCGAATAAAAATTATGCTAACAAAAAATATTTGAATAAAAATTATTCGAAAATGCAACTATTCGAATAAAAATTATTCGAACAAAATTTATTCAAATAAAAACCATTCAAATAAAAACCATTCGAATAAAAATTATTCGAACAAAAATTATTCGAATAAAAATTATTTGAATAAAAATTATTCGAATCTCGAACATTGTTTTTAATTTTTTTCGAACGAACAAAAAATTTTTAATTTAGAATAAAAAATGTTTCCAAAAAATTTTGTAGAATATTCCTTAACTAATTTATATAAAACATATGGGCAATTCCATACTGTCGTACGGAACAGTCGTACGCATTTAAAGTGGAAAAGAGATAAAAATAAAATAGATTTTTGTTTTGATTATTAGCCTAAGTTATGGCCCCTGATTAGCTCTATTGATGGTACTAAATCCAATTTTAAGTTTTAAAGATAATTGCAAAAAACTAAGAATGAAGTACGATACAAAAAAATGCTTATTTCAGCGAAACCTGAAGCAATAAATTAATGTTACTCATTTTAGGATGATGTGAGTAAATGTTTCTTAAAATGTGCTAGATTTTACCAAAAATTTATTAACGGCCTGTCCCACGATGTCACCAGAAATCGTTCGATCGACAACTTGTATTGCAAACAACAATAAAATTAGAAAATTTGTTTTCGTTTTCAATATAAGTATTCGATCGAACGATTTCTGGTGACATCGTGGGACAGTTTTAGTTTTTTAGTTTTTTTCTTATTTGAATTTAATTATATTCATACGGGACAATGCGTGCGGGACATTTTGTTCCATCATGATGTTAAAATTTTGTCTGATGTTTTTTGGGAAATCATGAATAAAAAATTAAAAAAAAAAATAAAGGAAAATTCAAATGAGATAAAAGGGAAATATATTTTTTTAAAAAATAAGTAAAATCATATACAAATAGCATTGAGTACATTAATTATATTTTTTTCAGAACATGCAGTTTTAGCTGCTGTCACTTTTGCAACAGAAGAAGTGCGATTGAGATATATGTGGTATAATTTTTACGATTTTCCACTTTTCGTCCAAATTATACAACGAAGAATACTTCTCAATATCATTGAATTGTATAAAATACATTTTAATTCTTTTTATGTTTAGCTGTGCACATTGATAAAAAGAAAATGCATACCGATTTTTCTCTTCAAAAACTTCTTTATTTGCTTCAGCTAAATCTTTTGACTTTTTCCTAGCGTTACGCGACCTTTCTTGGCTTTTTAATTTATAGTTTTGGAATTTAATTTAATTTTCTTTTAATTTTTCTCTCTAGCGTTTGCATATCTCTCTTTTATTAATCTTTAATTAAGGAAAATATTTTTTTAATACTTTTAAATTTCTCAATAGCGATGTCGTACGAGACAAATTTAGCACAGGTGCATAGTTTGCAATTCTTTCTATTTTCAACATATTTTTTTTTTATTTTATTGCAATAAAAATTTTTGTTTGTAATCATTACTTGATAAGCTTTCTTCAAGCAGTTTCAATGTATTGATACAAAATGGTGTTTTTCAATGTTGTACGGGAATTAATTGAATTAACGAATAAATGCAAAGTAAAATTGTATAGTTATTTTTCACTTGCTTGACTTTGGATATGAATATCTCGAAATGAGTAATGAATAAATGCAAAACTTGTGCACATTTATTAAATTTGATTGTGTTTCTTTAAAAATTTTGCAAAAAAAAAATTCCAGAACTTTTAATTTTTTTGTTGCGGTAGACCTTCTGAGAGAAATGCCCATATATTACGTTTCATACATTTTTACCTTTTTAACTTGTAATTGAGAAAATACAAATTCATAATGAGAAATCCAAATTGCTATTGAGAAACAACAATTTGATAATAGAAATTCAAATTGATATAGTGAGAATTCAAATTGATAACGAGAAAACCAAATTGATATTGAGAGAATACAAATTGATAATGAGAATTTCAAATTAATATTGAGAAATCCAAATTGATATTGAGAAAATACGAATTAATATTGCGAAATCCAAATTAATATTGAGAAATGCAAATTCATACTGAGAGAACTCAAATTGATAATGAGATATCCAAATTGATATTGGGAAAAATCAAATTGATGTTGAGAATTTCAAATTGATATTGAGAGAATTGAAATTGATAACGGGAAATCGAAATTGATATTGAGAAAATACAAAAAGATATTAGGAATTCCAAATTGGCATTGAGAACATACAAATTGATATTGAGAAATCTAAATTGATATTGAAGCATTAAAAACCGAATCTTTGAATCTTCCTTAATAGTGGCTCCAGATGTAAAAGTCACTATGTTCCGCACTACGGAACTTTTTTTTCATTTTCAGCTGTTTTGTGAGTCGGATTTTTTGATTTTTTAAATTTACTTGTTACTTTAAGCTTTTAAGTATGCCGGCAACTCTTGTTTTGGAACCCCATTCGATAGGTTTGGTGAAAAAAATTTTGACGTAATATTTCACGCGAAAAATCTGCCATTCTCGAGTGCGCTAAAATACAACCCTTCATGGCAGTTGGTTAAAAACTTTTGCATTGTAATTTCCTTTTAATTCTCTTTATTTTGATACCCCAATCGATAGGTTTGGTGAAAAAGTTTTTTGATGTGTTGCTATTCTATCGAAAAATCCGCCATTTTGTTTTTTGTTAGTACACTTTTATTTTTCGTTTTAAGTTATGTACATTCTCCCAAAAATTCTGAATATGAATTTGGATTTTCTCAATTTCGTTTTGGTTTTTCTCAATATCAATTTGGATCTCTCGATATCAATTAAGATATCTCAATATCAATTTGTATGTTCTCAATGCCAATTTGGAATTATCAATATCAATTTGTATTTTCTAAATATCAATTTTGATTTCCCGTTATCAATTTGAATTCTCTCAATATCAATTTGGATTTCTCAATATTAATTTGGATTTCGCACTATCAATTAGTATTTTCTCAATTTCAATTTGGATTTCTCAATATTAATTTGATATTCTCATTATCAATTTGTATTCTCCCAAAATCAGTTTGGATTTCTCGTTGTCGATTTGAATTTTCTCAATATCAATTTGGATTTCTCATTATCAATTTGTAGTTTCTCAATGGAAATTTGGATTTCTTAAATTAGTACTTTCTCAATATCAATTTGGTTTTCTCGATATCAATTTGTATTCTCTGAATATAAATTTGTATTTTCTCAATTTCAACTTAAAAAGGTGTAGTTTACAGTTTTCCTCCAAATATGAAGAAAAATTATCTTTTCTTCTGTCAAGGATTTAAGGCTGGACATTTTAAATGCTTATTTTTTTATTTAAAATGTGATTTCTATTATTAACGGCTGACTTTGACGTTCAAATTTTTTATTCGAATTTCACCAGATCGAGGAATTTGTGGAACGCACCAAATAAATATTAACTTGTGTTTGAAAATTCCTCATTTTTAAAACGATTCGCGAATTGTTTAATGGATTTTACTGGATTACGTATATTTAAACATAGTTTAGACATATTTTAAATGCATCAGTTTTTGTTGCATCAAATTTTTGATTGAATAAATTAAAATGATGATGATGATCATCATCTTATTTACTTACTCAAAATCGATATTAAATCTCTTCTTTTCGAGTCAAACTGCTGTTGCAATAAATTAATTTTTTCCGCATCTCTTACAGTATCCAAATAACGCTTGCGACCGTCCAATATGAAATCAATCATTTCCAATATTTGTTGATAGATTTTTTGTTTTAAATCGGGATCACTAGTACCATGCGCACCATATTTCACCGAAATATCTATGAGATGAGATATAGAATCTCGTAAGCCAATGCTGCCCGACATAGCAGTCCAAGGTAAGTATTCAAATGAGTCCAAGTTCTCTGCGGGCAGCGAATAAATTGTATAGTTTTGCTCACGAAAATTAAGGACTTCGTTGACAACATGCAGTACTATAGTATTAATCTCTGATATAAATGAGGCTAAATTTGAAGATTGATGTTGATTTTCTATGCGATTGTCAGCTAGATCACAGAATGCTTGGAAAATATCTTGAAATTTACAAATGCGCACGTAGAAGAGATCTTGAGCGGTTAAATTTCCTTGAGGACGTTCTTGCCAACGCTGCACCATCAAATTTATGGCTTCATCAATTAATTTATTGTATCTAAAGGAAAAGAAATTTCGTTTCTTATTGGTTACGTACGTCTGTACGTACGCATTGCGTTTCTGCTTGGGAAACTCACTATAGTTTAAAATGTGACTTACTTGTTTTGTATACTTCTTAAGGCTATGGCGGCAATTATGCGCTCATTTATATCGGATAAAACAAAACAGGTGGGTTTTAAGACATTGCCGCCAGCACTGGGTACAGAGCTTAGCTGAAATTATTACCAAAGTGAGTTGTAAATTATATTTTAAAACAAAAAGCCACCCCACCCCCACTTACTTTATCCCATAAGCCAGTAGCATGAAGAAATTCCACAAAATGTCTTAAGGCCAAATTTTTTTCTTTCAACTGAGTTATAATCTGAAGAGATGAAGAGCTGCCCAAAGCATATTTTTGCGAATTAGGCTCTTCCCACAACTGCTCCCAACGCGGATCTGTGGCAGGTATATCTTCGGCCAAGTCTTCAGCTATTGTAATGACAATTCTAAAAAAAAACCATATTACTTAAATTTATCTGTTACAGAGAATTTAAAAGTGAATGCCTTACTTATCCAACTGCGCTGCATCTCCTGTTGTTGTGGGTTCTGTAGCATTTCTCAGCAAGTCATTCAAAATAGTATTGCACATATTTGTATTACGTTTCAGTCGATATATAAAAGCCGCCTTAAGTTGACTGACTTCATCTTTGTACTCGGAATATATGGTATCTGGATCTAAGTCATACATATACAAATTCTGTTCGTTGACGTTACTCATTGATGAAGACAAAACACTTTGTTCCCTTAAAGTATTATCCATCAAGGGAGAAAACACTTCGGGCGTGGTACAAGAGGCATTCATTATATCCGAACTATCAAAATCACCCGGAGTTATAGAGACTAAACCATGGGTACGACTAAATATTAAAGGTATATTAGCGCAAACAGCAGCACTTAATATGCGATCGTCTTGCAAATGAAATTCTATTTTCTCCGCATCAATTTCACCAATTTGTATGTTCGCCAAAGGCAGAGGATAGACTACCTTATCGTTGAAAATATAAATATGTGTGCGGCAAACAATAAAGCGCAAAGATAAACATTCATTTTCTGTAGCCACACTGTAGAATTGTGAAAATTTGAAGGGAGTAAAACTTAACAAACGCATGCCTTCATTGGTGGTAGATAAAACACCTACAAAATATACATAAAAAAATAAACAATACAATGCAAAAAAACCAAAACTAATAAACAAATAAAACTCACTCATGCCATAATACATATGCGGTGTTTGTGTGGTATTAACAGCTCCAGCCAATACATAAGTTTTATCCTCAAATATATGCATATCCAGGAATTGTAAATCAACATTTATACTATCTGCAGTAGAAATGAGAAGTTTGTTTTTTAAAATACATACATATTTAAAGTGTGAGTTGTTTAAATGTTAAATCTCTTAGGGCCATTATTACAACTTAAAGTTAGTTAAAAGTAGGATTTTGTCGGACGTATAAAACGCTTTTCATTATCATAAATTTAATTTAACTTGCCAGAAAGGATAAATTTGCCTTTAATAAGTTAGGTAAGGTTAAGCTAAAATTGTACTGATGAAAAACTTTTTATTCGTCCAATAAAATCCTACTTTTAAATAACTTTAAGTTGTAATAATGGCCCTTAGTGCTGTGACGACTGCAAACTTACCTCTTACATTCCAAAATTTCTGTTGAAACTCATCTCGTATTTTGCGTATAATATCCGAATCTTCGAAAAGCATTTGTTCATTGTTGCCGGTACGATTTAAACGCCAACGTTGTATCCAACGATCTGCCAAAACGGCAACAACTGCATCATGTTCGCCCGAATCTTGCGAGTCGCAAGCAACTGCTACAAATTTCTATTAAATCAGATACAATATTAATAAAAATGATACGCTTAAGATATAACGAATTCGAAAATTTATTTATTTATTTATTTATTTACAAGAAAATATGTAATACAAAGCCTTTAAGGCCAATTATATAATATTACATAACAGTTAAAAATACCTTAGGTACTAAATAATAATTGTTCATTAATTTTAATTCATACCATAACAATTCATTGATTTATAATATAAAAGATTTACTATCCCAACATAAAATCAGCTCCCCAGTCAAAGATAACATAAGTAGGAAATATAAAAAATGATAAAAAAAAGTAAAGTAAAGAAAGGTCCCTTCAGTAGCCAGCAGTAGAAGTTAAGGTAAATTGAGTTAAATTCAATCTTTAGAGAGACATGAGTAATCATAGAGAATATAATTTTAAAAGTTTCAAACGAAATACATTGTTTGAATGAGAGAAGACACGTAACTGATGTGGTAACTGGTTCCACCACCGCGAAACCCTGACAATAAAAGATTTCTCTAAAAAAGATGAACGAATTTAATAATACTTTTCTAACTAATGGAGTTTTCTTTTTATACCCTTTACCAAAAAATGGTAAAAGGGTATATATAGGTTTGTCATTCCGTGTATAATTTCCACAATATTAATAAGCGAAACATAAAGTATATATATTCTGGATCCTTATGCATAGGGAAGACGAACAAGCGAAGTCCGTTTGTCCGTCTGTTCATCTTTCTGTACGTGAAATCGGTTTTCCGAAGCTCCCAGAGCAGCTAGAGACTTCATTTTTCGACTGGTGTGTCAGAAATTTTCCGAAAAATTTTGCTATTGAAAATCAGCAAAATCGAGCAGACGGTTTCAGAGCAGGAAAACTCAAACTCTAGTTTCCCATACAAAATAACTACCGAAAACAAGTTTTTATTACTTTTTTATTAAATTAACTTATTTTATACTTCAGTATGAATAAAATTGGTGTTTCCAATTTAAAAAAAAATTTAAAAAAAAAACAAAAAATTAAATTAAAAAGACGTTTCCAGGCTTGGAAAACTTTAATATTTTTTCTTATAATTAAACATATTTTATGTTTTAGAAAAAAAGCTATTTTCTCAGGAACCGTAAGAGTTACGGATCTGAAATTTAGTATGTATATGCATAGTATGTAGGACTTTGGTCGCTACAACAGCAAAAATATGAAAGTTAAAAATTAAAGGGTGTTCCAAAACGAGCATCGAAAAATATTGGAATCCCATGTAATATACATATATACAATTGTATGTATATAGACACTTGAAATTTGTAAAATTACTAAAGGTATTCATTTCAGTTTTTTTTCTCGTTGGAAAAATGGAAAAATGTAATTTTTTTACAACAAACAGGAAAAAAATTTAAAAAATATTTTTGAATTTTTTTTTCTGTGTTTGTTGTCAAAAAAATTGCATTTTTCCATTTTTCCAACGAGGAAAAAAACTGAAATGAATACCTTTACTGTATTTTTATACAGACTACAACAATTAACACTAAAATTTATAAAAATTCAAATTACAGCGTGTTCTAGCAGTTTATGTAATTTTGACTATGTAATTTTGACAACTTGCTGTATCTTGGTAACCGTAGGAGGCAAAGTCTTGAAATTTTCAAAAACGGTAAAACAAAAAAATTCCCTAAATTTTAAAATCGCGCAACTGAGAAAAATCGCCAAACCCCGAAACAAATCGCCTAAACGAAAAAAGGACTAAATTAAAAAATTCTAGCACTAAAAAATTAAAATAATCGCTGAAATGATATATATCTCTAAAATGAAAAAAATCAAAAACAATAAAAAAAATAGAAAAAGCTTAAAAAATCGCTAAAACGAAAAAAGCACCAAAACGAAAAAAGCAGCAAATTAAAAAAAAAATTCTAGCAATAAAATATATTGCAAAAATTAAAAAATTCGCGAAAATGAAAAAATCGCCAAAAAGAAAAAAATCGCTAAAAGGTGAAAAAAGCACCAAAACTTATAAAAAACATGAAATTAAAAAAATGTCAATAACCTAAAAAAAAGCTAAAATGAAAAAAACACCAAAATGATAAAAAAAATCGTCAATATAAAAATAAGCGCCAAATGCTAAATGTAAAAAGCACCAAAACTAAAAAAGCATCAAAGCAAAAAACGCAAAAAACCTAAAAAAACGGTAAAACGAGAAAAAAGCATCAAAATTAAAAAAAGCGCCAAATAAAAAAAGACCAAAAAACGCCAAAACCAAAAAAAACTTTTTAAAACAAAAAAAAATAAAAAAAAACGCCAAAACCCGAAAAAATAACCAAAGCGAAAAAACACCAAATTTAAAAAAATGAGACTAAAATAAATCAAAAAAAATCGTCAAAATGAAATAAAATCGCCAAAATGAAAACAAATCGCCAAAAACCGAAAAAATCGGTATAAGGATAAAAAAGCACCAAAACTAAATAACAGCACCAAATTAAAAAAATGCTCAAGATCGAAAAAAATCAGAAAAACGAAAAAAAGCACCAAATTGGAAAAAAAATTTACAAAATGAAAAAATCGCTAAAATAAAAAAACACCAAAATGATAAAATAATTGCCAATATAAAAATAATCGCCAAAAACTTAAAAAAATCGCTAAAACGAAAAAAAGCACCGAAATTAAAAAA
Organism: Tachina fera; assembly: GCA_905220375.1. Taxonomy (NCBI): domain Eukaryota; kingdom Metazoa; phylum Arthropoda; class Insecta; order Diptera; family Tachinidae; genus Tachina; species Tachina fera. Next base: position 63,288,062 of record LR999963.1, read on the forward strand.
TCATCAAAGTAAAAAAAGCAAAAAACCCTAAAACGAGAAAAAAGCACAAAAACTAAAAAAGCACCAAATTAATAAAAACGCAAAAAAACCAAAACCAAAAAAAAATCTTAAAAAACGCTAAAAAACTAAAAAAGAACCAAATAAAATAAACGCCAAAATCAGAAAAAAATCACTAAGGCGAAAAAACACAAAATTTTAACAAAAATGTAGCACTAAAATAAATTTCCAAAATGAAAAAAATCGCTAAAAGGAAAAAAATCACCAAAATAGAAAAAAAAACCTAAAAAATCGCTTAAACGAAAAAAAGCACTAAAATTAAAAAAATCCCCATATTAAAGAAAATGCCAAAAACCAAAAAAAAAATCGTTAAAATGAGAAAAAGCATCAGAACTAAAAAACACCACAAAAAAAACGCCAAAAACGCAGAAAAAATCGCCGAAGCTAAAAAACCCTATTAAAAAACGCTTAAAACCAAAAAACCCCCAAAAACGAAAAAAATGCCAAAACTATATTTTATATAGTCTAAAGCTCATATAGTATTATATATGTATTTAGTGTCCGTACGGCACGCTTCGTGCGCAAGTCAAAGTCGCACTTTACTGAATTTATGTTTAGTAAATGGAAATGGAAATAAAATTTATCGCTAAAGTACAGTCCTAACTATAAAATTAATTAAAGAACATGTTACGTTTCATTTCCCGTTTCTTTGTGCTGAACAAATTCGAAAACATTCTTTAGGAATAAACGTTTACATAATACCGCGCTATATACCTTTTTCAATGGGATGTTTAAATTGAGACAGTTAACAATTTTGTAAAATAAAAGATTATTGAATAAAACAATATGGTATGGAAGAACAATACTAAAATTATTTTATATTGATACTAAAAAAAGAAGAGAGAAGTTTGAAGTTCGAAGCTTTAGTGAACATTCGATTTTTTTTAGATTTGCGAACAAATATTGAACAATTTTGTTTCGAAATTTCTTCGCTTTGGTGGGCATTCGTTTTTATCGAATTTCAGGCCAAGTGAAATACTAAATATTGTTTTCATTGTATAGTTTTGATATAACGGCGTTATTTGTTTATACAGCTATGAATGCAACAAACGAGTAACTTATTCATCAAGAATTAAAATTACTCTTAATGCAACAAACTCGTATCTTAATAAATGCGTTTCACAATTAAACTAGAAAAGATTAGTGTATTATTACTACTAATATATGTACATATATAGATGTAATCAACTTTTATGCCGACACCGAGGTATAAAGAGATAAACCGTTTAATTTTTTCTCTCCTGAAAACTTGTATTTTTTAAGATACGAGGTTGAGAAAGTAAGGCATCGATATTCAACTTATTGCTAATATCACAAAAAAAAATATTCAATCCAAAAATACCGAGAGGTCACTTAGTAAAAATTGCACTAGAGCAAAAATTATGAATTTTCTCACAAAATAAATATGTACCTACATATATATGGGCTTCTGTTTGTATTTCTATACTACATAAACAGCACTTTGGTAAAGGGTTTATAAGATTCGGCACAGCCGAATATAGCACTCTTACTTGTTTAAAATCAAAGACAACAATTACCACTTTTTCCAAGAGAATTAAATTAATTTCATGTGCATTAGAATGTGAAAATTGTTTGGCTAGAAAAACTATCTGAAGGTCTAAACTAAAACTTCAAATAAAATAAATTAAAATTGTCGTACTCACATTTTCCTTATCATTCGCACTATTGATGCCAATTATAATCGATGCGAATTTTTTACCAATTCCACCTAAGAAACCCGAAGGTTGTCTTATCGTTTTATGTTGCAACACATGACGACCGTTTTGTAATTGCAATTGCAATAAAAGCATGCTACAGGTGGTTGTGACCAACAAATAACTAAGGGGCATTTGTGTTTGCGGTAATGTCAACATAAAGTCGAACTCCTGTCCATCAAGAATGTTTGTTAAATCAACCGAACTGCCGTCATGGGCAATTGATGGCCAGTAGCGTACATCACCAGTAGGCGAAACAGCAACACAAGAAGCCATTTGTTGAGTTTCGCTTAAGAAAACACTAACCAAAGATGCTTTGTGGCCAATATCGCAGTGGGGTAGTGTAAGTTCACGACATTGACCCATAGCTCCACCTCTTCGTTGATAACTGCGTGCTAGCAATTCCTTAGCGTTTCTAGGAGGCGAGCTGCCTGTTCCTGAACTGCGCATATCTTTGAACTGCCAAATTAAAAGACGCCTACCGTGCACTACCCAGGCCCAACCATTTTCGGCACAACGCACTGATACGCTTTGATTTTTTTCACAAAATGTTAAAGCTTCATTTACTAGAACAGGTAATTGCAATCCATAACTTTCCACTAAATTGAAATCGGAACGTATGCCCAAGAATGATTGATTTGATCGCCCTGAGATACTATAACGACTGCAATGCAATCAAAATTATGTAAATTTACAGCTATATATTTATTTATTTAAGTTACCTCTGGCCAATACTGCCTCCACCAGTGGACTTTTTATAACCTCCAGCTGCATAACTTAGGGAAGAACCGCCAAAAGATTTCCGACCCGCGTTACTGAATGAACTGCCAGAACTTTGTCTAGTGCGCAGACCGGACCCAGCGCCACTTAATGACTGTCGCGGCAAGCCCGAATATAATTGTTGATGTAAATTCTTATCCATTCTGTTTTTTTATACAATAAATTAATTTTCACAAATGTTTTGCACAAGTTTATAAACAAAAACCGGCGTATTTTTTGACAGTTCACAAAATGTGTGGAGCTAATTTTCAGTGTTGTTAAGCGAGAAATTTTTAATAGGCAACGTTGCCGTTTAATTTAGTAGAAAAATTTGCAAGCCTCCCTACAAGAAGGCTACCCGTCAATTGACTAATCATTTGACTAGTAGCGACGAACACAACTTCAGTCACAGTTCCCAGTTACTTTATTACGGGATTGGTGAAAAAAACTACCAAAACATTTGTGTACATGTGATTTTTTCTCTCTCTCTAAATTATTAATTTCACTTAATTAAAACACATATATCTGAACTGCTTGCTCTGATACTTTTTTGCCAGCCACAGATTACATGAGCATTGGTAAACTGTGACTAGTCAATAGTTACAAGGCAACTGGTCACCTATTAATAGGCAATTTTTACGTAGAAACTGGTAAAATTTAACTTTTAAATAAATATATATAATTTTTATGTTATTTCAATTGTTTTATTATTATAATAATATATAGAAATAAGTAATATGTATACATATATACAATTTCATATAAAATAGCGTAGGAAGTATCACTGAAGTCTTCTTCACTCTTTTCTCCAGCTCCAACACACCTTGCTTTTTGTAAATATCTAAAATTTTAAAAAGAAATACATAAATGTATATATTAAATTAAACTTTTCAATTTCTTGTAGACAGTATTATTATTATATTTTTGTTTTAGAACTGCTTTGTTATGAAAATAAGCATGTTATACATTAATACTATATAAGAAGCATTCTTATTTTAAAAATACTGATTTTTAAAAATGAAAATGTTTGTTTTGAAACTACTTTGTTATAAAAATAAGAATGTTTTATATTAATACTATAAGAAACATTCTTATTTTAAAACGCAAAATTCTGGTTTTAAGAATGCCTTTTTGGTTCAGTGTATAGAGTGTGAAAATTTATAAAAAATTTAAGATTTTTCCACAAAACTATCGCACTAGTAAATCTCTAATAGTAGAAGTAGTAGATTCGTATGGTGAGTTGATGGATCAACTGACAAATTCTGTACCATAAACAAAACATGTTGCTGTTTATTTAATATGTATCGTAACGTATGTGAGGTAAAAATCTACAGCAAAGCTACACATGCATAAGGCGAAGAGAAATACCATAACAGCTGACACATGATTACTCCTAGAATCTGGCAGCGAGTTTATTTAATAGGACATAATTCTATTAGGTTATTTTGTTGTTAGTTATTTTAAGACAAAAGCTAGCGTTGTTTATTAGTTTACATAACTATAGTAATGGCTGATTATGGATGGCAACCGAACTTCAGTTGCCGAGTTAACTAGCAACGCAACTGAAACTAAAATTGGTATTGTGTATGACAACATCCTCCAGTTGCCAAAAAGTTATCGATTATGACAGATTGGCAACTGAAAATAATGTGAACAAAATGCAAAATATAAGAAATACAAGTGCTTAAAATAAAATCATTAACTAAAAGTGCTTAAAATAATACTTATCTTAAAAATTATTATTTACCAGAAACATTCTGATGCTATTTCTACTGTTGTACATATGTCTCATTTAAATGACACTATCATTGCCGTTGGTGATTTTAATATGCCTATGATTTCTTGGAATTTTTCAACTGAGAATGGTTACTTTGTGCCATATAATTCTGATGGCAACTTTAAATACGCTGAATTTATAAATTTTTTACTGGATTTGAATCTATCAGATAAATGGCAACTTTAATGGTAACCATAAACTTTTGGACTTAAGCTGAAGGTCCATACCATCCGTTCTATGCATATGCGTTGTATGCGTTTCTGTACGTTCTCTTCGATTATAAGTTCAAGTTACATGCAATACGTTTTATGCGCCAAATATTTTTGTTGTGATCAGCTGTAGTGTGAATATTTTTAAAAATAAAAACAGTTCTTGCAAAAATGGAAAGTGAAATTGTGATTTTAAATGAATTCATGGAATTCATTGAGTTTATCTATATAATATTTTGTAGAGGAGTAGGCTTTTATTATACAAAATTTCGTGATTTTTCACAGCTTCAATTAGCTTCTCCTCCATTGCACTTGCTTAAATAATAATAAACACAACAGAGATGACACTCAGTACACAAAAGCAATCGATAACTAGAATGCAAATTTTGTTTTTGAAATATTTATGTTAAAAACTGATTTTAATATATTTTCTTCTTGAAAATAGTTATAATCTTTATTACAAAATATTTTTCATTTATTATAAACTTTTTTATAACAAAAAAACTTAAAATTTAAATCCACCACACTAACGTTTTTATCGATATCATTGAAAATATAATATAATTTTCCATCTTTCGCTTTCAAAAACAGCTGACCTTTTTTCATGGTGCATGAGACGGATACAAAAGTAGAAAGTAGATCTACTTTATCCGTCCTATGCGTCTATACGTTCTTTGCGTTTTGTTCTGTAACTTTCCACATAAAATTACTTTGATTCTACTTTTTTGACACATGGATAAAACGCAACTACGCATTGAACGGATGGTATGGACCTTCGGCTTTAGTTTTTATAAATGATTGTGTTGATACCTCTGTCATTCGAACTGATTTAATGACCATACCGGAAGACCATCATCATCCTACAATCGAAGTAAATGTACATTTTTCATCATATCATATATAGCTCGCTGTTAAAGCCTCGAAATTAAAAAAGTTTTGTTTCCAAAAAATAATTTATCACCGATAAATTTTGAACTTAAAAAAAAATTTATGACAGGGTATACTGTATCATGAACCAATGTATTCCAAGCCAAACTGTTTATGTTTCCTCCGGTCTCCCATGGACTTCTAAACTTCTGTCTAAAATTAAAAATAAAAAAAATAAATACTACAAAATGTATAAAAAGTCAGGATTATCCGTGGACTTTGCCAAATACTGTGCCGCTCGTGCTGAATATAATAAACTAAATCAAAAATGTTATAACTGCTATTTACTCAAACTTAAAAACAACTTTAAGATGAACACAAGGTCTTTCTACAACTTTGTAAATCAGAAAAGAAAAACACCATCTATAAAGAAGATAAATTAATAAGAAACTGACAATGATGCTGAAATAAGTAATTTATTTGCAGACTTCTTTTCATCTACTTATGCCAACGATCAAATAAATGATTCTGTTACACAATCATTCTTGGACCATAGAAGTCATTCCATTATAATTCCATTATTTGATAGATGCTCAGTTCTTGAAGGCTTAAAAAAGCTGAAATGTTCGTATGCTGATGCTTTTGTGCTCCCTCTTACTTTATTATTCAATTTGTCGATAAAGTTTGGTATATTTCCAGATCTATGGAAGGATTCCTTTATTATCCCGTTGTTTAAATCTGGTAAACAAAGCTGACATCAAAAATTACAGGGAAATCGCTTAATTTAGTATCATACCAAAACTATTTGAATAACTTATAACTGATTATTTGTATCATCACGTATCATCTTTATTATCGCCTAACCAACATGGTTTTAGTAAAGGCTGTTCAACTGTAACTAATCTCTTATAATTCCCAACTTTGGTCAATCGTGGTTTTTTCAATAAACAACAAACTGATATTGTTTATAAAGATTTCAATAAGGCATTTGAGAAGGTCAACCATAAACTTCTTTTGAAGAAGTTGCACTCCATGGGTTAACTAACATGAAACAAAATGTCTAATTTAAAAATATTACATCTAAATCTATTCCCGCTACATCTGGTGTTCCACAAGGAAGTCATCTTGGACCACTCCTTTTTTCTTTATTTATCAATGATTTATCTAGTGTAATCAAGAATTCGTTCATACAAAGATCATATGTTACTGCAAGAAGATTTAAATTCCTTACATTCCTGGTGTGATATGCACTTTATGCAATTAAATTTTAAAAAATGTAAGCATATGTGTTTCTACCGAAAGAACCATTTGGCAGTTGAAAACTTCTTAGGTACCTATGAGCTGGAAAATGTTTGGGCTTTTACTGATCTTGGAATATTACTGGATCCTAAACTTAATTTTATTCAACATATTACATTGATTACAAATAAAGCAAGATGTCTACTCGGCTTCATCAACCTTTGGGCTAAGGAATTTTAAGACCTCTATATTACTAAAGGCCGTGATACACTATCCTACAAAGTCGTGCGATCTACGAAAAACTACAACTCTGCTGTGATGAATTGTTTTAGCCAGTGGATAAATTTAAAAAAATTAAATCATTTTCCATCACTGTTAATACTTTTTTTAAGCTGGCAGTGCTGTCACGTAAAAGCGGTTGGAGAAAAATTTCCCAAATAAAACATAGCAGCTGTCAATATTTAAACAAAAACTTTTGGGCGCAGCTGTGGATTATATTCTTGCTAAATTATTGAAAAATGATTTAAAATTTTACTTGCATTGAATCAAATGTAATAAAACAGCAAGAAAATGGCAACATGGACCAAAAATCAACCAAGTGGCGCATCATCGAGAAGAAAGTGGAATTTAGATGGTAAGTCCTTGCAAACGCCCCCTATGTATTAATTTTGTTATTTGAGGAATGGTGTCCGCTTATGAAATAAACATTTTAGATCGTACCACCCTAAACAACTTGAAATACCACATTGCATCGGAAGGTTGTTCCGAAGTACAATATGATTTGGCAAAACAGTTATTGGATAAGATTACTGGTAATACAACATTGGCAATCTTATTAATATGTCTTGAAAATATTCGAGTGTTATCACTATTTTTATTGCAGAACCTGCAGACGAAAGCTGTAGCGAGCAGGCAGTGCACTGGCTGCTATGTGCCGCTCAACAAGGGCATGATGATGCTGCAAATTTGCTGCGAAAGTGCTACATCGATGGTTGCGGCATTACAGTAGATAATGAAGATGATGTACGTTCCTGTTTATCTATGACTCCAGGCGAAAGAGCTGCTCGTAAGGCTGCGCGAGAACTTTTCGCTTGTCTCTCCAATGGTGGAAAACATATTTCGCCACGGCAATTGGAACGAAAAATGCGTGAAATTTATAAAATGCAAAAAGCTAAAAGACAACCGGGAGACTCTACTTCTGAAGATGACATGGATGACGAAGTTTCCAAACATAGGCCTTTAGATTCTTCTGCCTCTGTATCCAATGGATCCATAAATTTACGTAGTCAACGAAGAGGTGAAAGAAGAAGAAAGCCCAGAAAGAGCTATTTAAATATGCCAGACAATTACATGGAGAATGATCGTAATATAACTGAAGAAAATCTCGTCTCGGCAGCCGTAAATTATGCTGCTGGTCGTATGCCAGCTGTAAACGATGATTTAATTCTAACTGTACCACATCCTGCAACTTTAGATCACGTTCCCTGCTTTCATCGTTTGCTTTTTCATCCCATTCTATTCTTCACTCTTTTATACCACCGCCTGATAAATGTGGTGTCTGAATTTCCCAAGTCTGTTCCACAAAGCGTGCGTCTTGCAATACTGCTAGTAATTTACTGGCTGGTATCCAGTGATAATTTAACAGTGCTAATACCCGTCGCATTTTATTATATGTGCTGGAGTGCCATGATTTGGTCTACTTGTAAAATGCTTAAGACCAAACACGATTTCGTAGACTTTCGCATATGGTCGGGTTTGTTTCTCAGTTATGGAGATCATAATATAGAAGCAGACATTTCAGAGAATCGCTTTTTGAAGAATAATATGCGACCGTATCTGTACTTCTTCTGTGCTTTTATAGGCAATTTAATGGTATATCCTTTAATTTCGTCCGAATGGCTGCCACATTCGGAATTTACCTGCATAGCTGGCATTTTTGTCTTTGTTTCAATGTTGGCGTTTATGTATGCATCTCAACGTTTTCCCGACTGGATTGTTTTAATATCGTTTGGTGTTAATGTTTTGGCTAAATATCCTTACGAAATGGATGAGGTGGTCGCCACTAGTTGGCGTTTCTTGGACTTAAAAGTTCCCACTTTTTGTTCGTTTGTAATTGGCAATGGCATTGAATTTTGTTTAAATTGTCGCACAGCCTTGTATTTGTTAATACCAGTCTTTTTAATACACTTGGCGAAAAGATCAGATTGGCGTGGCACTTATACTTATCTCATTCCGCATTGTGTTACGCTCAGTTGGCTGCAGTTGTGCATTACAAGTGCTCAGAGTGCAACTATGTTTGGTGTAGTTAGAGCAACGCTGGGCCTATCAGGAATTTTGCTATTTTTGCCCTTATTTGGTTTTGTGTCTTTGTTACTACCCGTATTTGTGCTTATAGAATGGTTGGGCCTTACTGATCCTAATACACGTTTGGGCACTACTGTGGCTGCGTCGCTGTTGGCTCTTCTGATTTCCTGTCTTATGGCCTTAAACTGGAGAACTCGAAAGTATATAACCGTTATACAGGTTGGTATTTACTTTTAATATAAAGTACGATTAGTTTTATGAACATATAATTGTGCAAAATTCAAACCGTAATTATTTTGACGATTATGGTTTGCTACGTATTTACTCGTAAATTAAAGACTCTTACTCCCCCTACTTTAAACAAGAACCTTACTAACACTGCCAAGATTATGTGCCTAAGAGTTTTCTTTTTCTCGCAAAATAATCAAAACGCTAGAAAGAACGGTTTTCTGTAACGATATTTATTTATTTATTTTTTTTTTAATTTTTTTGTAGCACATTGGTTGTGTTTTTAACCCCCGACTAAAAAAAAGGGTGTTATAAGTTTGTAGTGTGTGTCTGTGTGTCTGTCCGTGCTTAGATTTAGCTTTTTCTGCAAGGTTGGAAACCGAAACAAATAACGGTATCGGTATTGATACCGGTACAACTATTTTTTAAATTTCGGTATCGGTAACGGTATCGGTATTTTTTTTATTTCGGTATCGGTATTACCGGTACATACCGTTACCGAGCTTATAATACCGGTAAACCGATATTACTACTAAATTTATTAATTCAGATAGTGGACATAGCAAAAAATATTTTTTTTTTATTAAATTACTTCGAATAGGGAGTATTTTTACATTAACATATAAAAACATTTAAACTTATATGTTTCTATCTACGTTTTCATATTAAAAATAAATAAATTTATTAAAAAAAAAGTATACATTTTGGTAAATTTAACAATATGATAAAAATAAATACATTACATTGTATGTATATTGTATATGAAATACATGTAGAATTGTATATTCGTATTCGAATTCTCGAATATTCGGCCGTTTTTAGATATTCGTATTCGTACTCGCCAAATTCAGACGAAACGAATATTTAAATATTTCAATTCGAACAATAAACGATATTCTTGTAGCCAACTTAAAAACAAACAAAACAAATTTCTTGTACAATTAATATTAAAAAAGTTAAAGAAAGTAATTTTATTCGCTCAAGGGAGCGGTCTTTACCTTCAGATATAAAAGTTTAGAGACATTTTCTCCATCATCCTTATCAGCGCATTAACCATATATTTGAATTATACCTATTTTTGTTCTAAATATCAAATTCCAAAATTTTATACGCCACCTTAAGACAAGATATGTTTTTAAATATTTCCAAAAATGACACATTTTTTAAATTTTAGTTGAACTATAGTGAATTTTAATCAGAAATAATTTCTAAATCAGGCTTAAGTTCAATAATTTCAATTATTATGGAACAAAATATTTTTTTAAGTTAATTTTTAATTATTATTTTTCGAACTTAATTTGTTTCTATATTTATAATTTATTTGAACGGGCTAAAGTTCGTATCGCTTTTTTATGCCAAATTACATGTGATAATTATTAATGAACAAATAATATCAAAGTTAGTTGTAAATATTCTGACAAAACATAGTTGAACGTTTTAAATATTGAAGTTTTTCAAAGATTTATTTGATATTTCGAAGCAAAAATGCACATGACTTAGACTAGAGCTATTCAACCTTTTTGGTTCGCGTACCACAAAACTCACAACCAACAATTCGCGTACCACCAAAAAGATCTTATGTGTATAAACAAGTATGGGCTCAATAAATAACCAAACAATTTTAAAATATTTAATCCATTTCACTTATTAATAATAAAAAACAACAAAATTAAAAAGAAATTTTATATCTGGTTCAATGTTTGTTAACTTTAACAAATATAAGATTTTTCTCCAAGTTCAATGTTGTTCGGTATTTATTTTTAATTAAGTTAATTGAAATATATTTTTGAAATTTTATTTTCGGTTTGAATCGGTATACCGGTACGTACCGGTATAGACGTAAACGGTATTCTGGATACCGGTATTTTCTAACCGAAACGGATTTCGGTATCGGTATTGATACCGGTATCTAATTTTAGCGGTATTTGAATCGGTATCGGTATTTTTACCATACCGTTTGCCAACCTTGTTTTTCTGTTTGAAAGGTGACTTGATCGAGAGGGTTCTTAGCTATGTTTTAACATAGTCGGTCCAGCCGTTAGAAGATATTACATCTTTTCTAGATATTTTTTTAAATTTTACAAAAAAACTAATTTTTGTTTTCTTTCCAGCTATTTATATTTGTCACCTTTGCTTGTGTTCTAACATTCCCATATATGACTTCGAATTTTAAAGACACAACACGTTTTAATGCCATCATGCCTGATCTAGAAAACCAACCTGTTATAGCTACATCCCTGCCGGTGGAAGAAACTCATATACCACCACCGCCTTCAGAGCATTTGACTTGGCAACGTTTCTATTCGCATTGCGGCTCTCAGGCCTGGTGGAAAGACAATAATAAAATTAAAACTCAACTTAAATGCGTGCATTTGGAGGGTCAGGCAGTGGCTTGGGAAGGAGATGTCACACAAGTACAAATAAGCAGTGTGCAAAATAAACTTGCCTGGCACATAAATAAATATTTGCCATTTTGGCTAAATCGCATAATATCTTGCTTATATGGCGAACGTTTAGATACTCTATTCAAATGCACAAATCCTCACGATCAAATGTGCCATGATTATCAGAATATATTAAAAACTTCTCATTTGGATCAACGTTGTTCGCTGCACAAATGGAATACCTACGAATATGAAATACGAGTTAAAATGTCCTCAGGTTTGTTGGACAAGCGACAAGATGTTGTTTTGCAGGCTGAACATAAATTTAGCAATTTTACGCGTCGTTTAGTAGAGGGCGATCGCGTGCATTTTTATGGTACTCTGAGCAATAGTCGCATGGTTTCTTGGCCTTTAACTCCCAGATATGAGGAATACATATTGGGCTCATCCATGGCTCATATTAAATTGGCTGCCATTGAATGCGTACAGTGCCAGGATCGTGACAATTCGCCCGTAATGTTGGATTCGTTACTGAAATCACCTGTAGATGCCCGTATGCGCGACTTAATGCGCGGTATTAAGTATTTGCTGAATGTATTTTTAAGTCCTTTAATAACATTTAAATGAACAAATTGAATTGTGTGTATTAATTGTTAAGTTTTCTTCTTACTGATTGTATTTTCTTCTCATTAATATTTTACTTATAATTGCTAAATTTTTCTTTGATTTAAGTACATACTTCTTTTAGGGACAATTTTACCAATTTTGTTTAAATGTCAATTCATATTTGAAAGTTGGGTTTTTTCACTGAAAAAAAAATATATGTATGTATAAGAAAATCAAATTTGAAATAAGAATTGATATTTAAATAGAATTGACGAAATTGACCCGTAGTAGTTTAAAATAAGAAATGTTCTTTTTTCAACGATTAGTAAGCCCTATTTGTTTTTGTATACATATAAAATTCTATGTTAATAAATTACGAGTATAAATGAATGAATGTTATAAATGAATTAATGTTATATATGTAATTATACCGCATTTAATTTAAATGGGCTTGACCAAACATGCCTGACTGAACGAGTTCGACCCGAGTCGAGTTACAATCAGCGTTGCCACAACCAAAACATTTTTGTAACCAAAATATGATAAAAAAGTAACCAAAGGCGAAAAAAAGTAACCAAATTTTTTTTGTATTTAAGGCTCAATCAGACGTTACATAACCATAGCCATAGAAAACAGTCGTTCGAACCAAACTAATGAGCATCACTTCTAATTTAAGCTTTAATATACTGACTTATTTGTACTTCAGTTGAAAAATACATATATACATATATATGATATTATGGAATAATCGCTTAAGTCCTCTTAAACAACTGTTTTTCGGACGTTTTACGGACTTTAAACTGGTGCATAATATAACGTAATAAAGCTTAATTTGCTCAAGCATTTATAATCATGTTAAAATTATATAATATAAATTAAATTATTACATCTAGATTTGAGATTTCCTAATTTTATTGAGCCTTATTTTCGATTTTACCGTAAGCGATATGTAATCGAAAATATACTTTTTTTATTTGAATTAAAATTTTATTGGCCTCCCCATAGTTTAGAATTATCAAAAAGCCAAAACTTTGATAACTTTTAAGATGCAGACTGTTACATTTTATCGTAAGCGACAATTTACGTATGTAAAACAAATTTGAATATTATAAAAAACCTTCTCCTGAAAACTCTAATTTTTGTCTCTTAAAGCGATTAAATCGAAAACAAAAATAAATAACAAAAATTAAACATTTAAAAACCCCAGAATATATCTAGAGCAGATGCGATATCTTCTAAGCGGCTGGACCGATTTTCTTAAAACATGACTAAGAACCCCCTCGATCAAGTCACCTTTCAAACAGAAAAAACTAAATCAAAATCGGTCTAGCCGCTTGGTCTGTACGTGGACACGGACAGACACACAGATATACAGATACACAGACACACACTACAAACTTATAACAGCCCTTTTTTAGTCGGGGGTTAAAAATAAAATCAAATAAAACACAATAATAAAAGAAATAAAGTTCTTTGCAATAAAAAAATTTCATTTTATTACATTCGTTTTCCAAATACACGAATGAATAGATAAAGTATTAAAAAAATACATATGCATTATAGAGTTGTTTTTAACATCCAGCTCCCTGCATTAGTTTTGATTAAGCTAAGCTACGAAAATGTCCTTTCAGAACCATATGATCTGTGTGGCAATTGTATGTTTGGAAACTTGGAAACAAAATATACCCACATCAATACTTTTTATTTCCAATTGGGAAAATCTGTTTAGTTTTAGTTTTTAGTTATGAAATTCATTTAAATATGCGGTAGTGCATTATGATATGCAAATTTAAATGCCATATAAAAATGGTTATTTTTGTGTTAGAAAAAAGTAACCAAAATAGAAAAAAAAGTACACAAGTACACTTTTGAAAAAAAGTAACCAATTTTGGTTAAAAGTAACCAAACCGGCAACGCTGCTTACAATCATTCCTTGTTGTTGAACAATCAAATCACAAAAAAAAACAGATTATATGATGGAACATTCTCGAAAATTTACTACGAGTTAGAGCATTTCTACTTATGACCATGGATATCTACATATGTATGTATGTATATTAAATAATATTGACATATTTTTAGAAACTTAAATAAATCCCATTAGAGATGGGTGCGTATCGAATTATTCCAACACCGATTTCCTCTCATACAGGGTGGCCCAGAAAGACCGAAGTGGTGTGAATTGCTTATAACTTTTTATTTAAGAGATATTTTTTTAATTTTTTTTTTAAATACATTAAATTTATGGGGAATATTTTTGGATTAGTTATTAAAAATGATATCCCGCAAGTGGTGGCCATATTCTGCTTCGCACAAATGTGCTCTTTCCAACACATTTTCCATGACCTTTCGCAAAACTTCCGGTGGTATGTTGTTAATTTCTTCTCGAATATTGGTTTTTAACTCCTCAATAGTCCTAGGCTTATTAACATAAACTTTTCCTTTTAAATAGCCCCAAAGAAAACAGTCTGGAGCGGTTAAATCCGGGGAACACGGAGGCCAATTAAAATTGCTGTTACGAGAAATTATTCTTTCACCAAAGATGTCGCGTAAAAGAGTCATTGTGGCCCTCGCAGTGTGCGCTGTGGCTCCATCCTGTTGGAACCATATTTGCGGATGGTTTTCCACGGCTGGCCTTACAAAATTTTGCAACATGGCCCGATATCGATCACCATTGACGGAAATGGCGACACCTTGTTCATTTAAAAAAAAAAATGGGCCAATGATCCTTTCTGAAGAAACACCGCACCAAACGGTACACTTAACTGGGTGCAATTGTCGTTGATGAAGTACTCTCGGGTTTTCCGTAGCCCATATCCTACAGTTTTGCTTGTTAACGAACCCATTTAATTGAAAATGGGCTTCGTCACTCATTATTAAGTTATGAATAAAATTTGGATTCTCTTGTGCTTTTTGCTGGAAATAAATTGCATAGTCAAGTCGTTGCTGGTAATCTGTTGGTATTCAATTCTTGGACAAGTTGAATTTTGTATGGAAACAATCCTATGGTGTGCAAAATTCGCTGCAGCGACGTTCTTGAGAGGCCCAGTTGTGACGAACGTCTCCTGGTTGATGTTTCTGGATCCTCCCGAATACTCTCCTGTACCACTTGAATATTGTCAGCCGT
This sequence comes from Tachina fera, assembly GCA_905220375.1. NCBI lineage: Eukaryota > Metazoa > Arthropoda > Insecta > Diptera > Tachinidae > Tachina > Tachina fera. The sequence continues at coordinate 63,303,334 of LR999963.1, forward strand.
GTGGACAGTTCGGTGTCTGCCGGGACCAGGAAGGTTCCTTACTGCTCCTTGTTCTCGAAAATTTGCAACCAGACGGTTTATTGTTGACTGAGAGGATGCAACCCGCACATTAAATTGACGACGGTATGCACGCTGAGTCAACACAATGGACCGTTGATTTGAAAAGTAAATTTCAACAATTTGGGCACATTGTTCAATTGTGTATTGCTCTATTATAAATTATCCAAGTCTTCTTTACAAAATACTGAAAAGAAAAGAAAAAAAAAATTATAATAAAAAAGTTATAAGGAATTCACACCACTTCGGTCTTTCTGGGCCACCCTGTATTTGATAAAGTTGGTTATTGTGTGCATGTGTGATTGGATGATTTTCGCCTTTTAATTTGACGATTTTAAAATAATTATAAATTTACACCATTTATTAGAAATTTAAAACAGCTTTGAGCTTGACCAAGAACTTGGCAGCTTCTGAAAGAATATGTAATAAAACTAAAGAGTAAAATGCAAAGTTACGTATATAAGGCAGAAATCTACATCAACTGACACCACACACAGTGGACCAACACAGAGGAACGCTGATGATGAAGGTTTAGTGGCCTTCGAAAACGGCTGGCTGTTCCGTTCAACTATGTGTTTTCAGAATATTTACAACTACATAACTTTGATGTTATTTGTTCATTAATAATTATCACATGTAATTTGGCTTAGAAAGCGATACGAACCTTAGCCCGTTCAAATTATAAATATAGAAACAAATTTAGTTTAGAAAAATAATAATTAAAATTAACTGCAATCAATTTTAATTTTTGAATTAATAATTGTGGAATCAAATGTATTCTAGGCCTGTTATTGTACGGAATTTATTAACTAAAACAACAAATACAAAATATAAATGGTCAAATGCAAAAACTATTTAAAAATGTATGAGTAATTTTTTAAAAACAGATTTTCTTGAGTATATTAATTTTTATTGGGGGCGTTACAAAGATGAAAATAATTGTTAAGACATTGATGAAATTTACTTAGGAATATTAGTATTTGCTGATGTTAAGGTTAATCAAATTGAAAAACGTAAAATCATTAAAATTTTTCATATGCAGCCGTGTGGAAGATTATACTTTGAAGATAAATTACATATGTAAGTCTAATTGACTTAGCGAAAATGTTATTATAGAAAACCAAAGTTCTTTCTACGATATTCTAAAAGAGTTTTCTCACGTTGTTAAAGAGTGAAGGTCAGGAATTTGAATCTAAATTCAGGCAATTAAAGTTACTAGAATTGGAAACAGTTTTTCATGATACATACTTAAAACTTTAAGACTGGAAAAAATTCCCCAAACGGAAAAGAGGACTCTAGTCTTTTAATTCTCACCATAAATAATTTTATCGTAATTTCCCCCAGCTAATAAAGTATAGTTTAATTTTTCTTCTCTTCTTTAGAAGCTCAAATTAATTAATAAAAAATATTTCATTCAATAAGAATTTAAAATACTGGGGGCAAATTACGACACTCGTTATCGAACGAAATTACGAAATATTTCAATAGAGTTTATATGGAAATATTTTAAAATTTCGGATCGTTTCGAATGCCGTAATTTGCCCCCTGAACTTCAGCAAACGTAGAAAGAGTATTTAGTCAAGTTAACTTAAACAAAACCAAAGTAAGACAAGTAATTATTTTGTTTTTTAAGCAATTGATGCCTTATTATATACAAAAACTTCGAAATTATTTGTTGAGCTATGTATGTATGTGTTCGTTTGATAAAAGTGTTTGTTTTATTTTTGAAGAATTTTGGAATCGTACAGTGTGAAAAGGGACTTTAAACATGAACCGATTTTAAATGTATAAGCGGATTCGTTTCAGTAGATTTAAAATATAAGTGTGTATGTTTGTATTTTTCACCAAACACGATTTTTTCGGGGTTTTTCGTAACTTTTCTACCTTGGACTCATTTTAAGGCAGTATTTTTTTTTTACTGGAACCTTGCTCTTCATGACTTTTGCTCTTATGCAAAAACGATTGTTAAAGTTAAAGCATGCATTAAAACCGGTTTTGCCATACAAAATTCAATTTTTAAACCAACTTTAAATTTACTAATCGTTTTTGCATAAGGGGGTTTATTTATAAACATAATTGCTTAAAATTTATACGCATTTTTGTTTTAACTAATTTTTTTAAAAATCTAAGTTAAATATCAGTTCATATTTAAGCGTAATTTTTACATAAAAAAATTAATAAAAATCTAGATACTAAATATGAATTGATATTGGTGGATTGGTGAAATAGGCTGCTAATCAATCTTTTTTGATTTAAACGCTTGTTTTTCTCTGGTATTTTGTTATCTATCAATTAAAAATTTTTTTTATTAATGTTTTTACAAAGTCATTGTTAACCCTCACCACTATGTAGTAAATTGCTCGTGGTTATACAGTCTTACATATCGGTACTTTAATATAAAAAGGCCCTATTTCATTTTTTTAAATTGAGATTTTAACATTTTCCGATTCGATATCAATCGAAATTTGACAATATTTAAGTAGAAACGCTATAAAATTTCGTTTGATATTGAATGCCGTAATTTGCCCCCTAATTTCAAAAAAATAATGAGTTAGCGTATTTCTATATTAAGGTAGCGGTATGTACATATAGTTGGTCACAAGTAGAAAGGCCCTAACTCAAATAATTACATATAACTACAGTAGAAGGTAAAAACATAATAGAAACAGTACAACTGCTTGTAAAAAATTTATTTTTAACTCTTGCAATAAAATTTTTTGTGACGAAGGGCATTTGTGTGAAATGTATTGCAATCACTGAAAAATTCAATTTCGTAAAAATACGAGTTAGGGCTTTTCTACTTGATACCATGGATATCTATATTAAATATTGATATATTTTTAGAATCTTAAACAATTCCCATTAGAGATGGGAGCGTGTCGAATTTTTCCAAAACGACACAACTCGAAAACATATGACCAAGATGTCTAGCACATGCGAAGCAGCAGTACAGCTACCATATCAAATTGAATAGAAGAAAATATTTTTTTTATATTCAAATAAATACATAAAATTTTTTGTTTAATTTCAGAAATTTAAGCTTAAGAGAGCCATACACTATTAAATTTGCGGTATTGCATGTTTTACGATTTTTTTTATTAGAAATTCATGCGTACACGTTTCATAACGTGTAAATTTTGCTTAACACGACACAAACCGACCACGCACTAAATGAGATTTTCCTTCTTTCTTTGTGTCGTGCGTGTTCGGGTCTGACGTTATGCTTCCAGAAAAGTCCACAGCTTTCAGTAGATTTTAGTACTTAATACTGGGGATGTAACGAATGTTCGCATTCGCAAATTATTCGCTTACTTTTGCTATTTGCATTCGCTAAAATAAATGCGAATATTTCAAGCGAATAATAAAGACAAAAACAAAGTTTGTACTACTTTTACGAAAATATTTTTACGATTAATTAACTTCAAAATGACGAAAAATATTTTTAAGCCAGCATAAAAAAGATATACCCATTTTCCATACGCAAAGTTTACTTGAAAAGTCTTAATTCAGTTGTGTGAAAGACAGGTATAGTACTACAGTATCTTTCTGTCTCTCTCTCTTTTAGCTGAATTAAGACTTTGCAAAGTAAACTTTGCGTGTGGAAAAGCGGTAATACATATACTTGAAAGTAGCTGGGTTTTGAACCCCAAACACAGTGATGTTTGGAACTATTTTTCAGTTTTTGACGAAGAAAAGGCAGTGTTTTAATTGCGCGAAAATATTTTCTACTTAAGACTAGTCTGTTCAAACTTTGAAAAATGTTGAGTACCATTCATTACTTCGTACATAAAATTTTTAATGCAAACACTATTAACTATTACTTGTTTGTTGTAAATGCCTTGCGAAACAAGTACCCTTTCATATTATAACAGCTTAAAATGTTGAAGACACATACATATATTTCATATGTTTTTCCTAAGATAAACAGACTACTAGTTCTGGAAGATTTTTTTCAAGAACAATTCATTCCAATTTTTCTTAATGTGTATCGTGACAGCATTTCACATGAAATGTTGAACAAAGTACCAGACTTTAGAGTCAAAATACGATTGCCTAACATTTTGTAAATTAATTTTTAATTATTATCTATACTAATTTTAATATAATTTCATATATCTTTCGTTTTATTTATTTTTAATAAATTAATACATGTATGGGCAATTCCCAGGAGACGGACGCGACATTTGTGGACTTTTATTTGATCAAAAAACAAGAAAGGAATAGAAAGATCCAATATATATCTTAGTGTTTTAAAGCAATGAAGGAGTAGTATATTTAAGAAAAAATTCTGGGCGATATCAATAACATAGTAAAAAGATATAAGCAAATGTCAGCAAGAAACGGACGCGACAAAAATAGAAGTTATTTTTGTGCACTTATAGAAATATACATAATTCAGCGAAATTTTATGAAGAATTTATTTTTTTTGTAAATTTAGAAATGAAGGTGAATATCTTTTATGTGTAACATGCAAATTTTGTTTTAAATGGTTAAAGTACAAATACGGACGCGACAAGGCGGACGCGACATTTTTTTCCCATGAGAATTAAACGCAGTAGCCTTTCTAATATTGATTGAACTTTAATTAAAAAGTAATAAAACGATAACAAACGCTTATTTACTACTGAAAAAAAGTTAATAAATATTGATTTTATGCGACGTATGCGATATTAAGGTATAGGTGGAAGCAACCTCAAACAACTTCCCTTATTAGAGCTCCATTCTTCTTTTTTTCTGCTAATGCGTAGGTTATTGTTAGTAGGAAATTTGAAAATTACAAAAAAGTAAAAATAATACAAATTACTATAAATAATCGCTAAAAAAATTCAGCAAAGAAAATATTTCTTTTAAAAGTCCCATATTTTGCTCAAAAAATTTCACAAATTAAAAACTTTATATTTTTTTTAAAGAGAAGTAACACTCAGGCAATGAATGCCTATTACTACTTATATGGGTGTTACCTTCTTTAGGAAAGGGATAGTAATAGAGAAGACAGGTGGTGAAGGAAGAGATAGAGGAAAGCTTCTTTTACAACTCTACCTTTTGCAACTCTACGAGTTGCAGTGCCTCTGGTTTCAATGAGGTGCATTAAATTTTTTGAAGCTGTGTTTAGTAGCCATTTTTATTCGTTATTTTACTTCGCCCATGATTCTGCTACACAATACCGACGAATGAGGGCGCCCTGATGTTACATTAGGATTAGTATCTACCGAATAAAGTAAAGTAGAGTATAATAGAGCTTTATGCATTATTATTTAAAACAAAACAAAAATTTTTGAGCAAAAAAAATTTTTTTTTGGTTGACCATTTTCTGGAACTACCCATATGTATGAATATTAGCTCAATTCAAGACTAAATTTAAATAAAATGCTGTATGTAGTACATCTATGTATACAACACAACTTCATGTTCTTATACAAATTTATTTTCATGTTATTTTTGGACGTATTGCAATATTTGCATTCGCATTCGCTTTCGCAAAAATTTAAACGTGTTATTCGCTTTCGCATTCGCATTCGCTAAACCGGTATTCGTTACTTCCCTACTTAATACCTACAACATTTTGTTAGAATTAAATTTTCTATTACCTTAAGTTTTTTTTATTTATTTTTCCTTTAAAATTAAAAATGGATTCTCATGATGACGAGAACTATTTTTTAAATAAATATGGGTGTTTGAAAATATTTTGTTCGAAAGTGTGTGGTGGCGTGTGAAACGACCCAAAAATACTCACGCACACATCTCAACTTAAAATATTCAAATAAGAAATTAAGCTAAGAAATAAATATGCATGCATTAATGTACATATGTATGTATATCAGTGTTGCCAAAATTTTGTAGGCATTTCCCACCATATAGCCAATGAAAACCCGCTAAAAACCGCTAGCTTAATAAAAATAAACGCTAATATAACATATGCCTTTTTTATGGTTTATTGGTAAAAAAAGAATAAGATAAATATTATAAAATATGTATACATATGCAAAGATATATGTATGTATGTTGGAATCACATATTTCCCCAATATTTGTAAACAAAACTCAGCCTACTCTTTAAGTAGGTATTTCATTTCCTGATTCAGTATCTTTTCAACATTTTCTGCGATAAACCCTAATTATTCTACACGTGTGGAATAATATCTTGCTGTTTTGCTTGAAGACTTTGTAAAATATTGTTAAAATTTCCTGATTTTCGGACTATCTGAAATTAAAAAATAGTGTTGATAAAAAAAATTCTGTGGCTCAATTCACATTGGATTGAAGTTTAATTTCGAAGGAAAATTTTAATAAAAAAGTTTCTAATCAAAAATAAATTATTCAGAAAAAGTTATTGTTTTGAGAGATTTTGGTTGATATTATGTTTTCCTCATACTAAATGGTCCAATTACCCGGCTTTCGGTTTGATTTTCGTTTGTCTAAAGATTTGTTTACTATTTTTTTTAACGAAAATAATGATTAAATTGGTTTGTAATATAATTTAATCTCGAATTAAATTTTATTCACTAAAAACGAGCATTGTTCACTTTTATACTCATATGTATATACATATGTATGTTTTTATTTTTAACCTCTTAAAGTTTCACATTATACTACACGACCACAATATGTCAATTTTTTATTTGCAAAAAAGTGACGTTAGTTTCTTTTCGCTGTACGTGTTTATATCAAAAAAAAAAAACTCAACATAAATACCAGGGTACGTGTTGCATACTGCATCAACTAAGAAATTCTTCCGCTAAAATTCTCGCTGGTGGTTTTTTAAATAGACTTGCCGCTAATGACAACAAAACACAGTCATGTAAAGCGGCAAAACCGCCGTTTTGGCAACACTGATGTATATGCATACATATGTAAGTGCATGAGAAAATTCACACATACTTGTGGAAACACAGTTAAAAAAACAAGTGTTTACAACAATCTCATTTTAAGCAATATGACTAATTACAGATAAAATGTAAAAACATACACATACACACATACCCAATTTCATTTAATTACCTACATTTACGAGAAAATATTAAGGAAATAAATTTAGAAATGGTAAAATTCTTCTTAATTTATACTTACTTATTATATAGCATGTAATTTATAGATTTAATTGCAATCTTTTGTTTTCATATATGTATGTTTTTAATTTTTATTTAAATAAGCTTAATAAAAAATACAAAATGCAATTTGTGATCTTAAAAAAATGGGAAAAAACTTGTGACTTCTTACAAAAAAAAAAAAATTTTATATATAGACTATGCACCTGTAAATAAATTGTAAAACAGTTACATCCTTACATATAAGTATTCAAGAGACGCTTATACTGGGATATAAATTTTTTTGCAAATATACCTATAATAGAGATGATGAACGGTTATCTCTTTAAAAAAATAATTTTTTTATAATTTGCACCTTGGTATGTACAATAAATTGCAACATAAATTTTTTGATTTTATTTTGATTTGCACACAAGTTTTGAACTTTTTTTATATAAATAGATAAAAACCTCATTGAAATCGTCTTTGTTCGATATAGGTATGTAACTTTAAGGAGTATTCATTCAGCGTCTGTAGGATTCTGTTGTAATTTCGAGGCCTGTAGTATATAACCCTTGGCAGTGAGAACACTTCGACAGCGTATATGAATTTGATAGCGCAATGACCAATCCACTGTATAATTAGGTATGATGAAATCATTATCGTCAATTAAAAGCTCTGGATCACTATGGGTCAGCAGTTGTATATCATGCTGTGTGCAGAACTCCTTGAGTTCTGGTGGCACCACACAGCAATTTGCTAAGTTCACTTGATTAATAGTAGGAGGCACTCTAGCATCTTTATGCAATTCTTTTAAAGCATCACAGTCCAAATCGGCTATGCCTAATTGGCAAATTTGCTTTTTTTCATTAAATTCTTCTAAAACTTTCCACAACCCTTTAAGTACATCCAAATGCTTTTCGTTACGTTTAGTCCATGTTAAGTCATTGGCAAATGAAACACCGCTAGTTAAGTCCGGAGTTTCGGGTAATGTTTTAACGGCAGTTTCCAATGGATGATATGCCAGAACTAAGTTATCCACATGTTCAACTTTTAAACTGCGCATTAAAGCATTGACGGCATCTTCCACCCCTTGCTTAGATGATTTATTAAGAAACAATTTTACACCAATACTTATTTCGTTACGAGAATATTCTTTAATTCTATCTTGTAGCTCTCGACTGGCTCTAAATAATTCAGCTACGGTGTCATGACTCTCCAAATTTGTCTCACCACAACTGGCAGTTACAACTGCCTGTTCACCTGTATTTTCTGCTTGAGCATTCTTTTCACATTCCGTGCATAATTTTAATGACTCCATAAGTTCTTCGTTGGATTTACGCAAAGGTGCCGCATTGTCAACATTTAATATGTTACCAGTGCTGATGATTATTTTTTCAAATTTGCTATTGTTCACAATTTCAGCCAACATGTTTCCGTTTATTCAATTTATGATGAGTGTACTATTTATATGAACTTGTCTCTAATTAGCTTTATAAATTATTTGTGTTAATTAAAGAAAACCTAAGAAAATTAAGATAAAGGAACGTGCGGCTCTATTCAGCTCTTGATACTCATTAAAAAAGCATTAAAAAAAACACATGAGGAGAGCACAAACTTGACATTGCAGAGATGCCGTATCATTACACAGTAAAGGCCGGGGCACAATGAATCCGTCATACGTTAAACTTTGCATTTTTAAACTGACATTAACGCATCGACGCCGGAGGTTGGCACAATGAGTACTTCATTGACGGAGGCATTTGAACAGCTTCTATAGGTTGATCCTTAATTTTATTTTTTAAATTCAACTTTTTTTATTTATTTTGTTTATATCTTTTGTTTAATTTTTTATTTGCTGCCACAAAACACAAAAACCTAAATCAGAACATACCAAAAAAAAACCAACCAATATCTTTCAAACTACTCAACGTACTCAAAAAGTAGAACAATTTTCGAACTTTGCGTTGACAGAGACCTACTCAATGTAACATACCTCATAAGAAACATGTTTTTCAACTTATGACGGATTGATTGTGTCCCGGTCTTTAAAATTTTTCCCATCACGATTATGCGCTTGGGCGCTGAATAATCAGGGCCTATCGAGCATCTCATGTCTGCTGTAGTGTCATCAAAACTTTATATTTGATGAAATATAAAGAAACCATCTTATCGTGAATAAGGTGAATAACACGTGTAATTGTTGTTCAAATTAAATTTTTATTTCTGGAAACTTTTTCCCGCTGTCAGCTCACGGTGAATACTTTTAAGTTTATTAGTAAGAAGTACATAAATTTCAGGCTTAAAATTGAATTCAAACCATATCAAACAGGTACATGCAGCAGGCAAATTGCTCATCCACTGATTTTTTGTTTACAGGCTTATAACGAAGAAATCATTTTACAATTACTTTTGTGATTTGTTTGATGCATAAAATTTTGTGACAATTACTTTGTAAAACGATGTGAAAAGCACAGAATTGCCACAGTGTTTTCTCTGATGCGTGTACCTGTAATAAATGTGCCTTGATTGAATTGTTTTTTAACTGTAAAGTTGTGTCTTTAAATATTCTAGGTGCAGTTGAAACAAATTCTATGGTAGACCACAGCGAGTTTACTGTGTGTGAATCAAGGATATTTAAACTCCATGAATAAAATTCTTGCAGGGAATTATTGTTAAAGGTCAAGTACTTTATTTATTCATATTGTCTTAAAAAAATTAATATTTACTGCTAATTCGAAGGAAAACATCGAAATTATGCGATGTAGTTATTCAGTTCGCCCGCAAAAGTTAATTGAACAAAACCCAGGAAAAGTGAAAAAATCCCCGTTAAGAATATTACTCATGATAGCGGGAATCGAAAAATTTAAAAAATGTCCAGAGAAAAACTATTTACTATTGCAATTTGCTGAAAAGGGGAAATATATCGTCGGAACGAGTGTCTACACGAGCAAACAAATGGTATAACAAAAGTGCATTTCGATATGAAATAACACTGTGGCATCTCTTTCCAGCAACTGACCAAACAAAACTCATCTGGCATCACCAGATGATGCATGTAGTCCGCCAAATTGATGTGAACAGTTATATTTTTTTTTTGTAAAAGAAACAGGTGTTTGATCAAGTGGGCAAGAATAATAAAATAAAATGTTAAATATTTGTCTTAATATGATATAAAATACTAGTAGGTTGTGCAAAATAAGAAATTTATAAAATAAATGTGGTTACAAGTGAGTTCAAGTGTATTTGAAGCTGGTCAAAGTTTGGTAAAGCGTATAGCAAGCATTCTTTAAATATGAAATATCTTTTAAAAATTGTCCAAGTCTTAATAAAATAAAGTTTAATTAAAAGTTTAGATTAAATTAAAGAAGTTGTACTGTGGTTAGCCTTTGTTAGCAGCCACGCAATGTGAGCTTCCCAAAAAAAGCAGAGCATAGCTAAAAGATGTAGATCGCTAATTAAAAAGCAAATGAAGTGAAATTTAAAGTTGTGCAAATTAAAAATAAGAAGCCTGGAAGGGCACTGCAATATGTAATATAATGAAATCAAGAGCTATTTATATGTTTATTATCATGAAAAAATATGTGTAGTCAATCTTAAAATTAAAAAATATATATAGTTCAGTGAAGGTATGTATATAAAGCTTTCAGGTTAAATTTCATTTCATTTCATTTATTATTAAATTCAATATACATGTGGCCTCAAGGCGAATATAAATATATTACAAGTATAAAATGAGCGGTTGTGTATTAATGAAAAATAAAATATATAGAATAAAATATATGCAATCGTAAAACATTATATACAATCGTAATACATTTCAACGGCTCCAATAAAACAGTATAGTATAAGTATAACATAAGTGTAACATAAACCCAATCAATCAGTGAAAAAGTAAAATAAAGAAAGTATTGAGAAAGTTTTCTCTTAAAAGAAGCCAACGTAAAACCAAAAGAACGTAATTCTCTTGTTAAGAAGTTCCACAAGCGAGCAGCGCGAACAAGAAAAGAACGTTCATAAACAGAATAATGGATACAATTAATAACTATTTTTGGATTCCTAAGCGATCTTGAAAATTGTATCCTCTGCACAGTCTGTTCAGGGATTTGAGTCTTAATAATCTTAAACAGATAGATTAGCAAGCGAAACTTAAGGTAGTCATTAAACGATGAATTTAAGAACTTTATTGTGTGATTCGAGACATGGGCTCGTAATCTTAAGCCAAACACATATCTTACAATTTTGTGAATAATTAGTTTAATTTGTTTCCTGTTAGAGGCATTGCATCCAGAGTAAACAATAAGATAGTAGCTTATTTGTGACATAAGCAAAGCATGAGCAACAGTTTTTCTTACATGGAGTGGCAAATATAGATTGAGATGATAGAGTCTACGCAAAGTTGGGGAAACCCTAGGAAATATGTTCTTAATATGGAGATCGAAATTTAATTTATCATCAATTATCACACCAAGGCATTTTAAGCAACTTACAATTTCAACCCGGTAATGATTTATTCTCAAGTCAAAGTCAAAACAACTATTTCCAGTAGGCTTAAATACGAGAGCTTTAGTCTTATCAGAATTAACTTTAAGATAGTTCATTAACATCCAACTATTAACTTTGTTTAAATCATAATTTATGCAGTCCTGCAGGGAATCAGAGAAGAAAATCTCACCGGACCATAGCAGTTGTACATCATCAGCAAAAGCATAGGGCCTACAAAAACATAAATCATGGAAAAGGTCATCAAGAAATAAGATAAATAAAACAGGTCCAAGAACCGATCCTTGAAGTACTTAACAGATTTCACTGCCGAAGTGTCACCATTTAAAACGACAAATTGTCTACGGTTGCTTAAGTACGACCAGAGAAGTCGACAAGCAGATTTGGAAAATTTAAATTTATAATGCAGTTTATAGATAACTAAAGAATAGTCGACTAAATCAAACGCTTTAGAAAGATCAATAGACACTTATACACTTACTTTCCCGCTAAGATTTTCCCTGATGGATTCAGCAAGTTCCGTTAACAAAAGTTGAGTATTACGACCTTCACGGAATCCAAATTGGTACTCAGTTAGCATACCCCGTTCACGAAACCTCAGAAAAATGTGCGGTGTTGTTTTATTTAATGACTGTCTCTATAAACATTTTCATTACTTTTCACATAAAAATATCGATCAGTTGTGTCCTACTGTTGCAGTTACATTCCATTACAGTCGGCTAACTGAGCCATTAGTTTGTACGTTCTGGGGGCAAATCACGGCATTCGAAATCGAGTACACGTTCGTGTAGAAAAATATTTCGATGGCTGCAATTTTTTTGATCAGGGTATTCGATCGCATTTTATGTTACCCACTACTATTGTTTACATTGCTGTTAGCAAATGACAATAAGAAAAACAAAACGAAATGGTATGTTTCATCATAAATTACTCCATTACTTGTTCTAGTTTCCTATTTACTTTATTTGTATTTGTTATGGAAGCGATTTTTCCCTTAATTTTTTTTGCACTGTGTATTGGGCAACCTTTGTATTGATAATCACTTTCCCTAAAAACAATTAAACTAATTGTGGGAATATATCACGAAAATACTTATACGTATAACTATTTCTTGTTTCTTTTTTCCTTTGGTTTGTTTCGCGGCAAAAAGCTAGACTTTACTTGTTTTCGATAGTACACTACCAATCGAGTGCAACTTCGAGTAGATACGGTTCGTTAACGATTGCCGTGATCCACGTTAACAACATTTCCATGACAAAGTACTCGATTTCGAATGCGGTGATTTGGCCCCTGTTCTGTTGTGAAACAGCTGTTATATTTCTGTCATACTTTTTTTAATTGCTTATGAAACGTCAAAGTATGTAAAAGCATAATAGAGATGTGTAGTTAACAAACAAATTTTAATTAAATTGAGTCAACATTTGCCTATTTGTTGCTTAAATAAATAAATAAGCAATGCATAAATTCTAATCACACAAGTCGCACGCACAGATCACAATAGTCGAAAATTGTGGGCCTGTTCGTAAATGCATCACTGCGCTGCAAATGGAAATTGAAATGACCTAAATTACTTCACTCATGTAGATAATGTACAAACAAAAGTTAAATATTGTTTACAAACATGGCTACTACAGAAAAAAATTATCAGCGGACTTGTATTGCATTTTCCATAAAAGTTTGCTCTCATGATGCAGAACAGTGATGCATTTACGAACAGGCCCTGTATTTTATTCTTTAACTGCGAGATACTCGTATTTGTATCTAACTGAATTGGTTTTAAATAATCTCAAAAAACAAACATAAATTAATTTCTTCTTTATTTATTTTTCCAACATTTTTATATATAATTTTTTCGTTGCAATGTTTTAAATCATATAATAAATTGCGCTTGGAATAGGCAATCAAAATCGTCTAGAAAACCCACATATCGTGCCATAACTGCTTAAGCTAAAGCGACATATTTTTCGAACTTGATGTACAAAAATTTATCAGTATAACTTTTTTTGGCGGTTGTAGCTCGATATGTATGAATTTTAAAAGATGGATTCATTAAATTTTTTTATTACTCTTATATACATATTCGTACAAACATCTTCCAGATGATTTTATCGCAAGGAATCAATTACAAATGTATGTAATTTTAAAGTATATACAAGTGTATATTTCATATAATTTTTTACATAATTTTTTTATATGTAAATTTTTGCAGTACAGATATTTTAAACATTTAGATTTAAACAAAAATTTTCGATATATTTTTACGTTGTTTTTTCTATCTTATTTCTATATAAAGTAATATTCAACTTATAAGTTACATAATTTTATTAAAATTGATTTTTTTTTTATTTAATAACAGGACTCTTTTTTTTAAATTTTTCATAAGAATAAACGTCTACTTTTTTTTGTATATTTTTCTAAGAAAATAAAAAAGAAAAAACAAGGCCTAAGTCTAGTATAGCGCAATCATTTCGTCTTGTGATCATGCAAAATGTCTTGCATTGATTATTATTTCTGTCTTGAGATCAATAAAATTATAAAACATTTTGGGCATAGCTTGAAAATTTTTTTGATTACAGCTCATTTATTTTATATTTATTTTATTATGCTCGCAAAACTATTTTTGCACAAGCAATATTTACTTTGACCAAGCCTTTTATTTTTTCTTTTCATTTGGGCACACCTTAAGTTTACTTTTACAAATCTTCACTATCCCAGCTAATCAAAACATTCGTAAATAACATCGCATTCGAATGTGTGTAAACATTTCTCGGACAAAACGCGCGAGAACGGCTATCGTAAATGGAGAGAGAAAGTGCTGCTAAATCTCACTCGTCGCTTGCGATTTCGATGTTTCGATCACGAATCAATAGCGATCCTTTAGCGATATCATTATGTAATCATAAACAACGTCATTAATAGTTCGATTGCATTGCTTCTAAGCAGCAAAAAACGTGATATCTCTTTTGTTGTGCATGCAAAAATATTAAAAAATTGAGAGAAACAAATTGTTTCTTGTTGGTAAACTTTTTTTAATGATAATGTTTCGAAAATTGTTCGCTACAGCGAACCTTCGTTTATTTTCGAATCTCAGGTTGGCTGGCATATACCACGAAGTATGTATCTATACATAACGAAGCGTAAACGAAAAGAAGCGAATGAAAAATAAAGCAACTTTACCGGGTACATCAAAGTCTGTTCTCACAACCATTCTTTTTTCCTTTGTCATTTACTTTGCAAAGTAAACTTTGCGTTAGAAAAGGGAGTCTTATTTCGACAGCCGAGTGAATTCAAAACATGCATGGAAAACACAACTCACACCAGGGATGGCAAAGTTGGTACAATTCTACCTTTTTTGGTACTATTTAAACTAGAAAGTTACAATAGTACACCAATGACTAATTTAGTACATTTAAGGAATCTCAGCAGTTTCCCTCCGCATTTCTTTTCAAACGATTGCATTTTCACTTTTGAACAATGAAACTCATATTCTTCTCCTTGAAAACGGTCTTGTGAAAGCAAAACTCAGCAAGAAAATCAAAAATATATGAACTATTCCATTTCCAAATCATCGGATGCTGGTGCACATGCTATTTCTTTCTATATATTAAATTTCAACTTCGACAGGTGTAACTTACAAGCGAATTGGTGAAAACGATTCGGTGGCCACAACAAAGTCGATTATTTTAATAAAAACAAATAAAAATATGTAATTTGAACTAAAAAAATATTTTAATACAATTAAGGTGAAAAAGTATAATTATTTAAAGATCTTGGTACAATTTTAAAATTTTCAATGTCTTCCCTGCCTCACACTCTCTTAAGCGGCATGGCCACATATTAAACTGACGCGCCAAACTCTGATTTTCTTTGATAATGTTATTAAAAAAACTCACACGTATGGTTTGATGTGAAACCAGATCAAGGTGAATTTATACCAGGTGGCAACTCTGCATAAAATGCAGTTACATATATTTGTTATTAAAAAATTTCCCGCTGTCAGGAAATTTCCGAACCTTTTGCTTTGATTTGACACCAGAGATCGTCCGTTCTTGAATCGAGAGCAAGGTAAATTCATATCATGTGAGCTCAATTCAGCAGCTGATCATCAGCTGTTAATTTCGACGCTGGCGCTAGAGCACACAAATCTGCAGATAAGATTTTCTCTATTTTCAAGTCAGATTTCTTTAAAAAAAACTAAAGCTTAATATCACTTAAAAATAAAGCAAAACATATTTAGTGAAAACATCAGAATTTGTCCGTTTACAATAAAAATATTATTTGTAACGAATCTAAATTATTTTTATCTTCCTAGTGCCTCAAAGTCGGTTAATTTAATAATTTATTTTTTATAGTTTTATAGGGCATTTACACCTGCACAAAATCTGTCAGATTTTAATTAAAATCTTAATGAAAATCTCTACCGTTTACACTATGTTTTTTGACATTTAATAAGATTATTTTTATCCAAAACAAAGCCCATTAACCGAAAAATTTCCAAAACTACAACCAAACAACTGCATTTGTAGCCAATTCACACACATTTTTAAGCAGACCGTAGCTAATTCAATCATCTTTGTACAGGGTAGTAAAAATAAAATAATAATATTAGATTTGGAGTAGATGGCCTACAAATCTACTCACAAACTAGATTTTGTTTTGTATGGAAAATCTAGTCAAAAGCAGTTAGATTTAGCTCGAAATCTCGCAACTTCTACATTTAGAGATAATGTAAATGCCCTATTAAGGGCCAATTTGATATTTTTAGGGGCGTGTCAAGTCCAATTTAATACAACATCACGTCGTTTCAGAAATCAACGCGTGTGCACCAAGTTTCGCAAAAATTTACTTGGTAGAAGCAAGTAAAATAATAATAATATTAACCTTTAAAGGTCATCGCTCCCGCCCACTTCTTTAAGCAACAAAACTATGGCATTCCAGAAGCCAAAACTGTTTGCCCAGTTTTGTGACAATCGGATAAGTAGAAGTACATATAATTTAATATTAACCTTTTGTGGGCGTGGACCCGCTTTTTACATGCAAGATTGAGTCTTTCACAGAACTCAGTATGTGTGACAAGTTTCGTAAAAATCGGCTAAGTATAAGCATGTAAAATATAATAATAAATTTTAATGGGCGTAAACTCGTCCACTTTTTTAAATGGAATATTTTAAAATTTTGAGAGTTCAGGGTGTGTACCATGTTTCGTGGAAATCGGTCAGATACAAGCACGTTAAATATAATAATAAATTTCAATTGGCGTAACGTCGCCCACTTTTTTAAATGCAATATTTAATTTAATTTCGTAATAATCTATTAAGTAGAACCATGAAAAACATAAAAGCAAATTTTTATGGGCGTGGTTACGCCAATTTTTTCAACTCTAAAATTGTGTCATTACGAGAGCGCAATATACATATGTGCTAAGCTTCGCAGCATGAGATCAGTAAAAGATGAAAAATTCAAAGAGAAAAAAATTAGTGGGCGTGTATCTGCCTACTTTTTTATAGTGGGATCAAATAGAAGCTATGCTCTTTTAAAGAAAAAATAATTTTTAAAATTTTTATAAATAAACAAACCTAAAAAAAAATATAGACGAATTGATTGATAACCTACTCCTTGTTCCAGTAGCGGATTTAGGCCTGCTACCGTCCTAGGCACTCTTTTATTTGCCTGCCTTTTAATTCAATATAAGTAACCGAAATCGTGAGACAGGTCGATAATTGTTAAATACTTATATGATTGCATATTAATTTTGTAAGTTTATATGTATGTATTTATATAAGTATCATAATCACTATCATCTAAAATCCACAAGGCCGTAACTGCCAATAATTCAAAGTTGACTTTTTTAATTGCTAATGATGTAAATAACAAACATACATCATTAATTAAAATTTAAGATGGATACGTTGAAAAATAACGATTTTATTAACAGAATTCAAAAGACCGTAACTACATTGCCACCAAATGCGTAAGCCTGTATGTATGTGTGTTGCTATGCGGCACTATATAAACCGTGATTCTCTGGAAAAATATGACAGTATTCAAAATTCAATCTTTAACGATACAAAGTTGGTTGCTGTCTTATTTTACTTATTTTAGATTGATTACATACATATACATTAAAGTCCAGCACAATACCATTTATAAGACCTTTCAAGACATGAAATATTTTTCAAATGCTTTATTACAGCGAAATATTCTAAAACCAACGCTAAACAACACTGTTGGCAAGACATTTATTTCAGTTGTTTGTCTTGCCAACAGTGTTGTTTAGCGTTCGAAAAATCTCTCATGTCTTGAACGATCTTATAAATGGTCTTGTGCAGAACACTAATACATATCAAGTCTTTCTAAGGTTGACTATGGAGCAGCTACGTCTAATGGTTGTGCTTCAGATGACGAATTTACGCAGGAAACTCTTATCGACGAATTCGTCGACATGGACGAAATTCGTCGTTCGTTCCAGTTGTGTTCCTAGCATAAGCAATATGCATAATCTGCAAGCTTTTACAAAAGAGCTCTCTGCTTTCATACCAAAGAAGAGCAATGAGTAGTGAAAAAGTGAGTAGAGTTAAATCATGACTTATAATTTCTTGTACTTATGCCTACTCATACTTATTGCAATGTTGTCTATGAATCATATCAACTCGAAAGTTTGAAAAGCGCATCGAACTCATACTTAGCAACATTTATGATGTTGTTGATTTTGACTCAGCTTAACTCAATACGTAGCAAAATAAGTATGAATCACAATGTTAACTTCGCATATGAACATTTAAAATTCTCATTATGAGCTTATGCGTTTCCCTGTTGTTTTTTTTTTTGCAGGAATTGAAAAACAACCCTATTTACTACTATTGTATACTACTGGCAAACTGTTTAAGGATTAAACTTTTAAATAAACATACATGCATGAGTTAAGTGAGTTGAATCAATGTGAGTGGTATAAGTATTTTCCTGAAATTATAAATCAAACTGAGATGACTTATGAGTGTGATTGTGGTATGAAAAGAATGTCGACGTCGCATTCATATTTATTGCATCCTATATCTATAAATTAGTCTTATTGTGAATATGCGTACATCAGAGTAGTTGAGTTTAAACGATGTCTACGCATTTATATTTAAAATTCATGAGTCAGTATGAATAGTGAAAAAGAGGATTCATTGTAGATCACTGTTTCATACTGACGAGAGCACAACAGCCAATCAGACCTCGGCGAAAAAAAACAGTTGTGTTTAGTTTGCAAAAAAGAAGAACAAATTGTAAGAACTTTAAAAGCTGCTGCTGAAAAGCTGCTATAAAAATATGATCAATGGAATTTACGTTTTTATTAACATCAAAGAAAAAACTCATTTGAAATGATGATAATTCACTAGACTTGTTTTCAAATAAAAATATATATTTATTTAAAAAAATTCATTGTATTTTTTTCTAAATAAAGTTGGAACTAAAAAAACATAAAAGGGAATTAAAACAATTAATTTATTGCCTTTAAAATCCTTGATTCAGCTATATGGTAAATTACAATTTTTTTTGGAAACAAACATATTTCTACATGCATAAATATAAACGAAATTCATAACTTATATAACTATTTATTATATAGTTGATATATAATTATTAATAATACTATAAGCCTTTATTAATATTTTTAAAAATACATTTCATTTGGATTGTAATTATACCTTGACGACATCTACTTACAAATCTACTTACGTAGTGGATACAAAATTAAAATAAAATAAAAACAAAACTTATTTAGAGTGCTAATTAATTTTTAAAAAGTATCTAATACACTTAGAAAAAAACTGTATCATTTGCAATAACGTTATATCTTTTTTCTTTTTTTTTCTCAATTTATAACATTAAAAGTGCTTATAATATTTAGTGTAAAATATAATACATTTATGTCTATGTATTTTGTGGTTTGAAACTTACAGATTTTATTATTTAATTTTTATCTAGTACATACATATAAATTCCAATAAAACTCAGTCTACATTCTGAAATTGGTCAATAATAAAAATTGCTAAAAATCTGTTTTTATTTTTCTTTCATTTTTAATTATAAATATATAACAACTGTTTTTATTTTTCTCGTCAAAACTAAAAATTTACAAAAATCTACGGTCGGTCAATTACAAGTTGGACTCTTTATCTTAAAGCTTTTTTATTTTTGAGGATTTCATTTTTGCTAGTTACAAATGAAAATTTTCAAGTGATTAAATTCTTTTGATTTGTTGGCTTTTGGTCTATTTGAATTTTGAGAATTTCTTTAATGTTTAAAACAATTGCTTAATTCTCAACAATCTGTATCGTGTATTTGTGTGTTAATGTATTTAATATTTTTAATGAAAAAAGAAGAACAAGCTACATACAAATTCTCTCAGAGAGCATTTTAAAAACATATGAAATAAAAGTGTAATAGTGCATTTAATTTTTATATAAAAATTTCAAACAACAAATTTTACACTCTGGTATTTAATATGATAATACAATCGATACAGAGATACAAGAGGTGTTGTGAATTAAGCAAATATGTTCGTTCAATAATTTATTTCTGAAAAAAAATTTTAAAATTTTTTTTCTCTAAGGTATTTCGTCATCGCTAAATAAATTAATTACTATTTTATTGATAATATTTTAATTAATTATAATTTCTTAATGGGATTTAAGTTCATTATTTTTAATTCTTATAGAATAAAATATTTTTTATAAATTAATGTGATTTTTTTTAGAAGAGAAGAAACATTAAACTAGACATTTTAGCTGGGGGAAATGACAACATTTTTCTGAGCCATTACGCAGAGACTGTTTGTTAACATCTGCTATTTAACATGCATTTTTAATGAAATAGAATATGAGAAATGGTTATTATGATTGTACAATTATACAATTGTTAATTAAGCATTGCTAAATGCATTTGTAATTATAACTGTTCATTAAAAAAAAACAAACTAAGAAACAATTTTTCTTCTCTTCTTCAGAAAATCACATTAGTTAATAAAACTTTTACATTATTGAAAATACTTAACTTAAGTCCGATTAAGAAAAATCATTCTAGTTCAATCAAATGTTAATATATCTCATTTATAACTTTTTTAATACGAAGACTCTTAAGTAAATGCGCCCAGAAAATGAATCTTGGGTCAGCAGCACAATCTGTACTTTGGTTGTCAAGTTATTCGGTCATACCATTGAAAGTGAATTTTAAAAGTATACAATTTAAAATAGAAAATAAAGTTACTTTTCATTTTGTGCATATTCTAAAATTTCCTTTTAATGCTTTTCTAATATTACTTTTACAAATTTATGTTAAAAAAGTCTGGCAACAGTGAAAATATACTTTTAAGTAGACACCTCCCAGATTATAGGGTGACTTGAGTAGATCGCTTTGATATTTTGAGATATTCGATTGCACTCTCGAACTCGGCAGTCATCGATAAAAATAAGATTTTTGGGGATTATGTGGAAATATGTAATTTATACAATGACTTGGTAATTAAAAATAGAATATAATTAAAATAAGCCTGCTAAGTATTAAAAAAAAAGTAAATCAACGAATATTTGAAAAAAGAAAATTAATTTGTTTAAGAAAAATATATTATTTTTTTCCTTTGCTATTTTTCTAATTTTGAAGCTCTTTTGGCATCACTTTGTTCGAAATGTTATTTCTATTTAATTTATTTTAAAAGTGCATTTTATAACGATTCGGAGAAAATTTTGGTAACTCAAATCGATTGGGAACTAATAAATTTATAACTTTTAAAAGAAAATATTTAAGCAACGTCTATATGCATTCCGTTCCTGCTTATGGAAATTGCAAGTAAACTTCGACCCAAAAAATTTTTTACTGTTAATATGTTACTGAGAATCGCAAGATACAAATACAATAAGCTTAAAAGCCTCAAACAAAAATCTCTACCAAGTTGGGAACTTTTAAATTTATAAATATATATTATTTTTTAAGAAAATATTTAAGCAACGTCTATATGCATTCCGTTCCTGCTTATAGAACTTGCAAGTAGACTTTAACACAAACGATTTTTGAAATAAGTAAAAAAGCTTCGTATGGTTATAGTAAGACTCTTTTTAATAAGTTATTGAGAATTGCAAGGTACAAACATAATAAGTTTAAAAGCCTCAAACAAAACTTTTTAAAAAGCAAGCATTTTTCTTTGATTTTGCAGCCTTTTTTTCAAAAGAGAAGTAACACTCAGGTAATTAATACCAACTACTATTACTAGGTGTTACCTTCATTAGGAAAGGGATAGTGATAGAAGACAGGTGGTGAAGGAAGAGATAGGAGAAAGCTTCATACTTTTACAACTCTGCTTTTTGCACGCTTTTTTAATCATGCAGTGTTGCAGTGCCTTGTGGTGTCAAATGAGGCGTATTAAATTTTTTGAAGCTGTGATTAGTAGCCATTTTATTGGTTATTTTACTTCGCCGATGAGTCTGCTACACAATACCGACGAAGGAGGGCGCTCTGATATTATATTAGGATTAGCATCTGCTGAAGTCGGTATAGTTAAGTGACCAGAGACTATGCCTTCATCACTTGAACTTTCCTACAACAACTGATACAAAGGGACACTAATGCACATCAGAAAAATGCGTGGTGTTGTTATTTAATGACTGTCGGGTACAGGAATCGAACCCAGGATCTTCGGTTTTATAGTCAACGTGGTAACTACTTCAGCCAACGCTACCCTCCTAAGATCCTAATACATTAAAGACTGAATGTCAAATAAATTTACTTCGATATTTCTTAAATGAAAAAAAAAATAAACATGACAAAAATGGAGTTGAATTATGAGTTCAAGTGATGATCAGCTGATTCGATTTAAGGGAAACATGCATGATTTTTTCATAAGCGTATCATTCGAGACTTTGTGTTTGTGCGGTAATTGAAATAAATTGCTTTTCATTAAAAAGAATTAATTGAACGAATGCTGATCTCTGTTTCGAAGATTTGTTTCCTGATTAAAATTCATTCTAGTTATATTAAATTTAATATGTCTCTATTAATTTTTTTGATGTGTAAACATCTATACGATGGGGGGTAAAAATCTTTTTCACAATGCAATCACAAATTTTGAGTAAGATCCTACAGCGTTATCAAATCGGTGTGAGCTATGTGTGAGTGTAATAGTGTAATCTTACGAACAAAAAGTACAGATAAACTTAACAGCTGGAGAGAAATACACTCAACCGAATTTTAAAGCATATCTTCAGGAGCAATGTTAATTTTAATAGAAATTTGCTTGTGAAGTATACTAGTGTTGCCAGTGGGGATAATTTTGTTAAAAAGTTGAAAAATATAAAATAAATAAAATAAATATAAACTTTTAAATAAAAGAGCGTTTTGAATATCAAATATTTGTTTAAAAGATATATAGCAGTCTTTATAAAGAATTTATAATATTATATTATAAAATATCTTCATTGCGTACTGTTGTCTTACACTGAAGCTGGTGCACGACAATTGGGTAACAATCTCCCTCTCATGCAAATTATTATGGGTAGAGATCTTAATACAAATTTTGCAAACCCACAGTCGCAAGGTTTATCAAAATTTTTATTTGAGGTTTTCCACTTGCGTATAAGCAATTCTCCACAAACCACCACAACTAAAAATTCCACTACTATAGATGCAGTTTTAATTAGATTTTTAAATACAGTAGAGTTAAAATTTATATATTTTATTTCAGTTACCATAAGCCAATATTACAAAGATTACTAGATGTTTACATATGTATCACCCATGTGATCGGATTCACATTGCTTTTTTTCATAAGTCGGTATTAAGCCAGAGAATGACTATGAATACTCCAAAAAAAATATGCTTAAGTAAATATTCTTAATTTTGGTAGCTGCATAAAATAATAATAATAATAATATAACAATTCGCACGCTCATATATTTGCTCTCAAGCAACTAGAACTTCAGACAATTTCAACATACAAGAGCATTTCTACTTTGTTTATGCGGAAAACTGAAATATGCTACAAGTAAAAATAAAAAGTTACATGTGTATGAAGCGTATTGATTATCTGTCATACTTACAGTCGAAATGTGCTTATACTCAGATTATGGATATTTAGCCGGACAAAAAAAAATATACACACATAATGTTGGGGATATTTATTCATCATTCATCATGAAGCAAACCTCCTTCTCCTCTTTCACCACTTGTCGTCTCTATAGCTATCCCTTTCCTAAAAAAGGTAAAACCTTGTAATAGTAGGAGGCATTCATTGCCCGAGTGCTACTTCTCTTAAAAAAATGTTATTCGCCACCGTACACACATATATTTGTGTGTATAAGATGGAATGGAAAATGTTTTTTGGTTGTTTGAAAACATACTTTATGCGTGTGTGTAAATAAAAATAGCCCTGTATGTACGCATGTGTAGCCGATTAATACTCTAGAGTATCTTTATACTTATCCATATGAATGTAGCTCATAAAGTGTATCAAGTTTGTGTATATGATTTTGGCCCAGAAAGTTGCAAAAAATCGCATTTTATTGATAACTATAAATTTTGAGGGTGAAAATACAAATCTCAAAATATTGAAATGATCTACCGAAGTGGGCCCACATTTTATTAGTATAAGTGTATTTATTTGTAAACAAAAATAGTAACATTCTTAACCCTAATTGCTGCACTGGCATCTTTTATTCATTTGCAAATCTTCGAGTCCACGGAAAAGCGTACAAACGTAACAGTATTAATGCAAAGTTTGTATACTTTTCTGATGCGGTATTTATATTGGTTGCCGATACAAAGTTACGCAACATGGTAACCACAAGCAGCAACCTTGAAACCTATAAGCTGATTGCTTATTTGCGGCGTTCTTAGTCCTAATTTACACTATGCAAGTCTTACTGCTTAGCTGATTAGTTTGTTAGGAGAGAGAGATAGAGACGAGGAGAAAAGAAACGTTTATTTTCTCCTCGTCTCTCTTCCACAAACTAATCAACTCAGCGATAAGACTTGCATAGTGTAAATTACCACTTAATATCTGTCGACGACATTTTGAAAGGATGTTGTGCATTGTCAATGTTTTGTACTTTTGCTTTGTTTGAAAACCAAGAAGCAATTGACGTTTTGAAAGTCAACCATACTCTCAAAAAATTTCGAACAACATTGCTTTTTATAAGAGAATTGTGTTTCATTTCTTTGCAAAAAATTTATGTAACCATTTTTAAAATAATTTTCAAATTAATTAGTTTAATTCTAAGACTAGCCCTTATCTAACAAAAAATTCAATAGACCTTTTCGATGTACATACATATACATATACTTATATAATATGAATTTCATTAGTCAAACTTAAATCAAATGTGATTTACGATTTGAATGTTCTATGGCAGCCAACAGCTCATGTTTCTGACGCACATACAAACGTCCCTTCTTCCAAGGATTTTGTAATAACAATGGTTTAAAATCGTCGCGCAAACAACGTTCTCTAGCACCAATTACCGCCACAAGGCAGAAATTTTCCAGCATATCTGTTGAGTATATGGGCCCATTACTGCCCTTGAGAACAGCAGCCATGTTGAGTTGTTTCACTACCAAATTAACTACTTCGCGGGCGCTGGTCTTGGCGGTGACATGTAATTTAAGGCTGGTGCCCGTAGCCAAACCGGTATTGTA
Source organism: Tachina fera (assembly GCA_905220375.1). NCBI lineage: Eukaryota > Metazoa > Arthropoda > Insecta > Diptera > Tachinidae > Tachina > Tachina fera. The sequence goes on from LR999963.1 coordinate 63,328,586, forward strand.
GGCTGTATAGACTTGTATAATGCCGGAAGGTGTATTGTGGGCCTCGGTGGACTCACTGCTGGCTAAGCTGGGACAACTGGACGCTGTGTAATCCTCTTGCCTTTGCAGATTTTTTGTGGATGTGGATGTGGTGGCAGGTGCCGCCAGATTTTCATCTAAACTAGCTGAATTGGATTTCTTAGCTTCGGTTTGTATTGCCGCCAAAGTAGTTTTCAAATAGAGATTTGCACTAGATGCTGACTTTACTTTCTCTGCAGTTTTAATTTGTTTGCTTTCATATTCTCCATTGTAATTAACTTTAAGGGATTGACATGAACCCGCTGTCCCAGGATCTCTGCCCAAATATGGTGCCGAGGATGAGTGAACGGTAATTAGCGGCGTAGCTGCTGCAGAAGTGGGTGTTATGTTAGAACTTGTGCGTTTTCTTTGCAGATTTTGTGATTTTTGATTTTGTTGTTTTGCCGTTTCGCTCAGTGCATTATCGGAACGAGATGGTGGCATACTGAATATTTGATTAAAATCACCTGAACTTGTTGTTAAGACGGAGTCATTGGTGGAATTGTAACTTTGCGTTGTGCAGTGGGAGGTGCCGGAATCTCCCGAATTCTTACGCAGCGAGATATCAGAAGTCATGAAATCATTGCTGACTTGCAGGAAATTGGGAGTGGTGGCACTAGCTTGTGTGGATTGCAGTTTATTTTGATTACGACTTCCTGAAGTGGGAGTTAAGGCTTTGATGCCTAAATTCTGTTCTGATTTGGAATGCTCTGGCCCAATATTTACGTTGTCTGTTGTGGAAACACCGGGGCCCGGCCAGCTGCCTCTGCCAGAACCAGATTTGGTAAATTTTGCATCTCTCATAGGAGGCTGCAATAGTTGAGTAGTTTCTTCAGGCTGCTGACCGAAATCCAAAATTTCCCTCATGGCTGCCGAGGGAGGTGCATTCTTATCTCTGGCAAATGCTATAACATCCATAAGCCAGCGCACCGATTTCCATATAACATTCAAACTCGTAGACAACTCTTGCAATTTTGCTAGACGTTCTTTAGCTGTTTGCAATTCTGATGTGGAGAACGCTTCTCGCTGCGAATGATTGGCCAACGTAGTATCCAGTTCTAAAATACAAGAAAGTCTGGCATATTTTTGTATGATACCTGGCTGGTAAGTGTTTAAATGTATCATTTCGAAAGCTTGTATACTTAAGCTAGCCAAATCCTCGCGCTGCAGTAAAAGCTCCGATTGCCCTGGCACAGCACAACTCAATTCTACGGAGGGACATATTATTAGAAAACTTATATCTCTGCTGTGCTCTATGACTTCCACATCATATAAACGGTGGGTGGAGGCCTGGTCAGGTTTGATGTTCATGTACTTAAAAAGTTTTTGTGTAGCTGTTGTCAAGTCGTATAAAAATAATCTTTGCACCTCGGTAGTAGCCTCAGGATTGGTATTGAAGTTTAAAGTGATACGCAAAGGACTGGCACTTCTACGACCCTCCTCTGCTACTTCATCGCAGTCTTTTTTCAATACCTGCCATTCCTCTGCCGTAATGTGACTATTATCTCTAACTTTATAGTGTGGCAAGACATTGGGTGTCTTAGCCGGCACCACCACCTGTATTTGATCCATGGAACACTGCATTTTTAAATAGCCTAAATATAAGCCGGGCATTAAACGCTGCAAAGCTGTTTGCTGATATTGTATTTGGTCCGTAATTGAAGATATCAAGACTTCATTAATATTGTACTCCTCATGCAATGCACCGATTTTCTTTTGCAACTTATTAACGGGCAACCAGCGGGAGTTTAGTATAGATACAACTTTTTGACTTTTAACAGCTTGTATGCAAGTTAAGACGACAGTACCATGCATGTCCTTTAAAGGCTTATAAAACAATTGGCCGAGATCATTGAAACCTAGAGTAGATTGCATTTGACACACAGCTGAAAGCAGTTTTGTACGAAAATGATTAGCAGAGGTGAGATTTCTTTCCATGTCGGTACGCAAAGACTTGACATCATCCCAAGTGCAGGCCACCTTTCGAAAAAATAAAAAATTATACATACATACCAGTTTACTTAAGCAACTTACTAACCTTCATTAGCCAATGATAATCACTGTTTAGAGAACTGGGATAGGATTCATCGATTTCTATAACAGGTAGAAAATCTTCACTAGTCACCAACACCTTATCATCGCAGTATACAATACTGGCCAAGTAAATGCCCCTTTAAGATAAAAATTAAGTTTTATTTTAAATTAATTTTTAATTCACATTTGAAAACCGGAAAATCACAGGGAAAGATACAAGTACCTAAACTAAAAGCTATTCGGCAATGATTAAAAGTTTTACAGGAACTTAATCTTAAATCTTATTACATGTGTGTGCAGTTAAATTTTAAAACTTATAACGCTGGACACAAACCTTGTGCTGCAACAGATGTCTGTTAGCGTGTAAACAGAGCTCTGTTAAGCTATAAAAATATGATCAATGCCTTTCCAAAGGACTTTTCCCATAAATGATGCAACCGAGACGAACAAAATAATGCAAATTTATAGAAAAGGTGTTCCTTTATTATTGCCCATGAATCTATTTCTGAAAAACATGGTTTCGTAACACTTCCTGAGGGTGACGCACTACATTGTACTCTAAAAACGTGCATACTCAGAATTTCTGGAAGTTCGTGTTTTTAGGAGTTTTTTTAAACTTTAAATTTTTGTCCTATTATAAAGGGTTAATTTTAAGTGCTTCTGGAAGCAGTTCTGGAAGCACTTCCAAAAGCATTTCTGGAAGCACTTCTAGAAACAGTTTTAGAAGCACTTCCAGAAGCACTATAGGAAGTAGTTCTGGAAACACTTCAGGAAGTACTTCATAAAACAGTTCTGGAAGAATTTCCGGAAGCAGTTCTGGAAGTGAATTTTATGTTAAAAAAAGTGTTTATAAAACAAATTTATTATTAAACATGCTATATTAAGAAAATTTACATAAAATTGATTTATATAAACTTTTAAAATAAATTTTGGCGAAAAAGGTCTGAAAAAATTTAACAACCCTGGCACTGGCTTGCATTAGTGGTTCTTTTTGCTTGAGTGCAAACACATGTCAGACCACACATGCATTATTGACAAAAAAAGCGTTGGGAAAGGGATATAACAAGTCGTTGCACAGAGGGTATTTTTTGTGAAGGGGGGGGGGCGGGAAGATGTGCATATGTATGTATATAATTCTGCAGTTTCTATACGGGCCTTCCGAGTCTTATCAAATTTCATACACTTCTTACAGCTGCAGGAAATAAAAAGGAATTAATATTTTTATTTGAATTCCCGTATAAAAACGTTTTTTGTTAACAAAAATTAATACCAAGAAGAAAGACATTAGAAGTCTTCGATAAAAGTGGTGGTATATATACGAATTTTATTTAACCAAATCTTCGGCTGAAAGCTCTCACTGGCGTGCAAAAGAAAGAACGAGTTCCCGGCAAATCCAAAAAATGTTTTGCAAAATCTCCAAAATGGGATTTTCAGTATTTTTTCTCTATTTGTCTTGTTTTTCACCGTTCACAGATGAATTAGATCCCAGCAATTCCCAAAAGTATTTCACAAAATCCCACATATGGGCTTATTCAGTATTTTTGCTGAATTTTTCTTATATTTCCCCGTTCATATATGAAAATTCTCAGCTGCGTGTAAAATGATGTAATAAACGTAAATAAAATAAAAAATTTAGCTCCCGGCAATTCCCAAAAATGCGATTTTTCAGTATTTTTGCTGTATTTTTGTTATTTTTCGTCGGCCTCAGATAACATTTTTGGAATTATTTAAAAACATATTATCTCTTAAGGTGGAATGATAAATCTTTGCTTCCAGTTTTTGAATTTGAGAAAAAGAAGGTCTTCAATTTGATATTTATAATAACAAAAATAGGTTTATTTCGAAACGATTTGGTTGCTTCAATAACGAAAGTTTTTAACACAGGATTTTTTTTTTGATATTTTCTTTATAAATATGGGTTTGAGATTTTTGCAAAATTTGACTAATTATTCGACATTATAACTTCTTTTCTTAAATTTTCGTCAACATTATTACTCCCTTTTGTCAATAATTCGAAACTTAAACTCTACAATATCTCCTAAAATGCTATATGATATTTTATAACCATAGAACGGCCCGTTTAGAAACTGCAGAATTATTTTTATATATTTGTCAACATACTCCACATCGATAAATAAAATTTTAACAGCGCATAATGTCAAACTATGCTGCCATTTCTTTTCACTGAAATTTAAAAGACATCATGAATTTTTTAACGCCAGAACGAGGCTTTCAAACCGTTAAAATTTACGTCAAATAGAAAAATAAATCTATTCGCGAAGTTCATAGAGCACTTCGTGCATTTTACGACCAGCATAATCGGCCTAGTGAGCAAGCAATTCGTGTAGTTATTAATCATTTTTGCACTAATTTTACTCTTCTCGATTCAATTGAAATAACCAATAAGATAAAGAATTGTGCTTTTACACGCTGGCGGCATTATCGGTCTTTATTTCTTTCAAAATAATCAAGCCGCTAACGGTATAGTGAATGAAGAGCTATATCGAGCCATGCGGACTTAAGTTTTGTCTCCAAAAATTATTCATCTAAACATCAACGACATTTGCTATATACCGAGCTTGGTAATTGATTTATTGAAAAATAAATGTGGTGATTTCCAGAAGTTATAAATTTTATTGGCCTCGTTCCATGTAAATTACTTTTTATGATTTATGGTGCCAAACTTGCAACTATGCTAGCATTTGAAGCCCATAATCAAAGCCATACGTTCAGGTTTATTGGAAATGGTCAAAAATTGGACTGATCGAATGACCGGCGGAGTTATGCCGGAAATCATATTTAAAAAATAAATGCCCTAAAATTATCTACCAGATTATAAAAAAACTATTTCAAAAATATCTCTATATTGTCTTATAATTTTAACAACTCCTGCAGCTAGCAAAAAAACCCCTTTATAATTGCTAATTCAAATGTGCATACCTTCTCAAATGCTTTTGAAATTTGGAAGCCACAGAAAATAATTGCTTAATGGTAGTTTTCTTTTTTGGATTTCTTCTTTGCTGACTGTTGGTGTCCAGACTTAGCTCCGAAACATCTGCTGGTCGTGCCAAACGCACCGCTGTAAATAAATTATCCAGCATACGCTGCCTTCCAAGATAACGATCTTCCCGATTATTTAAATCACGCCAACCTTTAAAATATAAAATATTAATTAACGAATAATGTAACTTAATGAATATATGTACATACTTGAGGGCACAATACTGCCTGGCACGGATGTTTTGTAAGGTCCCCAACCCTTAATATTGCCACAGGATGCACGCAAATAATATCGCCTTCCCTGAGTGAGAGCAGAAATGAGACACTGAGCTCCCATGCTGCCATGAAAACTTCGCCAATCCATAAGCTCATGTTCGCCCATAATGTTACTAAAGTCAGCACGAGTTGACCATTGCACTAGAACAAATATTATATTGTAATAATTAGTATAAGTTAGTTATTTTTAAAGCAATAAGCAAGGGAAATTTATAATTTTTTTTTTAATTTTTTATTAAATTTTCCAAAATTCGGGTACTTTATAGTATATTTAAAACTTCTTTGTTTTTGGCACTTATGAAGATATCTTATCCAAAATAAAAACCTTTAAGTGTAACACAGAAGAACGCTGATGATGAAGGTTTAGTGGCCTTCGAAAACGGCTGGCTGTTCCGTTCAACAATGTGTTTTCAGAATATTTACAACTAGCTTTGATGTTATTTGTTCATTAATAATTATCACATGTAATTTGGCTTAAAAAGCGTAACGAACTTTAGCCCGTTCAAATCATAAATATAGAAACAAATTAAGTTCGAAAAATAATAATTAAAATTAACCTTTAAGTGACATTTTGCCTCAACTATAATCAAACAACTAAAATATAGCAAATAAAGTCCTGCACAAGACATTTTACAAGAACTTTTAAGGCATGAGAGATTTTTCTAATGCTTCCCGTCCCGTAAAAGTGTCTCATATGCGTTATCGTGGTTGGCGTATTTCAAATTCGACTACGACAGTTTTGTACTGATTAAAGAAAAACTGTTCGTCATAGTCGAAGTCGAAATATGCCAATCACTATAAGAGGAAGTATTTCCCTTTTCTTTGTTCGCGCGAAACTAAATAACATTTATTTACTTCTTTTGTTTATAAATGGCCATAACGGTTCTGTGAAACACCTTGGCTCACAATGCCATCTTTTTGGGGCTGTTGCCGATAACGTTTATCGTCTTTAGGAAAGGGATAGTGACTGAAGAAGGCTTAAATTTTTTTTCTTTTATTAAAGCAGTTTTGGAGCGCCTCTGATGTCAATGAGATGTATTACATTTTCAAAGCTGTGCTTAGTAGTAATTTTATTGATGATTTTACTTCGCCGATGACCCTAATACAGAATACCGAAGAAGAAGGGTGCTTTGATGATACATTAGAATTAGTATCCGCTGAAGCCGGTGCAGTTCAGTGACCATGCCTTCATCACTTAAACTTTCCTATAACAGCTAACATAAAGGAATGCTAATTTACATCAGAAAAGTGCGTGGTGTTTTTGTATTTAATGACTGTCAGAACCAGGCTCGAACCCGGGACCTCCAGTTTTGTAGTCAACGTGTTAACTACTTCAGCCAACACCAGCAGGAATTTAGAGAGATGCCGAATTATCAATGACTTGATCCTGAAGCATAGTTCCTAGTTCTTTGCCTGTTGTTAAATTAACAAAAATTGCTTCCATGTCCTCGCACTCAGTGTGGGAATGATCCACCATCCTTGAGTTTAACATGGAACCACAAGAAACTGAAAAGTAGTTCGCATAATCGCAAATATCAGCAACTGAAAATTTGAAATTAAGATCAGTGGTTGCACAAACATTCACAGTGTAATCAAGATTTATGGTCTAATCTGGGCTATCTTTATGCCATGTGACCGTGTATTCGTCTTTAAAACTTAAGGTAATTTTAGAAAACCATATATAATGTCGAGGGTTTATATTCAAAAAGTGTTATCTTCAAGGCTTGAAAATTTTAGAAGAGCGCAAAAAACTGTTATTTTCTCAAAGTGTAAGGGTTAATAACTAAATTTTGATGAATAGTACCATTTACAGAAGACATCTTAATCTACTAATGTAAATCAAATACAGTTATTGCTCTTGGACTTAGAGAAAATAACAGTTTTATTTTGTCTACTAAAATATTCAAGAATTGCAGATAGCACTTTTTAAATATAAGCCCTCGATGTATCGTCAGGGATTTAAGGCATTCTATTCCTACATGACACAATACAACTTTGCTTAGCAATAGCATCATATCCTGTTTATATTTCCCTCCAGCACTAGACAGTTCAAACTAGAGCTGTTAAATTTCGATTACGATTAGGAATCAATTAAAGTACGGTTAAAAAAGAAATATATTCTGATAAATAATTGATTACGATTACTAATAATCGAAAATTAATGTAAATGACTATAAATTACAACAAAATAATCAAAAAGAATCAAAGGTAACCAAAAAATAATCCGACTACTTTCACAGATTAATTTTGATTATTAATAAGTAATCAAAAAGGAATTAAAAGTAGTCTTCAAATATAATCGGATTATTTTTGATTCTTTTTGATTATCTTGTTGTAATTTCAAGTAATTCAGATTACTTTTCCATTATTAGTAATCGTGTGAAACTGAATATAATCGTAGTTTAGTCATTGCTTCACCTTTCACAAAAAGGTAATCAAATTAGTAATCAGTACGATTACTAATCAATACTTAACAGCTATGGTTGAAACATCACACCTTACAAGCTTTTAGAACCTGTTTCCTGCTGAACTGCGTTAATACTATGAAGTCTCTCAGTACAACCAGAGATTAGAGTTGTTTCTGGCTCCAATACTAGTAGATGAAGCTCTGGGGCCAGCCGTGAAGTGGAATATAAAACTCCTGTAATATTGTTACAAAAATTATAGCCAAGCTTTTTATGTAAAATGGAGTCAGTTGTAAAAGCTTTTATGTAAAATGGAGCTTTTTATGTAAAATGGAGTCAGTTGTAAAAAAATTATATGATTTTAATAGCGTCGTTGTATCAATTAATACAGAAATGCTGAAAAAATTCTTGTTTGAGTTACCCAACTCTACTCTTTAACTTTAAATTCTGTAACAAATTTAAATACTTTTCCTTGAATGTTGTTTTCTAAAAGAAACTTTCCCGAAGAAAAACACTCGCGTATATACACACATACAGCCCAGACGCACACACACACACACATATACATTCACTCTCAACCTCACCCTAATACAATTCTACCAGTTCATGCCTTAAATAAGTTTGCTGGCAGGATTAATGAAAGGCAGTAGAAAAAGTTTCACTGTTTATTTTCACAACGTATTAACAACATTCGCTCAATGGGATTTAAGTTTTATTAAGCCCAAAAATAGTTCATTGCAATACACAAACTTTCATCAAAACAATGCAATAAATGGAATTATGTAATATTTGTAGGTGTGCACTGCTTTTTAAAACTCAGTAATTGAGTAGAAAGAGTCTCCAGGGCTATGTGGCAAAAACTTAACTCATAAAGATCCAAACTGCTACTAAAGATAAATAGGAAGACAATGCGAATCATGATAGGCGCATTGACTGGTCACTGTTCGGTCAGAGCAAGAACCAGTATTTTTGAAATTAGCACTCCAATTTTCTGTAGGATGTGCGAGGATAAAAAGAAACCAGAAACCATTGAACATGTTATCTGCCACTGTCAGAAGCTGCAACGTCATAGGCTTAGATGGCTGAGCAAATGTTTCCATGAGATCATTACTGATATCAGGCATCCGGGGCTTTATCATGGGAATTCAGTGGCTTAATAACGGATAATAGGGTTACTTCTTAATGGACAATAGAAGAGAATCACAATGGGCCCAATTGGGTGTCCATGTGTAGGGGAGTTTCTGGCACCACACTTATTAACCAAACCTAACTGTTTTTTAAACGAATAATTATTTTTATACTTGCTTACCTTTGAATTTTGTACCAATCGCTCCTTCGAAGGGTTCAAGTATTTGTACTTGTATTGAGGTTTCACCCGTTACATCAACAGTGACAGAGGCTGGTGCATCTGGGGGTCGTGCTTGATCCCATCCTAACAGAAGACGACGCAGTCCTTTGATGCGTCTTTCCCATATGCCAATTTGCTTATCAACTTCACTGCCGGTACAGCCAGTCACGGAGGAACCAGTATTGCCTGCAAGACATATTGATAAAAAAGATATTGCTTAGAAAAACTGAAGTTAAAGTCACTCAGTAAGAAATAGATTGAAGGATATATACGTTTTCATATTAATAGCTTTCCCTTAACGGCGATCTTTCCAAAAAAAATATGATAACCTGTATTTTCGAAAAAAAAAAAAAAATAAAAAATAATAGTGTATTTGAATGTACGGTGACTTTATTAATCTGAGTTGTGTTAAAAACAGTAAAGTTAACATCGTGGTATTCCAGCAATGAACAATTAATTGACCTTTGTGTATATAAAAGCTCTTAATAACAGCAGCTGAAAAAATAAAGTGTTCTAGTTTGATAGGAATTATACATGATTGACTTTTTAAAAACGTAACAATGTACTTATACTTATATTGACATTATATTACCATTGACAAGTAAATTTTTTGTGTTAGCTTCTTATTTCTTCAATACATTTCTTTTCAGTTTTATACACATTTTCAGTTATAAAATTAAATCTAAACGAAAAAGTCATTCTTTAATTTTTCGAAAAAATCATACAAAACTAAACACATTCTGGCCATTACCCAACTAAGTTAACTCTTAATATGCCATTTAACGTTTTTGAATGTCCCTAATGTTAAAACCATAATTGTAAAGTTCACTTCATTCAATTGGCATTTTCAAAAGTTGTTTAATGTACATACATACACTTTATGTCTGTATATACAATATTACATTCACTTATTCATTTGAGTGCAATCAAGTCACCCACCGTATGTGTTCTTAACAAATTCAGAGACTACTTGCAAGGAGGGTAATGTGAATTCAATTAAGAATAATGGTTTTCAAATTGTTTGGCTTTTCTCAAATACCCTCAAGTTCTTACAAACTTTTCTATTCGTTCAGTGCATTACGCCCTCTTTCTGTATTGAAGGGGAAGATGCAGTCTCCGTTAAATTACAATACAGTTTTTGTCTAGTGCATGCTTAAGTATTTTTACATTATCTTTTGTTTATTACAACAAATTCTTATTGAATATAGTTAAAGCATACATACATACAAATGAATGTATGTGAGTTTGTACATATTGTCAACTAAAATGCTAAAAGGCGTAACTAACAAAAATATAATTTTCCAAGAGAAGCAAAAATCAAAAATAAACTAAACAAACTTGTAGCTATTAAGTCCCCTGGTTTTATTTTGTTAATAAAAGTGTACATTTTGTTGTTAAATTTTCTCAAGACATGTAGTTTAATGGCATTCATAATAATCAATCCAAAAATTCGATTTTGAATATTTTTTTGTTAGTTACGCCTTTTTGCAATTTAACTATGTACATACATATCGAGCCTTGGAATATAGTCATAATTAAAAAAAACATGATTCTTGACTTAATGCAGATTTAATCGTGTTATGGTTCTTCATATTGTTAAAAAAACAATATTTTGTATGGGAACACTCTTAAAGGGCCACTCAGACTATAATACAAGTATTAATACTTTTGACGAAAATGCATCCCTGGTCTTATATTTGTTTAAAAAATTTCAAAAAAACAATAACAACTCAACATTTTCCCCAAAAGTATTAATACTTGTATAATAGTCTGAACGGGGCTTAAGGAGAGCAGATAAAAGCTTGGTATGTTCATAAGTCAAGTTTTAGACTTTGACTCTTTTTTTGAAGCAGTTCTTTTCAATTCTCTTTTAAAACTGCTCGATTGTTTACACTCGGAAGGTTTCTTGTTCAATTTTTCTATTGTTTTAATGCTGCGAATGAAATAACAAAAGAGAAATGAAGTAACTTTTCTGTACGAGCAAGTCAGTACCGCTCTTCTTTCTTCTTTTCCTTCTCTTCCACAAACTTAGACTTGCTTCAAGAAAAACTGCCGAGTCTAAAACATGAGTAAGCAACTCAGGGACAGTTGGGGAGATTTTGGTGGATTTCGTTTCGTTTTTCCCTAGTTTTGACCCCAATGAGGACCCATTTGCCACCATATAATTTTATGGCTCATGCATTTTGTTTCTAATCTTTACAAAATTAGGGGTCCTAGCGTATAGAGATCAAAAAGTCGTGCACTAATCCTAATTCTCAGATGTATATTATTTAAAAAAAGTTTAAAGTTTATAAATTTAATTTATTTTTATTTTGAAGGAATTTTGTCGTAGTATTAAAAATCATTTTTTTCGTATTCTTCAGATTATTTAAATGCGAACCCTGGTTATTTATTATTAGTTGTTATTGATATTTAATTGTGGTATTGTGGCAATATGATCTACTTACCGATAATAATGCTAGATATTGAAGGTCGCGATGAGAACGATGGTTGAGAAGTACCCTCTAGACCGCTTAAATCATTAATACGTAATTCGGCATCTTTTAATAAACCATTCAGTTTTGTGCCAATGCTGTCAACGGAAACTTTAGAATAGAAACTTGGAATTAATAAAGATGACATAATAACTCCAAAGCCATAAAAATTTTAAAAAGTATTTAATTACACACATAAAAATTGCATTAGAAATATTATTACTTTATTTATTAGTTGCTGGCCTTAAAATATTTGTAATTTTTTTCTTCTTTGCCCTTAATTAAACACTTTTTTTCTTAAATCAATTATAATGATTTATGTGATTACTTTTTTTTTGAGTTTTATTCTTTCACACTTACATTGGGATCCTTCTAAAGCACCATGTTGCAATAACATTTTTGTCATTGAACGATTGTTGCTCAAAACGGCCACGTCCAATGCCGATAGGCCATCAGTATTGATACTAAGTTTGTAAAGGCATAAAATTTTTTTAGGAAAATTTATCAACTTGTGGTTTTTAAAAACGCCCCTTGCGCCTCTACACTTACCTATTTACATCCACATCTGTTGACTCTAGAATGGTGCGAGCCTTATCCAAATGTCCATGTTCAACAGCCGAAAAAAGAGCTGAAGAAGAAAAGTGTAAAAGAAAATGCCAAAGCTGTGATTATAAATTTAAAATAAATCAAAGGCAAATAGGCTATGATAATTAGTTATCAAGTGTTTTGAATTGCTCTCAATTTTATGCAAGTGTTTTGCACTCGTGTGTATGGGTTTTTTTGGCAATACTAAGATTATATTTGAATTATTTATTGCTGCAAATGTTGCCAAGAATTTTAGTATGTTTGTATTAGTTTTGTGATAAGAATAGTTGTAAAAGAGTTAAAACATTCAACGAGAAAGATGAACTAAATAATTTCGTTTCATTATATTTGTGACAATAAAAGTTCTGGTTGTCGTGCTCAACTCAACTCAATTTGATTGTCTGATAGGGTCAACCCAACTTGCTTATTGGTACTGCCATTCACAACTTAAATGAAGGTTGTGTTTGTAGTTCTCTTCAGTCATACCATTTTCAAGTAAATATTAGTTGTGATTCACAATACTAAACTGTAATTGGCTTGAGTCTCAGATAAACTAATTAACTTAAGTTGAGAACGGAAATATGCCCGTAAATAGATTTTTCTTAAGTAAGTTCTGCCTAATATGGTTTCTTAAAAGTGCTGGCAAAACATTAAGTAATGCATATTTACTATCAATGATTGCAAACATATTTGAATACTCAATATCCAAGAATAGTTCCTCGATATTTTCAGAGTTGTATTAAAGTTGTCTACCGCAATTTTTTAAAGGTCTGCTTTATGTTTTTAAATCCTTTTTTCTGTTTATTTATTACCATGCAAAAACTCCGTAAATTTTATATTCCTTTAAATATCTGTTTTAAACTTTTTGTTTTTAACTATTACCGTGAAAAATATGCCGTAAATAATTTAATTAAAAAGTCCCTTCAATAAATAAACCCATGATGTTAACTTTTTGAAAATTGACCCATTTCATTTAAAAATCTGGTTTATGGCTTTAAAATTTTAATTATTACCATGCAAAAAGGCCGTAAATAATTTATTAGAAAAACCTCATCAATATATAAACACCTGATGTTAAATTTTTTAAATTTTGCAAAATGCCCTTATTACTTTAAATATCTGTTATATGGCTTAAACTTTTTCTGTTTAACACCATGCAAAAAATACGTAAATAGTTTAATGTAAAACCCCTTCAATAAGTAAACACCTGATGTTAACTTCTTTGAAATTTTGAAAATTGCCTCTATTCCTTTAAAGATCTGTTTCATTCAAAAACTCCGTAGATAATTTAATTAAAAAGTCTTATCAATAAATAAACCCATGATGTTAGCTTTTTGAAATTTTGAAAATTGCCTCTATTCCTTTAAAGATCTGTTTTATTGATTAAACTTCTTCTGCTTCATTATTACCATTCAAAAACTCCATAAATAATTTAATTAAAACTCTAATCAATAAAAAAAGACACCTGATGTTAACTTTTAGAAATTTTGAAAATCGCCCTTATTCCTTTAAAAATCTGCTATGTAGTTTAAACTTTTTCTGTTTAATTATTACCATTCAAAAACTCCGTAAATAATTTAATTAAAAAGTCTTATCAAAAAATAAACCCCTGATGTTAACTTTTAGAAATTTTGAAAATTGTCTCTATTCCTTTAAATATCTGTTTTTCTTTGGCTATAAAATATTTTTCTGTTTTATTATTACCATGCAAATGTAGATTGCACTGAGTTAGTTTGTCCAGTTGGGTCTGAGCCAGTTTCAATTGTTTCTTTGACATTTTCGAACGATGTGGTGTATTGCCACCCTTGCTCGTTCGAGCATTAGACGGTTGCCGATAAATGGCCAAATTTTGATTATATTCGATATTATTCTCATCCACACCAGTGCCAATGCCTTCCGTACCACCGCCCAAATTATGCTGTTTGTGCGAATTCGAATGACGTGATATGTTTAAACTATTGTTGTTGCTAGTGGCGTATGATGTTGAGGTTGATTTAATATTTTCCGCCAACATTTTATTGCTACAACTATTAATGCTAGATGTTGAAGATGATGAGGATGATATTGATAGTGTTGAAGTGGTGGCTAGAGGATTTGAAGGTGGTGGAAAGGGTAATTTAAGATTATTGTTATGTGCTGGTTGTTGCTGTTGTCGGTGCTGGTATTGATGTTGTAACTGGTGTGGATGCTGATGCTGTTGTTGGCGTTGGTGATGGTGTTGGTGTTGCCGTTGTGGTAATAAAAATTCCATTTCTTTTATATCTTGTGCAGTACATGACATGGCCGTGCGTATCTTTGCAACTGACACAACATTTTGTGTCAATTGTTCGGACCAACGAAATGTCGCATTCTCACGTTCATTAAATTGTTTCTGTTGCTGTTGCTGCTGTTGATGATGATCTTGATAATGTTTATTATCTCGACTATTGAAATTGTTGCTATTATGTTGTTGTAATAAATTTATTTGATGTAGATGATTTATGGTAGTTGTTGTCGATGTATAAAATGCTGTTGATGATGATGAGGTTGTTGATGAAATTGTATTTGTCAATGATGATGAGGGTTTTCTTAAGATTACTAAATTCTCATCATTATTTATATCATTGCTGCTACTAGTGTAGTTGTGATGGTGGTGGTTGGGAATATTGTTGTTATTATGCTTGGAGTGTTTGCAATTATACGAGGAGCGATCTGATCGCAGTGTTGCACTTTTATGTGGGCTTGAACTACTCGGTAGTACATTTTCTTTGAAGGAAGAGAAAAATAAAAAGAAAAAAAAAATTATTTAACAAAAAAAAAAAAATAAAAGAAATAATAATAATTTAAGGTAAATAAAAAAGGAAATATATTAATAATAAAAATAAAGCGAATATACAAATGCCCTTAACCAAACAACACTGCTTTAGAAAAAGACGATTTACGGAAATTAAGTTTTGTAAAATTAATTTTTTAGAAGAATATGTTATATCACGTTGCATTATATTTTTAAAAGTTAATAATAATAATGGATTAACTATATGTACATATATACTTTACATCATATGGATTGAGTGAATGATGAATTCAGATATACGACTGTGTTTAAACCGAGTTAAATATTTTTTATTTAAAATAATTGAAATTTATTTGCTGGGGCTTAGCATGTCTATGTACGCATTTCATTGGCGCTTGAACCAAATCATCAGTAGACTTCAACCACAAATTTTGAACAGTCACAAACCTCCTACTTTATGCACAGACTTTCAAAAACTATATGAGAATTCATAAAATAATAATATTTTTGTAAATCACAAAATAAGCTAAGTAGGCTTTGAAACTGATACAAAAGCCAGCAAATAATTTATATTCAGGTGAACTCATTTTATTTTCAATTATTGTACACTTCTGACAATATGTCAAATAAATAAATTTCACAATTTTTATTTAATTATTTTATTTCATTTATTTATTTTTTACATATTTTATTATTTATTTTTATATACTTTTTTATTTATTTCTTAAATATATTTATTCTTTTTTGAATTTTATTTATTTTATTTTATTTTATTTTATTTTATATTATTTTATTTTATTTTTTTTTTATTTTATTTTATTTTATTTTATTTTATTTTATTTTATTTTATTTTATTTTATTTTATTTTCTTTTATTTTATTTTGTTTTATTTTTGTTTTATTTTATTTTTATATTATTAAATTTTATTGTATTTTATTTTATTTTATTTTTTGTATTTATTTTATTTTATTTTATTTTAGTTTAGTTTAGTTTATTTAATTTTATTCATTTTATTTTATGTCATATATTTTTTTATGGCATTTATTTTATTTTATTTTATTTTATTTTATTTTATTTTATTTTATGTTATTTTATTTTTTGTATTTATTTTATTTTATTTTATTTTATTTTATTTTATTTTATTTTATTTTATTTTATTTTATTTTATTTAATTTTATTTTATTTTATTTTATATTATTTTATTTTATTTTGTTTTATTTTATTTTTATATTATTTTATTTTATTTGATTTTATATTATTTTATTTTATTTTGTTTTATTTTATTTTTATATTATTTTATTTTATTTTATATTATTTTATTTTATTTTTATACTATTTTATTTGATTTTATTTTTTTGTAATTTATTTTGGGTATTTATCACTTATATTCTTTCTGAATAGGATCCTAGGTTGTCCTAAAAGGATTTTTTTGAGGCTCAAGTATTATTTGAAAGCTTATAGGGTCAAGTATTTTTGAGATTTTTTTCAGATTTTTCGAAAAAGTCGATTTTTTGCCAAAAATTGAGTTTGCCTTAAAAATGGGTGTAACTCTGAAACTGTATGAGCAATCTCAAAAATTGTTGTTTCTTAATTATTTAGAATTAATTGAACTTTCAAAATATATCATTAGTTTTTTTAATATTATAAAAATTTTAAAATTTATAAACCTTTTTTTAATTACAAAAAAATGTAATGAGCAAATTCATTGCCAGAACTTACAGCTTTTGCACAAAAATATAAGGTTGAACATTTTACTTTTTAAATGTTTCCTTAAAAGTGAAGAAAATCGTGAATTTTTCTGAAATATTTGACAACCCTGAGCAGAGATCATTAAAAATGAAATTACATTTGCTCTCCCTTATTTTTTTGGTATTTTTTTCAAATGCAGTGTTGTCGCCTCTCCTGAAATAATAAACTTAAAAATATTTATAAATAAATATTGTTAATGGGTCTTGGTTTTAAATATGTATGTATTTATGTATATTGCTTTGCTTATAAATAAAATACTCAATATGGTATTGCATTTTTAAAAGTATTTATGAATATTTTTTAGGCGTTTATATGGAAACTCTGTTTAATGGGGTAGAAAAATATATTTTAATTGTTAATCTCTGAAATTTGATTTAGCACAAAAATTAATAATGATGTTGTTTGTGAGATGATAATTTATTTAATGTAACGCCCACCATCCATTTAATTAGTTGCAATTGCATGGGAATCAGTTTTGCACAGGGTATGATTTCCATTTCCTGATAAAGCGTCTGTATGTAGTTTTAAATATTTTTTATATGCGAGTATATGGGTCATAATAATTTATGTTGTGATTTAATTTTTTATTTTTTTATTTTTGCTTGATTTGTTCAGCTCATCTTACCATCCTTGGGTTGGGCACTTTTATTTTGACAGAGTTTTGCCAATTCAGAGAGAGTATGGAAAGATTTTTGTCTTATAAGGGCACCAGGCGATCGCAAACAACTGGTCTTGGTCGTAGATGATTTTGAATCGCTATTACAATAGCACCTGTAAGATTGGTCCCGAGTGTTTTTTTTTGGTTTTGAAATAAAGTGAAAAGTTAAATAAAATAACAGAATAGAAAGAAGTGGAAATTTTCAAATAATTTTTTTTTGTTGTGTATGAGATTGATTGATGAGTTGAGTAAGTATACACATACATTTGTATGTATATAAAATATGGTTTTTTCATATTTCATATCATATCATTCATATCAATATATTTTTAAAGAAAAATATCACAGTTAAGCGAAGTGTAGTGAAATAACTCCACAAAAAGAATTGGTGGGCAGATGACTTAAATCCGGAATCCTCAAAGTACCGTACAAAAAATTAGGGAATGAGTACAAAAAGTCATATACATAAGTAAATATTCTTAATATTAGTAACTGCGTATAATCCTAATTGCAGCGCAAACAATTGCTACGCTCACATATTTTCTCTCCAGCTACTTGGACTATATCCAATTCCACCATACAAGAGCATCTCTACTTCGTTTACGTAAAAAACTAAAATTCGTTACAGCTAAAAATAAAAAGACATATGCGCATCAAATGCATTGACTATCTCTAATACTTACAGTCTGAGTATATTTATACTCAGGCTATGGATACTTAATCGGAAAGAAAAAAATACGCTGATACTTGGGATATTTATTTATCATTTGCTACCGTATACATACATTTGTGTATATAAAATGGAATAGAAAATGTGTGGGTGTGTATGACTGTTTGAAAACATCATTTATAAATGTGTGCAAGTATAATAGCCCTGTATATACGCATGTTTAGCCGATTAATAGTCAGAGTATTTTTATACTATTTTTCTTAAATAGAAGTACCACTCAGGCAATGAATGCCTACTACTATTACAAGGTGTTACCTTCTTATAAAATAAAATAAAATTATATAATACTTATAAATTTTGTTTTTTTAAGCTGTAGTCTGTAGCCAATTTATCGGTTATTTTAAATCGCGAAGATGATTCTGCTACATAATGAAGGAGGGCGCTCTGATGTTACATTAGGATTAGTATTTGCTGAAGTCGGTATAGTTCAATGAACAGTCACTAGAATTTTTTTAAAATAACTGACACAAAGGGACACTAATGCACATTAGAAAAATTCGAGGCATTGTTATTTTAATGATTGTTGGATACAGGGATTGAACCAGTACCTTCGGTTTTGTAGTCAACGTGCTAACTACTTCAGCCAACGCCACGCTCACACAGACTAGCAACATTTGCCATTTGAATTGTGCAAATTGACATTTACATATCTCCCACCTCTAGTACTAGTCCATTCATCCATTGTTAAAATATCGGCACTGTTCTGTTAACCGAATCCGAGTAAATTTCTCGTTTATGTTTAAAATAATACACGATAATTTTCTTTCAGATATGATACTTGGGAATCTATATAATAAGAACATTTAAAAAAATTTAAAAAAATATTTCTACTGTCGGTGTTAGTTTTCTAAAATCGTGAAGTTTCAAATCTATCGGTTTACAGAACAGGGCCGTATTTTTTTGATCATTCAATTTTGCATATCTCAGACGTTGTGCTTTAATTAATTTTTTGCTTTCAAAGACATTAAGTATTTACTTCACTACAATTGATTATCTTAAAAATTGATATTGTATTATAATTCTAATTGAAAACTGATCAATCCATCGCGAGCTTTGATACAACAATTTCTTATAAATAATTTTTTTTTTACTTTTTTTTTTTAACAGAAGTAACACTCACTCAATTAATGCCTTCTACTACTATTAGGTGTAATCTTCTTTTCTGAAAGGTATAGTGATAGAGAAGATAGGAAGGGATATAGGAAAGCTTCCTTCTTTTACAACTCTGGCTTTTTGAACGTTTTTTTAATAATGCAGAGTTGCAGCGCCTCCGGTGTCAATGAGGCGTATTAAATTTTCAGAGCTATGCTTAGTAGATATTTTATTTGTTATTTTACTTTGCCGATGGTTCTGCTACACAATACGGATAAAGAAGGGCGCTCTGATGTTACATTGGGACTACAATCCGCAGAAGTCGGTGTAGTGTTCAGTGACCAGAGACTATGCTTTCATATGTGATGTTGTTATTTCTGTGGCAAAAAAAGAAAAAGTGCTTAAGTTGAGATAAGCGGATTTTGAGTTAATGGTATCTACGTAATAGGCATATGCGAAAGTACTCCTGGTCAAAATTTCAGTTGATTTGTGTGATTTTTCACGAAGTTATAGCACTAAGACTTGCGACTTATCTTTTTTAGACTTCTAATCTCATTTTCGGTATATTTGCACTTAAATGTATTACTTAGGGCCAATTTCACTAACTCTATTTAAATATCAATTCATATTTAAATATCGATTTTCATTAATTTTTGTATGGAAAAATTACTTTTAAATATGAATTGATATTTAAATAAGTCGGTGAAATTGGCTCTTATAGTCTGTAGAGCGTTGTTTGCTTAAAAAATATGGATTAACAGAGAATTTCTCAATTTAACTGTAAAGGAAATAAATTTCTGAAAATCGACTTTAACGCTTAAAAGTGCTCTCCTGCAATAATATATGATTTAAACACTTCCTTAAGGTCACAAATTTAATGACAATCGAAGCCAGTGCTTGAACCCAGGACCCTTGGCTTGCTAGTCAATGTGCTAACTATACACTCAAAAAAAAAAGACATGTACTATTATTCAGAATTTTTTTTTTAAATTTAAGTAAAAAACAATTCTAAGTTTAAGTAATTTTTTCTAATTTTAAGTAAATTTTTACAAAATTCTAGTAAAAATTACTTAATATGAGTAAAAATAAAAAGTTCATATCTTCAAAAATAGTTCATAAAAATACACAATAAATTTCTCACATTTCAGGAAATGTTTACTGACTTAAAGGAAATATTTACTAAAAGTAGGAAAATAGTTATAAAATGAAGGAAATTTGATATTAAGGACTAGTCAATTTCGTCTTAAATCAAAAAATTAACTTTAGGAAATGAATTACTCCTGATTAGTTTATGAAATTTTACTAACTTAAAAGATGTAAAAAGGTATACTAAATTTTAGGAAAATATTTGCCAGTTTTAAGTATTTTTTCTTTGAATTATAGCATTTATTATTAATTTGCACTTAGCAAAAAATTTAAGTAAATTTTTCATGTTTTCGAAGAATATTTGGAACTTGAAATTTATTTTTTTATTAATAAAATTAAATTTTAAAACTCAATAATTTGATTGCTTATGCAGGCTGCCTTGTTAGGCAATTGGTTAGAGTGATTGCCTATCAGTCAGAAGGTTGCTGGTTCAATACTTGTCTCCTCTCAAGGAATTTATACCCTGCAGGAGAATAGGCGCCAATTGTCTAAAAGCTACTAGTATAATTACTAGAACAGCAAGAACTAGTGCGAAAAGGGTTAAATTTGTTGTATAATGAGTTGTAATGAGTACTAGTATATGAAGTAGTTCCAAGGCACCACATTGAAAAATAAATTTTGACTGTCTAACAGAGCCCTTGCACTGTACGAAAATTAGTATTATATAATTATTAAAGTTTTAGGTTCACCTAACAATAATTAAAATCAAATAATAACAATAATCCTTTAGCATTTTTGAATTTTGATAAATAATTACGAATTTTATCTAGCAGTTGTCAATGGGTAAAAAAGGAATAAAACCACCAATTTTATAGACCTTTTTTTTTGGAAAAGAACTGGTAATAAACTAGTCCTAAACTAGTACCAATGGCACTAGTAATTTTCTAAACACACTCAATGTTAATTTGAGCACTAAGATGTTATAGGAAAGCTTACAGTTGGGAACCAGTGGTGGTGATTTCTGTACTAGTAAATTACCAGTTGGGCACTAGTTCGATCTCCTGGAGGGTATCTATGTATGGTGAATTATAATTAAGAATATAATATGAATAATAATATAATAAATAACATATCATTTGCTATAGAATTTAATTAAAAATAAAAATAAGTACCAGAGTTAAAGACAAAAAAAAATTTGGAAAATTTACTAAATTTGAGATCAAAGACGAAAAACGTTTTTTGCAAAGCTCCGAATCTTATGGGAAAATTTTACTTAAATATTACTATAAACTAGTTCACTAATTAACTAGAAATTTAGTAAATATTTTACTGGTTTCAAGTAAAAAACAGCTAATTTTTTTTTAATGTGTAGTACTTCAGACAACACCACCATCAACATATGCAACCATTAATTTTTTTGCCACGTTTTAAAGAGCTTTGAACTATTTCCTGGGGACCTTTGTATTTTTAAGCGCCAATATTGTGTACCGTTCTCAAATCATTCACCCTTATTCCAGTTGTCAAACATCGATGTCACGTCACGTCGACGTCAATAAAATATCAAAATATTTGGGTTTGTCTACACGCTCTCGAGAACAATTTTGTGCTATTGAAAGTCTTTTTATATATCCTAAAGTTTAGAAAATAGCATGAGCCTTTCAATAGCAGTCAGTTGTTTTCGAAAATGGGTGTAGATAATCCCTAAACAATATGACGTGACGTCGATGGTGACGACTGTAATAACGATGATTATTAATGATTGTTAAAAATTAAATGTTAAGATAACCAAAAGTAAAAAATTTAATCAGAAATAATTTCTTATTCGGGCTTAAGTTCAGTAATTTCAATTCTTATTGAATGAAATATTTTTATTAATTAACGTGAGTTTCTAAAGAAGAGAACAAACTAAACTAGACTTTTATTAGCTGGGGGAAAATAGTGTCTATCTATTTGGGTAGAGATTGTTATTAACATCAGCTATTTAACGTAAATTTTTAATGAAACGGAATATGAGAAATTATTGTTGTGTATACAATTATTGATTTACCTTTGGTAAATATGTACATTTGTAAGTATCACTATTAATTTTCAGTTTTTTCATTATTTTATTTATTTATTTAGGTTAGCACGAAATTACTGAACTTAAGCCCAAATAAGAAATTATTTCTGATTAAAATTCACTACAGTTCAATTAAATCTAAAAATGTCTCATTTAAAACTAAAAAATTTAAAACCAACGGTTTTCTAGTCGGTTTTCGGTTTCGAATATTTGTGTTACAAACTGCAGCTTAGATTTCGGTTAAAACTGAACAGCGAACCCTATTCAAAAATACAATTTTTGTAAAAGTTTCTGCGTAATTTTTTTAAGCGATTTCAAGCTTCTTAGCGAAAAAAAAACAAACAATTTCTTTAAATAGTTTTTACATCTTACGAATTCTAATGTAGAATTATTTTTTTGATGCCATAAATTATTTAAATACCAACTATTTATTTAATACTCTTTGGAAAAGTAGACAATTTATGTGCATAGTTATTGAATATTTGTTAAATTCAAACACGTTTTTGTCAAACAGGGTTCCTTAGCTTAAATACATAAAAATGTATGTACATATACATATGTATATTAAATAATAATCTCTTTCGCCTGTTAAAGACTTAAATCCCTTTTTTAACTCTTGAATGGAATAAAAATTCTACCTTAAAGATTTTATTTATCTAAAAATCCCTTTACTTAAATATTTAGTAAGTAACAGCATCACATACATACATACATACTTATGTAGTAAATGCCATAAAGAAAAACAAAAAACAGATACACACATCCATGCATACATTCATACACAATAACATAATTTGAGACGAAAACTCCCAGTAAAAATCCCGTACGAAAGTAAAGCAAGACATACAAAAACCCAAATCCCTTATGCGTTAACACAATGAAGGATAATACTACGTAAAAGCAAGTAAAAGTGTTATATTCGGCTGTGCCGAATCTTATATACCCTTCATCAACGTACATACCAGTGTTGGGATATAGTAGCTATTCTTAAACTGTACAATGAAAATGATAAAATTTTACCAAATTAACTTCAATTGTACCAAAATGTAGCCATCTGCTAACTAAGCATACACAATAAGAATTCATGACAATTTTTCATTTATTGAAAACAAAAACATAAAGAAATTAAATAATAGTAGGTACACAGTTTGCAAAGTGTTTCCGCAACACATTTATATTATAAACATTTATATTATAAACATAAAATCATTTTGATATTTTTGAAACTTCGAATGCAATTTCGAACGCAACTGTAAACAAGTCTACACACTGTGCGACCGACAATGCATTTTGCCTAGTTGCATAAACATGTTGCTACGTCTCTACCTACCATAAAGAATTGGGAAGAGTGTTATTAAACAAATGAAAAATATTAGCATAAACTACCAATACGGTTTTATTTCTCAATTAATTGTGAAATAAGTCTATATGACATTATTACCAATGTCAAGTCAAGTGGTGCAATTATGTTCTTATATTTCAATTAGTTCAGAAATATTTAGCTTATACCTTATGACTTTATTTCAGTAAGATAATGGGATCTAAGCTGTAGGCAAATTATTATTACTGTAATGAAAAGCACACATTTTTTCAGATTGTACCACTGTATCAATGCAAATATAATTGTACCAAATTTGCAAATAAAATTGTACCACAAATTCCAACAGTGGTACATACGTGTACGTGTATAATACATACACATTGGACTGGTTGCTGCTTGTATGGGATTTTTTTAATTCTTAACATATGCGCCGTCTAAAATATGAGTTTTCCTGTCATGCGGTTTAATTGTTTAGCTCAATCCGAGCATAAAGTACCCGACACACAGTGGGGGATTTTGTTAACAAAAATGGAAATGGGCAGTCTGATTGTTATGGAGGGCAATTATGAATTAAATTCCGCGAGAAACATTTCTCGGGGAACAATTCCAACTAATAGCAAGTAATAGGGAAAATAAAAAATTCTAATTGAAAAAGGGAAAATTCCTCGCGGAATTTTATTCATAATTGCCCCGATAAGGTCTCATACAGCATTTGAGGAGCTTAAGTCTGGAATTGAAACTAAACACTTTAAAGGTGGTCGTAAAGTGGGCAACGTTGTATTTATGAAAAATTAAAACAATGTTATGTTACAAATATCAAATTTAAAACCTTTTTTCTCAAATTTCGAAGCTGTAACTAAAAAAAATTTATTATGCCACCTTAAGACAAGATATATTTTTATATATTTCCAAAAATATTATCTGCGCCCGGCGAGAGATAAGAAAAAATACAGCATAAATACTGAAAAATCCCATTTTTGGAATTTTACGAACTTGTTTTGGGAATTGCTGGGAACTTACTTACTTTCTGTGTATTAAGTACATCATTTATTTCTTGCTCTATTGAAATTTATAGTAAGTGACCCATCGATATTTTTGGACTAAAGAATTCGATTCAAAGATTTTATTTTCGATATTAGCAATATTTAAATATTTAATATTATACCGATGGCTTAAAATAAAAAAGGCGTAACTCGAATTTTCGATATTTTACAGGATAAGGAAAATACTGAATAAAAACTAAAGCATTTACATGCAAGGATAATTTTTTTAAATTAAATAATTAAAAATACGATTAAAAAAAAAT
This sequence comes from Tachina fera, assembly GCA_905220375.1. NCBI lineage: Eukaryota > Metazoa > Arthropoda > Insecta > Diptera > Tachinidae > Tachina > Tachina fera. The sequence goes on from LR999963.1 coordinate 63,353,539, forward strand.
AAAATAGAGATACGCTTTTTTTATATTAAGCCATCGATACTCTCTCTATATTTAATTTTTTTCCACTATTAATATTTTCCCTTTTTAAAACGAATAAGGAGAAATTAATTAGAGAGGACTTTAACAGTGATATCAGCATTTTGTAATGGCAAATTATTCACCCACATATAAAGCAACTTGAATGTGCATATCGTTATCTTAATATAGAATGACCATAACTCATTATTTTTGCTGAAATCGAGTTTTGTATATATTTCGATCGAAGAATATCTTATGTATCGAAAAATTCAAAAATCTCGATTTCAGAAAAATAATGAGTTAGGGCCTTTCTATATTAAGCTAACGATATATTAGTTAAAATTTTAGCTAGCTTTTATCATATTGATACCAACATGGAAAACTAAATCAAAAAGTATCAATAGTGATACGAACTAAGCATAGCAAGGGTGGGAAAGTTGATATTGTTGTTGAATTTTTTTTTTCATAACATATGCTGTTCAAAACCCGTTCTACTATTTGAATATACATATAATATTAGTAAGAATGTTTATCTATGAAGAAGAAAAAAAATTATTAGTCACTTTTATGTACCAAAAAAAGTTTAATTTTTCCAACACTGAAACTATATTTTTGATTTCTAATGCTAATTTCTTTATTTCTTAAACATATATATATATATATATATATATATATATATATATATATATTTAATTAGCAAAGATAAAAATTTTGTTTTTTTTATATAACTTATAGACCAACAAAAGTTTGAGCTTTCCATCTCTGACGGTGCATGTTTTATTTATCTAACTTTTTATACCGAAGTTTTCTTTCTATAACATAATTTAATTTCTAAAAAAAAGAAAAAAAATTATATGAAAAAAATATTTAAATTTTCCAACCCTGGAATCATCTTAAATATTTCTGAATATAAAATATGTTTATGACAAAAATTAATTTGACGTGGTTATTACTTTTATATATCAAAACAATTTAAATGTTCCAACCCTGGAATCATCTTATAAATATATTAGATATTTCTAAATACAAAATATATTTATTTAAAGAGAAAAAGAAAAAAAGATCGGTTTTAGTAAGCTACTTGTATATACCAAAATAAGTTTAAATTTTCCAATCCTGGAATTGTGTTTATGATTTACTTTGATTTTTTAAACCAATTTAAAATCCAACTGAAATATAAAATTAGTTTTACCTAGTTATTTTTGATTGTCAAAAGAAATAGCTTTCTATCTCTGTGTTTTTAGGTTTGTATACCAAACTTTTCTTTCTAAAACATAATTTAATTTCTAAAGAAAAAGAAAAAAATAATTTGACCTGATTAGTGTTAGATACATATCAGTTTTTTTTAATTTTCCAACCCTGAAATCATCTTATAAATTTATTAAATATTTCTAAATATAAAATATGTTTATAAGATAAAATTAAGTTGACCTGATTACTTTTATAAAACAAAAAAATTTTAAATTTTCCAACCCTGGAATTATCTCATAAATATATTACATATTTCTAAATATAAAATATGTTAAATTTAATGAGAAAAAGAAAAAATTAGTTTTACTAAGTTAATTGTATATAGAAAATAACTTTAAAATTTCCAGCCCTGGAGTTGTATTTTTGATTTATTTTGATTTTTAATACCAATTTAAATCTAACTGAAATATAAAATAAGATTAATTAACAAAAAACGCAAAATTGCTTTTAGCTAGTTACTTTTATATGACAAAAACTGTTCAAGTTTTCCAGCTCTGATTGTGCTGATTTTCAATACCAATTTATTGCGGATAATTTCTGACACACCAGTTCAACACCGAAGTCTAGCTTTTCTGGGAGAAACGAAAACCCGATTTCACGTACAGACAGACCGACGACAAGGACAGATGGACATCACTTATTCGTCTTCCCTATTCATAAGGACCCCATTGGCGTAGCTATAAATTTTTGATAGGGGGCGCTATGACAAGTGAATTTTCACAAGTAATATTAAAATAAATAATTACAAGCAATTTTTAATAATTTTTGGGGGTGGGGCGAGGGCAACATCCATTCTTGGAGGGCAATGCATCCCTCAGAATGCCCTTTCTACGCCTATGAAGCACCCAGAATAAATATAGTTTATGGATCGAATATTAATATTGTGGAAATTACATACGAAATGACAAACCTATATAATATATCCTTTACCATTTTTGGTGAAAGGTATAAAAACATGTAAACAAAAATAGTGCAATAGACAGAGAGAGGTAGAGAGAGAGAGATATACTTGAGTTTAAAGAGTATAATAAAAGCCACCTACTACTGTTCAGGTACGGCATTGGTTTACGTATTGTAGCTGTTCGCAGACGTGTTGTGCCATAAATTCCTTGGCTAACACTCTTAGAGAAAACCTCATAAGAGTGATTTTTACTGTTATTGCTTTGGGTATTATAAACATTATCCGTATCTTTGTGAGTGTCCTTAACAGACGGACAACTATGTAGTTTTTGTTGTTGCTGTTTTTGTTCGTCTTGCAATTCCTTCAAATACTTTTGACAATAAGTTTCTGGTATTTGTAACAATTTGCAAGCTTTACGAGGCACATTACCCAGGGGTAAAGTAGACATTAACTGTTCTATATCCTGTTGGCTGTCTTCAAAGTTTGTTAAGTTTTCCATGTCGTGAGGAGTGAATGTTGACAACGGTTTAAATAAGTTTCTGACAGTTTTATTAGTAACTTCGATTTCGCTTATTTCTGTTTCCCTTTCTTCGTCACTTGGGAATTTTTCATAATTACAGGAACGTTTATGTAGCCGAGTATTGAATTTAAAGGGCGATGTTGTTAGATTGGCTTCATTTAATTTTGATTTTAACATGCGCAACGAGGCACGCATCGAACGTGATCGGCGTAAACTTGTAATACTGACCGTACGCGGATCTTTACTGGCAAGTTTAGCATACGAACAACGATTAGATTTACGACGTTCCATTTTAAGGGGTAAGTTGCTTTTATTTTTATACTTTTTTTCAATTTCAATTTAAAGAAAAATTATCTTTTTAGCTTTTTACAACACATTTAATTTTTTTTATCATCACGGGAATATTTTCATATTACTCTATTACTTTAGTTTTATTTTTAAAACATCCTGAAGAACTGTCATCGTCATACGTTGCTGCCAAACAAAATTAAACTGATTTGATTGTGAGACGTGATTGCTTTCATTTCACAACCCTGTGTGCCTGCCTTATGCACTGAGATATTGAAATGTGTGCACATGTTGTTTTTGTTATTGTCATGCCTATAATCCTGTTTGGATTGTCTAGGCAACCACCACTAGAGGTAAATTCAGAGCACGAAGTCGACTTCAGTCGTCGGTGGCTAAGCCGGCTATTAGCCAGCGGCGGCTAAACAGAAAGTGTAGTTACATATATGTATGTAAATAATCTTTTTAAAAGAAGTTTTCTTTTGATATGTGAAAAACAAGTACTTTTAAGCGAAATCTTCGCATGTTTATTAAGTTGTAGAGAGTAGGTTATGCCAACCAATGCCATATAAATGGCCGCCACGGCTTCGTTTTCATGCAATTTTCAACTAAAGTAACCCACGAGTGCTCTCTTGCGTGATACATTTTCTGAATGTGTGTGATTTCTCGCGAATTGAATATTAAGATTGACTACCGAGATAATATGATTTAACAACTTTAGTTCTTTTTCTTCAGGTTTACGTGAAAGATAAGATATGTGCGAATGGGTTACAACCCATTAAAGACCTCACACATTTTTTTTTAAATAGAAATAACACTCAGACAATGATTGCCTTTTACTATTACCAGTTCTGGAATGCCTATTACTATTACCAGTGCCTGGGCCTAGGGCGGGATGGTTTTAGGGGCGACAAAATTTTAAGAAATCCAAAAATTAAAATTTTAAATAGTTTGAAATTGATAATTTTTGTGAATTACTTTTGATTTATAAAGGGTGTCCCAACAAGAACGCAAGATTTAAATTTGGCTCCATTCGAAGTGTCATTGTTTGACATTTGAACAATTATTCAAAGCTAATAGGTTAGTAAAAATGGAGCGCTATACGAATGAACAACGCATTCTCATTGTGAAATTGTTTTGCGGCTACAGTTCGCAAATTGCGACCAATTTGAGGTCACAATAGTGCTCCAAAAGAGTCAACTGTAAAGAGATTAATGAATAAATTTGCCGAAACTGGGTTTGTTTGTGATGTAAAGACAACAACGTGCCTTCGACTAGGTCGATCGACCGAAAATATCGCAGCTGTACGTGATGATGTCGAGCTCAGCAAATTGGTGTCTCCAAATCCACTATGCAACGAATTTTGACGAAAGATGTGCATCTTCATGCATACAAAGTTCAATTGACTCAGGAACTGAAGCCAGCCATACAGCCAGAGAAATAATTCAATTGCTGCATCAGTCGTTTCCCGGCCATGTTATTTGGCGTTTTGGAGACCAAAATTAACCGCCTATATCGTGCGATTTAACATTAGACTTTTTTCTTTGCGGTTTTTTGAAGTCGGTGGCTTACGCGAATAAGTCGACGACGACTCAAGCATTAAAAGCGGAAACATTAATGAAATACTGCAGCATTTGTTGGGCCATCTGCCCGATATGTTGTTCCACACATAACCTCATTCTGTCTAGCTTACGATATAATAAAGTTTCACGATTTTTTTTTTAATATCTGTGCTTTATTTAAAATTTAAATCTTGCGTTCATATCAACGAAAAATTTAGAATATAATTCTGACTTTACCCGCTAATTTATCGGTGCAGTGTTAATTTTTTTAGATTTGCATGTTATTATTCTAAAGCGCTTGAGCAGACCATTGTAAATTATTAAGATCTAATGATAGTTTGGGTAAGTGTATTTTACATGTTTATTTACGAAACCAGAGCGTACTCTAGTTGGAAGGCATTAAGAAGCAGCCTTTAAAATCTTCTGATTTGTGTAATTGCTTTTGCTTCTGCTTCTGAAAATGTATACAGTCGCAGTCAAAGCGAATGCATAAAAGGAAAAGCAATACACAATGGAGAGTTTCAGCATTGGACAAGCTCAAACAGTTGTCGGTTTGACTGACTGCTCCTTTAAATATATTCGGATGTTAAATTTTCGTTTTTTACTAGACTATACTTTTTTTTGTTGCAAAAAGTGTTAGTGAAACTCAACAGAAAAGTGTGAATTAATTATATGATTAAAATAAATTATCGTAAACAAAATTGTAAAAACGACAAAAACGAGATAAAAAGTGACCCACGTTCAAACTATATTGCCGAATATTATTAGCAAAAAGTTAGGAGTCCCTGTTTGTTATTCTAAAAGAAAAAAAATGCAAAAAAAGTGCATGAATAAATACTTTTTTCGGCGTAAAATGTTAACGAGATTTATTTAGTGAACTCTTAGCTACATAACTTCCATATTTAGTAAAGCACTATCACTAAGTGTGAATTAGCTGTTGGCCAAAAAATGATAACACCATTTTTTGAGGGAGGAGATTCATAAAAATTAATTGGTCACCAAAATCGTCCTTCCCTTTGGTAGTACTATGAAGGAAGAGATAGAGCAAGGCTTCATTCTTTTTATACCCTTCCCGAAAAATGGTAAAGGGCTAAGCTGCACATCTAGCCGACGGCTTGGTTATTACAATTATTGGCGGCTGTTAACCGGCTAAGTGTTCATTGACTTTGTGCACTGCGCAAACCTATTGTTTACGTTATTCATGAAGTGTTGTTTCATTGCATGCTCTGTGATAAAAAGAAAACGGGCATAAAGACTTGTTTGTGTCGGTCTGTCTAAATAAGGGATGTGTTGCTGAAGCATAAAAAAGTACTTTTTGGATCATGACTAGTCGTTTTTTCTTTTTCTTTTTTGTTAAACTGGTTATGACCAAACAAATAGAAAGTTTTATATTAGATCTAATTAGGTAAACTCATAGGAAATGATGCTCATCAACTGTTGGTTTTGCTGTTAAGTTTTAAAGTTTATACAGAAAATGTAAACAGCAGTTTTTTATGCACACAACACAAACTCCTATTACCCCACGTCTCCACCGGTCATGGACTTGAACATGACATAAGCATGACGACGGCAGAGTAACAGTGAAAAATTCAAAAACTTTTTTTTTGTGGTGAATACGTGCGATGGGCATTTTGTGCCTTATCAAAATATTTTACAGTAGTGTGCAATAGAGATAGAATATTAAAAAATTTTTGTTCTGCCCCTTTTTATTCTATTGCAAATGGTTGTGAACGGCAAATCTCATGGCAAACATTGACCATCAGCCATATGTTCGGTTATCGATGTTAGAACATAGACAAATTAAATTAGCCAAATGCGATGTCATGACATGATGATCATACAAAGTCAGTGGATAATTGAGATCCCCTAGTAAGAGCCTGAACACAATCTAACGATTTTTTATTGCGATGCGATTTTGAAGTAAAAATCCGCAGTGCGGGACGGAATAAAATTAAAATCTATTTTATTTTCATTGCGGACTTTCTTATTCTCTCAATTTTTTTTACTCTTTCTCTTGCTGACGTTGCCGTAGTTTTTGGATAATTTCCTGTGTTCACAACATTATTGTAAAAAAAAAACATGATATTGAAGTTCAAACATTTTTGTCATAGTTTATAAAAGTTTAAAAAATATATCAAATATATCTACGAATCTATAAAATATTAAAAATTTTTAGTTTTTAGTTATAAAAATGCACAAAAAAATTAACGAAAATTTAAACAAACAATGACAAGTAATGCCAGCGCCATCTTCCGTTGTATTATGTTTATTTTTCTCTCCCGCAACGAGAAATAGCACCGCACCGCAAACATGGTGTTTAGACTCTAAGATTGACTTGAAAAATTTTAACAAAATGTGAGATGATGAATTTAAAAATATTTATTTTCAAATAAATTTATAACGCTAGAGTTCAAAAAAACAACATCAACTGCCGCAAATTTGACTAAAAAAAATAGAAATAGCTTGAGAAAAGTGTTTCCTTACGGCCAGGATTCACTATCCTACACAATCGCGCGACCTACGAAAAAATACAACCGTAATCTGATGAATTGTTTTTGTCTTTTGAAAATGTTCATAGACTCCAGCATAACAGGGCTGTATTTTCTCAAAAATCTCACGATAGAGTTGACTAGTCTATCATGGCCTTTAATAGTTTTAAAGTTCTTGTAAACGGTTAAACGTTTCTAGAGATATCTTGGTCAAAAAACGTCGCTTATATGTAGAGTTTTTTAATAAAAGTTCTTGTCAAATCAATTTCCCAGTTTCATTTACTTCTTTGGACTTGAGAAAGTGCATCTAAAGGAGCTGAGCTAAGCAGGAAGAATAAAGCTATACTTTTTTTTCTTTACTTTTATCACTATCCCTTTCCTAAAGAAGGTAACACCTAGTAATAGTAGTAGGCATTCACTGCCTGAGTGTTACTTCTCTTAAAGGAAAAAAAAAGACTGTCAGCGAACTTGTATCTCATTTTCAATTAAAATTTGCTCGTATGATGCAGATCAGTGATGCATTTCCGAACAGACCCATAAACTTTAGGCATGCTCCATAGCGGGCCAAAGTGGCAGTAGAGTGCCGAACTTGTATCTTCTTCTTATACAAACGAATACACATACTCGATTACACGGTGGTCAGCAATTCTTTAAATTATAGTCGATGGTACTTTTCATATTTTCCCATGTAAATTTTCTACCCAAAAGAGGAACACTGGTACATACAAAATTATTCATTCCTTCACGATCTTTAAAGTTAAAACACATTAACCCTCCCTTAACACACACAGATACGTGTTGTGAAAGTATTTGTCATAGAAGGAAATTGTGCGTCAACCCAACAAACAAAAAGTCAAAAGTTTAAAATTTCATTAAGGAATTATTTACATTTTAAATTATTTTAACGACGCAAAATTTTAAAATCGGAATTTAATTTATAATATTTATTTAGTTAAGGGCGCACCTAACCTCTCTTCAGCTTTACCTAACCTATCCTAAGAAAGACTGGTGATATTCAGACTATAATAATACGTAAATAATCAGGTTTTTGTTATTTAATTGATTAATTAATCGAGATTTTACAATAAATAGTCACTTAACTTATTAATAAAAATTCTGTATAAATTATACGGTTTTATTATTGTTTACACTTATTTGAAATTTGTTTATTCTAATTTAATTACACTTATTTTTTAAAGCTGAAAATCTATTGTATGAAGTAGTTCACATTGTAAATTTTAGAAATTCGATTACGCACTCAAAATCGAAAGTTATCGACAAAAAAAGATTTTTTTTAAAACTTTGTCAAACAAATGATTTTAAGCTGAGTATTTTCACTTTTCAATCTCAACTTGAATATTTTTATCCAAAATTAAGGAGTTTTCTTATATATGCAGTAAAGAAGAAAAACAGCTTAAGTTGATATAAGGTTAATTTTGAATTACTGGTAATCCTGTAATTTAAAAAAATATTATTAAAAATATCACTCACAAGCGAACAGAAGCGTTAAAATACAGCAACAAGATACAACTCTTGTTAAATAGTAGTTCTTCTTTTATTTAACTCTTTCATATTTCGTCGCCCTATAATAGGTTTAGCCCATAAGCCACAAAGTTGGAGTGGAGAGAAATTACTAGGAAAGTTTACATGAGGTTTTCTCAAAATATACAAACTGTTTCATATTTCATTGGCTCAGAATTGGTTTAGCCCATATGCCACAAAGTTGGAGTGATGAAAAACGACTAAAAAGATTTACATGAAGTGTTCTCAAAACATACCCGATAGATTTCTTTTGTATTTGCAGCACTGCTTCCGAGACATATTTTGAAGAATATTTTAAATATTTGTGAACTTAGATCAATGAAGTTTGAAGTTAGTATTATTTTATTGTAAAAGTAAAAATGGCTTTTGTGCCACATACACCACTTTTTTAATTTAATTTAAAAAAAAGTATCTTTTTGTGCTCCATACGTAGACTTAACTACTGTGTCACAGCTGTGAATTGAGAATATGTTATTTTATTTATTTTTCTTGCTGTCCAGAGAAAATAAGTAGATCGTTTAACGCCGACCAAGAAGCCGCCACCGTAATATTTTTAACTGTCTATCCGTTTACACACTTACACAATAAAAACCAGTAATTGAAGTGTATTTAATGTTAATGTAAACGAAATTAAATGATTTTTGTTATACTCAAGCATGTATAATGAAGGTTTCTTTTATATTATTTTATTGTTTAATAAGTTTATATTAAAACATTTAAGGCCCAACTATAATGTGAATAAGCGAACTTAAGCAACTGTGCGGTTACATATAAAACGTATGTGGCAAACTATAATATACTTATGGAACTTTTCGTCAAGTTTCGTCAAATGTCATTTGCTTAAGCTAAGTGCCAAACTGAACGCATATTCCGTACGGAAACACGGTTTGTGTATTTTTTAAACTGAAGCGAACAGCATCAGAAAATATTCATTGATTTTAAATATTTTTTTATTGTTTCTTATTTTAAACTCAGAAAAGAAAGCAAAACTTTTATTTTCATTCTTTGTTTTACAATACACCTATACACACATACACATGAGTTTATTTATGTATGATCATTGTTGTACTTTTTAGTAGGCAAAAAAAAAATAAAACAAGTAATAAAGTGGAGGATATAAGTATACGTGAATTTTTAATAGATTATAATATTCCAACAAGTTAATTTGATTGAATTGCATTCATTTAGAAGTTATAAGAAGAAACAAAATTACTAAAAACTTGTGAACAGTACCTTTATGTGCAGCTGTGGCTAAAGAATACTTAAGTGCATGTAAGTACATTGTGGCCACCTAAAAGTCACATCTGAATTGCTTAAGTATTTGACAGACTTAACGTTCAATTATGGCATTAGCTTAAGCCAGCTTATTCATATTATAGTTTGCTTAACAGTCGCCGTTGAATTTTTCTTCGGCACCTTTTTTTATTATTAATTTTTCATAGAAATTAAGCAAAACAGGACTTAACTTTTTGTACTTTTGGTACACTTTTGTATGAATAATTTAACTTAATCGCCAAGCAAACAGTGGCGTGTATAGCAAAACAATACTTATTAAACCTAAATATACTGGATATGGATCGAAATTAATGCTTATTTGACAAATTGTTTAGATATTTTAATTGAACTGTAGTGAATTTTAATCAGAAATAATTCATAGTTAGGCTCAAGTTCAGTAATTTCAATTCTTATTGAATGAAATATTTTTATTAATTAATGTGAGTTTCTAAAGAAGAGAAGAAAAATTAAACTTTAGACTTTAAGCTGGGGGAAATACCGATACTTTTCTGTGCAGCCACGCACTTCATCAGCACCCTAGTCTATCTACTTGGGTAGAGACTCTTATTAACATCAGCTATTTAACTTAAATGTACAATGAACGGAATATGAGAAACGATTGTTGTGTATACAATTGATTTACCTTTGGTAAACACATTTATAAGTATCACTATTAATTTTCTGTTTTTTCCAATTTTTCATTTTTCTATTTAGGTTAGCACGAAATTATTTTACTCTACCTCAGTATGTTTAACTATTCTTACTTATCTTTTTACGATCGTCACATTAATTATTTTTACTTATTCGATGTACCATCGGTACATGCATGTAAGTATTATTGTAGTGGTCTATGTTACTTGTTGTTGCATTCTACAGTTTTTTACTTGGATTTCCAGCATTCTGAAACTGTGATGGCCAAGTGAACAGTGATTGCCAAGTGAACATATTTTTGTCACGTGCCCATGATGTATTAAGTGAGAAATTGTTTAGATATTTTAATTGAACTGTAGTGAATTTTAATCAGAAATAATTCATAGTTAGGCTCAAGTTCAGTAATTTCAATTCTTATTGAATGAAATATTTTTATTAATTAATGTGAGTTTCTAAAGAAGAGAAGAAAAATTAAACTTTAGACTTTAAGCTGGGGGAAATACCGATACTTTTCTGTGCAGCCACGCACTTCATCAGCACCCTAGTCTATCTACTTGGGTAGAGACTCTTATTAACATCAGCTATTTAACTTAAATGTACAATGAACGGAATATGAGAAACGATTGTTGTGTATACAATTGATTTACCTTTGGTAAACACATTTATAAGTATCACTATTAATTTTCTGTTTTTTCCAATTTTTCATTTTTCTATTTAGGTTAGCACGAAATTATTTTACTCTACCTCAGTATGTTTAACTATTCTTACTTATCTTTTTACGATCGTCACATTAATTATTTTTACTTATTCGATGTACCATCGGTACATGCATGTAAGTATTATTGTAGTGGTCTATGTTACTTGTTGTTGCATTCTACAGTTTTTTACTTGGATTTCCAGCATTCTGAAACTGTGATGGCCAAGTGAACAGTGATTGCCAAGTGAACATATTTTTGTCACGTGCCCATGATGTATTAAGTGAGAAATTGTTTAGATATTTTAATTGAACTGTAGTGAATTTTAATCAGAAATAATTCATAGTTAGGCTCAAGTTCAGTAATTTCAATTCTTATTGAATGAAATATTTTTATTAATTAATGTGAGTTTCTAAAGAAGAGAAGAAAAATTAAACTTTAGACTTTAAGCTGGGGGAAATACCGATACTTTTCTGTGCAGCCACGCACACGTTTCTCATATTCCGTTCATTGTACATTTAAGTTAAATAGCTGATGTTAATAAGAGTCTCTACCCAAGTAGATAGACTAGGGTGCTGATGAAGTGCGTGGCTGCACAGAAAAGTATCGGTATTTCCCCCAGCTTAAAGTCTAAAGTTTAATTTTTCTTCTCTTCTTTAGAAACTCACATTAATTAATAAAAATATTTCATTCAATAAGAATTGAAATTACTGAACTTGAGCCTAACTATGAATTATTTCTGATTAATGCTTATTATCACATAAACCATAATAAATTTCATGAAACTCGTTTTTGATTCAGAAGAGAGGGCATTCAAAATATATATATTTCACACCTGACTAATTTTTTTTAAGAATGGTCGGTGGAGCAAAACTATTCTGCGTCGACGATTTGTATTAATGGCATTGATATTGGTGATTCCCCTGTTAACGCAAATTTACATACATACTCATCCATTGTGGACGGCAAAGAAACTGCTTTTTATTCGAAGAAGTCGTTTGCTACGCTCGTTTTACAAAATGGTACAGAAAAAAATTGTTTATCATTATTTAAAAAAAATACAAAAATTATAAAAGAGTTTGAAAAAGAAAATTTTTTGTGTATTTTAACATCTCATATTGCTACATTTCTTTTACAAATTAACCGTTTGAAGCATTTTGCTAGAGACGACGGCATTCCAGCAACAAGTAAAAAATGTGTACCTCTCTCACAAGCGGACACCTGTAATAATCGAACAAAAATACCGTGGCAGCGGCGAGTGTCCTGTTATGGAAGGTTTCACTGTAATTTTTATTTTGTTGTAAAATGCAATTATAATGAGACATCATATTTACTCGTAGTTAATAAGTAGACATGTAATGTGTTTTTTATTTTCTATATACATTACTTTACTGCTTAAAGCAAATGCTGTACAATTTGCAAGTTTTAAAACCGTGGAGATTTAAAAATATGTATGTGTGTGTATATATATACATATATGCGCTTGTATAGTGCGAGATTTAAAGCATTAAAAATATAATAGACCACAGCAAGCCACCGACTACAGTCTGTCAAACAGAAAATACACACTTTTATACGAAAACGATTATTTTCACGCCATCACAGCTACACGCCAAAACTAAAAAAGCGCCATACTAAAAAAATCTCTAAAACTAAAATAAATCCCCAAGTACCGAAAAAATTGCCAAACTGAAAAAAATTACCAAAATGAAAAAAAGGCCAGAACAGAAAAAAATCCCCAATAAAAAGAGCCAAAACTAAAAAAATCTCTAAGACTAAAATAAATCCTCAGAAACCGAAAAAATTGCCAAAATGTAAAAAGATCACTAAAATGAAAAAAGTCCAAAACGGAAAAAATCGCCAAAAATGAAAAAAAACGAAAAGTAGGACCAAAACTAAAAAAATCTCTAAAACTAAAATAAATTCCCAAAAACCGAAAAAATCTCCAAAATGAAAAAAGATCACAAAAATTAAAAAAGTCCAAAAACCGGAAAAATCGCCAAAATGAAAAAAATCTCCCAAATGAAAAAAAGGCCAAAACCAAACAAAATCGCCAAAAATAAAAAAGCATCATACTAAAAAAACTAAAACTAAAATAAATCCCCAAAGACCGAAAAAATCGCCAAAATAAAAAAAAACGAAAAATAGCACCAAAACCAAAAATCTGCAAAACTAAAATAAAATAAATGGCCAAAAACCAACAAAGTCGCCAAATTGAAAAAAAGCGAAAAAGCGAAAAAAATCTACAAAACAAAAAAAGCGCAAAAAACCGAAAAAATTCCATCGAAAAAAGTTCCAAAGTTTTATATTATATATGCTAAAGTTCGTATAGTATTGCATATCCAGTGACCTTATGGAACCCTTACACTTAACTGAATTTATTATATTTTTACGTGACAGTAGGACTACTGAAACAAAATATATTAATACTTCAATATCAGCTGATTATGATGTTGCTCTCTGATGTTGTCAATGTAATTATGTAGCTGCCTACACGGAGACGATATTAATTAACAGCATTTGTAGTAGTGTTGTTGTGTAGCTTTGGTCGTGTGTTGCTGTGGTCTATGTGTTTAAAGTGAAACTTGAAATCAGAGAGGCCGCCGAAAAAAATATCGTTAAAATGTTTAGCTTCAAAAGAATCTTTCACCTCAAAATTTTATGACTGATGATTTTCATGAGTAATTTAGAAATAAATAATTAATCGCAATTTTTAGTTGTTCTCAGCGGTGCAGGGGTAATAGCAATTCTTGGAGGAGGGAATGCTCATTCTAGTATGGTGTTTCTATGCCTAGAAATAAATAGGCAGACACCAAAACAATATGGTGGTTGGTATTTTATTGTATGAGTTTGTCGGAAATTGTGCGCTAATCCATAAGGGAACTCAACTATACATTTAAACATTTTTCTAGCGCCTGTACCAATACACACAATTATCTAATTCAAAAAATTAATAAAATAAAATGGCCTCAAATTAATTTCATTTTATTACAAAGTAAAATAAATTTTATTCAATGACTCGTACATCGTGTTATTTCAGTATCAAATTCACATTGTTCCAACTGGAAATAACTCAACAATTAACATGATTCTTCATTTTAATTTAACAATAGTGAAATGTTAAATCAACATGAAATAAAGTTAATTCAAAAGGAAATATTTTCTTTGAAAATGAATGTAAATCATGTTGAATTAACATAAAACACAATATGAAGCAAAATTATTGCCGAACAATGTTAAGTAAACCTTGTTTTCGTAGATTTTAATATAAAAGTTTTCTGCGCGTGGGATATAAAAGCGAAGTTTGAATTTTTGTAAATACTATGTGTAATTTTGGGGTTATCGTACCGTTACGCGTCGCTGACTTTTTTTCTAACAGTTTTCCTTGGAAGTGTTTATTTTATTGCCAGCAATATGTTGTTTTGTATATAAAAATATTTTGACGACATTCTCTAAACATCAATTACACATGTACATACATATCACCATAGATTTATTATTCACCAGCGGAAACGGGCAACATCTAAGCCATAACAAAAAAAAGTACTTTTAATACATATTTTATGTGTCACCTTTCCACAACAGCAAGAAGCTGTGTAAAGTCATTAACACAGTGTCGCGGCACACGTTGTTATAAAAACAAGAACATTTTGTTGTTGTCATTTCTTAACCTTGAATTGTTTATTATTATTATTATTGCTGTGTTTTACAGCATGTTGTTTATTCCTTCCAAAATAATATTATGTTAGACTTACCTAATACGCACTTAAACGCATTCCGCATTCAGTCACAAAAATAACCCTGTGGTATGCGAGATGAAGAAGTGGGTGTGAAATTTGTCATTTGACTTGTATGTATAAGTACACAGTTGCTTGGTCTGTGGCGGTTATTTTCAATTCAGAGAAATGAAAACATTTCCTTAGGAGAGTTTTTTTTAATATGTAATTTATGTAGTATTTACATATTTGAAATTCTTTTTTGAATATATTTTTCAAAATTAAATTTAAAGTATACAACATGAAACAGATTATTTAAATTCATTAAACTTACTGACATTTCTGTGGAATGGAAATTTGTGAAATCTGACCCATCTGATTTGGATTTTGAATAAAGCTGTTAAACATGAAACGACCAACCTTCCTAACAAAAACATTATTTGTGGAAGTGCAAAATAGGGTACTACACCAGCATTTAAGTCGTTCTTATCGTACTTACAATTAGATTCTTCTTCTTTTAATAATAATAATAATAATAATAATCTTAATTTTGCTGCATCTTGAAAACAGTAAGAGGCAAATTTTTGAAATTTTCAAAATCGCCAGAAAATTCCAAAATTAAAAAAAAAAATCGAAAGTCAAAATCGCCAAAAACAAAACAAAAAATCCAAAACGAAAGAAAATGCTTCAAAAATAAAAAACAATCTCTAAAACCAAAATAAATTGACAAAACCCGAAAAACAAAAAAGCTCCAAAACTAACAAAAAGCGGCAAACTGAAAACAAACGAAAAAAAGCACTAGAACTAAATAAAATCGCTAAGGCTAAAATAAATCGCCAAAGCTGAAAATATTGCCAAAAAATAAAAAAACGCCAAAACTAAAAAAGCCGTAACTAAAAAACACCTAAAAACAGCAAAATCTCCAAAACAAAGAAAATTCGCCAAACAAAAATAAACAAAACAAAGCGCTAAAACCATAAAAATCGCTAAAGCTAAAATAAATCATCAAATACTGAAAAAATCACTAAATATGAAAAAAACGCCAAAACAAAACAAAAAGTGATAACTAAAAAAAATCAAAAAACCCAAAAACAAAAAAAGCGTCAAGAATAAAAAAAATCGCCAAAAGCCGAAAAACTGAGAAAAAGCGTCAAACGAAAAAAGCGCTGGAACTAAAAAATCGCTAAAGTTAAAAAAATCGCAAGAACTTAAAAAATCGCCAGAACTAAAAAACGCCAAAACTAAAAAAGCCATTACAAAAAAAACCGGAAAAAATCGAAAAAACCCATCAATAAAAAAGCACCAAAATTAGAAAAGGATCAAAAATATAAAAACGCCAAAAACCGTAAAACACAAAAATCACAAAAACTTAAAAAAAGCGCCAAACCAAAAACAAACGAAGAAAAGAGCTAGAACTCTAAGAAATGCCAAAAAAAAACACTAAAAAATAAAAAACGTCAAAAAACAAAAACCAAAAAAAGATTTAAACTAATAAAAAGCTTCAAAACTAAAAAATCACCAAAAACCTCAAGCACAAAAATCTCCAAGACTAAGAAAAGGCGCCAAATCAAAAACAAACAAATAAAAAGCACTAGAACAAAAAAAATCGCTAAAGCTAAAATAAATCACCAAGAACTTGAAAAAAATGCAAAAAATAATAGAAGCCCAAAAACTAAGAAAACCAAAAAACTAAGAAAGAGCGGCCAAATCTTTAAATTTTAAAAAACAGCAAAAAATCTCAAATCCAAAAAAAATTTCGAAACGAAAAATTGGCGAAAACAAAAAAAAATTTGCCAGAACGAAAAAGTGACGAAACTAAGAAAAAGCGCCAAAATAAAAAGTGCGCCAAAAACCGAAAAACACTAAAATCTCCAAAACTAAAAAAAGGCTAACCAAAAACAAACGAAGAAAAATAAAAATAAGATAAAGCTAAATAAAATAATAAATAAATCGTCAAAAACCGAAAAAAAAAATTGCCAAGAACGAGAAAAATTCCAAAACTAAAAAAATCGCCAAAAATAAAAAAGTGCCAAAACTAAAAAAGCGCAAAAACAAACGAAAAAAAATCGCTAGAGCTTAGAAAAATCGCTCAAGCAAAAATATTGTCAAAAACCGAAAAAAACGCCAAATCTAATAAAACGCCAAAAACTGAAAAAAATAAAGCTCTGAAGCTAAAAAAAAGTTATAAAAACCCTTTACAAAAATCTCCAAAACTAAGAAAAAGCGCTAAACCAAAAACAAACAAAAAAAAAAACCGCCAGAATAAAAAAGAAATCGCTAAAGCTAAAAAAAATCGCCAGACTGAAAAAAAATTCCAAAAATTAAAAAAGACGTGAAAAGCAAAAAAGCCAAACCAAAAAAAATACGCCAAAAACCAAAAAATAGAAAAACATAAAAAAATCGGCAAAACTAAGAAAAAGCGCAAAAAAAATAATCGTAAAAAACCGAAGAACACAACAATCTGTAAAATGTACTAAGAAAAAGCCCCAAACCAATAACGAACGAAAAAAAATTGCTAGACCTAAAAAATTGCTAAAGTTAAATTCAATCGTCAAAACCCGAAAAAATCGCCAAAAATCGAAAAAACCCAAAAACAAAAAAAGCACCAAAACTAAGAAACTGTGCCAAAAACGAAATAAATTTACCAGGACTTATCTTTTTTTTTAATTAAAAACTGTCTCCGTCAAGTAAGATATTCGTTTATTTAGGCAAATGTTCGTCTAGTAGTACATATGGGCATTTCCACAAAAATGTCAACTTTTTGTAGCATGCGACGTTTTTTTACTTGTTTATATATTTGTGTAGGCCGTAAGCAGCTCTGCGTTGAGTAAAATTTTAAGAAAAATCGGGTTACGTTGTTCAGAAATACAAGGCTAAATGTCGCACGCTACAAAATAGTGGAATTTCTCCGAGAATTGTCCATATGTACTGTCCGTTAGGAACCCTTCATGTTCGAGTCAAAGGCGCACTTTACTGAATTTATTTTGTAATAAGCAACCTATTTTGCTTACTGGACATTAAAGTCAAATATTTCCCAGGGAATACATTTTTTTCATAAAATAAAATCTTCCTCTCCTGACGAGAGCAAGAAAAAGTGGGAGAGAATCTAGAATTTTCGAAGTCAGCTTTGTTTTGTTGCCAGTTGTATTATTTCACTTGAAAGCTTTGGAAAGGATTTTAAATAAAAAGATTTTTCTTTGGTAGTTAGTGGTAGTGGTTTTATAGGCAAATGTCTGCCCAAGTGAGATCGCACCTTTATGTGTAGTGTACAGAAATTACTGCTCTTTTCGAAAGTTTTTAGCATTCCTTGCATTACTTAAGGGCGCCAGCAAAGAGTTAATTGATCCCTCTACACATATAAAATATGTTGAAAGAATAATTAAATTTCTTGTATATTGTAAATGCTGCCATTATATTAAAAATATTAACTTTCATTTTGTATTTTGTTTTACTTGTCAAAATGTCTACATAGAAAAAAACTAATAATTATTTTGCTGACCTATTCATAATTTTTTTTGGGGTAATTTTCTCCTCCCCCGATTTGCTTCACCCCAAATAATGGCATTTTGCTTTTATTATTAAAGATATTAGAATTCACTCGCCCAATTATTTGGAGCTGAATGCTTTTAGTTATTTAATATTGTTTTTCAAGATGTACATTGTACATACGAGTATAAGTAACAAAAACCCCTTCGAAATGACTTTTCCTTATAATGAAAGACCAGAAGACTATTAAAAAGAGTTTTTGTTACTGTTTTTATTATTCCTAATACAATGAAATACAATGACCTTAATGTCCTTGTCTGCTCTAATCCTATTCAATTTAATTCCCTCATCCATTAAGCAGCAAAACAAAAAATAATAGAAATATATAAAAATAAATGAAATGCTAAGAAAAAATTGCCCGATACAAATACTTTTATATTAAATTGAAAATGCTTTGACATTGATTTGTAAAAAAACCCCAAATTACATGTGGATGTACTAATTTGAAATGAAAGTCCTTATAAAAAGTAAATTTCTCTTATTAAGCTTTAAAAGCAACTTTTAACATCTAAGCAAAGAATAAACGCAACAATCGACTGACCAGTCAAACAGTTGTAAAATATGCGGTTCAGCAAATTACATTGGCTACACGAATAAAAAACATATCGCACTTGTTCTTCTAAAGGGGCTCAACTCATACAACCGAAGAAAAAACAACATAAAATCGATTTAAATAATGTTGCATATATTTTTTATATTTCTATATGGAATAATATTAATTTAAATCATTTTAATATGGAAAGATTATAGAAATAATATTTTTCGGCTTTGAGTTTAATATTGAATGATTGTAGAACAATCTTGCAGTCTTATTGAAATAATAAAGTGGTTTAGATATTGATTTAAAATGTTGAAAAAAGAAATGTTTCTCATTAATTCAATGTTTTGTAATTTCAATTTCAACTGAATTAAGATATTAATGAAATAAAAATCGTAAAAATAATGTGTCCGTATAAACTTAAAGGGTATTTTAAAGCGAGCAACGAAACATTTTGATATTCTAATATAATATACAGACAATCATATATAGGCACTTGAAATTTTCAAAGTTAGTGTATTTTATGCAAATAACACTGAAATCAAGAAGAAGAAAAAAAAATCAAAATTAAAGTGTATTCTATCAGTTAATGTAATTTTGACAACTTGCTGAAGCTGGGAAACCGCAAAAGGCAAAGTTTTGAAATTTTCAAGAAAGCTAAAACTAGAAAAATCATGAATTAAAAAAATGCCGAAGCGAAAAATCGATGAAATGAAAAATATCACAATAAGTCACAAAAAGTAAAAAGGTCACCGAAAAACTAAAAAAATCCCAAAAAGCAAAAAAAAAGTATCGTTTAAACAAAAAATATGTATTGTAAAAAAAAAAACAATAAAAAATCGCTTTAACAAAATATAAGTATGTATTGAAAAACCCCGAAGAAATCGCCAAAACAAAAAAAAAACGCTAAAACTAAAAACATCGCCAAACAAAAATATGTAATGAAAAAAAAACAAAAGATATCGCTAAAAACCAAAAAAAATAGCCGAAACAAAAAAATTGCCAGAACAAAAAAAAAATCGTCAAACCAAAAAAAAGCGCTAAAACTAAAAAAAACGTCAGTGCAAAAAAATCGCGGAAACCCGAAAAGATCGCTAAAATAAAAAAATAGCTTAATTAAAATATCCATATGTAGTGTAAACAAACAAACCAACAAAACTCTAAAGCTAAAAAAACCGCATTAACAAAATTATGTAATAAGAAAAAGACAAAAAACCCCTTAAAACCGAAAAAATTGTCAAAACAAAAAAATCGTCAAACAAAAAAAATCGCCAAAAACAAAAAGAAACACTTGCCTTGTCGAACCCCTGTGTGTGTGAGTCAAAGTCGTACTGAATTTGTTCTATTCGGTCATTTCACGGTCACGAGCGCTATAGCTCAATTATTACCAACACTTCTAACTAGAATGTAGTGATGTGTACATCGACGACGTGCAGTTTTAACAGCTCCTGCCACTCTGGCCATTCTGCACGAGCTAGTTGAGAATTTGGCCATTTGTCGTTAAGGTAACGTGTACCAGGGAAGGAATTGTTAATTTTAAAATTGTACCAACAACTTTGAAATATCGTACTTTTTTGACCTTAATTGTACTAAAATATTTTTTTAGTTCAAATTACATATTTTTATTTAAATAATCGACTTTGTTCTGCCTACCGAATAGTTTTCACAAATTTGTTTGTAAGTTACACCTGATTTAGAAATGGACCAGTTCACATTTTTGAAATTTTTTGCTTTTACAAGACTGTTTTCAAGGAGAAGAATATGAGTTTCATTGTTCAAAAGTGAAAATTGACATATGCAATCGTTTGAAAAGAAATAGGTAGTGAAACTGCGGAGATTCCTTAAATGAACTAAATTAGTAATTGGTGTACCATTGTACTTTTCGAGTTTAAATAGTACCAATAAAGGGACAATTGTAGCAAATTTGCCATACCTGACGTGGACATTTTAAATGACCAAAACCGTGGCGGACATTTCCATACATACATACATAATGACCTTTCAAACGAAAATTTCGATGATATCTTATACACAAACTTGGTTTCATTTTAATTATATATTTAAAGATGGAAAGCGCTTAATGAAAGAACCTTTACTTAAACAATTCTTAGTAAAACAAGTGAATTACATATGTATAATCATTTTAAAACATTTATTATTTTTTGTTATAATTTTTTAAAGAACATAATTAATTATAACTAATTATATTTGACAAATCACTTGCAAGCACTTTGTTTGTAAAGGGCAAAAAAAAATAAAAATAAATAAATATCACCAGCTAAAATCACAATATAAATGAACAAAACTTGTAAACATTAAATAAATCCTTGTTTACGCTTTCACCACATTTTGACAGGGTATTGTGTATTTTTTTTAAGCTTAGAACAAATATGTAACAAAAATAAGGAAATTGCTAAAACGTTTCTTACAAAACAATTTCATTTACATAATTTACGACCGCGTTGTTCACAATACAAAAATGGATTTATGTATGTATAAGAAAGTCACGTTATGTGTTTGACTAAAAGTGAATGCAAAGAAAGCGAAAAAGTATGCTAAATGCTAAACCAGTTGAACAAAAAGGATTAAATGTATTGTAAAGGAAACTTTTTGAAGATGGCTGCAATGATAAGAGGTGAAATAAACATAAATTCTTGACAGTTTTCTGTTATCGAGCTGTTTGCAATTTTACGATTGGCGTGTCTGCTTACGCAGCTTAATAAATTTTTGGCACATTTTACATACAAATTTAGTGATTTAGTACATGGGACATTGAGTTTTCATTATCTGGCATAGTAAAGTATTTGGTGTGATTATCGTCTAGCCATCCGGCTCGAAGGACCAGTAACCAGTATGTAATTGAAAGTATGTGTCTGATGATAAATTCATCGAGTTAAATTAATTTTTCAAAAAATCGCATACCATATTTTCTTTTTCTTCTTTTATTTGGTACGCATTTTGTACTGAAATGAAGGTATTTCTTCATAAAAATTTTCACTGTGACAAAACACTTCTTCCTCAGCGAATTAAACTTATTGGAAAATAAAGACAATGAATCATACTCGTACTATTAAACTGCATTTACACTATATCTTAATTGTATTTGTGAAATTTTCCTTTAGGTTCAATTCGCTGAAAAAGAAGGGACATTTCCCTCATTGAACTCGAAAAATAAGTTTTGTTCACTAAGTCATATTTTTTCCAAATTTTCTAAAATATACGTAGATATATTTAAATACCAAAGAAGAAGAAGAAAAAATAATTATTTTATCTGGTTACTTTTATATACAAACAAAGTGTAAATTTTCCAACCCTGGAATCATCCTTTTTGATTTTTCCGATTTGTATACCCTTTACCAAAAAAAGAAGACGGTACATTCCGTGTGTAGTTTCCACAATATGAATATACATACATGACCCATGAATTACATATGGGCATTTCCACACAAAAGTCCACCTTTTGTCACGTTACGCTACTTTGTGATGTTTCTTGTTTTGCAAAGAGAAACTAATGTTTTTTATAATTTTTTTGCATGTCGGTGTAGAGCGCAATTAGATCTACATTCGATAAAATCTAGAAAGCAATCGAACAGCGTAGCTCTAAAATACAAGCTAAATTGCATGGTGACGTAACGTGAAAAAAAGTGGACTTTTCTGTGGAAATGCCCATATATATATATATATGTATATATATATTCTGGCTCCTTAGGAATAGGGAAGACGAATAAGCGATGTCCGTCTGATGTACGTGAAATCGGTTTTCCAAAGCTGCCAGAAAAGCTAGAGACTTCGGTCTTGGACTGGTCTATCAGCAGTGGTCTAAAATAGTTTGAAAACCCGCAAAATCGAGCGGACGGCTTCAGAGCTGGAAAACTTAAATTTTATTTTGCCATATAAAAGTAATTTGCTAAAACTAATTTTTATTTTTTTCTTCAATAAACTTATTTTATGTTTCAGTACGAATAGAATTGGTATTAATATAAAAAAAATAAAAAAAAATATAAAAACGTTTCCACGGTTGGAAAACTTTAGCTTTAACAAACCAAAGAAGTTTGTCTTAAGTAAAACAAAAATAAGCAAATTAACTAACATGTAAAACAAAAATAAGCAAATTAACTAACATGTGCATAATTAGTAAAGAATAAACAACAAGGGCAAGATTGTTGTAAATTAGAAATGGTAAATTTAAGCTTTCATTACAAAAAGCTTTCAGCAAATTGAAATACGATGAATGAAAATCAGGGATCGCAAATAACGATTATTTTCCAAATTTAAACTGAAAAAATTACACTAATAGAGAAGTCCTACGTGCAAAAGGAATATACCAAAGTACTCCATGTTACATGGACTACCTATAGATGCAAAGATTTTTATTTTTTTGATTTTTATTTATTCCTCACAAAATAACATTTACTTTCTGATTTTTTGATCAAAAAAATTTAAATTTTTAAAATGAATAAACTATAAAAAAGTAAATTCAATTTAACATATAATAATATTTTTTACAGACTCTGGCGACAAATTCTATTTTAAAACTGGTAATATTTATTTTAACGCAAAAATTACACTTTCTAAATTTTAAAAATTAGGCAAAAAAATAAAAATCAATAGGCAACTGTTATTTTGTGATGAATAAAAATAAAAGTCACAAAATAACTCTTATTTTGTGAGGAATTACAAAAAAATCAAGAAATAACTGTTATTTTGTGAGGAATAAATAAAAATCAAGAAATAACGATTAAAAAGTAATTTTTAAAATAAAAATTATAACCGTTACGGTCCCTGATCAAAACAATTCACATATTCCATTTGCATAAAAGTTACGTATATAAAGCAGAAACCTACATCAACTGCTACCACCCACAACAGCTAGTTGTGTTCCGTTCAACTATGTGTTAGTTAGAATATTTACATTTAACTTCAGTGTTATTTGTTCGTTAATAATTATCACATGTAATTTGGCTTTAAAAGCGATACGAAATTTAGCCCGTTCAAATCATAAATATATAAAGAAATGAAGTTCGAACATGTAACCAAAAAAAAATTTAACACTGAAATCGAAACTGAAAAATCGCTCCTAATGTACATGCATATGATATCCTTTAATAAAAAGTTAAAATTAAATTTATTAATCTACTGAACGAACAACAGAGCTTACAAAAATTTTCACAGGTTTGCTATTTTGCAGTTGCTCTTATAGACGGTTTTGAGAAGTTTTACCATACATTGACTTGTTTTGTTAAACATCTCAAATGAGTTTTTAAGATTTAAACACTTCCTTAAACACGCAAATGGAGTATGCTCAGTCCGTTTTTTGATAGATCTGGCAACTTTATGTTGTTTTTAAATGGTTGCACGTGAAAGATTATTTCGTATACAAGCAATTTATTTATTTATTTAGGTCTATAGAACAATGTTCCTTACAGACTATAATAACTAAACTAATTTAATCTATTAATAAGGTATAAAATAGAGTTTTTAAAGTTTTGAATACTATTCAATTTATTAAAATCAACAAAAGCTCTTATTAGAGGACAATTTAGAGTATAATTTCTACGATGAAGGCAATTATAAAATAAGTTACAATGTCGAAGACATCTATTCGGTACATTAAAGGGAACTCTCTCCAGTAGGATAGAACAATCTATATTAGCATTAATAATGTCAAATATAAATAATAAGGATTGCATTTTTCGACGATATTCTAAGGTTTCGAGACCCAAATGAAGACAGCGCGATTCATATGAAGACTGAGGCTATAGAAAATTCAAATGCGGCAAAGCAAACTTAATAAATTTCCGCTGTATTCTTTCGATACGTGCAACAGAAGGACTCCAAATTAAAGCCGCATATTCCAGTTTAGATTTTACGTAAGATGTATATAAAGATTTAATTGTATAAGGATCTGAAAAATCAGAGCAGTTTCTCCTAACAAACGCTAATGTAGAATACGCATTCGGAATTAACCTTTCCAGATGCGGTTTAAATTTTAAATTTGAATCAAAAATTATTCCCAAATCATCAATTTCACTACAATATTTTAAAATAACAGATTTTATATGATAAGATGACGGAATTAGTGTACGAGATCTTGAATAAGACACATGTGTAGGCACATTTATACATGTTGAATTTTAGAAAATTATTGTCACACCAATTACTAAGGCTATAAAGATCCTTCTGCAACAACTCTACATCATGCATATTACGTATCTTAGAATAAACTTTCAAATCATCAGCATATGGAAGAAAACTTGCATGCATAAAACAAGTCTGTATGTCATTTATAAAAATATTAAAGGGCAGAGGACCTAAAGTTTTGGTTAAAACATACTCAATTATATATAAAAACATTTGTTGTTTGAAAATAAGAAACCAATAAAAAAGCATTATCGTTCCTAAAATTTTAAACGTCAACCTTAAACATCTCAAATGTAATGTGAACGGTAGTGTTTAGTTTTTTAAAACACTTGCCTTAAACACGTTAAAGTCCATAAGTGTGCACATGGTATTAATCGCAAATGAAAGGAAGCATTACCAGACTGATTTTTTATTGCGTTTTTCAGCACATTGTCGATAGTAAGTTAAAATGTTGTACAAAAATGTTTGCCTTAAAATTCTATTAAATGTATGATGAAACATACATAGTAAAAATTTGGAAAAAAAACTCAAATTTATATTTATATCCTGGCACGAGTTATATACACGTATTATCTTCGGAGTTTTAACGTCTTTTGCGTGTTAGGAGATTATTAAAATTTATTTGTTTCTATTAATGATGCTTTTATTTTCCTTATTTACAAGCTATTTTAATTAATTTATTATGCTTCACTATTAACATATAAATAAAAAAAAATATCCATTGACTTCTCTCTTCTCTCCCCAACAAAAAGTAATGCAAAGCAGTTGAATTAAGTATGCGGGCCTTCAAAATCAACAAATCACTAAGCATCACACACAATTAAACGAATGCTCGCTCAAAGTCGCACAAATTCAAGAAATTTCTTCTTCCAATGACCTTTTAAATGAGTTATAAAATAATTTATGTAATATTGTCCAATAATAATTTTAATAAAGTAAATCTGTGAATCACAGAAAAAAGATACGAGTAAAACAACCCCAAGTACAATACACATTAACATATTTCATGTGAATATATTAACGAGACTTTTGTTGCTTGGCCATACTACGAGTACTACGAGTTATATGTAGACAGACATTTGTGGAGCACAAAGCAGCACCGCACGAAGCCAAAAACAAACAAAAAATTATTAATAAATTATGATAAAGCACTCATGAAAATAAACTATGAAAATAAAAATAACAGTCAGTCACTTGTTAAAACAATTACTGCTGTAACAGCACAAGTAGTAAATAAGTAAGAGTATGAATGAAAAAATAGCCTCAAGTAAGCACAGTGTTCACACTGAATTTTCAATATAATAATGTACAGAGGGAGGTCTTACGGCTTCACATTATTTTTTTTTTCTTATTCTTTTATTTACTCATAATGTTTCTTCATTATAATATTTTAAGAGACAAAAACATCAACAACCACATGCCTAATGGGTTTTAAATAAAATTTGCATTAACTTTCAACTAAATATGTAACTGAAAATGATAGTGACACTATTATGAATAATTTTCTTTTTTATTTTATTATTGAAAACTTTTACTTACTTATTCGAAGTTAAACTGTGGTTCACAAAGTTTTACAGCGAAACAATAGCTCAGACAGCAAAGAAAAAAAAAAGAGTTATGTGTTGATTAACTTTTACATGTTTGCAAGATATTTGAAAAGTAAGAGTACTTTTATTTAAATAATATAAATTTAAAAAGAAAATCTGCTGATGTCATGCCATTTCTAATTAATTTTGAGCTTGAATGGAAAAGAAAGTATATGCCCAAGTTCATGATTTGTCGTCACTCAGTAGATAAATAAATTTACTGCCAAAATATTTTTCACAACACAATCACAAATTTGGAGTAATATCGTAAAGCCTTATCAAATCAGTGTGAGCTACAGAGAAACTTAACAGCTGCATAGACATACACTCAATCGATTTTTAAAGCATACCTTCAGGAGCAATGTTAATTTTAATAGAAATTGCTTGTGAAGTGTAATAGTGTTGCCAGTGGGAATAATTTTGTTAAAAAGTTGAAAAATATAAAATAAATAAAATAAGTATTAACTTTTAAATAAAAGAGCGTTTTAAATGTCAAATATTTGTTTTAAAGATATATAGCAGTCTTTGTAAAGAATTTATAATATTATATTTATAATAACCGCAAATATGCAATTGCATGTTTTTTCTTGTGTGACGTATTAGAGCTGGGAAAAAGATATTTATCCGTTTCAGAACTTTTTAAGAATTTTAAATCGATTTGTTAGTGCATATTTTTGTATATTTTACCCTTTAAAACATGGTTTTGCATATACCAGTCTTACACGCATATTTTTAGCATATTTTCGAATTCTTACCCTTTTAGGGCATATTTTAATACTTTATAAAATTTTTTTTATTTTATCCCACTTGGCACAAAAAAGTAATATGTATATATAAAATTTTTTTTCTATTAACTTATTAAAATTTAATTTTTTAAATAAAAATTTAAGTTTTAAGGAAGAAATTTTTCCGGCGCTATCTGGGTTAAATCTGTGTATCAATTTTTCTTATATATTACTCAATTTTACGGACGTTAGTTTCAATAAAAATTTGGTTTTGCCATTTATGACGGACTGCATCCCGAGTAGAAGTTAAAAGAATGTTGTCAGTGTATAAAAATTTATTTAGATGACACAGAAACGATTACTATTTGAAATTCTATGTCAATATTTTGTTATTTATTGTAATAAAAAATATAAATAAAAATCTTGTCCTATTTGTCCAAAATACAGTTCCAAAGCATGAATTCTGATCTTTTGAAATTGAAATTAAATTCTTATGAGATCATCCAATAAAAATTAATTTGTATTATTTGTTTGAGTAAAAATTTTTATGGTAATTTTGTTTTAACCCAGTTATTCTTCTGTTAATTTTGTTTCCTTTTTTTATTTTTTCTCTTATTTTATATGCAAATGTTTTCATTAGTTTTCTTTCTAAGAGTATATTTTTAGTTTTTAGTGCATATTTTAAAGTTTTTAGTGCATATTGAATACGCATAAAACACTTTTGTAGAGCATATTTCTGGTTTTCCTGATTATAACATATCTTTATTACGTGCTGTTACCTTACACTGAAGCTGGTGCACGACAATTGGGTAATAATCTCCATCTCTTGCCAATTATTATGGTTGGAGATTTTAATACAAGCCCACAGCCGCAAGCATTATCAAAAGCAAACAACAAATACATTTTTTTTTATCAAAAAAAAAGAAAGAAGAGAGGTGTCTTAGGACATCCGATTATAGCTATGCTACTTAGCTATATAAAACAAACGTAATAAGTTAAATAACAATGCAATAAAATTATATTTTGTCAAATTCGCCGCAAATATTTCACAATGTTGCCATTTATTTCCCATTATTTTCTTTTATTGTATTTATGTATTGTTTGTGGTTGGCGGCGGCTGTTAGCTGGCCTCATTTTCTATAAGTCGCTAAAGTTAAAGCTAAATTCTATCGCTAAAATACTGAACAAATAGAAAATTAAAATTTTTTTGGCGATGACATAAAACACGAAAATTTCGGCGAATTACATTTTTGAGTCAATGCTTGATTTAGGAATACACGTTTTAAAGTTGCATTCGTAACCGAAAATTGAAAAATTGGCTTTATAAATTTTATAGAGATAGTGATTTAGCTTCAGCGACTTACAGACTACGGGGGCTGGATTCGCCTGTGTTCTCTGGCTTGTGCTCATGTGCTTAAACAATACAAAAACAAATTGGTCATTGTTTTGTTTCTTCACTCACTTTAAAAAACTAAACAAGTTTTAAACAAAAATTAAAAAGTTTGAAAACCCCCGAATATTTCTAGAAAAGATGTGTTAAAAAGTGTTAAAAATTTTAAGCAACCAGACCGATTTTCTTAGAACATTGCTAAGAACCTTCTCGATAAAGTCACCTTTCAAACAGAAAAACTAAATCAAAATAGGTTCAGCCGTTTGGTCTGTACGTGGACTCGTACAGACACACAGATACTCAGACACACACTACAAACTTTTTAGTCGGGGGTTAAAAAATAAATTCGCAAATGTAATAGTGTCGATTATTTTTGTTACGAAAATCTCGTACTAGCTCCTGTGTCGTGCAATAAATAGCATAGCTATAAATCAGCTAAGCAGCATTAATAAGTTCACACTCTGCTGGGTTCTGGACACGCCGGGGTTTTAGGAAATAGGAAATGAAAATGCAGACAAAATTACACGAAGGGGGGGGGGCGGGGCTAGTATACCCATGGTCGGAACAAAACCGTTTTGTGATCTCGGATTGGACAAAATCCGGCAAGATATATCGACGGCGATCAAGAGTAATGGAGAACACCTCTGGCTCAATCTCCCAGGATTGAGGCATGCAAAGCTAATGATTGGAACGTTTAACCAAAATCTTTTCAAAGCTTTCATGTCCCTGAGTAAAAACAATCTAAGAATGGTCACAGGCTTCATCACAGTCTAAAGTAGACTGAGAAAACACCTCAACAGACTTGGCATTGAGAGTAATAGCCTGTGCAGATTCTGTGATTACTAAGATAGAACATATTCTGAAGAACTGTGAAGCGTTATGCCACGGAAGATATATAGTCAATTAGACAAGCACCTATTGGACGATTTGGATCAATCTAACTCTGGATGAGATGCTCTAGCACCTGGCAGGGGATACAATAGATCTACTTTGATCGCAGTGTCCTGTGCTTCCCGTTTGACTTAATTCATTCATTCATAGCTATAAAACTAATTTTTTCTTGTAATATGGAAGGAACTTGTAAAATTTTACCCCACCCACCTCAACACACAAACCAACAGGTTTAACATGAAATCAATTTGTTTTCTTAATCAAGGAATAGTTCCTTACTCAGGCTTAACTTCATACAGGTGGCAAATTACGGCATTCGATATGAATCGTAGTTTAAAAATATTTCATTAGAGTTTATATGAAAATATTTTTAAATTACGAGTCATTTCGAATGCCGCGGTTTGCCTCCCAGTATTTTTCAATTCTTATTGTGGAATGAAATATTTTATTAATCAATGTGATTTTCTAAAGAAAGCTAAAAAAGTTAACCAAATGCGTGGTGGTGGTGCGCCACCAGAAAAATCAGAACTTGCTGTATCTTGGAAAAAATAAAACTCTTGATATTTTCAAAAACTCTAAAACTCTTAAACAAAAAAAAATTAAAATGAAAAAAACCATGGAAACAAAAAATCGCCAAAATGGAAAAAGCGCTTAAATGAAAAATAAAATAGATCGCTAAATAAAAAAAATTAGCAATAATAAAAAAAGTTCCAAAAACCGAAAAAATAGTCAAAAGCCGAAAAAAACTGCGAGAATAAAAAAGCACCAAAACGAAAAAAAATCGCAATAAATAAATAAAAAAACGTTAATATTAAAAAAATCGGTAAAAACCAAATAATTTCTCAAAAAAAAAAACAAGCGCCGTATGGAACCTTTCTTGTGCGAGTCAATAACACACTTTACTGAATTTATTTAAATATACTTTGACAAATCACCATGCAAAGACATATAAGAGAACAACGTTTACAAGTCGTGGAGATTTGCTTTGACTGCTTTTTAGTATTTGGTGTCTTTTAGTGGATCAGCACAGCACAACAACTCGTTTATATTGCTATTTAACACCACAAACATTCATTCGTGTGAATTCGTCACATCATTGTGCGCAAACGCGGCACCTATCTTGCAGCAAACTTTCTCTTACCCAAATGATTTTTCAAAATTTAAGCCACTGATCCATGTGATATTTGCAAGAGGAAGTTAAACTTTTGTCGCGTGCGACATAAATAAATTTTACTTGTATTTCAGAACAATGTGACTCAACTTTAAAACTTTGGCTTCTGAGGAGCTGATGACGCCCGACACAAATATATAGAGAAGTAAAAAAAGTTTAGCTTTCTTCGAAAAAAACGAAAAATTAGCATATTTGCTTGTTGTCACATGCGACAAAAATTTGACATATACGGAAAAATTCCTTTATCTGGTGCTTGCTTGCTTCTACGGCCGCAAAGAAATTCAGTAAACCATTTTTTTTACCATTGAAATTGATGGAAAAGAGTCCGTAGTATGAGGGTGCATATCAATACGTGCTTGGCTTTTTGAATGAAATACAGTTTTTTTGCAAACCAAAAATTTATTTTTCAAAATAATCTCCTTTTAACTCAATACACTTACTCCACTTAGTTCCAGTTTTTGTATCCCTTCCAAAAAATAGGATTTTTCGAGGTCCTTAAAATAGACATTTGTTTGGTTAATAATTTTATCGTTGGAGCTAAATCTCTTTCCACCGATCCATTTCTTTAGGTTTGAAAATTGGAAGTAGTCACTAGGGGCTAAATCTGGATAATAGGCTGGATGAGAGAGAAATTTTAAGCTCAATTTATGGATTTTTGCCATGGAAACTCACTTTTTTACATTTTTAGAAAAATACACGAGGTTGTATGTTTTAAACAGCTATTAAACGCAAAGTAAATGACGACACTTGCTCAAAATTTGATTGTATTCTACGAGTATTAACAAATGGGAACAGTGTTGCATTTTATATGACTACGAGGAAAGTTCGAAAAATCGCGGACCACCCTCGTAATTATTTATCAAGCTTGGTCTTAGTTTGAGTGATGGTTTTTAACCGCAGAAGAAATCTCAATTAGCACACGAAGTTAATTTTTCACAGTAGTCTGCTATCAAAGCAATCAGCTGATAGTTCCCTGTTGACAGAAACACCATTACTTTTTCAGTTAAAGGGCAGGAAATTTAAAAAGAAGTAACGGACTTATTAACAACTTTTTGTCGTTCGTTATGTTCCATTTGAAATTTTTTACAGCAGATTAAAATGCATATTTAATGCTTACAAAACCATTCTTTAAAACACTTTTATGATTTCTAATATAATGAGTACATACATACATACATTTTCTTTATTATTATTTTTTATTTTCTTAAGAAACAATTTGTGTAAAAATCAGTTTTTCTCCAGCCAAATGTTGTGACCATAAATTTTATTATTATTTTTATTTTTATTATTATTATTATTATGTATTATATTTTTTTCATGGAAATGCTCGCTGTCAGCTTAGTAATCATATTTCTATTAAACAACTGTTACAGAAGAACTTGCTTACTTTATTTAGCATAAATTTGCCTTAATTAGAAACACTTAAATGAATATGTTTGTGTGTGTGTGTGTTTTTTTTTTCAATTCCTTTGTTATTCCTGAAGTTCTTAAAATCTATATGTAAATTATTTCAAACGGCTGTAGTTTTAAATCATACATACGATCATCATTAAGCCAATTTACATAAACTCAAATTGTTGTTTCCGTTTGGTTTTATTGCATCAAATGCTGGCCTGAGACAGGCTGAACTGGCCACACCAAACAAGCAAGCAAGCAAGCAGCCTTGCTCGTCTGTCTGTCTGTGAGTCTTTAATTTAGTCCTAGAAATTTTTCGCAATCTTAATTTCATCCATTATATGAATAAATAAATTGTTTTAAACCATACGCCCGCCGCTCGTTATGTACTTACAGTGAAATAACAAAAAGAATATTATAAAGATAAAATAAAGTCGTTTTGTTTGGCTGCTGTTCGTGTTTTTTTTTGTGAATGTGAATAAGTTCGTTTTCATTGCTGAAAAGCGTTTTATATAGTTCTTGGGGTTTTTGTTTTTTATTTGAGCACAAAAATGACGGATATTACAATTAACTTAAATAAATAATAAAAAAAAAAAGATGTTATTTATATTGTTTAAGAAAACAAAGATTTATTGTTATTAATTCTTGGAAAATATACTGCACACATACTTACATATTTACATACAAACATACATACATAAGAGCATATTCTAAGGATGTTATTTTTAAGCAACCACTACCAAGTTTTGCTTCATTTATTTAATTAAAATATAATGAAAATAATAAAGGAAATGCTGTTGTTATTTACTGCAAAATCATACCGCATGAAATTAAAATTTGACTATCATTTGCTAAGATTTAATTTTTTTTAATGAATTATTGTAGTTTGCGGTGTCACCAGAGCAGCGAAATTCTTAAATTAGTGTCAACTAGAAGCCGACAGTGATTAATGCCTTACACTGCTTTAAAATGACAGAGTGAGTGGCAGCTACAAAAGCGTATGTTCTTTAAATATTTCTTACATATTAGTTTTCTTTTTTTTTCAATAATAAGAAAAACTTTTTAATACACTATAGGACACTTTGCCCATTTTTTTAGACATAATTTAGTAATTATAGGCGAATGGCAGGATCTATTTAAATATTTATTTAAAAAAAAACTCACTTAAAGTTCTTAAAATTTTTATCACTTGATCTCACGAGAAAAAAATTTTCAGTGACGCTCACGTCTTCTCACGCGTAGCAACTTTTGACTTTTATTAATAATAAAATTCCCCTCGATATTATTAACCATTTTTTAATGTCCTTAAAACTCTAACCACTTGATCTCACTAAGATAAATTTTTTTCCAGTCACGCTCAAGCTTAGCCAAACGGCTGGTCCTGTTTAAATAATTTTTTGGAATTAAACTCTCTTAATGTCCTTACAAATTTTATCACGAAGTAACAATTTTTTATTAGTCACTTTCAAGCTCTCTCATGCGTGACAACTTTTGATTAATTTTAATAATACACTCACTTTCCACTTTTTAATGTTTATTATTACGTAATCTCAAGAAGAAAATTTTTGTCCAGTCACGCTCACGCTCCGTCAAACGGCTTGACCTATTTAATAATATTTTTTATCACGCACGCTCACATCTCACGCATGAAAACTTTTGCCAAATATTAATAATACACTCACTTTCGACAATATTTTTAATATTTTTAATATTTTTAATGTCCTTTTATTATTTTTCACCTGATCCCACGAGGAAAAATTTTTTTTCAGCCATACTCACGCTCGGCACAAACGGCTGAAAACTGTTTAAATAATTTTTTGAAATCCAACTCTCCTAACGTTATTACAATTTGACCACTTGATCTCACGAGAAAATTTCCTTTGAGTCACGCTTATGTCTTCTCAAGCGTGACAACTGTTTACTGATATTAATAATACCATTCTCTTCGATATTATTTGCCATTTTTTAATTTCTTTAACATTTTTATCACTTGATCTCATGAAGAAAAATTTTATTCAGTCACGCTCAGCGAAACTGTGAGGAATTAAACTCTCATAATGTCCTTACAAAACTTTACCACGAAGAAAAATATTTTGATCAGTCACGCTCACACCTTCTCACATGTGACAACTTTTGATTAGTATTAATAATACACTACCTTGCGAATTTTTTTGCCATTATTTATTGTTTTTTATCACTTGATCTCACTTCTCAGCTTCGAGTCACGCTCACGCTCAGAATAATTTTTTTTTGTAATTAAATTTTCTTTTAGTGTTATTAAAATTTTAATCACTTGACCTCACGAAAAAACAATTTCTTATTAGTCACGCTTACGTCTTCTCACGCGTGACAGCTTTTGTCTTATGTTAATAATACATTCAGCTTCTACATTATTTGCCATTTTTAATGTACTTAAAACTTTAATTACTATAACTAACGCAGAAAAATTTTATCGGTCACGCTCACGCTCAGCCAAATTTCTGAACCCATTTAAATCATTTTATTGAATAAAATTCTTTTAATTTTCTAAAAAATTTTATCACTTGATCTCACGAGGAAAAAAATTTTAGTCACGCTGACGTCCTCTCACGCTTGACAACTTTTGGCCAATATTAATAACAAAATTCCCTTCGACATTTTTTGTCACTATCTTAATGTCCTTAAAATGTTTATTAACTCCCGAAGAAAATAAATTTTTCAGTCACGCTCACGCTTTGCCAAACGGTTGGTCCTAATTCAATATTTTTATTGGAATCAAACTCTCTTAATTGATGTCCTAACAAATTTAATCACGAAGAAAATTTTTTTATCAGCCACGCTCACGCCTTCTCACTTATGAAAACTT
Organism: Tachina fera; assembly: GCA_905220375.1. NCBI lineage: Eukaryota > Metazoa > Arthropoda > Insecta > Diptera > Tachinidae > Tachina > Tachina fera. The sequence goes on from LR999963.1 coordinate 63,388,672, forward strand.
TTAATTAATATTAATAATACACTCTCTTTCGACATTGTTTGCCATATTTTAATGTTTCTTAACACTTGATCTTACGAAACAATTTTTTTTTGTCACTTAAGCTTACTTTTTCTTTTCACGCGTGACTATTTTTGATTAATATTATTATATTATATGCACTTTGTGAATAAATGAAAATTGTCGATTTTCAATCAATTTAAAAGCATTTAAGAAATTTTTCTTTGGAATTAAAGCAGGCCAACAAAATACTTCAAACATTTCAAGCAAGGCATATTCAATTTCCTGTATCTCTTCTTTCGCCACCTGTCTCTTCTAAGCTTCTTCTGAAATTTAAAATTTGTTCACTGCACACTGTCCTTGGAAAACTTATTCGTTTGTGTTCTGGCTTCCGAATCGTTTTCACAAATGTTTTTTATGAGTTTAAATTGAGATTTAAAGAATCAAAAATTTAGAAGAAGAAAAAATTGGAAATGCAAAGTTAAATTAAAGTTAAATTTTTTCGAAGAAGAAAACTTTTTAAAATCTATAAATCGTTTTAGTAGAAGTTTCGGATGACAGTACATGAAATTACGTGCATCAATGCCTTGGCCCGCCTTAAAGCAGAAGAAGCCCTACCACTCTTCCTTTGCGGTCGAAATGTTATTTCCTTTGATCATAGAGATGACAGTATTGATAGATAATAGTGCATCGAATTGTTTTTAGTTTTCTTTCTCATAAATACAAACATAATATGCACTGCATCCTTAGTTTCATCGTAACACAAAGTCTTCATGTGAGTATTTTTGTAATTAAAGCCTGCATTTTAATTACAACGTGTTAACGTGTAAATGTAAATGTGCACTGAAATTAATATGTTTATGCACATGTGCAAATAAGCTTCATTAATATGAAATTGTGGTAAAAGTAGTTTGTTATCAGGTATTAATTACCTACACTTTTTTTCTCTTATTAATGTAATAAAATCCTCTAAGGCGGATCTGTAATTTGTTAAATGAAAACTTTAAAAACAAAGTAGAGAAAATTTCTTGCAATCAAAATGGTGTGTTGGTTGGTATTTTAATAAACTACTCAGAAATTGAAGTTAAAGAGAAGAAAAAAAAACACAAAATGTTTTTCTTTTTGCTCCCTCTAAACACGTTTTCTATTTAACTTTGAAATCTTAGAAATCTTATTTTTCTTTTGTTTTGAACTTTTTAAAACTTTTTTGTGCGTTGAAAATTAGATATCAACATGTAAATTGTGATAAGGCGGTTGACAAGCTTATTTTAAGCAAATATTTTGATGTTGTTGTTTAACTGAAAAACAAACAAAAAAAAAATATTAAAAATAACAACAAAACATAAAAACATGTATGTATGTTTATTTTTGAGGGTTGTCCATTTAGTGATTTCGAAACAGCTGATCTGGCAAAGCTGTCAGCTGTTACATGTCTGTGATCTGAAGTGTCATTTATTTAATGAAAGGTTTATCTATTTCATTGTTTTATTAAAATTTTAAGATAGGAAGCACTTAATGAATGACCCTTTATATACATTCATACATATGTATATGTACGTATGTATGTATGTATGTTTAAAAATATGAGCATTTGCGGAAATGGCGGGAAAAATTATTAAAAAAAAACAATAAATCACGGCTAAATATTAAATATTTATTTAGCATTTCGAAAACAACTAAATCACGTTCGAAATGAAAAATGAGAAAAGAAAATCTGTAACATCAACTTAAGCGCGTTGAGAAAAAAATAAATAAATAAACGAAAAAGCAAACAATAAAAATTAACAGCCAAAAAACACAATAGAAATCGCTTAATGTCGTTTGCCTTCATGGACTCACAAATAAATTTGAGTCATCAGGTTTTTAACACAAACGAAGTGTAAATAAATGCTTTGTGAAACTTGTTGATTTGTTAACTTAATTTAAATCATAAATACATATGTACGTACTATTATTATTGATTTGTTTAAAGTTTAGTAACGAGGCGTGAAATAATTTGACCGTAAGCAAATAATTTGGTTAAATACATATATGTATCGCGGCTTTTAATTGTTTTAGATTTAAGGGCGGTTACAGCCTTTAGTTAAAGGAGGGTAGGGGGAAAATATGCAAACTATATGGCTGGCGTTCCTAACCTTTCAATTAGAAAGCGAAAAAATTATTTAAATGAGAATAGATTGTCATAACACCGCACTTGACACAAAGACTTAGGGCGACTTTTTGAGTTCAAGATTAGACATTAAATTAACCTTAATCATCGTTGTTGATTTTTGGTTAGTCGATTATATGGTTTTACTCGTTAGTTTAAGCGGCCAATCGTAGTAGTTTAATCTTACAATAATATTGTTAATATACACTTGTAAAACATATAACTATATATATATATATATATATATATATATATATATTATACTATTTATCTATTTATCTATTTCCTTTAACACGTGCAATATTTTACTTGTAAATAATAAAATATGGCAGTTTCTTCTTCTCTCCACAAAAAATCAAAGTGTGTTGATAACATGTATGACGTTTGCAGAGAAAATTTTGCCACCATTTTGTTCCTCAGTATATAATAACTATTACACACATAATAAGAAGTTTAAACTACCACTCAAAAACATTCAACTCAATTAATGTAAGATTAAGTTAATTTTCGGATAACCTAATAAGGGCCACTTTTTGAGTTCAAGATTAGAGATTAAATTAATCTTAATCTTCATTTGCAATTTTTGGGTCGTCGATTATATGGGTTTACTTGCTAGTTTAAGCGGCCAATCGTGGTGGTTTAATCTTACATTAGTATTGACAACAAGCACTTGTGAAACATATAACTTTTTGTAAAAATTATGTGGTAAAATAATTTAATGTCACTTAAATAAATATATATATTTTATATTATATATGTATATATTTTCTTTAACACGCGCAATATATTACTTGTAAATAATAAAATATGGCAGTTTCTTCTTCTTCCCACAAAAAAATCAAAGTGTGTTGATAACATGTATGACTTTGCACTGAAAACGTTGCCACTATTTTGTTCCTCAGTATAGTAATACTACACATAACAAGAAGTTTAAACTACCACTAAAAAACATCAAACTTAATTATATGAGATTAAGATAATTTTCGGATTAGATAATTAGAGAAATAAACTAACCTTAATCTCGAACCCCAAAAGTCGCCCTTAGAGAAATAAACTAATCTTAATCTTGAACCCAAAAAGTCGAATCCCTTAAGGTTGCATCCTTACAAAATTCAATTGATGTAAGAACTAAATTTTGAATGTTATTGCCGTTTTTATTAGAGCTATGCTCTTTATGCCCCAACACAGGATCTAGAATGTAATATTCGTAACAATAATAATCGACACTATTACAGTTATAAATTAATTTTTATTGTGATTTCTTTGTTCTTAAAACCACAGTACGTAAAGAAACGAAAAAAAATGTTTGATTTAGTTTTGTTTCGTTCTTTGAAGTGATTGAAACAAAAGCTAAACAAAAACTAAACACAACAAAAATTAAAACGATTGCTCAATGTGTTTTTGTATTGTTTTTGCTTATGAGTACAAACAATTAAAAAAAAATAACACGTTTTGATATAACTATTTTTGTATAGAGTAGAGTTTCTACGCGGGGAAAAAAATCCCGGGAATTATTATTTTACAAATCCCAGGAAATTTTCAACTGGAACTTTCGAGAATCTGTTCGATGTTTTTCTGCTTAAAAATTCAACTCTATAACGATGCACAATATAAGCATGAAAGCAGATGTAATAGAGGTTTCCGAGGTGACTCCAATAACTTCAAGCGTTACGAAATATTTTCAACCAAAAAAGTCTTTTATAGGAAATAGTATCTAGATTGGCAGATGTAAATAGAATTTCCATCCATGCTATAACTCAAAGCATAAGAATTTATTTGATTTGATTTGTTTAATGTTGGTGTTTATGAAATGAACGAATAAAATAAGGGGCGTTATAAGTTTGTTTGTTTGGCTCTGTGTGTCTGTACGAGTCCACGCACAGACCAAATGGCTGAAACGGTTTTGATTTATTTTCTTCTGTTTGATCGAGAGGGCTTTTAGCTAAGTTTTAAGAAAAACGGTCCAGCCGCTTAGAAGATATCACTTCTTTTCTAGATATATTCTGTTGAATCTGTGTGTCTTTGACGCTGTAGCTCCTAAACGGCGAGGCCCGATTTTAATCTGTTTTTTTGCGTTTTAAAGGTGACTTGATCTTAAATCTTCTTCTGCTCCAGCCATTTGGTCTGTACGTCGGAGGTTCTTAAAGTTTTTAATTTTTGTTATTAATTTAAATGTTGTGTGTTTTTTCATAAAATTATATTTCTTATTGAGGCCATGTATTTAAATTCATATGATTTTGAAATTCCCGGGAATTCCCAGGAATAAAACATTTACTTCTCGATTTCCGGGAATTGAAAAAGTCCGGTAAATTAGAAACCCTAGTATAGAGCTTAGAATTTAAAACCAGCATTACAATACAAAATACTGGTTTTAAACTCTTTACTTTGTTTTGACTAATAATATGCTCCATAGGAGATACCAAGTATGTATATATATATCGCTTAGACTTTTTTTGGCGGTTATGGATCGATATATCATCTTAGAGTATTCAAACCTCTAATAATAATTTTGCTGACTTGGTATCTCCTATGGAGCATATTCAGGGATGCCAAATGGGAAATCCCGAATTCCGAAGTCCCGGGATTTTCAGGACTTAGGTAATCCCGATTCCCGGGATTTGTAAAATTCAATCCCAGGATCTCTTTTTCGGGATTTCTTAGCAATTTTTATATAAAAAACTATTTATAATTCAAATTTTCGTTGATGTTATCATATTTTTTTGTAATATTTAAAAGTTTTAACAATTTAATGACTATTAATGACAAATTTCTTATAAATTAACAACAAGAGCAAAATAAATTAACTACTTTCTTATGGTTATTTTCATTAATACAATACAATTGTACAATATACAACTAAGAATTATTTTGAAAACAAGAAGAAGTATATGAGCTTTTGAAGGAATATAACATTTGGAAAATTAACAAGTTTCACAAATTTATTCCCTTTTGTTCTATATTATGAGGGCAATTATGAACAAACTTCCACGACAAATTTTTCCCGGGAAATAATTTCAAACATGGAAAAATTTCTTGCGGAAATTTATTCATAATTGCACTATATAACTATCTATCTGTCGACTTCTCAACCATATACAAAAAAATTAGCAATTATCTACTTGTGGATAACATTCGAGTACTATTGACAGCTCCTTACAATTGAAGTGGAATACAATACAAGGCAAGTGCAAGCTTTTTGCTGTCGTAAAAGTTGACCTAAAATTGAGAAATATTTACAGAATAGTGCGGAGTAATCTTTTTAAAAAACTATTCGAATTGTTATCTATGTTTTTTAAGTTGAAGTTCAAAATTATTTATTTTATATATTTATGTTCGTTTTATTTAGTTCATTTAGGTCACTTTTAGCACATACATATGATCAAGTCTATTTAAATTACATGGATTTGATCATAGGTTTGTCTCAAAAACGACCGACTGAACGAGTTCGACCCAATTTTAGTTTTATTCGAGTTACAAAGTAAAAGGCCAGCACACTACTAAACATCAGCGAATGTAGGAATACATATCCGTTGAAGTTGTAGAAAACAACTTATTTATGATTTTCAAATATTTCAGTAGAGCAAAAATACTGTTTGTTCAAAAACTCAGGCAAACTTTAAATGTATGTGCCTATAATAGTGTGATAATTAGACGTAATTAATTGAACTTGACTAGAATTGTGTATATTTTTGTTTCAATTTGTTGACATGACATGACAAAAAGAGACAGTCAGACAATCGGCCCCGTTCTGTTAACCGAGCCCGAGTAAATTTCTCGTTTTCAAAAAATTAATAATGGTCCTGCAGCCGTGTTTAAAATCATACACGATAATTTTCTTTCCGATACGATATTAGAGAATCTATTTAATAATAAAATTTAAATTTAAAAAAATATTTCTATTGCCGCAGTTAGTTATTTAAAATCGTGCGATTTACAGAACAGCACCGAATGCTTGGCAAATGTAGAAACTGTAAAGGCCACTTATTGTTAATCAATCGCAAAATTTAACAAAACAATAATTAATGTTTTTGCAACTTATTTGTGTGAAAGTGAATCCAAAAATTTTCGTGGGTAAACTTAAGCGGTAGTGCCAAGATTCCAAAGTTATGTGCATTCCTTTTATATTGAAAACAAAAACAAGTTTTCATATTTAGTTATTGTTTTCAGTATAAATTCTCTAACATCAAATGTGATTAATCAATTTAGATGATAGATGAGAAAAATTGTTTTGATTTTAATTTCATAATCGTGTAAGAAAATTGTTAATCTTAAAGACAATTGTATACTGATATATTATCAACATAATAAAACCTTTTAAAATTCATAAATAAAATAAAATTTGTTATTAAACTACAGCCAGAGAAAAAACAGCTTAAACTCAATAAAAACCATATTGAATTAATAAGAAACATTAAGGAAAGTCTAGTCATGTTGAAATTTTTTATTTCAATATAGAAATTGCAAGATACGCAGGCAAATACTTAACAAAACTCGAGTCACATCCTAATCCGCTTGCTCGTAATATTTTGAACTTTACTGGATACATCCGCCTAAAAAAGAGGGACACAAGGGCTATTTTACTCAACACTCTAGATGGGAATGCTTGAAAATACATTTAATTTTCCTTTTTGATTATCACTACTTTGTATTATCTGAACTATCACTAAGATTTGGCCGACACTGGTCAGGCTAAATAATTATATTTTAGCTTTAAAATTTGATCACTTATTGTTAGTTCATATTTGAAGATACAATATATAAATATATGTATTAAAAATAAAAAAAAATAAAAAATATTAAAAAATATTAATTAACAGTAATAATTTATTAATTTTAGTTATTTTTAAGTATTTCAACATACATTTTCTATTATATTAAAAATTATTAAATTAATGTGACGCATTCTTATTTTTAAGTTGTAGTTTTTCCCTGAGTGTAATATTTATTAAAAAAAATCATTTATCTTACCAAAAAATGTTAGATACAGAAAAAAACCCGAAAGCCTGGAAAACCTGGGATCCCGAAAAATTCCGGGCTCCCGAAAATCCCAAGATTCAGGATTTACAAAATCACGAATCCCTGTACTTACAAAAAATCGACGCCGATTGGCATCCCTATTCACATTCATATGTGTACGTCGAAAAAAAGTTTGATTACGCTTAATATTGAAACTTGGTTGCATTCTAGGCTTGTTTCACAATCTCTTTTCCAGGGTAAATTTCCAGAGTAAACTTTTTTATTCAATAAAGAGCTAAGAGATTAATTTGTGCAGCAAAATAACAAACCATCAAAAAATATCTGGGAACAAAAAAAGTTATCCATGTACATCTAAAATTCAATAGTTTTTGTATCACCCTGTTCGGAGAAAAATAATCAGAATAGGGACTAGATTTTTATACTTGCCAAGTTGTCATGTACATATTTACTTTCATAAAATATAAAATTTTTGGAATCGGTGACATAAAATTTATTGTCAACAGTTTTGGTCGCGCGAAATGTGTTGCTGTGCGACCGGAAGAAATAATTTAATTTAATTTAGCAATTTTGTATGAGAAACTTTAACCATTCTTTATGAATACCCCATACAATGTACTGCTAACGCAACGCTCAACACTAACATTTAGGTTTGGCGAGTAGTATTTTTGGGGCTTTAGTTTTTAATCTGACATCATTTCCATTTAATTTTGAGGGAGGGAAAAGTGATCGAAAAACTAAATTACTGTTCTCTGTTAATTTGATGTCAGAAGTTTAAAATTTTAGAAAGCCTTGTGTTGGGTCAGGGTAAATTGCCAAATTACATTAAGCATAAATTGCTTCTTGCTGCCAATTCACTTTACCACAGATATCTTCAAAATTCTCTTATAGAGATATTTATTAAGAGAGTGTCTACAATTTCTTTTATTTTACGCTGAAATGCAAATGCCTTTTAACGCCACGCCACCATTGTAAACAAAACAAAAAACCACTGCAACCGAAAACAATAATAAAAATTTAACAAAAAAAAATCCTCCTTCCGCTATTTTTTTTTTCAAAAGTCAACAAACTTTAAAAATAGTGGAAAAACTAATAATAATCATTTTCCGAAACAAATTGGTGAAAATGTGGTAAATGTAAATAAGAAAATAAACAATTTAAAACAAATGGATTTCAAAGAAGATTAAAATGAAAATGAAAAACAAATAAAATAAAAAATAAAATAAAATAAAATCACTTACCGATTCATTTTGAAAAGTTTTTTGTTAGAGCCGTTGGAATTTGGTTATAAATAAAAATTTCACTGTTTTTCCAGTAACTGTAAATGTATGTGTATGTATACTTACACACACATACACACACATGCACACACTGTGTGTTGGTAATTTGGTTGAGTGCGTGCAGCAATATAATAATATATCTGGCCAACTTGCAACGAAATGTGGCAAATACAAAAATGTATTTTTTTTATTATTTATTTCTTATATTTCTGTGGTAATTTTTTCCTCTTTTTTCAGCTAATTCTTTTGTGCCAAGCTTAGCATTTAAAGTTGTTGGTTAAAAGTTGTTGTGTGGAATGAATGTATGTATGACTGAGTGGCTGATTGACTGACTGACTGGCTGACTGGTTGGTTGCATGCCAGGCATAACAGCAGCACGGTCTGTTGACTTTTTGTTTTTTATATTTTTTGTTGTGTTTTAATGTAATTATGTTGACGCTTTTTCAATGCATCTGCTTTCAAACAAATCTTTTTTTTTATCTAGTTGTTTTTCTATTAACTCTTTTTTTCTCATTTGTTTTCCTCGTCTCTTTCACTTATTTAAGTTACGATAGTTCGTTGTTAATTATGATTGCATTGATGTGGATTTTTTTAGTTTAGTTTTCTTTCTTTTGCATCGGCATATATATTTGTTTGCACAAACTCTGCATTTATACACACTGCTTAGTTATATCACTTCTTTTTCTAAAGTTCTTTTCTTGAATTTATTTTTTGTTACCAGGATAATTGCAAACAATAATAATAAAAATAACTTGTTGTTTTAACAAAAGCAAAAGTTTTTTGTCGCAGCATAAAAAACTGTAAAAACTGAAAAATAAAAAATTACTTTCATTTAGACGCCAATAAGGTAATGAATGGATATGACGAGCAACCTGTCGTTGATTAGGACAATTTTTTTTTTCATTTTCAGACAATACATCATTTTACACCGATTAATCAATGCACAATGGACTGGATATCGGAAATGTTAGTAGAAATTATGAGTACAATTCAAATCGAATTAGACTTTACTTTTCAAACAAGAAATCTAAGAGTGAACATGCGCTTGCAGCTCTTTTGTCAGCAGCATTTTGCGTGAATTTTTTTAAATAAGTCGTGGTGACTACAGTCGAATCCGATTTACTGGAAATAACCAAAACCCAATTTTTTTCAGTTATCCGATTTTTTCCCTAAAACGTAGTTCGGATTACTGAAATTTGTTACAGTTAAATGTTCTGTTTAAAATCTGTACAATATAATACAAAAATACAATAAAGTACGTAAGACCGAAAAGGACAAATAAATTTTTTTAACGGACAAAACATGCAAATTTTTTTCAGCCTTAAGTTATGCAATCAATTTCTAATAAATAAACTTGTCATTGTTTATTTTTTCACTAAAGCGAAGTTAGATTCATACAAAACGTAGTTATGGGCTTGCTTTTCGTTTTCAGTAATACGATATTTTCGGTAAGGCGACGTTGTGCTAAAGCGAAGTGAATAGGACTAGCTGCGTTTAAAATCAGTGCAAATATTTGTTTTGCTTTCATTAATCCGTTTTTTGTCAGTAAAGCGTGTTGCGCTAAAGCGAAGTGAATAAGACTAGCTGCGCTTAAAAGCAGTGCAGAGATTTGTATCGCTTTCAGTAATCCGATTTCTGTCAGTAAAGCGTGTTGCGCTAAAGCGGATTTGACTGTACATGCCATAAAATGTTGATATTCGATCCTTCAAAGGAAACACAAAAATTTTAAATTTAGAAATGGCAAAATTAAGTATTCATTACAGGAAAGCTTTCAGCAAATTATAATACGATGAATCAAAACAATTCGCATATTCCATTTGCACGGAAAAGCTGAGTTTATATAGCACACATCTACCATAAAAAACGTTCGATAAAACACCAAGAACACTCATGATGAAGGTATAGTTGCGTTCGAAAACAGCTAGTTGTTCCGTTCTACTAAATGTTTGTCAGAATATTCATATTCAATATATGCATTCACATTGTCTCGAAATCTAGTACTTACTTAGTACTTACGAGACTTCGAGCTAAATCTTTGCTAATTTTTACTAGAAATGTAATCAAAATCTAAGATTATTGTTTATTTTTACTACCCAGCGCAATATCTTTATAAAAGGATGAGTGAATTAACTATGGTCTGCTTAAAACGGTGTGTGAATTGCCTACATTGCAGTTGCTTGGTTGTAGTTTTGGAAATTTTTCAGTTAATGGGTTTTGTTTTGGATAAAAATATCTTGATAAATGTAAAAAAAGGTCGGTGTAAACGGTATATATTTTCATAAAGATTTTAATTAAAATGTGCTAGATTTTGTACATGTGTAAATGCCCTATTACAGAACGAAACAAACTTTAGCCTAATCAAAATTTTTATATAAGGAAACAAAAGAATTTTCAACATTATTAATATGCATAATTGGGAAAAATATCACGTGTGACATTTCAGTTGCAACATGTCACGTGCGAATGTTACTAATATTTATTTTAAAAATGTAAATAAATAATTTTTGTTTAAAATCAAAAAACCATTTTAAATACGAATCAGTGCACAACCTCATAAAATTACTCACACATCAAAAGTGGCAGCATGAAATAGCTTTCTACGAAATAAGTTCCCAAAAACAAAATAAAATAATTCCAAAAGAAAAATGTACCTAAAGCAACAACAACGTATTAAAAGGAGTTGTTTCCTTGGGGTCTACTGTGTAATTCGAAACGAAAGAAATTGCTTTCGAATTTGTATGCTTATAACATGTAAATTCGAAAGCATTTTCGTTCGTTTCGAATTACAGAGTAGACCCCCTTATTTTGGGGACATATTTCATATAAAATAGCTCCCCAAACGTCTGTAATAAAATAAATCCATAAGACATTTTTGGGGAATTATTTCATATTCAAATTTATTTAAAAATCGTATGAATGCACATTTAATTATAATCATTAAGTGCATTCATAAGACGTAGTTGTTGCGCTACCGTTGAGTATTTGTCTTAGAAACACATAGTTGAGTAATTCCGCTCCTCTCAACAGCTGAATAACTTTTTTGCTACATAAAGTCAACACGTTGTGCTCAGCCTGACCAGCTGATTGAATAAAGCGATGGCTTTTATGTGTTTTGTTAGCTGGCTGGAGCAAATATTTGTTAAATTTTACATTACAAATGCGATAAAGTAACGAAAAAGTTTCGCAACTAAAATGCGCCCATTGAATAGTTTGAAGACGTGAGAAGTTAAATACAATACAAAAATTTTACTTTATTTAAATATTCTTTATTTTTTTTATTTTCCCCTTGTTTTTGTTCTTATGGATAAAAAAAGAAACATTTCATATACATATACATATACACAGGTATGTATATATATGTATATAAATAAGACCTTCTCCGAGAAAATGGACCTAGTGCGTGAAAATGAAGTTTTGATAAAAACGCATTTAAAAAATAAAATTTTAATGTTTTTCTCATTTTTATCGATTTTTTCAAGTTCCCGTTTTTTGACACACTAGGTCCGTCCCTTTGAATCTATTTTATTTTTCTACACCTTCATACAATTAGAAATCCATTGGAAGGTGTAGAAAAATAAAATAGATTCATATCGAATATAAATTATTTGCTGGGTTTTGTATGAGTTTCAAAGCCTACTAAACTTATTTTGTCTTTGTGATTTTCAAAAATATTATTATTCTATGAATTCTCATATAGTGTTTGAAAGTCTGTGCATAAAGTAAGAGGTTTGTGACTGTTCAAAATTTGTGGTTGAAGTCTACTGATGATTTGGTTTAAGCGCCAATGAAATACCTATATAGACCAATCTAAACCACAAGCAAATAAATTTCAAATTAAAATATAATTATGACAATATGTCGAATAATAAACTTCTTAAATGTAACTAGTTATAGGAAATATTTGATCTCAACTGTCACACCAATGCTGAAGTGCTATTTTTTCAATGGATGTTAAGAACGGAAAACTCGAACAGAGAAAGACCGAGTTTTGCATTAGGTCACACCCGTCAAATAAGATGGTTAGTTACACTTTGCATATTTTCGGAATATTTTACAGAATATGTCCTCAAAGTACAAATTCTGTTAAAACTGATATTAGTGAAGTCACACCCGTCACGGCATTTTGATGGCGATTCTGAGCAGAAATCATGATCTTTCAATGACTTTATCAAAGATTTTTAAGATTAAAGTCTTTTAGAATCACCGCCTGTACAGCAGTAGTTTATTTAATACAAATTCATTTATATTAATTTTACCATCTTTTTATTTGCCTTAAACTAAAAACTTTTATTTGTCAGTTGCTGACAACACAACTGACGTTCGATTGCCATCATCATGGAAAATTAGTATGCTGATGTTGCGTCGCAACCAAATTTAATATTCTCTCAAAAATTACAATACCTGCAATTTATTTAGTTACTGTGAAAATTTTTCCATACCATCAAATATTTTCTTTCTGATGGTTAAGCCTTCAAAATAACTTAAGTAAATGTTATATTAAGAAAACTGCTTTTAATTAAAAGGTTACTTTTAAACTTTTTTTAAAGTAGTCATTGCAAAATGCCGGGACACAGTTTGGCTTTTGCAATGTTGGCAGGCAAAATTGTCCACCATAAAAGAATTTTTGTTTTTTGGCACCATTAAAACCAGTTTAAAACTGTCCGTATGTGTGTGTGTTTCTTTTAGCTTAATTGTTCAAGGGGGCAGAGAATGGTACAGACATGATTTAAAAGGTTGTATATCGGAGGTAAAAATAACAGGAAAAAAACCAGAACTAAAGTAGCGCTGGTTGTGTAATGAGCACACACCACATTGCAAAATGTAAAACCAGAAAAACTAAACTCAAAAAAAAGAGAGTGAAACATAAACTACTTGATCACTCCCTTGTGGTGGGACACACACACTTTAATACTGGTGCAACAAGTAGTGATCATAAACAAATATTATATAGTATGTATGTATGTCTACGAAGATGATTATAAAAGGCATTTGAATTTGGAAATTTTAAACAAATTTGCTTTAAACTTTATTTGAAAATGCAACATCTGTCGAAAAGAAAAACGATTGAAATCTTTTATTTTCTTCTATTTAGAATTAAAATTTAATTCTATATTAAAATTTTATAGAAGAAGTACCAGTATTAATCCAGTAGCTAGACCTCGAAGTTCCACCCCAAAAGGCTTCACCTCTATCTATAAGAGTATCAAGGGCTATATGGTTAAAACTTTATTCAGGAATATACAAACTGCTACTGGATATGAATAGTAAGGCGATGAGAGTCTTGGTAGGAGCGATGACTGGTCATTGCTTGGAGCAAGGACCAGCATTTGGTAAACTGACACTCGTGATTACTGTAGGATTTGCGAGGATAAAGAGGAACCAGAAACCATTGAACATATTATCTGTCATTGCCCGAAGCTGTAACGCCATAGGCTTAGAAGGCTGAACAGACTATTCTACGGAAGCATTAGGTATATCGCAAAGTGTAAACTGGAGGATATCAGTGGTTTCGTCATGGGGATTCGGTGGCTTAATGACAGATAATGGGGTACAATTGGGGGTTAAATTTTGGTCAGGCTATAATTGGGTACAAAAGCGAATTACAGTGGACCCAACTAGGTCCCCGAGTGGAAAAGCGTTGCAGCACCACCCTTCCTAACCTAACCTAACTTATCGTTTTTAGGGTTCCGTACACCAAACGTGAAAAAAGGAACCCTATTGTTTTCGCTACGCTGTCCGTCTGTCCGTCACACGGTATTTTCTCAGGAATCGTAAGAGCTACGGACCTGAAATTTGGACAAAGTATGTAGAACCTTGGCCACTACAACAACAAATACATGAGAATTAGAAATTAAAGGGTGCTCCAAAACGAGCGACGAAAAATGTTAAAATCCCATGTAATATACATACAATTGTATTTACATATGTATATTGACATTTGAAATTTGTAAAATTAGTGTATTTTTATATAGACTACAACCATTAACATTAAAATATTTAAAAATTTTAATTAAAGGGTGGTCCATTAATTAATGCAATTTTGACTATGTAATTTTGAGAACTTGGAAACCGTAAGAGGTAAACTCTTGAAATTTTCAAAAACGGTAAAACTAAAAAATCCGAAAATTATAAAATCGCCAAACTGAAAAAAATCGTGAAAACCTGAAAAAATTGTCAAAAATTAAAAACAAAATCGCCAAATCGAAAAAAATCTACAAAATTACAAAAAAACTTCTAGCACTAAAATAAATCGCCAAATTCAAAAAATCGCCTAAATGAAAAAAATCGCCAAAATGAAAAAACCGGGAAAAGCCGAAAAAATAGCCAAAACGCGAAAAATGCGCCAAAAACCAAAATAATTGTTTATGTAAAAAAATCGCCAATATGAAAAAAAATCGCCAAAATTAAAAAAAGCCAAAATTAAAAAAATCGCCAAAATTAAAAAAAAACTCCAAAAACCAAAAAAAAAATCTCAAAACGAGAAAAAAAGTGCCAAAACTAAAAAAATTGCTAAAACAAAAAAAAAACACCTATATGAAAAAAAAACGCTAAAATTAAAAAAAACGCCAAAATAAAAAAATCTCCAAAATAAAAAAAACGCCATAATAATAAAAATCACCAAAATTAAAAAAACTTCAAAAAGCAAAAAAAAAATCGCCAAAACGAGAAAAATATTGCCAAAACTCAGAAAGCGCCAAAAAATTCAAAAAACCCCAAAACTAAAAATAAAGCTGAAAACCGAAAAAACCCAAAAACTAAAAAAATGCCAAAACTATAGTTTATATTGGCTAAAGCTGGTATTAAATTACATATCTCGTGTCCGTACGGAACCCTTCGTGCGCGGGTCAAAGTCGCACTTCACTGAATTAATTTAAACTCAGGCCTGTTCTAGGTCATACTCTATTATTCTAGAGACTGGCTAGTAAGAAATAAGTTTTATGAATGAACAGCCAAATGTATTGCCTTAAAAGCATGATTACCTATATCTGGATTTAATAACTTTTATTAGGATAATCGTGTTGCTATAATAAATATAACGAAAATTCATTGACTTTGCTATTCAGTAACATATTTTAACGATATTCGCTATCAGTTAAAGTAGAACAAATAAAATCAATAGCTCAAATTCGTTTAGTTTTTTTTTAATTTCTCTTTGTGTCTTTCACTTATTTTGGCCACATGCTTCATGAAATGCAATTAAATGTTTAGTCAACGTCAGATGTACGCTATCGTTACAAAAAATTACAGAATCTCATTATCGCTAGGGCAAACGAATAACTATATAGATAAATATTACGATTTTCGGTTCGCAAAAAATTATGGGTCGAGGAGGTACAGTCAGGATTTTGTATCTTCTGTTAGCAGGCGTAAGAAAAACCTTCGCTTACATTGTACCTTAACTAGATTTTCATACCGAGTTCGAAGGGTTGCTTGATTATAGTTGGGCAGAGAAGAGATATATCACAATGCCAGCAAATACACAAACTAATCAAAAATAATCTGTTCTATTCGCTCTGGAATATTTTGTGATGATCTTTTCATATAACAAGCATACCATATCCCTAATTTAGATGAAGCATTTTAGGAAAAATACTGGCTTTAAAGAAAGCAGTTAAGTTGTACCTGATTTACATTAAGGGCCAATTTCACCAACTCTATTTAAATATCAATTCATATTTAAATGTCGATTTTCATTCATTTTTGTATGGAAAAATTATTTTTAAATATGAATTGATATTTAAATAAGTTGGTGAAATTGGCCCTAAGTATTTTTTAATAAAATTTCATGAATTTTGTTGCACGCAACTTTTTCTATTTGCTAATTGTAGCGATATAAAAGAGAATATTGTATTAAGAAGCAAGTAGAATGAATATCTGATGCATTTTTAGCAACGCCTTTGATATAAGTTTCTCTTGCAGGCCTCCTATCGAAAAATAAAAAAATTTCATGCAACTAATTTCATGAAAAAAATGCTTAATGTAAATTAGGTATTGCTGTACAATTGAAATTCTCGGGGAAAAACGTTCAGACGCCCTCGCTGCTCATGACAACTTCTTTCAAATGCGGTATAAATAGCATTGTCGTTGGGCATTATTGAGCACAACATTGCCAGACCTTATCTGCTCAAAACATATGTTGCAAATTGAGCTCTTGTCAGATCATTAACAAAATTTGACCATGTGTCTGTGAGAATATCTCTAACTAGGCGATTCAAGCAGGTTGTCTGTCTTCCCTTGAACAAAAGCTATCGAAACCAGGGTTGTCAGATTTTTTCCAACCTATTTCGCCAAATTAATTTTAAAAATCGGCAAAGTCGCCAAAACCAGTTTTATTTAGTTTTTTATTAATCTATATTTGATAGTAAATGTGTTTTATATAATACTTTTTTTAATATTATTTTTTTTTTGTAAAAATTTTGCAGAGAATCTCCAAAAGCAGAAATCAAATCGCAAAAAATTATTTCTTGCAAATTTTTCGCATCCAAATTCAAAACGCATTAACTCCTTTAATTAATATAAATTCAAAATCAGCAAAATCCAATTGTTTTAATTTCTTGCAGACATGTTTTGGACGATTTATTTCTGAAACTACTCCTTAATCATAATAATTTTTCTGAATTTGAAAAATTTTGAAGCTCAACTTTGTTTCAAAAGTATAACCATTAAAATCGCCAACAAATTTATTTATCGCCAGGAAAATCACTATATCGCCAAATCAAAATTTCAGACGGCAAGCAAATTGAAACACCGCCACGTTTGGCGAGAAAACGCCATATCTCTCTCTGATTCAAAACTACTAATACCAAGAGAGACAAAAAGAGAGAGCGAGAGAAATTTCTGTGGGTAACGTGTCTGCTGTTGCATTCTGCGAGATACAAATTCTGAAGCAATTTAACCGAACTTCTGAAAAAGGATTCCAGAGATTGGGCACCGAAATTGTGAAATTTATTATTTTTGCACCACGACTTGCCAAGAAACATAGGGGGGAAGATCTGATTCAAACACCGGCACTGCAATACCTGATGGATCTTGTGTACCATAGATCTATGAGTTAAGTTAATTCAATCTCTGTATGACTTTCCTTATGAAGGTCATTACAGATATTGGAGAAGCCCGCCTAATATCATCTGAGCACAAAAAACTCAGAACGAAAAACAAGCCTTCTACTGTCACACAATACGACACACTCACAATGAATGTGTGTCGTCGTCTCGTCATCTTCCAAGCACAAGCGACACAAAGTTGAACGTACTTGGTTACTTTTCCACAGAGGATAGTTCAAGTCCAAAGTGACCAGACAGAAAACCAGTAACAAGCCGTAAATTATTTCTGTTGAAATTCAGTATGCCATTGTATGTAAATGGCTGCATCAAATCATTGGCCTGCCTTAAGCCAGAAGAAGGCAGCCAAATCTCCTTATCGGTCGAGGTGACATCTTCTTTAATCAGAGACATTACAGTCGACCGACTTGCCAAGAGACATACTGATTATTTCAAATTTTACGAAGAATATTACATATAAAAAGATTTAACATTTCATAATTCCTTATGTTAAATTTCCTCTGTGAACCTCGTACAAATCCAATTAAGTCTACTTTGTTGGGGACATTGCTCAAGCTGCATTAATTGAAATATATTGCATTAATTATATATTTCACTTTATGATCATGAATAGTGATGATCACTAATGTGATTAAGAAAATTCAAATATAGATGATGGCATTAGTTTGCCTTTTAATGGAATTCTTTTTTTTTATTTGGTTGCTTCAATTTTCTCCCATACTTATATATGATATCATTTTGTGCAACGACAAAAAAAACATAATTGTCTTTCAAACAACAACTACGAGTATAATCGCAGCCATAACAATAAAATAATCTGAGAATTTTGCGGTTCTTAAACAATGAATTAATAAAAAAAAATATTAATAAACTTTAGAGAAAAAACACAACAAAACAAAAATAAAATATAAACAAAAGCTTGAAATTGTAAACTAAAAATCTTTTGTTTATCTAAATTAAAAAAAAAACTTAAAACATTTCGCATGAAGATCCGTTCATAAGCGGCGGCACTGAAAGATGCAAAATCTATGCGCAGCACATCCGTTGGAAATTTGAAACTTTGATAAAATTTATGATAAATAAAATTGTTGTAAAGACTTATTTATTTTATTTCTTTAATTTTATAATATAATCGATGTTTATAAGCATATTTCTTGCTATCGTTTTAGTTATATTTAATATTTCTTATGAAAATCGCTAGCCTCGACTTCTAGCTTAGAGTTGTTTCATTTTTTTGTTAAAAAATGTTGAAACAAAACTAGTTGCTGATATAAAATTTTACTTTTATTTATAATAGTGCAGTATCTTATGAATTTTTAAGCGCAATGTGCAGTTTTTTAAAGAGATCTTGTTCTTTTGAGACTCCCTTGTCATATGAAATATTTTGTGAGATACTCTTAATTTAATCACATCCAGGCTTGCCAGATTTTTTCCAACCTTTTTTGCCAAATTGATTTTAAAAATCGCCAAAATCAATTTTATGTAGTTTTCCTTTAAAAAAAAATATTTCATTCTGTAATAAGAATTGCAAAATAGATATTAAATTTGAGTTTTTGGAAAAACTAATGAACATGTTGAATCTACAAAACTTGTCCGGTTATTAGAGGTGTCCGTTATAAGACATTTCACTGTATTCATCCCCCCCCCCGAAATCAAAAAAATTTCATAGCTCTAGTCGCCTTTCTCGGGCTTTTTAAAACCAGGCGTTTATCACTACAAACCACAAGGTTTTTAAATCTTGAAAGAAGACATTGAATACGAAATCGTCAATGTGGAGCTACAGTGGGCAAAAGAACTTTTCGACATGCTTTCATCAACAAAAAACTATTTACTGTCTAAAGCTCTATTACCAATGCAGTGTGGAGCAATTATGTCCTTATATATCGATCATTTGAAAAATAAGGCCAATTTAGCTTATTACTTGTGGCTTTATTTTAGTGAGCCAACATTGTGCCGATAGTGGGATCTCGGCTTAATTTTATAAAATGAACTTAGAAAGCATTTCATTAAGGACTTCAAATTGCATTCAATAAAAAAAATTTGTTAATTAATGTAACTAATATAAAAAGTTCATTACATAAAAAATTAATTAAGAAACTCAAACAAAAATGTACTCGACATTGCTAATATTATTATACAGCTTGTTTTAATATCTTAGTATCAGTTATATAGGGTGATTTTTTAAGAACTTTCAGAAATGTATGAAATCTTTATCAGCGTTGTCAACTTGGTGCTTGGTGCTTTTGGGTGCTTTTTGAAATTATTTTGTGCGAAAAATTCCTTAGTTGGTGCGTGGTGCACTTTTTTTAAGATTTTGGTGCGTTTTTAAATTTTTGGTAGCACCAATGCAAATTGAACACGACAGTGGGTTAAAACTGAAAAATTTTTGTTGTGAAACTTCCTGATAGTGTTAATTATGACCCTATGATAACAATAATGATGAAAATATTAGCTTTATTAATTTCGAATAATTAATTTTTGATCTCTTTTTTAAAAGTTTTAAGCAGAATTTATAAAATTAATGTACAAAAATCTGTAATTTTTTACAAATTAATGTATGTGCCCGTAATTATGAAACTTGTATAAGTCATATATTTCTTTGGTCGAGATATTCAGTATATTACATATGAACAAATCCAAAAATATTTTTTAATTATCGGACAGTTCAATTAATCTAAGAAAATGTCTCATTTACAAAAAAAAAACAATATTATACTTTTTATGCAAAATTATTAATTCAATAAACACTTTAAATTAAAAAAAAACAAATTCTAAGCTTGGTGCGTTTTTTTGTAAATGGCGCGCTTTTTTCTCCATTTTGGTGCGTTTTTAAATTTGAAAGTTGACAACGCCGCTCTTTATAGAGCGATTTATATAATTCAATGTAAATGTAAAATTCATGCCAATTTTGATCACGGATATGTCTGATCGCGTGATCTAGGCGCCCAACTGATCGGCCCCAAATTTAAAATAAACTCAGCTCTCAATTGGGCCATTGTGTCGCATGAAGTGTGTCGTGTGGCACCGTCTTTCTGAAACAACATGCCAGCCAAGTCTAGCTCATACATTTTGGGCAAAAAAAAGATCAACAGAGACCCAATTCCTGCGAATTTCGCTGAATCGATAACTAAATTATAGACCAAACTGAACATGTTTAACAATAACATGATACACGAAAAGAGTTGAGTTATTCGACATATTGTCATAATTATATTTTAATTTGAAATTTATTTGCTTGTGGTTTAGCTTGGTCTATTTTATTTTTCTACACCTTCATACAAATAAATTTCAAATTAAAATATAATTATGACAATATGTCGAATAATAAACTTCTTAAATGTTAAATTTTAGATTTTATTTTTCATTTTGCCTTGTAATTACTTTTATTGTTATCCAATGGATTTCTAATTGTATGAAGGTGTAGAAAAATAAAATAGATTCATATCGAATATAAATTATTTGCTGGGTTTTGTATAAGTTTCAAAGCCTACCAAACTTATTTTGTCTTTGTGATTTTCAAAAATATTATTATTCTATGAATTCTCATATAGTTTTTGAAAGTCTGTGCATATAGTAAGAGGTTTGTGACTGTTCAAAATTTGTGGTTGAAGTCTACTGATGATTTGGTTTAAGCGCCAATGAAATACGTATATAGACCAAGCTAAACCACAAGCAAATAAATTTCAAATTAAAAAAAAAATATTTAAAAAAAATAACGAATAACTGGGTTTGAAGTGCAGGTTAAAACAAAATTTCCATACAAATTTTGACTAAAACAAATAATACAAATTAATTTTTATTGATGCTCTCATAAGAACTTAACTTCAATTTCAAAAGATCACGATATCAAAATTCATGCTTTGGAACTGCATTTTGCAATAAATATGAAAATATTGACACATAATTTAAAATAAAAATCGTTTCTGGCTCATCTAAATAAACTTTTAAACATTTTTAATGTTCCTTCAACGTCCTTTGGGGACAGAGTCCGTCACAAATAGCAAAAGTGAATTTGTATTGCAACTAAAGTGCGTAAAACTGAGTAATATACTCGTATAAGAAAAATTTATACACTACATGGAACATCGGAACAGGGATTTAGATGGCGAAAAACAAAAACTTTTAACAACCCCTTAATTTTTGAGCACAATAAACCAAATAGCGCCGTTAAAAATTTTTCTTTAAAACTTAAATTTTTATTTCGAAAATTAAATTTTAATAAGTTTCTAGAAAAAAATTTTATATATTTTTTTCGGAATGGGTTGTCCTTTAAAAAGGTTGCGTCAAGTGGGTTAAAAAAATCTATAAAGTATCAAAATATGCCCTAAAAGCGTAAATTAAGCTCTAAAGATTCTAAAAATAAATATTCTAAGAATATGCATGTAAAGCTGATATATGCAAAAATATGCCTTAAAGGGCAAAATATGCAAAAATATGCACTAACAAATCGATGTCAAAACTCTTAAAAAAGTTCAGAAACGGATAAATATCTTGACCCCGCATTAATATGTCATACAAGAAAAAACATGCAATTGCATATTTGTGGTTTCCCTGGTCATTACTTTTACAAAATTGAAATTTTTCCGATAGTTTTTTTCTACCAAATTGAAACTCAGCTGGTCAATACAACGTCGATGATCAATTATTCCATAAATTTGTTTTGATATATATTGAATAGTTTTTTTTGTCTGCTGTATATGTTATGTAAGTGTCATAAAACGAGCGCAAGTGTTCATGAACTCAGGAGAAGGGCATTTGAGCGATATATATTTTTTTCATATAATGTCATCAATTTTACAGTTTTGAATAAACTTTATATGAAAACAGTTCCTTTTTACATATACATATAACAAAATAACAACCAGTTCAAACTATGACATTACTATTGGGCCACCTTATAATTTAAGTTAGAATTAGAATTTATACCAATATGTTACATTGCAAAAATGCTATGCATGGATAGCAGCGTTGTCAACTCGGTGTTTTTTGCACCGTTTTTAGTGCTTTTTGAAATTTTCGACGCGAAAAATTTTGAGGTCAGTGCTCAGTGCTTTTTTAAATTAATTTCGGTGCTTTTTGTTTCGAGTCGATGGCACTAAACCAAAAATTCGAAAAAAAATTTCCTCACCTATTTTTTCTTTCGAGGAAATGTA
Organism: Tachina fera; assembly: GCA_905220375.1. Classification (NCBI taxonomy): domain Eukaryota; kingdom Metazoa; phylum Arthropoda; class Insecta; order Diptera; family Tachinidae; genus Tachina; species Tachina fera. Next base: position 63,411,287 of record LR999963.1, read on the forward strand.
CATACATATAAAAAAATAAGCTCTGAACTTAAATGGAGCATTTAAAAAAATTCTACCAAGTTTGTACAAGGCTTGGTGGAAGAAATAAGCGTCATGTTTCCCTTAAACTTTAACATTTAAATCATAATTAATATAAAAAATGTTTTGCCACGCAACATTCTTTGTTGACATAATAGAAGTATTTACCCAAGTGTAGTTTAATATCGAAATTTTGTCTAGTCTAGGGAAAATATATTTATAATTTGATTGAATTCGAAAAATACGTTTGTTTCCTGACGAAAAATGATTAAACATAAAATTTTTTTATAATAAGTACAAAAGGCTTCGTCAAACTGATTTGAGAATTTACTGATTCTTATACAATTAAAATGTGTATCGGATGCCTCAAATTTATAGCTTTAAAAATGTATTGCAAAGTCAACCGATTATTATATTTTTTATATGCATATTTGTGTATAACAATTTTTTTTAATATATGATAATAATTAAAAATTTAGCGCTTTTTTACTTAAATTATGCGCTTTTTGAAATTTAAAAGTTGACAACGCTGATAGAAACTAACAAAATAAAACAAAAATATTCTTAATTCCGAAATATAGATGTAAATTTTTGTTTAATCTTGCGAAGTTATTAACAATTCACTGAATAAACGGCAGCTGGACTTACGTCCCTTTTCATAATGTATGGTTAAGAGTTAACGTGAACTTTAACTGACAGTTCTCCATACAAAACTTGCCTCTTACTTTATGCACAGACTTTCAAAAACTATATGAGAATTCATAGAATAATAATATTTTTGAAAATCACAAAGACAAAATAAGTTTGGTAGGCTTTGAAACTTATACAAAACCCAGCAAATAATTTATATTCGATATGAATCTATTTTATTTTTCTACACCTTCATACAATTAGAAATCCATTGGATAACAATAAAAGTAATTACAAGGCAAAATGAAAAATAAAATCTAAAATTTAACATTTAAGAAGTTTATTATTCGACATATTGTCATAATTATATTTTAATTTGAAATTTATTTGCTTGTGGTTTAGCTTGGTCTATTTTATTTTTCTACACCTTCATACAAATAAATTTCAAATTAAAATATAATTATGACAATATGTCGAATAATAAACTTCTTAAATGTTAAATTTTAGATTTTATTTTTCATTTTGCCTTGTAATTACTTTTATTGTTATCCAATGGATTTCTAATTGTATGAAGGTGTAGAAAAATAAAATAGATTCATATCGAATATAAATTATTTGCTGGGTTTTGTATAAGTTTCAAAGCCTACCAAACTTATTTTGTCTTTGTGATTTTCAAAAATATTATTATTCTATGAATTCTCATATAGTTTTTGAAAGTCTGTGCATATAGTAAGAGGTTTGTGACTGTTCAAAATTTGTGGTTGAAGTCTACTGATGATTTGGTTTAAGCGCCAATGAAATACGTATATAGACCAAGCTAAACCACAAGCAAATAAATTTCAAATTAAAAAAAAAATATTTAAAAAAAATAACGAATAACTGGGTTTGAAGTGCAGGTTAAAACAAAATTTCCATACAAATTTTGACTAAAACAAATAATACAAATTAATTTTTATTGATGCTCTCATAAGAACTTAACTTCAATTTCAAAAGATCACGATATCAAAATTCATGCTTTGGAACTGCATTTTGCAATAAATATGAAAATATTGACACATAATTTAAAATAAAAATCGTTTCTGGCTCATCTAAATAAACTTTTAAACATTTTTAATGTTCCTTCAACGTCCTTTGGGGACAGAGTCCGTCACAAATAGCAAAAGTGAATTTGTATTGCAACTAAAGTGCGTAAAACTGAGTAATATACTCGTATAAGAAAAATTTATACACTACATGGAACATCGGAACAGGGATTTAGATGGCGAAAAACAAAAACTTTTAACAACCCCTTAATTTTTGAGCACAATAAACCAAATAGCGCCGTTAAAAATTTTTCTTTAAAACTTAAATTTTTATTTCGAAAATTAAATTTTAATAAGTTTCTAGAAAAAAATTTTATATATTTTTTTCGGAATGGGTTGTCCTTTAAAAAGGTTGCGTCAAGTGGGTTAAAAAAATCTATAAAGTATCAAAATATGCCCTAAAAGCGTAAATTAAGCTCTAAAGATTCTAAAAATAAATATTCTAAGAATATGCATGTAAAGCTGATATATGCAAAAATATGCCTTAAAGGGCAAAATATGCAAAAATATGCACTAACAAATCGATGTCAAAACTCTTAAAAAAGTTCAGAAACGGATAAATATCTTGACCCCGCATTAATATGTCATACAAGAAAAAACATGCAATTGCATATTTGTGGTTTCCCTGGTCATTACTTTTACAAAATTGAAATTTTTCCGATAGTTTTTTTCTACCAAATTGAAACTCAGCTGGTCAATACAACGTCGATGATCAATTATTCCATAAATTTGTTTTGATATATATTGAATAGTTTTTTTTGTCTGCTGTATATGTTATGTAAGTGTCATAAAACGAGCGCAAGTGTTCATGAACTCAGGAGAAGGGCATTTGAGCGATATATATTTTTTTCATATAATGTCATCAATTTTACAGTTTTGAATAAACTTTATATGAAAACAGTTCCTTTTTACATATACATATAACAAAATAACAACCAGTTCAAACTATGACATTACTATTGGGCCACCTTATAATTTAAGTTAGAATTAGAATTTATACCAATATGTTACATTGCAAAAATGCTATGCATGGATAGCAGCGTTGTCAACTCGGTGTTTTTTGCACCGTTTTTAGTGCTTTTTGAAATTTTCGACGCGAAAAATTTTGAGGTCAGTGCTCAGTGCTTTTTTAAATTAATTTCGGTGCTTTTTGTTTCGAGTCGATGGCACTAAACCAAAAATTCGAAAAAAAATTTCCTCACCTATTTTTTCTTTCGAGGAAATGTACATACATATAAAAAAATAAGCTCTGAACTTAAATGGAGCATTTAAAAAAATTCTACCAAGTTTGTACAAGGCTTGGTGGAAGAAATAAGCGTCATGTTTCCCTTAAACTTTAACATTTAAATCATAATTAATATAAAAAATGTTTTGCCACGCAACATTCTTTGTTGACATAATAGAAGTATTTACCCAAGTGTAGTTTAATATCGAAATTTTGTCTAGTCTAGGGAAAATATATTTATAATTTGATTGAATTCGAAAAATACGTTTGTTTCCTGACGAAAAATGATTAAACATAAAATTTTTTTATAATAAGTACAAAAGGCTTCGTCAAACTGATTTGAGAATTTACTGATTCTTATACAATTAAAATGTGTATCGGATGCCTCAAATTTATAGCTTTAAAAATGTATTGCAAAGTCAACCGATTATTATATTTTTTATATGCATATTTGTGTATAACAATTTTTTTTAATATATGATAATAATTAAAAATTTAGCGCTTTTTTACTTAAATTATGCGCTTTTTGAAATTTAAAAGTTGACAACGCTGATAGAAACTAACAAAATAAAACAAAAATATTCTTAATTCCGAAATATAGATGTAAATTTTTGTTTAATCTTGCGAAGTTATTAACAATTCACTGAATAAACGGCAGCTGGACTTACGTCCCTTTTCATAATGTATGGTTAAGAGTTAACGTGAACTTTAACTGACAGTTCTCCATACAAAACTTGCCGTTAAAGTCCCAGTTAGTTTTTAACCATACATTGTGAAATGGTACGTTATTAATCGTAGCTGCTAGTATTTTGCTCGTTAATTAAAATAATTTGTTTATTACGTACGCTTTTAATACACTCGTTCTTTTAGCCATGCAAATTGTTTTTATTTAAGTTGACTTATTTATGCACTTATTAAATTTCACTTTCTTTAAATTTCTATTTCTTTTATTTTTATTTCTTTAAATAAACAAAGTTCAAATTGTAATTTAACTTAGAAATTTATGTAAACGTACTTGTTTAATTGTACGAGTATTTTGTTATTTATATCTTATTAACTGGCGTACACTGAGTAACGCTCTCTTGTTGCCACTTTTTAAAACTTCCTCTCTTTCTACGAAATTCTCGTTCAGCGTTGCCACAACCAAAATATATTTGCATACAAATTATGAAAAAAAAGTAACCAACCGCGAAAAAAAGTAACCAAAATTTTTATGTATTTAATATATTGACTTATTTGTACTTCAGTTGAGAAATATATCTGTGACAGTATGGAATAATTGCATATACTATAAATTAACAATTACATTTAGATTTGTATTTCCGTAATTGCAGTGAGCCTTATTTTCTATGTTACTGTAAGCGACATGTAATCGAAAATAGACTTTTTTATTGGAATTACAATTTGATTGTCCTACCCATAGTTTAGAATTATCAAAATGCCAAAATTTTTATAATTTTTAAGATACAGACTGTTAAATTTTATCGTAAGCAACAATTTACGTATGTAAAAAACAAATAAGTTCTTTGCAATAAAAAAACGTAGTTTTATTACATTCGTTATTCAAACAAATGAATTTATACGTAAAGTATTAAAATATACTCATGCATTATAGCGTTGGTATTAAAATCCAGCCATGCTGCATTAGTTTCGATTAAACTAAGCTACGAAAGTATCCTTTCAGAAGCCGATCAGCTCTGTGGTAATCAATTCATTTGTATGTGTGGAAACTTTGTCTTAAAATATATCCATATCAATACTTTTTATTTCAAATTGGGAAAATCTGGGATACGATTCCTTATTTTTTATCATATGCTAACTTTGGAAACCACATCCACATTTGTTTTTAAGCTACGAAATTCGTTTAAAAATGTGATAGTGCATCACCATATGCAAATTTAGATACCCTATAAAAATTGTTATTTTGTGGCTTAAAAAAAGTAACCAAAATGGAAAAAAAGTACACAAGTACACATTGGAAAAAAAGTAACCAATTTTGGTTAAAAGTAACCAAAACGGCAACGCTGTTCTCGTTTATTATTATGCAAGCCACACACCTTGCGGAAGACCGTTGGTACGAACAAAGTTGGCTTAGTAGCAAGTTGTGTATTTTACGCACAAACTATACAACAATTTACAACTTGCCAAAAAATAAATAAAAAAATTTAAAGCATTAAACACATTTTCCACAGCAAGCGATCGACTTCAAAATGTCTAGGGATAGAATACACATGTTTATATGAGAATGATTATTTTGACAATAGCAAGACAACACGGCGGCCGATTGCTGTCCATGTTTGTGTTATCGTTTAGATTTGTTTTTGCCAATAATGAGCAAATATAGTGCTGCCAGCATGTATAAAATGTGGATTGAATGATAGCTTACAATTATTTAATATTATTTAACATAAAGAAAATCCCAAAATTTATTTTAAAGAAATAAATAGATTAATTTTTAGGGGTCCGTACACAAAATATGAAAAGAACCCTATTGTTTGTATGTAGAACTTGGTGCGCTACAACTTGGAATTTCCAAAGTTGGTATATTTTTATGCAGACTACAACAATTAAATTAATAAATCCAAATGAAAGGGCATTCTAACAGTTAATGTAATTTTGATAACTTGCTCTATCTTGGAACCTGTAAGAGGCAAACTCTTTAAATTTTCCAAAACGCTAAAACCAAAAAAAACCCCAATCTAAAAAATCCAGAAATTAAGAAATCGTTAAAAAAGACCTTTGAACCGAAAATAATTCGCCAAAAGCAGAAAAAATCGCCAAAATTAAAAAACTTTAAAACTAAAAAAATTGCCAAAAACTGAAAAAAAATCAACAGAACGAAAAATAGCGTAAAACTAAAAAGGTCTCTAAGCCTTAATAAATTACCAAAAACCGAAAAAATCATCAAAAAACACCAAAACAAAAAAAATTGTGAAAATCCGAAAAAATCGCTAAAATGAAAATATCTCCAAACAAAAAAATCTCTAAAACTGAAATAAATCGCCCATAACCGAAAAAGTTGGCAAAATGAAAAAACTGCCAAAGCAAAAAAGAAAATCTCTAAAAACCGAAAAAATTAGCGTCAAACTAAACGAATAAATCTCTGAAACTGAAACAAATCGCCATAAACCGAAAAAATCACAAAAATGAAAAAAACTAAAAAAACGCCAAAAACCGAACAAGATTTCAAAATCGAAAAAATGCAAAAATAGCAAAAACTGCCGCAACTAGAAAAACTAGCAAAAACTGAAAAAAAGTATATCGGGTACATATATTTACTTAAATTTATACATCAGGCTAAAGCCGAGATCAAGCTATCGGCACAATATAACGTTTTTCGTCGGCTAACTGAAATAAAGTCATAAGTAATAAGCTAAATTGGCCTTATTTTTCAACTGATTGAAATATAAGGTCATAATTGCACCACACCGCATTGGTAATAGAGCCATATAGACTTATCATGGAATTAATTGAGAAATAAGGCTATTTTGTTTTATTAATTTTGACTTTATTGCAGCCGTGAGCCGACGGAAATTCTGCCGAATGTAGCCAGCGGCATTTGCAGTCGTGTGTTCGTGCAGTCTGCTGTGTGTTTAATGCATTAAACACATTCACCACAGCACTACTTCATTCACTACTTAATTATTTTGGAGATGGCAGCAGCACTATCTGCACCTCATATTTAAATATAAATACATCTTTCAGTGTTGCCACCTTCAAATATTTCGCATTTATAAAAATTAAAATACTCTTTCAAAATGTACTTATGTGAAGTAAAAGTATAAAAATTAACCAATTTATGCTTTACATAAATTTTTGGATATTGTTTCTATTAAATAATATGAAATAATTGTGCGATATCATTTATTCAATATTTTGTATTGTACAAGCAACACTGACTTTTCTCATTGCAGCCAAAGAAATAGAAATTAGTTTAATTGGACTATAACGACAAAATCATAACGACAATCTTCCCTACAGTCATCCCACACACTTAATATACAACCTCCTGTTGTTGTAACAACTGTCGCAAAGTGTGCAGCTTGCATTAGAATTTGTTGTTATATTTTTGTTGGCTATTTTGCTCGCGTTTTGTTTGTTGGTTATTCAATGAACAGGTAAAACCACACTCATACACTGACACGATTTTTTTAAACAGGTAGCGATTTCACACACACGAGATCACAAGAGAGAGAGAGAAAAAAAACGAACAACAAAAATTAAGCAAAAAAAATTCACCAACATTTTTCATTGTAAATATGATTTAATTTAATTTGTTTGGTTTTTTTTAAAGAATTTAACTGTGTATCTTTGTATCTTTTTTTAATATTTAAATATTATGCCAAGATTTTTATATGATTTCTATTAAGGGTTTTGTAAATAATTTTGATTTTATATATGTACTCGTATATTTGATTGAATTCACTACAACACCAACTCGTTTTGTTGAAAACTAACTCTGATCGTACAGAAAAGTATGTTTGGTATTTTGAATTCCGCCGTCTTCAAGCATTTATTTGTTGTTGCCAGCAACAGCTTATTTCGTCAACTAACCGACTTTATTTCTTTTCAAAAAAAAATTGATCACTTGCATGTTTAACCGTCTATCTGCGTTAGTAGTGTGAGTGCGTATCTATGAGTTTGCTGTCTTCGTCTGTATCTATGCTACAAGTATATAGTTGTATTTATTCGATTCAATTTAAAAACACAGCAAAAGATCGCGAGCAAAAACCCAGCCATGTATCAGTAAAGTCGTTAATTTTGTAGACTGCAAACTAATAACTAATGTGACTGAGGCGGGATCCTCTCCAATAACTGTGTAATTTAACTTAACTTAGAGTTTATATCCCAGTTGACCAAACTGCCTAAAATGACACAGTCATCTATCGATTGGTTTTCTAATCGAAAATTGAAACGAAATCTTCTTTTCTAAAAATCAGAGTGACCAATTCCTTCAGGATCTCCTCTAATATAAGCGACAATGACTTTCGTCTTAACCGCCCCATACACTTATATTAAGTTTTTCGTATAGTACAATAATATCATCAATGTGTGCCATATTCTAAGGTTGCACAATATATTGGCAGATATCGAAAGACTTTTGATTTTTATTGTGCAATTAGTCCCAATTTACATTATGCAAGTCTTATTGCTAAGCTGATTAGTTTGTTAGGAGAGAGAGAGACATGATGGGAAAAGAAACGGTTATGTTCCCCTCGTCTCTCTTTCCAACAAACTAATCAGCTTAGCAGTAAGACTTGCATTGTGTAAATTAGGACTTAATACCTACAATTGTGTTATTGTGGTGGCAACATTGTTCAATGTTGTTTACTTTTTCACTGTCAAGAAAATTGGGCAATATTTTCTTTGAAAATATTAAACTATTTATTGCATAGTATAGATCAAAACAACAATAATATGTACAACATAATATGCAATAATATTTTTAATGAATTGGCCGCTTTATTCTCCATCCAACTTTGTTGAGGACAGTGTGAGAGACAATGTCTTACATTTTGTCTTCATTAATATTGTGGAGGTTGAAATGACAGATAATATATTAATTGCTCTCCCAATCTAAAGTGCCCAGAAGACGATCAGATGAAATAATCAATCGGTAAATATGTATTAGTGTAGTTTAATTGACGCTTTTTCGGTGACGTTAAAATAAAATTGTCACTCAACATTTTAATTTTATGTTCGTTGCGTGCCGATGCACGTGGGTATGTCTTCGTCGGATGAACAAAAGAGTCTTTATGAAGTCTTGTTACAAAAAAGTAGATACAGTGAAACCTCTCATAACCGGACACTCACCGTCGCTGTATTTTTGTGTCCGGTTATAAGAGGTGTCCGCTAATGAGAGTGGTATACATTCTTTTATTTTAATTATTCTTCTACAAAACTTGTCCGGTTATTAGTGATGTCCTGTTATGGGAGGTGCCCGTTGGGAGAGGTTGCGCTGTACATTAAGCAAATGTTATACAGAGTTACATTATCATTTGTCTTTCTCACTCTAATTTGTTTTCACTCTAATTTTTCTCATCTAATTAGTCTTCAAATAATTATAAATAATTCTGCAAAAAAACCAACTTTAATGCAAAGATGTGATAGAACATTTTCGAAAAAATTTATGGGAGCAAGCTGGAAGTAAACTCTTACAAACAAGTAAAAAAAATTTAAATTAGTTAAAAAGAAGTACAAGCGGACATAACTACACTTTTATATTTTTTACAGGAGCAACAAACAAATTTTTCAAAAACAATAATAAAGTATTCGTAAACATTTTCTTCGAAATTTACTTAAAGTATGGGAACTTATATGTTTTTAACCATTTATTTTCTTTTTATATATATTTAAGCTTTTATCTTAGTTACGTTCTTTGCAATAAAAAATAGATGCATTCGTAATTACGTCAATTTGAATTTCTTTAATTTAAAATGATGACTTTCATTTTTGATCACAGAAGTCTAAATTTTTGCGTCAACATGTAGTTTGATAAAATGAACCATAATCAATCAAAAACTCGATTTAGTTACGTCCGTTTGAATTTAAGGTGATGATTTGTAAAATATAACATTAAATTTTAATGGGCGTACCTCCGCCCATTTTTTAAATCCAAGGTTGTATGTTTTCCAGAGCTCAAGGTGTGTGTTAAGTTTTGCAAAAATCGGTAAAGTACAACCACTTAAAAGAAAATATTAAATTTTAATGGGCGTGACTCCGCCCCTGCTTTTAAATGTAAGATTGTGTCTATTTTACAGCTCAAGATGTGTGGTAAGTTTCGTAAAAATGGCTTAAGCAGAATCATGTAAATAATAACAACAAATTTTATTGGGCGTAGTCCCGCCCATTTCTTAAACTTTAAAATTGTTTAATTAAAGAATCAAAGGTGTTTGTTTATGTTTCGCAGCTATCAAATAAGTAGAATATCACAAAAGCAAATGAAAAAATTGTGTGCGTGTTCCCGCCTACATTTTGTGATGTGACAAATAGGAAGCTATACTTTATCAGACCAGAAAATAATTTTTACAATTGGTCTAAAATGTACCGAACTATGAAGTAACAATGTCAAAAAAAAAACAAAGACGAATTGATAACCTCCTTCTTTTTTAAAGCCGGTTAAAAACAAAAATATTTTCCGGAAAAAATATCGAAATTTAAACAAACTATTTTTAATATAAAAAAAAGAGACGACCTCAAGCTTAATAAAATTAGAGAATATTATATTTATTTATAATAATAATAAAACTATTTGTAGACTTTTGATTATTTGTTTTTTTTTTATAAAATTAAAAATAATTTTAGTTTTTTTATCCGCACATTTCTCCATGTCGTCACACAACAAATAACACAAAACAAATGTAATTTGTTTCATCAATCAGATTTGGGGGCGATCAAATAATCAGCCGTCAAATAAAAATAACAAAATATTTTGTACGTGCAGCAAAAAAAAAAAGAACTGCACGCACACAACTATGCGATTGATGGTTTTATTTGATCGTGTGCTGAACAGACAGCTTTGTTAATGACAATATGAGCGACATATCTTATAGTTTGTCTTCAGTCAAGCATATGAATATGTTAGCCTCTTGTTGTCGATATTTTGAGAGGTGCAGCAGCAGGGTGGCAAGCGCGAAAACTTATAAGCATGCAGCCTCAGTTCGAATGCCCACTAAATCTGTCAATACTTGAAATGAAAAGAAAACAAACATGAAAAAAACCATTCTATTCTACGATCAATGATTGCCGATAAGATAAACGACATTGATGTCTTGTCGCCACGTATGAAATTAGCGAACATATGTTCGAAAATGTCATCAATGATTTGCTTGAGATGTCGTGCATCCGTCTTACGAGATATCTGAAAAACATGGTCAACTGGGTATATGTATGTACATATGTATATTTATATTTATGTATATTTTTATTGTAAAATGCGTTGGAGTAGTTAAGTTTAGCATTAGATTATGAGCGTACAAGTCAGTCAATTGCCATCGTAGCGTGTCAGTGTCATTTGTTTCTGTTTGTATATTAATTCGACTGTGAAGTTTAGGGTATCAACTTTTTATATTATTTATTTGTCATATAATTTTGCGTCTTTGATATTAGAATTTGCTGCCATCAGGGTTGATTGTTTTCTTTCAAAACTGTAGCTCTCTTGTATAACAGGTGTTATTTTTCTTAATATTATTATTTTTTTTCTTTATTATAAACTCATTTTGGACTTTATTTAATAAGAAACTGGCTTAAAAACCTGTTATTTTCAATTAATTAAAAAAAATTCTTCAAAGGGATGAAGGTAAAAAAATCATCTTAAAACGAAACACAAAACAGCTAAAATAACTAAGATAATATTAAAAATGATCTACAAATAAATATGCAAATGTGGGTATAAGTTAAAAAAATGTAATTCCTTCATTCATCCATTCATTCACAGACTAGAGTATACCCACCCCTGCGCACTTTATTACATACTTTTATGTATCGATATTCATTCTTATTTATACCCTCGCATATCTACGCATATCTATCCATATTCATATAACCATGACTTGCAACACATTCGGTTTTAAATCTTTTGATAATTTTTGATAAGTGTTGCCAGAAATACTAGTTTGTAGATAGAAATACTAGTTTGTAGAAGTATAAATTTTTTTTAAACTACTTTAATACAAAATTCAATGAGAATCAACTGATTAATCTTATCACTCTCTTCGCAGTCGCTAGAGTCTAGACCACGGTTGACAGGAAAGTAGATTTATCTGGATTTTGCAGATTCGCATCTTTCGAAGATGTTTGCCCTAAAATCGCCGATTTTTCAACTCCAACTATAGTGCAACTTCTTGTTTCTTTTATATGTGAACGACTCATAGTTTAGAGAGTTAAAATTTTTTAACTTAAAAGACATCATTAAAAAAAACAGAAGAAGTAACTTTGGCAATCTTCTGGAAACGAATATCTGATATAAAACGAGCTTATTCTGATTTCGGTTTTGCAGTCCTAAGCTTATTAAAAATTTAATGTCTGTACCACATTCATTTGTAAATGTTGAAAGAATTTTCAGTCAAGTAAACTTGAATAAAACAAAACTTCGAAGTCCTTTGGATATTTATACAATAAATTAATGACTTTTTGTATAATTTTTTATACATATATCCGATTTATTTTCTCATTCATTTTTATTATTTGTACATAGGTTGCAAAGAGTGGTGCTATACCGCACCTCCACTCGAAGACCCAATGGGAATGATGAATTTTAATTTGTTTGTTGGTTACATGTATTTCGTTTCTCCTAACGAAATATTTTGAAGATTTTTTCGTGAAAATTCTTTAGTTTTGCAGATTTGATCCTTAGAAATTCTGGCAACACTAGTCTAGACCAGAGTTAAGCAAACACCTATATAAACAATAAAGTCATGCACAGGACCATTTAAAAAACATTTCAAGACATGAGGGATTTTTCAAATGCTTTAGTAACAAGACAATTTGTTTTAGTTGTTTGTCTTGTCAACAGTATTGTTTAGCGTTTGTTTTAGAATATTTCGCTGTAGTAAAACATTTGAAAAATCCCTTATGTCTTGAAAAGTCTTATAAATGGTCTTGTGCAGGACACTAATACACAATATGAAAGGGAGTAAAATGCATGCTTGTACCAGTGATGCCAACCCAAAATCTTTCTTAGAGGTGATGTGAAAAAGAGGTAGCTTCCATCAAATCCTACTTTAAAATGAGTTAGACAAAATTTTTTAGGGTGTTTCAAACCCCTTAGAAATAATTTTTACCTCAACTAACCTTTCGTTTCGATAAGAAATATTTTATAAGGAATCTTATGACAATATTAATTGCGGATGGGTAATATTCAAAATTTGAATATAAAAAATATATATTTAATTAATTTTTACATCTTTATTATTCTCATATTTAAAAGTATGAATATTTTCATTAAATAATTTCTAATGCTCCTCTGTAGTTGTAGGTTGCCCAGCGCTAGCGCTGATATATCGTGTAGCTTTGCTTTCACAATATCAGTAAAGATTCTTTCTACAAATACTATTAAACAAATTAACTTTCAACATTCGAACTATGTATGCAATTTTCTCACAAACTGGCACAGTGACGGAAATATTTGGGCTTGTAGCAGGCTTTAAATAGTGAAGTCAACTCAGCGTTGTTTTGATGCATTGCTAAAATATATTTCAGTTGAACTTCTAGCTTGGATTAGATAAAATCAACTCGGGTAATTATAATTTAGCTTTATTATTGAAAAACTTAAAACGTGGTAGATTTTCCTCGGAAAGTGGTAGATTTGAGTGAGATACCCAAAAGAGGTAGATCTGCCACAAAAGTGGTAGAGTTGGCATCGCTGGCTTGTACAAATGTACGTGAAAATAAGAGCATAACGAAGTGCCCACGGCGGCGGCCTTTTGCTTAGCTCTGCTCTTGATCTAAAGCCTATTAAACATTTACGGGACAAATTGCACCAAGAGTGTAAAAACACTCAATTTTAAATAAATCTGTAAGAATAGTTTAACCATTAGAGAAAATCCATAAAAAATTTAAAAAAAAAAATTAATGAAGTTAATTATTATTAAAAAACGGTTTTCCAACTAAATATGAAACATTGGTGGGAAAATATTAGAAATACTATGACAAATTTCACCGTATATATAAATGAGCGATATGTGTTCTGTGAAAATTTTTAAATTAAATAGCCAATGTTAACAACAAACTCTGGTCAAAATAAATAGACATGGGTGCTGATGAAGTGCGTGGCTGCGCAGAAAAATGCGCATTTCCCCCAGCTAAAAAGTCTAGTTTAATTTTTCTTCTCTTCTTTAGAAAATCTCATTTCATTCAATAAATATCTATAATACTGAACTTAAGCCCGATTAAAAAATTATTCCTGATTAGTTTGGAAACATTCGGTTTTTTTTGGGACATTTCGCTTTTTTAAGTTTCTACTGTAATACTATTCTAATTAAGTTTAAAATTCTGACTGTTTTGGCTTCAAATGTTGCTTGTATGTAGGAAATGCCACGCCAACTTAATGCATTAAAACATTAATAGCCTATTTGTACCTTTTATATCACTGATGTCAGTTTCTTGGCACAATTGTGCAATTGTGGTTTATCAGCAACAAAAACATACACAGAGATCTTCGAATTTTAATGGTAAAAGATGAGATCAATAGCTTCAGTGAAAGATACCTTAATAGACTAAGTAATCATTCCAATGTGTGCTAAACCTGTTAGATGATAGCAATGAAATCCGGAGACTTAAAAGACTTCATGTACTTGACCTTCCCTTCGGAAAATAGAAAAATTTAATTTGTCACATCCTATTTAAATTACAAAAGTAAAATTTGATTTATTTACTTTATTTTTTTTGTTGAGTTTTTAGGAAAACTCAATGTATGTTATTTAAAAGTCATAAAATTTGTTTATTATTTTGATGGTAAGATAGATTGCAAATAAAACAATTAAAAAAAATTCTTATTCGCTTTCATTTAGTCGTCAATGATATAGTGAAAGATACAGTGAAAGAAAAAAAGTGGAATGCGAAAAATATTTTTCGCGACATTCAATGTGTTTTATGTTACAAAACTTTTAAGGAATAAAAATGAATATGTATTACAAAGAGATTTTAATATTTTTTGGAGCAGCTTCACTAAACTGCATTTAATATCAAAACTTAAAAGACCAATAACTCAGAAAATATGGGTCGCAGCCACTTTTTTTTAATTTTTTCTTCTTAATTTTTAAGTTTCTATCAGATAAGCTATTTAAGTCGGTCAAACAGTCACGCTGCTTAAAAATTAACAGGAAGCTATCACTCAATAAAGTGCTTTGAGAAGCTTTGTTTACTCTTAATAATTACAACTTATTTTAACACAAGACTCTTTTTGAAAGAACATATTTGCTTTGTTAACTTCATATTGGCGGTGTTCGATTTTTGATGCAAATTGTCTTGCGTAAGTGCAAATGCAAAATATCGTAGCTTTTCTTTCAAATACAACAACAAAATACACACACAATCCAAAGAAAAGCTACGATATTTTGATTTGCACTTACGCAAGACAATTTGCATCAAACATCGAATACCGCCATTGTTTGTAAGTTGCAATTCCGTGATTTAAGCATTTTGCTGCACTTTTAAATTGGATATTTTTTTGTCAACTTTTTAAAGAAAATCCAGCTAACAAAACCAACTGACGCTGAAGCTTTTGAGTATTAAATGAAAAAAAAATAAACAAACTACAACATAATAAAAACTTCTTTGTTGTTTTGTTAAACAACATTCTTTGCGTCGTCTGTGTGTGTCTCGGGTTTGGCGTTCATGTGCCAAAAGACATAATTTGTTATTGTGGCACGCAATTTAACAGCAAGTACAGCTAATATGCAGTTGTGTTAAAAAAAATAGAGATATTTTACAACTAGCAACAAAGTTTGAATTTTGAGGATATGCAAATCCAGTGTTACATCACCTAACGCAACCAATAGATATTTTTTGTTTTAACATAATTTTATTGAAATAAAAAATTAGATTTTTTTTAACATTTTTAATTTCTGCTGCACAACTGCAAACCATCGAGTCAATAAGGTCTTGACATGGTTTTGATGGGATTTTATGTCATCCAACGATCTTCATAAATCGTCTACATTTAACGGCATCTTTTCTGCCACATATTTTTAATGTCTCCCCAAAAATGCTCAATAGAGCTAAGATCATGATATTTTGCAGGCCATAACTTAACCTCATCCATATTGTTCCTTAACGACTCCCTTGCTAATTTACTGATTATTTCGAGTGTGTTAATATTGCTTTAAAAGATTTTGCTTGAAATTGTTCTTCCCACATTCCATTTAAACTACCGTTAAAATATCGCCGTCCTTGGATGTTGCCAGACAGAAAAATTTCCCCCTAAAAATATTTGTTATCAAAACTCCTATTATTTTGCACACAGCTGCTTATGCATACTTTCATTTATTCTGTTGCAAGGTAATCATTATTTACTTGTCTTTTTAAATTTCATTTCTGTTTTGACACACAAAAACGATGTGCAAGTGATGGGAGCAGCAGCAAACAATTTTCAGCATTTCTCATAAAATTTTTGTCAGTGTCATTTATCATAAATTAGTTTTTTGTTTATGTTGCTACTTCAGTTAACGCTTTTGAAGTATTTTTTTGTTATTGTCTTGTTTGTTTATATCTTTGTTGCTTTTTGTTTTTAACTAAACGTAGACACATATGAATTTTTTTTTCGTTTTAAAAAATTAACTTTGCGCCACAAACGCATGAATTGAATGAAATTGCATTCATCCTTAATTTTAGTTCTAAAAATGTATAATTTCCCTAAAGAGAATAATTCAGTTTTTAGAACATCGTTCCTGGAAATAAATATTTTTCTTAAGCTAAAGTTAATAAGAACTCACACAGAAAAAAATTGTTTCTGCAATAAATACATTTAATTGAAAAAAAAACCCAAGAAATCAATTAAAAATGTAGTTGAGTTAATTCAACTTTTGTTTAAATATTTTATTTTTTAAAAGTTTAATTGACTCAATAAAGTTTTTAATTGATTAATTTTTGCAATTAAAAGTGTTTATTGTAGTAAAAATTTTTTCTGAGCACACAGAAAAAATTATTGTTGAATTTTTTTCAATTAAGTGTTTGCTTAGAAAAAATTATATTTTTTATTAATATTTTAATTGAATATATGTTAGTTTTAATTGAATTTACTGCTTTATCAAAAAAGTGTTATCAACAGAACTTAACTCAGAATACTATCAAATGGTTAACAATTATTACATATAAATTGTAAGTAAATAATGAAACTTTTGTTTTTATGTATGAAAATCGAGCTGTTTTTTATAGTATGGCACATTGTTTTGAAAAAAATTTTCAATTAAAATACCCAATTAATCTTTTAATTGGTTTTGATATTTTATGTGGGAGAAGAAAAAAACTACTAAGCTTAATTTTTTATTTTTTTAATTCATAGTAATTTGACAATCGTGGAGTAAAAATAAAATATAGAATGAAAAAAAAAAACAGAAATTAATTTTCTTCTCTTTTCTTGAGAAAAAAAGCATATAATAAAAATAAATACAAGCTGATAGACCAAATATGTATAGTAAAGTTCGTACATTGCCGGTATTTATGGTTCGATGCAAATGGTCTTGCTTGTTGTGGAAAATATCGTAGCCTTTCTTTAAAATCCAATCACAAAATACACTCAAAATTCAAAGAAAAGCTGCGATATTCTACATTTACACTATTGGAACATTATCAAACGCCATATACGGTCATTGGACGTACTTTCGTGCACCATTCGAACTTGAAAAACCATACGGCGCATGAGTTAGGTTTATGGTACAATATACCAACGTTTCCATTTTTGGAAATTATTTATACATATGTACATAACATCATTTTTTAAATTTTTATTCTATTAAATTTTTTCTATATTTCAATTACTATTTTAACTGAATCTTTAAAAATTTTTAATTATTTTTTTAAATGAATTGTCAAAAATATTTCGATTAATTTTTTAAATGAACTTTTAAAAATATTTCAATTAAATTTTAATTGGATCTTTAAAAAACCATCAATTAAATTTTTAGTTAATGTAATATTTTATTAATTGAAAAAATCAAAAAAAATTTCAATTAAAATGGGTGAGTTAATACTACAATTTCTGTGATTGGTTGAAAACTAATTAATTTTTTAACTGAATCCTTGTATTTTTTAATTGAATCTTGTTTTTACTTTTTTCTGTGCAGTTATGTGTTGTCCTCATATGACCATCGATTTAAAAAAATGTATATTGAATTGAATTGTTTTATTATGCTAAGAGCATAATAAGCAACATATCACAACGTTTTGTAAAACCAATAAGTACCGATGTTTTAGATATCAGCAACACAAGTGTTTCATTATATATTTAACAAAGATTTTTATATAAAAGTTGAACAAATACTAAAATAATGCTTAAATAAAGATTTTTCTAAAATATAAAACGTGTTAAACTAATAAAGAAAAAAAAATTGATTTAGTTAGTTGCTTTTATATACCATAAAAAAGTTTAAATTTTCCAGCCCTGGAATGGTTTTTTTTTTTGATTTTGATGCTTTTCAATAATAATAAATTTGTTTTTAAAATAGAACATATGTTTATTTAGGAAGAAAAAAATTAGTCTTACCCAGCTAAAAAAATATGTATGGAGCATTAGTATATGATATCCCATATATGGTTGGATCCGAAAAATGAGGCTATATGGGCATATATGATTATATATCTTCATACATTTTCATACATGTATGTATGTGTAAATTCCCTCCACAGTATGCAAAATTCATATTCACACACTCTTGATTCACAAAAGCGCACTGCTGTGCAACAAATTAAATTACTAAAATTTATTTTTTTAGACTTGAGATAGAGGTTGTATTTAAAGAAACATTTGTTTGGACAAATAATTCAAAACGAACTAAAAGTCATTTCATTCATCAAATGAATGAGGGGAATCAAGTATTTAAAAAACACTAAATCATATTCATACATAACATTTAGCTTAAGAAATCAGATTAAAAACTAATGCAATTAATTATAAAAGAAAAAATAATCCCTCTAACAATAGTTTTCAATACAGTAATATGAACTTTATTTCTTATCTAGAGAATTTTGTTATTTTCTATAAAATTAATTACTGGATTATCCTTTTGATTATTTGATATATTAAATGGGGCCACAATGTATAAAATCATACAAGAATGGTTTTTTTGTAACAAAAAGTTTTTCTGTTTTAAACGTTGAGGGTACGCATATAAACTTTGCATACCGTATGTATTTTCTAATGGATTTCCAATGCAGCAGTGATAAAATTCCAAGCTTTTTTGATTGCAAAAACGATGTTATGTGAGATATCATGTATGCATAAATTCTTATATGGCACCATATATAAAATCTTATATTTATATATGGATCCAGATATGAAGAGCTTCATAATTAAATTTTCATATATGAGCTCATATCTTATAATACACTTCATATATTAGTCCATATATTAGTTCATATATAATAGTTTTGCCATGTATAATTCCATATATTTTCATACATGAATTCATATATATTCATATATAGTTATATACATTCATATATTAAAAATATATGGACCATATATAATTTTTTTAGCTGGGTAGTTACATTTATAATCAATTTAAATAACTCAATTTTCCAGCCCTGGAATCATCCACTCATTTAGCAGTTTATGACAAATTCTGACTTATCAATTCAAGACCAAAGTCACTCTCTAGCTTTCCTGGAGTCTTCGGATAATCAATTTCACTGCCCCTATACACAAGGACCCAGAATATACGATAAGTATTAGTATCGTCAGCTGAAATGCAAAAACCCCGCAACTAACAAAAAATTCAAAATTACATTTTAAATAAATTTTTATGTATTACATCGAAACACATGTCCCTACAAGTTTTCAAATCTTTATCACAGCAAGCAGCCGTATTAAGAATTTAAATAAAAAAAAACTTTACTTCAGTCACTTGAGTACTGTTGTTTAGTAAAAAACTTAAAAAAGTATAATAACTGATGATTTTAAGGAATGTAACAATATTTTTTAAGGCAGTAATAATCCCGAAATATTATTGCGTTAACAAATAATGAACTTAATTGTAAGAATTGCCCAAAAAAAACCAAATATTAATTTGAATGCACCAGGTCAAAAATACTTGTGTGGCAATAATTTGTTGTTGTTGTTTTTTTAGGGTTCCATACACCAAAGTTGAAAACGGACTAAAGTATTTTCACTACAATGTCCGTCTGTCTGTCTGTTACACCGCAAAAGCTAAGTACCTGAAATTTTCACAAAATAAAGCAACGAAAAGTTGAAGTTTTGTAATATACAGGCAATTATATTTATAGATATTTGCAATTTTTCAAGTAAGTGTATTTTTATGCAGACTACACCAATAAATACTGAAATTTAAAGCATCAAAATTAAAGGATATTCTATCAGTTCATATTCTATCGAAAACGCTAAAATAAAAAAATCCCAAAATTAAAATATGCCGAAAGGAAAAATCACCAAAATGAGAAACGCGTTAACGAAAAATATCACCAAAAATTTAATAAATCACTAAAACACGAAAAATCACAAAAAAAGTCCCCAAATAAACTAAAAAAATCGCCAAAAATTAAAAAATCGCTAGATGTTTTACATCGTCTAGAACCGAAAAATTGGAAAAATGAAAAAATACCAAAATGAGAACAGAGCTTAAATAAACAAATATTGCCAAAAATAAAACAAATAGCTAAAATCCAATAAAATTAGCAAAGGTAAAAAGATCCTCAAAAAATATAAATATCGCTTAAACCCGAAAAAACGCAAAAACAAAAAAATCACCAAAAGGAAAAATTCGCCAAAACAAACAAAAAATCGGTAAAACTAAAAACATGTGTTGTAAAATAAACAATTGCCAAAAACCGAAAGAAATAGCCAAAACGAAAAAAATGCTGAAACTAACCCCCCGTCTAGACTGGCAATAAATGTATTAACATATATTGCAGCAAATGTCAAATTATTGATATTGCCAATGGAGACTGCTTATTGCCAGTAGTTGCAATAATTGCTGCAATAACTGTCAACGAACATTTTTATTGCGAACATAAAACGTAAAACTCGGTGTTAATTTATGTTCGACTTTTCTGTATTACGTTTGGCATTTAGATAATATTAGTGAAATCAAGAAAATATACATATGTATGTATATTAAATATGGAAAATAGTCTCTCAAAAACGTGTGTAGTGAAGCAATTTATATTCTTTGTTCGATTAACCAGATATTTACAATAGAATTATATTTTTATTCTGCACCTTTCTGGTTGAATTTTTCCATATTGTGGCTACGAGTTCCCATAGCCTTAACATAAGTAAAGCAATAGGCAATATTGTTCCGATATTCTGCCGGTGTTATTGCTATATTGCCAAACATATTTATTGCCAGTCTAGACGCGGGGTAACAAAAGCGTCCATAATAAAAAAAACAAAATTTCAAAAAACCGGAAAAAATTGCCAAAAAATCAAAAACAAATTGCCAAAAAGAAACAAGCGCCGTAGTGAGTTCTTGCTTCAACTTTGATATTGGTTGAACTTGTCATTTGTTTAGATGAAAGTTTAACATAACAACTCTAGTTGTTCTAAGAAATTTTTTGGGTAAAGGTTAACTGATGATATGCATTAGCAACAGTGAAATAAACATAAGCAATAAGTAAAATACGAATTTGGGATTATTAGTGCGTTAACAAATGCCAAACTGAAAAAAGTTTAGTCATATGATTTGCATTTCAGCTAACGATATGTAATAATTAATTATTAATTTCATAGTACATATTTATTTTTTTAATTATTTATTTATTTAGTAGTAGTATTTAAAATACTTTAGGTTCTCTTAATTCTAGTTACATAATATTAAAGTTTAAATCTAAACAAAGCTCTATGTTGAATTATTTCTCACAAATGTTATAATTAATTATTCTATTAAATGTATTAAAATTCTCCTCATTTTTTGCTTCGTTTGGTTCAATCCTTTGTAAAATAATGATCGCTGCATTGCGGTTGTTGAAACTCTCTGAAGTCTAAAGTTTTCTGAATTTCTAAGGCAGTAGGGTTGTACTTCTCCAACATATTCTATTTGATCACACAAGTATTGTGGTGCTTCGCCTATTTTTAATTTTCTAATAAATTTGAGCGTGTTCAATTGTAACCGTTGCTTTATATTTAACCATTTCAGTGTGTTGAGCATAAATTGTGTTGGCGTATATCTATTGTATTTTAAAATTGATCTCATTGCTTTATTCTGTAATTTTTGTAGTCTTTCTATTTGTGTATTTGCTCAGCATGTATATAAAATAGTGGAACCGAATTCGAAATGTGGTTTTATTATTATGTTATATATGTTAATTGCAGTCATTATTGAGACTTTATTTCTTAAGCGTTTAAAAAATCCTATTTTTTACCAATCTTCTTGCATATGTATGTAGATAATATGTTCTTTAAATTTTAAATCCTTGTCTACTATAAAACCTAGATATTTTATTTGATTTACTTTTTCTATTACTGTATCATTGATTGTAATTACCAAATCACTATTCATGTTGATTTCCATTAATTTTGTTTTATTTTCATTCAATTTTAATTTATTCATTTTAAGCCACTCATTTATTTTTATTAAATCATACATTATGTTTTCTCGACATATTGTTTAATTTTTTGCCTCGGTAAAAATCAACGTATCATCCACGTATAATACTATTTCACATTTGTTTAATATGTTTGGCATATCGTTTATATATATTATAAATAATAATGCGCCCAGAATAGAACCTTGAGGCACACCAAATTCATTGTTTAATATACCTGATATTTTATTATTCACTTTAGTTTTTTGTCTTCTTTCCGTTAAATAACTTTTAAACCATCTTAGTTCTTTGTCTTTAACTCCATACATGTATAGTTTTTGTAGAAATATATCTCGGTCAATTGTTTCGAAAGCCCTTTTAAAATCCAGGAAGATTGCCATTACTTTATTATTTGTATCTATTTTTTTCCACCTATTTATTACGTAATTGACAGCTGTTTCACATGAGAAACTTTTTCGGAATCCTGATTGATATTTTGAGAATACCTTATTTCTCTCCATATAACTTTCCAATTGTATTTTAACAACTTGTTCGATTATTTTTTCACACGTTTTTAAAGTATTTATTGGGCGATACTCTTCACTTTTCTGAGTTTTTTTAACTTTCTCAATTGGTGTTACCATTGTCTCTTTCATTTAATCAAAAAACGTCATAACTCAAAAAAAGGTTTGCCAGAAAACGCGTTTGAAGTTTTCAATTTACACACAACTACAAGATTTGAATAAACAATATGAAATTTTTACACAATATGAAGAACGATATGAGGATTAATTCTGCATAATTAACTACAAAATTAGCGATATTTTTAGTTAAGCTCTGTTGAAAATTCAATTAACATAAACATATCTTTAATAAAAATTTTAAATAAAAATATAATTTTGTTTAAGCAATCAGTTACAGGAAAAAAAATTCAAAAATAAATTTTTTTTAGTTATGGGTATAAAAAACCAACCCAATGTGCACCTACAAGTTTAATTGTCACGCAGAGAATTTTTTTTTGTAAAATTGCTTATGCTGCAAGCTAATTTTATTATTTAATAAGAAATTTATTTCTTTTTTTTTGCATTTATGTTTATATAGAGCAAAATAATCGTTATAATGAAACCCAATTTAAATAAGTAGTTTATAAGTTTTAACTACTTTTCAACTTTTTTTTTAAATCAATCATCTTAAGTATATAGTATGAATGAATATGTATGTATGTATTTATGTCTGTCTGTATGTACGTATGTAATTGCTGTGGTTTCTATAAAGTTTTCAAATTAAATCATTTACCTACAAATACCTGTTAATAAATCTCAAAGAAAAATATTTACAAAATTTATATTCAAAACGAACGAACGAACTACAAGCAAAAACTACATAAACTTTGGGATTGTGACTTTTTTTCTTTAAGCATTTTTATGTCTGTCTGTCTGTTGCTTTGCCAGGCGAACTTTTACATTAAACATATTTGCACAATATATTTTTATTATTTAAAAAGTTTTCCCGGGTTTCTTGTGGCTTGTGCATGCATATTGTCTGAAAAAATTAAAACATTCCTATTTACTCTCTTAATAAAAGTACACACAATCGTTACTTAAATAAAATACACAAGTAGAATCATACACACGAGCTAATAAATGTGAACGTATGTGTGTAATAAATATTGCAAGTGTGTGTGTGTGTGTGTGTGAATGTAGAGATGTGTTCTGTTAGAAAATTTAGCAAGTTTTTCTTTTATATTATTCTCTCCACTTACCATTTATAATTCTTGTCAGCTTATTGCGTCTTGTCGACGATGGACTCAAGAGACTTTCACGACGACTACTGCCACCGGTAGTTGAGCCGCAAGTGGACTGTGCTACACCCACTATGGTATTGATATTGCCACCCTGTCCACCACTGGCGCACATCTCATTGATATTCCATTGGGCACTTTGTGACGAAGAACTGCAATTGCTGAATAGACTGCTGGCGGACGGACGTTTGCTAAAAGGAGCTACCGCAGGTCTTGGTATATCTAATGAAGGTCGGGGTGAATCACTCCAAACAATTTCCGCAAATGAATCAATGCTGGCTGAACGTTGTAAAGCACTGCTGTCTTTGCGTCTGCAAAGATAAACAAATAGAGAGCAAGAGTTGAGAAAGTTGTTAAAGTGTTCGCGTGTGTGTGTGTGTGTGTGCAGTAAAATTATGTAAATAACGGTAAATCAGTTAATAGAAATTTCAACAAACTTTGATTAAAATAAATACGCAAAGTGGTTAAGTTTGCTTTTTAAATCAATATGCCACACCCGGACGTGCTGGCAAATATCTAAAAAATTGTTTAATTTTAAATAAATATCTTTAATTTTTGCAAAACAGCCTTCAAAAGGTGCTTTGGTACTTTTTGCAAATTTGCATATGGGCATTTCCACACATATGTATGTATGTCAACCGTAGCCAAAAAATTCAAAGTCTATAAAATTAAATTGTTTTAACATATTTTTTAAAAATTTAACTAATGCTTAGAGAGCCGATAGCTAATGTTGCTAGAGCTCTCAAATTAAATATAATCTTAGAATTTTGTTCCTTAAGATAGAACACATAAATAAATAAATAAATAACTAACTAATATGTAAAAAATTTTTACATTTTTACTTATAACACATTTTTAAATATTCGAATGCAAAATAGAACAAGTGCAAAAGTTATATTTTAAATATTTCTATTGCATTTTTGGATCTTATTAACTTATTAATGATATAAATGAGAGACGTTTTAGGGCTGTTCTATAGACCACACACTTTGAATACGTGCGGTTTTCAAAATAGAAAAACAGTGGTTTGCTCATCGGACGATTTGCTGCATTTGAAATGAAGTGCGTATAAAATATCTTAACACATCTTAAAACATTAAAACTAATTAATATAAAAGGCTGCAATAAGTCATATTTTTAATTAAGATTTTTCCTGGAAAATAAGCGATTGCAAAACCACACAATTTACAGAGAACATCCCTGATTATGATTTGATATTTGATATTTGATAAATCTTCATTTATATGTATTTAAATAGTATAAGAAAAATGTAAAAGTAACGATACGATCGCAAACTAAAATAAATTTTTACTTTACTTTATTGTATAGTTTGATGTCGCGTGCGACATTGAAAATGAACTTTTAATATCAGTGAGTCCAAGGTATTTATGCAATGCACATCATATATTAACAGAAAACAGATATTTTTATTGCAAATTTATTTAAAAAAATGTTTGCTGGAAAGTAATCAGGGCTTTGCTCTCTTTATTTATTTAAAGTTTGTAGCGTGCGACATTGTAAGTGTAAAATGTATACATTAATTTTTTTTTTCTTAGATATAATTTTTTTTATATGTAATTACAAAATAGAGAATTTTTTTAATGTGTCTAAGTAAAAACGGAGAAGGACGGAACTATACTTATTATTGTTTTTCTTTTTTGATGATATTTTGTTAAGTTTGTAATATTTTTGTGTGAAAATAAATATATGGAATATACGAGTATTAAAAATAATTTACAATCATCTTATGCATGTATTATTACATAAAAAGTAAAAAAAGAAAAAAAGCACAAAAAGTATAATGAAACAAAATGTCGCATGTGACAAATCGCGTGAAAAACAGAACTTAAACAATTTCAAAATTTATAACCACAATCATGGAAACGAACTTTTTATGTACAAACTATATTAGAGTGTTTCGCCTTCCATACAAAAAAAACTGTTCCAGTCACTCCCTAAGGTTAAAGATAATGCAAAAAAAAATTCCAAAAATATATTTTGTTATTTTTTCCATTTAATTTTTTATTTTTTTATTTTTTGCATTTTATTCACTGTGTCCCAATTTCTAGTCCATTTTATGTTCCTGTGTTCATGGCTCTGTGAGGGTTACATTTCTGTCTCTAATAGGTTTTTATTCTAGTCATGACTTTCGTTCAAAAATATTTAACATTAGAGTCATACGAACCGAGTTTTTTAAGGTCATGTTTAGAATATGACGTGGTAGTAAAAAACTATTAAATTAATTAATAAAAATGGCGACACAGTGACAAAACTATTTGTAGGAGTTGCAAAAATAAATAGAAATGTTTTTTAATTTTCTTTAACCCTAGGGGGTGACTGCAACAACTTTTTGTCGAACCACTTTAATATACATAATATTTGATATTAAAGTAAAACAAGATTATAATACAAATTTCTTAAAGGAATCACAATAAATTTTACTGTCATATCACACAAGTCTATATATTAACGAAATAACGTGTACTTTTAAATTTCCGTTTTTTTTTTTGGAAAAATCTCCCGCGCATATTAAGCAGACTTCTCCCAGATGGGTATTCCTGATTCCCGAACCCTAGACATGGCAAAAAGTACTTTAAGGAAAATGTGCTTTTTGAAAATACTACTTTTCGAAAAAAAAGTACATTTTGAAAATACTAGTTTTTGGAAAAAAGTACCTTTTGAAAAAGTAATTTTTGAAGAAGCACTTTTTGAGAAAGTACCTGCTGTAAAATTGCTTTTTAAAAAAGTACTTTTTGAAAAAGTACCTGTTGAAAAATTTCTTTTTGAAAAAGTACTTTTTGAAAAAAGTACATTTTAAAAATATAATTTTATAAAAATGTACCTAATGTAATTCTGTATTAACGAAACTTTTTCACATTTTCCCTTTTGATAAATTTTTTTCCCAAAAAAAAAAATATATACAAATTTTGTATTCAAATTTTTCTATTAATTGAAAGGAGCTCAGAATAAAACAAAAGATTAGGTATTTATACATATATGCAGGTATACATAAAAGTACCAAACAATTCTTAAATTTTACATATTCAAATTTCTCAAAAAAAAAAAAATACTTTGGGTTACCACAAAAGTACCAATATTATATTATCAACCTTCTTTAACAATTGATTTAAAAAAATTTCATAAAGTAACATAATATGTTGTTTTTCTTTTGAAATTTTTTTGCTGGTGGTTCAGCTTGGTCTATATGCATTTCATTGTTGCTGTAACAAATCATCTGTAGACTTCAACCACACATTTTGAACAGTCACAAACCTCTTTCTTGAATGTTGTTTTTCTTTTTAAATTTTATGTCTTCTTTAGAACCGAGAACATAAACTACCAAATTTACCCTTTTTATACCCTTAGTATTTTAACTTGCAAAAATCGCTTCTTAATGGATTTTTCGAATAAAAAGGAAGCTTGCATTGTATGTATATATAATAATTTTTCTACTTGTTTTGCTGGTTATGCACCATCTATATACATTTCGTCCCGGCTTAACGAATTCATTAGTAGACTTCAAGCTAACATTTTTTTAAATAAGCTTAACTAACAATTGAAATTAAATAACTAAAATTATTTCAAAAAATTTTTGTTTGAAGTCTACTGAGTTCTTGAGCATGTACGAAAAGCCCATAGGCGGTGCTTAGCAAACCAACCAAAAATTCTAATACATTATATCGCTATCTTAATATAGAAAATGTGCGCGAAGATTTATTTAAAAATGTATAACCCTAGATACAAATTGTTAATATGAAAAAAAATCGCCAAAATTAAAAAAATCGTCAAAAATTAAAAAAAAATCGCCAATGAAAAATTGCCAAAAACCGAAAAAAACTCGCCAAAATGAGAAAAAAGTGTCAAAACTAAAAAAAGCGGTTAAATGAATAAAGTCGCAAAATGAAGAAACGCAAAAAAACCAAAAAATTGCCAAAATTAAAAAAAAATCGCCAAAACGAAAAAATCGAAAATAAAATTAAGAACGCCAAAACCGAAAAAAATCGCCAAAATGAGAAAAAAATGTCACAACTAAAAAAATGGCCAAAATGGAAAAAAAATCCAAAAACCGAAAAAATCGCCAAAAACAAAAAAAAAATCGAAAAAAAAATAAAAAACGCTAAAACCGAAAAAAGTCGCCAAAACGAGAAAAAAATGGCCAAAATGGAAAAAAATACAAAAACCGAAAAATCGCCAAAAACAAAAAAAAAATCGCCAAAAAAAAATCACCAAAATTAAAAAACGTCAAAAACGAAAAAAAATGCCAAAACTATATTTTATATAGGCTACTAAAGTTCGTATTGAGTTAGATATCTCGTGTCCGTACGGAACCCTTCGTGCGCGGGTCAAAGTCGCACTTTACTGAATTTATTTTTTTTTAATTAAGTTTTTTTTACATATTTCTTAAAAAAATAGTGAATTAGGTAATTTCTATATTAAAAAACGATCTGCTCCATACATAATGCCACGTTAGACCTTTCAAAGGAATACAAAACTCCAACGATATCTCACACATACTTTGATTTATTTAAATTTAAAGATATAAAGCTCTTAATGAAAACCCCTTTATACACATATTTACAAATTTTTGTAAGTCATGTTATGTACATGACAAGATTTTGCTACAAGAATAAGCAACTTCTATGGATGCTTTAATTTTAATAAACATAAAATAAATAAATAAATAAATAACTGGATGAAATTCATTCACACAAGCTCTTGGGTTACTAAAACAGCTTTTAATATATTAAGAAACTTTTTATGGTGGTTGAAGTTTACCTCTGCACATTTTATTATTATTGTTATATGTATAAATATTGCAACCCTCATTGTAGAACGCTCCTTTCTTATAAAACCAGTTTGCCAAAAAACGAACTGATCATTTTTAAACTAACCAAGGGGTGTTTTTTCTATTCAACAAAATATTTCATTCAGCAGCATATTTTCTTTCATATACTTCTCGTATGCTTTTTCTTAGTAAAATTAAGATAAATACAACTTTTAAAGTGTCTACTAACGGCGGTTCGTAATCTCTGCATTGAAGGGGTTGTTCACATTCCCCAAACAATTGTGAGTGAAAATTAGCAAACTGTTAATAAAAAATTCCAACCAAAGCCAGCCATCATCTCTCAAAGTGTGATGACTACAATTTCTGAAATATTAAATAACACAAATTCACTTTCTCTCTTTCTCTTTCGCAAGTTTAAAAACACTGATACTCAAATAGAAAAACTTAAAACTATGAACCCAAAAAAAGTCTTCGTCTTCTTCGATAGAAATTCATTTCAGTTCAATTCCAAACTTTACAAAAATCTGTGTCAAAACATTCCAAACACTTTCAACTCAAATGAGCGAGCGTAAGATTTAAATAAAATTTCGAGCCAATTTGAAAAATTCAAATGCGAGATTACAAAAAGGGGTAATCGCCATTTTTTATATATTTTTAATTTAAATTTATCAAAATGATTATGAATAACAATTTCCTGGCAAACTTTCCCTGATTTGCTAATATTTTAGACTAGGAAAATTGGAAATTCGCTTTGGCTGACTTCCAAAATGTCAATTGCTTTGTATAACAACAAAGTGTGTTGTTTCATAACGGAGTTGAATTAGTTACTTTAAGAACATTTATATCGCAGCTGGATAATTTAAATTACATTTTATTGATGCAATTGCCCTAGTTACACTTATGTGTGCTTAGTAAAAAATCAATTTACACACACGTGCTGTAAATTCTTTCTTCTCTTTTATATTTACATATAAATCACTCGTTTTGTCAAAAAGGAATCCTTATAATTGATTGACGGTCTCAATAATATTATACAACAGGCAATTGGCACTTGTCCCAAAAAAAAATAAATTTATGAAATCAATTTGGTGTGCGTGCAAAAGTGACACAAATAGTTTGGATAAACGTATGTCAAACAATATAAAGCATAATAAATTTCTATTTTAAAGCCAAAAACCATAAAGTCGATGGAGCAATGCTTTGCATGAGGATATTAAAGGTGATGCCGTTTGCACAAAATTTGGAAGAAAAATAATTTGTTTGTTATTAGTTTTCACTTAAAAAAATAGCACATACAATTATCAGGACATGACTACGCCGAGTTATTTTACCAACATTTTCTAATAAAAAAAATAAAATTAATAAAAATGAATAGTTACAATATATTTACACTTAGGGCTTCATTTTGTAAAACGTAACGATAACCGTTGATAAATTCTATAAAGAAACAATTTAAATTACAAAAAGAAAATACATAGAAAATTTATCTACACTAAGCGTTGTGTTTTTCAAAATTAGGCCCTTAAAGTTGAAAAAAAAATAAATCAATTAATCAAAAATAAATATTCTTAAAATGAAAATTTGACCCTTTTGTTTTAAAAACAGACAATTTTATAAACTTATTCAAAGAAACTTCTTTTAATATAAAAATTTTAAAGTAATTTTCTTTTAATATTACGAGTAAAATCTCAAAGTTGTCTTCCTTAAATATTAAAATTCCAAATTCCCAAAGAATCAATTCTAGCGAACCTTCGTCATTCAAAATTTTTTGAAAATTGCTGCATAAATGACAAAGTTATTTGATAATAAATTTTTGTGGCGTACACTTGATTTGGCATCCACAATGTCCTTTGGTTAAACTTTTTTAATAATAATAAATAAAATGTGACAATAAATTTTTTTTTGCGGTCAAATTTCGTCTCCCCCTCTCTCATTTAACAAAAAAATTGTGGATCTCTTCTATATGCAAATAGCATTTTGAAAATTAGGCGACAAATTACTAAATTATTTGATAGTCAAGTGTTGGGGCGGGCAATTTGCCATACCCTTCCTCTTTCCCATTAAAAAAATTAATGCATTTCTCCCAAATGAAAAAAAAAAATTGTGGATAACAAATATATTTGATAAACAATTATTGGGGCAAGAATTTTGCACCTCAACCACCAATTTCAAAAAAACTAAAAATTTTAGTTATTTTACCTTTTCCATATGCAAAACAAATTTAAAAATTGATCCACAAACGGCAACGTAATTTGATAATTCTTTTTTTGACGTGTACATTTTGCCGCTTCCCCTTTTTAAAAAAAAAGAAATCAGCGAAAATAAAAAATGTAACTAAGGGTTTATTAAAACTTTTGATAAAAAATGTATAAAATCGTACTTCATTTAAAAAGTAAAACTTTCTTTCAAACAGGTATATTTTAAAAGTACTTTTTGTTACAAAAAATATATTTTAAATCTTCTTTTGTAAAACGGCACTTTTGTTTATGAGTACTTTATAAATATTTTTTGTATCACTTATTTTTAAAACATACTTTTGTTTTAAGGTTACCTTAAAAAACTCTGCTGCAAATATATTTTTTCTATAAAAAAGGTACTTTTGGGAAAATGTTCTTTCATTTAAAAATTTAATTTCTAAAAAAATTGTTTTTAATAAAAGTAATTTTTTGTAAAGTTACATTTTAGAAAGTTATTTTTTAGAAACGTATTATTTTACGTACTAATCTACTAAGAACTGGCTGAATTCATGCATGCACAAAAGTAAATAAACGCCACAGTAGAGGTTTATTAAAACTTACTGCTTCAAGGTGACTTTTGATAAAAAAAAAATTATTTTATAAAATACTACTTTATTTAAAATAGTAGTACTTTTTTCAAAAACCTATGGTTTGAAAATACTATTTGCTATAAAAAAATAATTTTTATGTTTTGAAAACATACTTTTGCTTAAAAAGGTACTTACTTATCTTTTAAAGTTATTTAAAAAACGTTTTGCTTTGAAAATATTTTTTTTTATAGAAAAATATACCTTTGGAAAAATTTACTTGCACTTAAAAATTTAATTTCTAAAAAAAGTACTATTCAAAAAAATTAACTTTTTAAAAGGCAATCTTTGAAATAAATTTTTGAAAAAGTACTTTTCGAAATTATTATTTTATAAAAAAGTACTTAAAAAATGTGCTTTATAGAAAAAGGTACTTTTTTAGAAACATACTTTTCTCAGAAATAAATGCAACCCTGAATAAATCAATGTTTAAGAACGAACATTTTGCATTGAACATGTAACGTGTTACCCTAATATGCACCGTATTACCATTTCAATATCATTCTTATCCTTTTTATGTGTCATTTTAAAACGACCCTGAAACGAGGCCAAATTCTTTAAAAATGCTCGTACTTGCATTTTAATGATGTCGAACGTGATCGTCGCACATATTTAAAGTGAACAAAAAAAAGCAAGATAAAGGAAATGTTTATTTTGACAATACGCGTAAATAATTATAGCTCTAAATTAGAACTATAATTGGAGTTCAGTTTGAGCTTGAGCAATTTTGCGTTTTCAAGCTAATTGCAAGAACAACAAGGCATTCGTATGTGACAAGCAACAATTAAAACTCTGACTTCGACTTCGATTTTATATTGTTGTGCACTACACTGTCTCTTTAAAATGGTTTTGATTTTACCCCAAAAATGATTTATATATTTTTTAAATTTCAATTTTAATCCTAGTCGCACGTGACCTTTTTTCTATCATAATATTTATATTGTTCCTGTTCGGGGGTTTTAAAGAAATTTTAAATAAACTTTGTCTCATTGTCTCTCAATCATTTGAGTTCAAATTTTTCTTTGTTAAAAACAAATATATATGTTTGTTTTTCTCATTTTAAGTTTAAGTGAATCAATTTCACAGATCTGATTTCCTAGCGTCCTTAAACCATATGTAACATTATATTCAATAACTACATGTTAAATATTATTATTTCCTTCACTTACCAAGAATGCTTCGTAATATAAAATTAATTTTAAGATTTTTTATGTTGTTGAAATATGGCACAATAGTGATAAACTGCATTTGAAGTAAAATATCAAAAAGGAAAATGTGAAAAGCAAATAATGTATAGAAAAATGTTTTCGATTTTAAGGATATCCTTTGCAGAAGATACAGCTTTTGCTAACACAGCAATTTGCATAGAATTGCTATGTTCATGTTCTTATTACACTGGAAAGCATAAAGGAAAAAACAAGGATCTATCAAGAGATTCTGTAAGAGAAGACAAAAAAAATAGGAATTGGTTGACTTCGTAGGTCAATCCTGAAACTTCCCGCCACTTCTTAAGTCTGAAAAAATAAATGTGTATCGAAAATAGATTTGAAAAAAAATTACGGTGCAATAAAATTCCAAAAAAAAAACACTTTAAACATACAAATGATATCTTGCAAAATGTCAAAAGTGCAAATGCAAATTTGAATTAAAATCTACTACATTTCGCTTTGGTATAAATGCAATTTCAAACGAATTTCAAGTTATGACTGATATCTGGTATTTAAGTCTAGTTTCACGCTTTAGGGCTGGCTTCATGTCACTTAACTTGCAGTAGTTAGTCACTTGTCTAGTGTTATTATTGAACATGAGAAAATGCATTAAATATTTAGAGTGTCCCATGCGAAATAGTTATTCAAATGTTTCTCCGTAATCAATATGACCGCCTTATCTTAAATTTCATCAAATCTTGTATTTTCTAAGGGACTCTACTACTATTCCTTCTTTTTTACTACTACTTTTTCTTGTAAAATTTTGTGGTAAATAAAGTAGGCTTTTCAAACTTAACAGCATATGGATTTGCTTAGTCAGGGTAAAGTTTGTGACAACAACTTCATTATCATACTTCTAGTCATCTCCGTAAATAAATACATTGTTGTAATTAACATCATTAGTTTTATATTAAAAGCAAATCACTTTAGAGTAGATTTATTTTATTTTCTTAATTGTATATGTTATTGCAATAATTTGCTAAACCACTTCATAGCTTAGATGACATGACATTTTAGTTATTGCTTTGGCTTCATAACAGATTTTGTGAAATAGAGTTGTGCAGGTTTTCGAGGTTAATGGTTTAAAGTATGTTTACGAATATGCATTGTCATCTCTATTGGAAGTGTGTAAAATTTCATGCTGATGTTTAAAATATTCTGTTTTATTTATTTTTCATTCATTGGAAACAATTACTTAATCGTGCTCGATTTCAGTATTTTCAACTCATATTGTTATTCATTCAAGAGAAAAACATATTTTATTTTAATAAATTTCTTTTGGTCACCTTTTAAGTCTACTTAGATAGAAGTACCGCATACTAAATTTCCGGGAAACACATACATAAATAAATATAAATATGTTATTTAAAGGGCACTGCTTCATATTCAATATATTTGCTGCTAAAAGGAAAAAGTGCGCTTTCCTAATGTTGAGTGCACGTTGCAGCGCTTCTGGTGGGAAGTAGACGCATTACTTTAAGCTGTGTAGACATTTTTGTAGTTATTTTATTTACTTCGCTTTTCACAATGTATGCTTAAGATTTAAGGAGAACTTTAACTGACAGTTCTTCATACAAAACTTGCCGTTAAAGCACCTGTTAGCTTATAACCCGTGGTCGGCAACCTATATCATTACATTTTTCAATTGTGTGTTATACTCTCACCACGAGCCGCTGCTGCCGGTTAAGTATTCATCTCATTTCCTCAACTTGAAATTTTAAATAACCAAAAACCAAACTTGATTTTATTATGGTCATAAGAAACTCTCAAGTTTTGTTTATAAAGAAAGACAACTAACTGTTGTTGTTGCTACGTCAATGTAATGGTGAGTAAAGAGACAGTTTTGTAGAAAATTTTCTTAAAATAATTTAAGTATATGCTTGAAAATGCTTTTGCATGTCATGGTTTTTCATGCATGACAACGCACGTTGACAAACCCAAACCTTCTGGTTTGCCCCAATAATTTTCTGAAGATAGAAAAATTAGTAAATTCTCATCACACATATGTTTTTATTGTTGGCAAAAATTTTTTCTTTGGCAACGCTGATTTTTAAAAGTATGAGATACACACAACTTGTTCTCAGCAATGCGTGTGTATACAAACATAATATAAGAGTATATTAAAAGACGCGGCGCCCTTAATTTGCCGACCACGGCTTTTAACTATACATTGTGAAAAGGGCCGTTAATAATTATTTATTTTCATTTTGAATCCCCACATTAAGTCAAAATTACGAATCGATCAAGTGGCGAGGGATCACTCTACTTAGTATGATGAATGAAATATTTACCCATGTCATTACTAAAACAATTTCAGAAAAGTTACTACAAACTCTAAGATCATAACAATTCATTAAAAATAATCGCGTATATACACTAGGGTGGCCGTTGTTTTTTAGTTTTTGATTTCTTCTACTCTCACCCCCAAATCGGTTCAGTTTTATGTAAAAAAAAAAATACAAAAAAATTTCATACCAATAAGTTGTGTTTTAGGGGGTGCGTCCGGCCTAGGAATTGGGATTTCCCAAACGTTTGCACTTCCCGGGAAACGGGAATGAAAAAATATCATTCTCAGGAATTCCCGGGAAAAGCTAAATTTCCTAAATAAGTAAATTTATAAAATTAAAGTTTGTGAAATTTCGATTGTTTTATTACTATAAGAATTCTTTTTAAGTAAAAATTAATTCATAAATTTGTAAACAATTTTAAGTGAATTCTGGCAAATAGAATATACATAGCTTTTTGTAATAAAGCTTCCAAATCATTTTATTAAGAATTGCTTCTCATTATTCTTGAAAAACTTCCAGGATGATTTTTATCGTTGAGTACAATACAAGCAAGTTACAGTAGTATACTCAGCTGCACATAGTCTGTCCAAATGTTTTTAGTTTTAATAATATTATTTCCCTCAGGGCTTTAATAATAGCATCCACTTATAATAAATTTAAGTATTGTCAATTCAGAGTTCTTACAGCTTCAATGAGCATGGAATTTTCAATACACTTTCCAACATTTGTTCATCAATTCCTGAAAAATCACATTGAGTTTGTATAATATCGAATTATATAATTACTTAAGGAAACGATTTGATTAGGATTTGCAATCCTTGATATTTATAAAAAGTATTCCACTTTCTTATGTTATAGTGATTAAAAGATAGTCATTAAGGCTGCTTCAGTCTCTAAGGCAAGTAATAATACTTTTTACGAAAATGCCTCCAGAATTTGTATTTGTGTTAAATTAAATTGTTCTAAGTGAGAAATTTTTTTAGATTCTTTAATTGAACTGTAGTGAATTTTAATCAGAAATACTTCATAGTTAGGCTCAAGTTCAGTAATTTCAATTCTTATTGAATGAAATATTTTTATTAATTAATCTGAGTTTCTAAAGAAGAGAAGAAAAATTAAACTTAGACTTTAAGCTGGGGGAAATACCGATACTTTTCTGTGCAGCCACGCACTTCATCAGCACCCTAGTCTATCTACTTGGGTAGAGATTCTTATTAACATCAGCTATTTAACTTAAATTTACAATGAAACGTAATATGAGAAACGATTGTTGTGTATACAATTGATGTACCTTTGGTAAACACATTTATAAGTATCACTATTAATTTTCTGTTTTTTCCATTTTTTAATTTTTCTATTTAGGTTTGCACGAAATTATATTACTCTACCTCAGTATGTTTAACTATTCTTACTTATCTTTTTATGATCATCACATTAATTATTTTTACTTATTCGATGTACCATCGGTACATGCATGTAAGTATTAGTGTAGTGGTCTTATGTTACTTGTTGTTGCATTCTACAGTTTTATTTTAGTTATTCCAGCCTTCTGAAACTGTGATAACCAAGTGGACAGTGATTGCCAAGTGAACATATTTTGTCACGTGCCCATGATGTATTAAGTGAGAAATTTTTTTATAATATTTCATTCAATAAGAATTGAAATTACTGAACTTGAGCCTAACTATGAAGTATTTCTGATTAAATTGTTCTATAAAAAATGTCCTTCGACATTGATAAAAAGCCTTTAAATATCAATATCAACTCAGCCAATACAATTTCAAGATAACTCAAACAATACAATTTTTGATATTAAATAAATATGAAAAAAATTTTTTATGTGAATGAAAATCAATTTGACTGTCTCTTAGGGCAATTTATAAATATGTGTTTCACAAAAGTTTATCCCCCTTATGCAAAAACGATTAGTAAATTAAAAGTTGGTTTAAAAAACGAATTTCGTATGGCAAAACCGGTTTTAATGCATGCTTTAACTTTAACAATCGTTTTTGCATAAGAGCATATATATTTATGAAATAACCTGAACTTTTAATTTCCCCTTTTCCCGGCAAAATCTAAAAAATTTCCCGGGAATATCAAGAAAACATTTTCCAAACCCTGGTCCAAAAAGTTACATTGAAAAATGGGCTTGTAGGCCAACTTTGAGGGCCGGCACCCCCTAAAAAGCAACTTATCGGTATGAAATTTTTTTACATAAAACTGATTTGGGTGTGAGAGTGGAAGAAATAAAAAAAGTCTCCATGCAATTAACGGCCACTATAATATATACTCCCACCATATTTATCGACTTTGACCAGTGTTGCCAGTTTAGATAATTTGTCCCCGAATTGGGGATTTGTTTTGGCTATTGGGGATGAAAATTTCGTGTTGGGTATCTGGGGATTTGTTGCGGATGATGACTCAGTTTAGGGGATTTTTTTTTTCCATAACTGATGTAAGCAAGAATGATTTTCAGCTAAAAAATGTACGTCTGGCAAGTCTAAAAATGTGTGTTACTATTTATAATGAATGGATTTTTATAAAGAAGAAGTATTGAGGCAGATTAACCAATAATGAACACTACCAAAACAAAAATACGTAACAAAATGCAATATGACTTGTTGGAAGCACTTCTTAGAATAAAATAATTCAATTGGTTGTGGCAAATTCAATCATTCTGCTGAAATGCTAAAGGAACGAATGCACAACG
Source organism: Tachina fera (assembly GCA_905220375.1). NCBI lineage: Eukaryota > Metazoa > Arthropoda > Insecta > Diptera > Tachinidae > Tachina > Tachina fera. Next base: position 63,449,056 of record LR999963.1, read on the forward strand.
AAATTTCTGAGGCTGATGAATCAGAAGAATTCGATTCTAAAGTTTTTGAAATGAAACCAAAATGTAGGTTGTCGAGTTGGTTGAAGAAAAATCAAAAAATTTTCTATGTTGGTTTTTAAAAGTTTTTGATTTTCTGATGTTTGTCGCACACCTAGTATGAAGTACGCAAAACCCAAAGTATGCCATCGTACCTGTCTGCAGACAAGTATGCCTGTATAATAGCTCTTTTAGGATTTCTACATTCTTCGTTGCTCTCTTTAATTTTTAAGTGTCAGGCTGTCATAACTTCAGGTCCGTAGCACTTACTTATGGTTCTCGAGAAAACAGCCTGTGATAGAGGCTGAATTTAAATCTGACATTCCGTGTGTGCCATGTTTCAAAAAAAAGAGGTAACCACTAATTACTAATGAAAAAACTGTTTGACTGTGAAACGTATTTATTAAGTTAAACAGTTTCATACATAGCTAATAGAAAATTTTATAGAATCCAACATGATTGAAAACTGTTTAAATCAATAAATACATGTCTGAATGAAACAGTTTTTCATTAATAATTAGTGGTTACGCTTTCTTTGGCACATGACACACAGATGTAAACCCGGCTTCAGACATATGTAAAGACGGATGGACAGACGGATGGACATCATGGCGAAAACAATAGGCCTCCTTTTCACCTTTAATGTACAGAATCCTTAAACAGCAAAAAAATTGGAAGGAGTTGGAAAAATACAATTGGGAATTAAATGTGGTGGTACTCAAAACTGTTTTGAGTTAAGTTTTTAGCTTTAAAGCTCTATATAGTATTATAAAGGAAACCTTATTTGATGTAAAAAATATTAAAGTTGGAATATTGCAAAGATTTGAAATTAATCCATTGTTTTTTATATCATTTCTCAGTAGTTCCACATGAGCACCATTTGTCCTTTTACTAATAAATAAATATATATGAGAACACTAATTCTAATTTATTTATGTATATATTATGTATCTAGGATTTGTTTTCTTAGTTTGTTGTATCTGATATTCCATTTAAACTGTTTTCTTTGGCACCAAGCATTGTATACTGCATTAATTCATATGGTTAATATCCCTTTTAGAGAATATTGAATTTGCAAATTAAAATATATCTTATGGTAGTACATCTTAATTAGATACTAGGGACTATTTTTGGTGGCTAAGATTTCCATACATATGCGACTTTTTAGGTTAATGTATGCAGCAAGCAAATACATATATTCCTGGCGAAATAAGAATAGTCTGTCCGCAATAGCCGCAATGGCTAGAAATCAATTTATTAAAGAATTACTTTACATCCTTCCTCTTGCCATTGCCGAGGTAAATAAGTGACCCATTTAATGAGTTTTTCTTTTATCTTCTTATTTAAGATCTAATAAAATTTATTAACTGAAAGATAAATAGTTGAGGACGCTTTGGTTAATTTTTAGAAAACATATACATAAATTCAATTAAGCCCAGTAGAATCTATCTGGAGCGATTATCAAAAGAAAGTTTATATTTCGAAACAATTCTTCAATTCATAAGCTTGCCTAAACATATTGTGCGTTGTCTAATTGTCTAATTATACAATATGGTTATTAGGGTTCCTTTTCACATTTGTTTTCGCTAAGGTGTCAATCTGTCCGTCTGTCTGTCTGTCCGTCACAGTTTACTTTTTTCGAGAACCGTAAGAGCTAGGCACCTAAAATTTGGACAGAATTTGTAGAACGTTGGCCGCTACAACAAGAAATCAAGAAATACATGAAAATTAAAGGGTGTTCCGAAATGAGCAACGAAAATTTTTAAAATCCAATGTAGTATAAATACAAACTTGTAATTTTGTAAAGTTAGTGTATTTTTATACACACAACCACAATTAACACAAAAATTAAAAAAATCTAAATTAAAGGGTGTTCTATCAGGTAATGGAATTTGACTGTATAATTTTGACAACTTATGTACCTTGGAAACCGTAAAAGGCAAACTCTCGAAATTTTCGAAGACGGTAAGACAAAAAAATCCCAAAATTATAAAATCGCGGAACCAAAAAAATCGCTAAAAACCGAAAAAAATCGTCAAAACGAAAAAAGCGCGATATTAAAAAAAATTTCCAAAACTAAACTAAATTATTTTCTATTTGTTATATAAATTTTTAAAAATCTATTAAAAATGCGATAACTAACACCACAAAATACATTCTGATAAAATTACCAGCGTCAATCATAGCCCTTGTTTTAAACGGTTCGTAACCGGTTTTGTATGTATAGTATGGATTTTCAAACCCCAAAACCGATTAAGAAAATTTTTCTCAAATGAAAAGCTTCATTACCAACATGAAACATAGTTTAATTTTTAATACAGTGTGAAACCAGTTTTTTTATATTTTGCACGGATTTTAAAAATTCTTTCTTTCAATGGAAACCTACATTATCAGCGTTAAATAAAGGCTATTTTTATCCGGTTCGGAACCGGTTTTTTATATATGAAACGGGTTTCAAACTCCGAAACCGGTTTTGAAAATTCTTTTACCAATAAAAAGCTTCATTAACCGCGTCAAACATAGTTATTTTTTTATCCGATTTTTTTATTATTTGTACGGATTTTGAAAATTTTTTTTTTCAATGGAAAGCTACAAATTTATGCTGTTTTTCATCCGGTTAGAAACCGGCTTTTTTAAATTTTTTGGAATTTCAAACTAGGGATGTAACGATACGCCGCACAGTGCCACATTTGGAGAGATGGCGGCCAAAAGTCTTAAAAAATTTTTTTTTGTGTCACCGATTTAATTTTTTTTATATAAAAGTTAACACATAGGAACCTCGAAATCCAAAAATTTAAGTTTTTATTTCGATTATTTTTCTTCGAATATGGTGATCAAAAACGCGCTTTTTTTAAGAGAAGCTGAAATTCAAAATATTTTAGAAAATTTTTGGAATTCATTGGTTTTTTTGGTGTTATATATTTTTGGAAAATTTTTTTTCTTCACACAATATCATTTCTTAACTTATAAAATAAATTAAAAATATCGTGCCATACTTTGCTCGAGTCCCAGATTTTTGGACTGCAATAAAGATCTAAAATATACCCAAATCTCGACGTTTAGTGGAGCAACGCAACTTTTTTTCTGCGAAAAACTTCGTAAAATGACTTATAGCGTGTTACCTAACTCTGGTACATGAGTTGTTATATTTGGACTGATATATTCGACCTTTTATTATAACTTTATTGTGTACCCAGGTAGCTGCATCTCATATAAAGGTTAAAATACGATAGACACATCAGGTTTTCTTGAAGCAGGCCTCTTTAATTCTCTTTTAAACCTGCCCGGTTGTTTAGACACAGACAGTTTGTGTTCAAGTTTTTAATGAGTTAGTTTTGAAGAGTTTTTTTCTTACTTTTTTTAATACATGTATTTATTTATTGTATCTTCAAATATGAACTAACAATAAGAATTGAAATCTAAATCGAGGAGAGTGTGTCCTAGCCTTAAACAAATATCGTTATTTTTTTCATGATAAAGTATGAAAAGCAAAAAAAATCGGAACTACTTCCAAAGGTTTACCACTTTCATTGCATACCAATCATTACAGGTACTGAATTTATCACAAATTGTTATAGACAACCTTTAATGCGCATACCATTAAGCTATTTGACAACCATATGTTAAAATCGTTGATGTTTCACCACCCTCTAGTCAGCCTTGAACCATATGTCACTATGTCAACACTCTTTTTCTAGCGGCAATTGCACTAGTTGAAATATCGACAACTTTCCTATTATGCGCAAGTAGAGATACGTTAGAGACAACTGTTCTAGTGTATTTCTGGTGACATTGTCAACGATTGCGTCAATAGTTTGTTTTTCTTTTTTATTATGCTCTGCAATAATGTTAAGAAAGTATATATGTACGTATGTGTTTAAGTTTGCTTCCCCAAACCCTTATAAAACTGTAGACGAGGTCACTAAAATGTATTACTAAATCTTTGGTTCAAATATATCCATATGGTCGTAAAAGAATAGTGCTAAATTCTACTGGTAGATTTTCAATGACAACACTATGTTATATGTCACCACACCTAGTCAGAAGTGCTATTGACACTGTCACTAGTAAATCACTACTATTTTACTATTGACATCGAGCGAGGAAATTATAGACTAGAGCCTCTAAAATTTACTAGTGAATCTTTGGTGGCAATGTCTCCAAGCAGTGCTACAGTCTAGTGCTAGATTTTCAATGACAAGCTAATGTTAAATGTCAATTGACTGGGGTACACCTGGTCAGTAGTACTACTAACAACAACACTAGTAAATCGCTACAATTTCACTATTCCCATTTTCTGCAGGGCAGAAATAGAACTACATACACATACACACACAGAGAGATATCAATGAATACTAAACGAATAGTATGAATGGTTTTTGCAAAACAATGTATATATGAGTTTTCAATAAAAGCGAATGAATTTATTCTGTTCTCTGGCGTGTAGTCTTCTGTTTGTGTGTGTGTGGTTCTGGTGGCTTATGGTTTTCACTGTTTAGGCCTTCAGTTTGTTTTCTTATCATTTGCTTTTGATGAAATTCTACTCTACATCTAGATGTAAATGTCGTTGGCCATACTTACATACATATGTAAGCACAAGTAGTTTGTATTGTCTTAAAACCACTTTATCCTCACCATACGGACCTGTTTTGTATTTTATTGCATAAATTTAAGACAATATAACAAAAAAATTGCACACTTGTGTCATTATTAATTTGAGATCATAAATTTTGTCAGAGAAGATAAAATTTTGATTTTTATTTTTATAATGAATAATAAATAATCTCGTAAGTTGTTGTTTATTTTATTTTCGTAGTCTGCAAAAACTATTATTTTTTATTATCATCCAATACACACACACACACACACACACACGGGCTTTTATTAATGCCTGCATGGTGTTGCCTGATAGACATATTTAGAGCGGATTTCCGTTTGATAAATTTGCAACGGAAAATGTTATTACATATATTATACATTTTCCATATGCACAATATTATATAAATATCTATGTATGTGTATGTATATGTATGTGTGTATTTGATAATTTTTAAATGAAATTTTATTACATCGTAAATCTCTAAACTAAGATGAAAGGCTAAACTAATGTGTGTAAAATATAAATTTAGAAATACTTGAGCAGAACTTTTTTTTAATGTTTCGTATTAGTAGACTTTTGGGCTGTGTGAAAGGTGATAAAAATATTAATAATTTTGTGGCTCTTACACGAAGGATTCTTTATATTATTTTTAATAATTCGTATTTATAGCAGCCATAAGTATTTGTAATTAATGGCCTGTTTCACAATAACGAAGCGAAACTTTCGACTTTCAATTTATATTGAAAACCAAAACAAAATTTTCATATTTTACTGTTGTTTTCAATATAAATTTTCAGTCGAAAGTTTCCTTTCAGTTTTCTTTCGTTATTGTGAAACAGTCTTTAAGTCTCAGCAGAAATTCTAAGTGTTAATGTAATTATTATGCCAGTTAAAACTTGTTGGTAATTTGTCATTATTATTCGATGGCTACTGCATGCCATTTGCATTAGTTTCTTTCAAAAAAAGTAATTAGTTTATTTTGTGGCTATAAAGCTTGCGGCTGAAAATAATGCCTGTTTGTTAGATACAAATTAGCTGTGTCTTTTTTAGATTACATTTTAATAATGGATTTGCCTAAAAAAAAGTTATTTTGCCAACTGTTTCCATATTATCATTATTATGTTACCATTATCTATATGTACACATGTATGTATATATTGTATGTTTATATTTTTTGTTTTAATGTAATGGGGGACCCTACAAACATTTAAAACATGCCGCAGAGTGCAAAATGGGCAATAAATCAAATAGGCATCATTTAACTTAGAACTTACATTAGATAAGTTTTTCTATCAACATCACTAAACTTTAATGAAAGTTTATCGCTAATAAATATAAAATCGTTACAACAGTAAACACACACAAAAATTAACTTCCTTAAGATGAATACGAACCAATGAAATAAATTTTAAGACTCAGAAAAAAATTTCAAATTTTAAATTTTTTAACGCACTAATAATCCCAAATTATTATTTTACTTATTCAGTAAAATAATTTTTTATTAAAAATACATAGAAATTGATTATTGAGGGTTTTAGCTGGATCCTATGCGCATTTGACTGTTGCTTATGCAGGTATTCAGGGAACCTTTACCCAAAGCTTCTTAGAACAACTAGAGTTATTATGTTATAAACTTTCATTTAAAGAAACGAGAAGCTCAACAAATGACAAAGTTGAAACAAGAACTCAATAATCAATATGGTTTTTATATTCCTACTTTACTACATTGGCTGACTTTTTTTCAGCTCTATATGTAAGAGTATATAAAGAAAATAAATGTAAATAACAACAACATCTATTCAAGAATAGAGAGTGTGCATAGGATCCAGCTAAACCCTTCAATAATATATTTCAATCTATGTTTAATAAAAAATTATTTTACTGAATAATTGAAATAATAATTTGGTATTATTAGTGCGTTAATAAATGTAAAACTTAAATTGTAACAATTCCCAATAAAAAAACACTAATCATTTTTAGTTTTATTTATTTTATTTTTAGTGCCAATTTCTTATATTCCTGGCCCAATTCAGAAAATCTTAATATTTGCCCACTTTCGTAATTCAACATGGCGTTACTTTCGGATCTCTCAGTATGTGCAAAGTTTCATAAAGATCGGACAAGTAGTCAATCTTGACATTCTGTCAGAGCGATAACTGTTTTGCAAGTTTCGTGGAATTCGTATAAGTTACATATATTTTAATATTAAACTTTCATGGGAGTGGTCCGCCCACTATTTTAAATGCAAGATTGATGTTTTTTCAGAGCTCAAGGTTCGTGCCAAGTTTTGCCAAAAACGGTTTAGTAGAAGTACATAAAATAGATCATTAAAAATTAATGGGCGTATCTGGGCCCACTTTTATAGATCTAAGATTGAGTATTTTTTAACCTTAGGGTGTTTGCCAAGTTTCGTAAAAATTGGCAAAGTAAAATCGTGAGAAATAAAATATTAAAATTTCGTAAATATCGGTATGGTACACTGAGAGAAAAACTATTCGTAACGGCAATGAAACCGTTACATTATATTATTACATTATATTATTATTATATTATCATTAATGGAATGAAACCATTCTACTGCTTAATATTTTACATTTTCTAGTATCATTTATGTTACGAAATAATTTTCATTCGGGTAATGAAAAACTTAAATACATGTTTTTATGATGAATTCATACAAAAAAATATTTTAAATTGATTAGGTGGCATAAAATAATTACAAATTATCAAACCACAATTGCAATTATCTATAGTTACGGAAATTATAGTTTGGTTGCAAGTTTAATGAAATATTTTGCTACTGGCTATTTTTAGCTTCGAAATTGTGTCATTACGAAAACCCACGATGTGCATTGTGCATTAAGCTTTGCAGCCACCAAATCAGTATAAGATCATAAAATCGAAGAAGTATTCCCGTTCACCTTTTTGACAATGGGAAGTAACAAACATTATAAAAAGTGCAATACTAAGGTTTTTTCAAAGCTCAAGGTATGTGCCAAGTTTCGTAAAAATTGCTTAAGTGAAAGTGTATGAAATATTATATTAAATAATAATAGGCCACGCTCACTTTTGGAATGCAAGATTATGTTGTTTTAGGATTTTAGGGTGTGCGCGCAAGCGATATCAACTCGTGGTTGTTGCTTTTACCAAAAAGTTGCAATAATCGACCTCTAAGAACTGCATACCAAACAAACTATAATTTAACATAAAACAATGTATTACTAATAGTTAAAAATTAAATATTCCTACACGTTTTTATAAAATAATATGTTATACATGATTTTAAACTTAAAACCAATGCCCCATTTCTGTAACTTGTGAGTAGTTCTCGCATCGAGAAAAACTAAAAAATTATATTGGTTGTCCTATTTACCCAGGTTTGCTCACATAAAAACTTATATAAACCTACAAAAATATCAACAAATACGAGGCACAGTCTTCATATTTGTATATTTCAGTTCCACTCATTTTAATTTTTTTTATAACCACAATCTTGCTTGAGGAAAAGAGTATTGAATTCATTAAATCTGAGAGAAAAGCGTTCAAGAAATTTATTATTTGAGATGTTGTTATTGAAAACTGCTTTAAATTTACTAAAAGAGAACAAGTTGTGCTAATCGAGATTCATTTTTGAAAAAGTTGCATATATAAGGACCGCAATGTAAAACTAAATATCTGTTGAGCTAATCGGGGTGTTGCAACAACCGGTGGTTGGGCAAATAAAGCAATCGGATAAATAAAATATCACAAAATCAGAGAAGAAATACTGAGCGTATTTCTGCCCTCTCAGACAAAAATAAATGTCATTTAAAACTTGGTTTTAAAAGTACTGAGTTATGAAGTAACAAACACATAAAAAATACGCACGAATTGTTAACATTCTTCTCCTTGCTTGAAGTCGTTTAAAAAGAATTTTAAAGTCAATTAAAATAATTTAAAAAATCGTTTAATCATCACTTTAGATAACGAGCTTATTCGATTAAGTTTCTTCAGTTTGAGATTATATCATTCGATATCCAATCATATTATTACATTGTTCGATGGCGAATGCCATAATCTCAAACTGAAAAAACGTGATCGAATCAGCTCGCTATCGGAAGCGACGATTAGACCCCTAAATTTTTCTTTACTGAAAACGGTCCGATTGAATTTTTTTTTGAGAATTAATTTAATGGAAATAAAACTGGACAAACATCCTTACAAACATCCTTACATCCACGAACGTACAACTAGTCACGTAAAAATAAATGTTCGTATTATAACATACGAGAACCTACTGTGCGAAATAAAATTTCAGATTATGGCATACTTATAACTCTACATACAGTTGTCCGTTAACAAAATTTTTAATATGAGTACATGCAAATGTTCGTTTAAAAAAACTTAAGTAAATTAAAAAGCGCCAATGGATAAATTATGAGATGCAATTGTTTTAAATTTATTTCATTTAAGACACATAAAAAAAGTTACTACGTTTGAACGAATGTTACAAATGAATGAATTTTTTCGGTCCCTCAGCTCCCTTTATATTGTTTTTTATCTTCTTCACTTCACATAAATAAAAGAATAATCCCGATTCCATATTTACAGTTGTAAATTTTAAATATATTTTATAATTATAATGAAAGTTGTACATCTATTGTGAATTTATTGCACTAGTCAAAGTATTATGCAAGCTTAAAACTATTGTGAATTTTGTGGCAAATTACGATACGCTTAATGCCACCGCGTTCATGCGATTGATTGTATTAATTTTTTAGACCTTATTCTTGGCTATTAGTAATACTTAATTGTCTTAGAGAGCGGACAGACAAGCTCCAATTTTTTGGTACTATATTGACTTGACGTCAATGTTGACACTTAGAATAAGGGTGATTATGACAGTATAACATAACACCTTATTATTATTATTGTTTCAGTTAATAGTCCTTGAGTTTAAAGTCAATAAAACAAAATATAGTTTGCTCACTTCCAAAAATGTAGTTATGCATTTTAGAGAGTTGCAAGAGTTCATATGAATATTATTATTTTATTGTATGTATAGTAATTTTTGTTTGTTCATCTTTTCTTATGTTGTTAAAGAAGTATTTAGATTTTATGATTTCACTTTTTATGTTTTGTTTGTTAAAATAAATAAACTTTAAAGTTATTATTATTGAAATTATACAACTTTGTGTTGAGAGGGATTTGTTACAATCCCGGGAAATTGAACAATGAAAACCGTTTTTCAGGAGAACAAAAAATTTAAAGAAAATAGAAACTCTATTGATTTTGTAAGCTTTTATGAAACTAAGACCTTACACTATTAATTTGCAATAAATTTTTATGTTTATTTACAGGATTTATTATGGAAATTATGTGCGTGCATTTTCAAGGATTTGCGGTAAGTTTTCACATACTCATGTGTGTATTTATTTTTAATATTTTTTCTTTTATTTACGCTTTAAATACTATTATTTATTGTTTGAAATCGAAAATGAAAATTTAATTTAATTTTATTAAAAATATTATTGATTTAACTGTGGAGTGGCCAAAAAGTATATAATTTTTTTTTGCAAAACATTGACATGCATAATGTTTTATTGTGAACTTACTTTTTTTTAAATTTTTCATTTCACTATATTAAGGTGTTGTTGTTGTGTCTATGGTCATATTATTTTTATTTAATTTCATCCAAAATAATATTAAGTGCAATAATGTACTGTCAGGGCTGTTATACGAATATTTGCGCCTATTTGTATTCAATGAATGTGAGTTTGTCGCTTTTTGTGTGGATGCTAATGTTAAAGTAAAATTTTTATTTAAATTTAATTTTAACCAATAGATTTTTATGACAATACACCAGCCAAAGGGAAAATAAAATATATTAATTGAAATACGTGGGAGGCAGGATAATATAAAATTAAATAGTTTGATGTATTTGCACGTTCATGAAGAATATAATAAATATATGTATCTGTTTAAAATTTTCCTTAAATCCATAATTGACTAAAAAGTTTATGTTTTTGATACAAAATGCTTATTATTGACGTCAATAATAATAACACGTTCAAAGCAAAATAAACAATTTTAGGTGTACTCTAGGTGTACTTTAAAAAAGGGCAGCTTATCTAGGAAGTTTATATGAAAAGTACTAAAAACAATTTTTAAGCGCACTAATAATCCCAAATTATTATTTTACTTATTAATTAAACATTTTTTTTATTAAAAATACATTGAAATTGATTATTGAGGGGCTTTGATGGATCCCATGCGCATTTCATTGTTGCAGATCATCAGGGAACCTCAGACCATCAATAGACTTTAACCACATATTTTGAACAGTCATAAACTTCTCATCTTATGCACAAACTTTCCAAAACTAGAGAATTCACACATAACAATAGTTTTAAAAATCACAAAAGAAAAATAAAAACAAAACTCATCAAAAAATTTTTATTCGGTATGAATCTTTTTTATTTTTTACTCCATCATGCAATTAGAAATTCATCGAATAACATAAAAGGTATTTATAAGGCAAAATGAAAAATTAAATAAAATGCGCTATACATCGTTTGTCTTTCATACAAAAAATTAAATTAAATGGGCTATGTACCTTCCATTTTTCATTCAAAAAATTAAATGGGCTATACATATTCCATTTTTCATAAAAAAATTAAAGGGGCTATAAATTCTCCTTTTTTCAATAAAAAAATTAAATGGGCTATACGTCGTCCATTTTTCATACAAAAACAAAATGGGCTATACATTGTCCATTTTTCTTATAAAAATTAAAAGGCTATACTTCATCCATTTTTCATTGAAATGAGCAATATATTGTCCATTTTTCATATAAAAAAAAATAAATAAATATTAAATAAAAATAAAAAAAATCGTAAATTTTTCATATAAAAATTAAATGGGCTATACATGGTTAATTTTTCATACAAACAATTAAATGGGCTATTATACATTATCCATTTTTCATATAAAAAATTAATTAAATGGTCCATAAATCGTCTATTTTTGTACAAAAAAAGTTAAGTTCGCTATACATTTTCCATTTTTAATACAGAAACGAAATGGGCGATATATCTTCCGTTTTTCATGGACGTACATCGTCCATTCCTCATTCAAAATATTAAATAGGCTATACATCGTCAATTTTTCATATAAAAAATATAATCAAAATATAATTAAATAAATTTCACATAATTCTAATATGAAAGTACATATGTATGTACATCGAATAATAAATTTCTTTAATGTATAATATTTAATTTAATTTTCAAATTTCACACATAAATAAATATTAATTTGCAGATGTAAGGCTGCGTAATTTTCTCCCAAATTATAAATTTAATTGTTTTTTAAAACCTGAGTGCGCCCAATGCTTAAGTTTCATAAAAACATTTCTTGAATAAAGCTTTTATTTAAATTACAGTATATTTTTAGCATATTTTTGACGAAGTGCTAAAACGTAGGCGGCCCTTAAATTAAAGCGTATGCAAATATTTTGTATTTGTAAGTAAAAGCAATAAATAGTCCTTAAAACGTCTAATAAAAACGTTCAAGTGCGTATCTAGTCTTCTTTCAATTAAATTCTCACTTCACTGCAAAATTAAATATTAATTTTTAAATTTTATCCATACAATTATTTAAGTGTGCGTGCGTATGTGTGTGTGTGTATGTGTGTCAGTTATTTTCGGAAGCAATTTGTTAAATTTACATTTACATCCTTTATCATATTTTCAATTGCTTTACTACGCTCGCTGGCAGTTTATTAAATTAAACGTTTGTGAGTGTGTGTATGAGTGTACGTGAAAATATTTGCATCACCCACATAGAGAATAGTGGGAGTAAAGATGTTCATATGTATATTGCTGTTGGCACTGTTGTTAATAGTTAGTAAACCTGCCAATAATTATGAACAATAAGCACCAGCAGGGCAATAGCAGCAGCTGCAAAAAAAAAAACAACCACAACAACTACAAGTCTATTAAATATCAAAGTTCGTGTTGTTTGAGTTGTTAATTTTGCCTAAACACTATAAAACGTTACATTTTATTATTCATTTATTCATACAATTTTATTGTTGTTAAGCCTTTTTTTAGGATCCAACAGGGCCACTGCACAGAAGATGAAAAAAAAAGAACAATTAAGGTGTCTGCTCAAATATTGTGGGTATTTGTGAAAAGTTATTCTGTCGAATTTTTTTTTCAATAATAAAATTGTTGCTGTCAGTTTATTGCCTTACGAAGAGTTTTCGTATTTTTTAAGGCTTTAATTTAATTTGGCATTCTAATTAGGAAGATAGAGTTAAAAAAAATAATTTTTTTATTTTACATTATGTTGGATTTGGCCCACAATAATAATCACGAAAGCTTTTTGGATGAACATATGTATCCACGTAAAACAAAATGTTAAAATTTAGAACCCTAGACACAAACCGTCATGTTTAAAAGAGCTAAATCTTGAACAGGTTTTGGTGCTTTTTGAAAATTCGCACTTACAAGGGGTAAAATCGTTCTCGGATTTGGTACTTTTTTTGTTATTAAGGTACATATATAAAAGTAATTTAATATGACTTCGTACCGCGCTGTAGAATCTAACAGCATGTTTGTGTAAGACGTTGACGATGGAAATCTTGACGTTTCTGTAATAGATTAAAGAAAATTTTTACAAGTTTCCCTTAATCTATTACAAAAGCGCCACAAAAGAGGGCTAAAGTTAATAAAGTGTATGTTTTATCGAATGGCCTAGAAAATGTACCAAAAAGGGTAAGCATGGGAAACATTTCAGAAAATTTTAAACTCTACTGAATTCATATAATTGAAATATTTAAAATTCAAAATACCCGCATTCGATTGCGAGCGAGTTGTTACTCGAATGTGCGAGTTATGTAACTTTTGGGATTTTCTCATTCGATTTCGAATAACACATGAAATTTCTAATGACAGAATTTGTCAAACTACATACATTCGAATGCAACCGTTCGTATTTTTACTCGCAAGCAAAAAGGCATTCGAAATGACGTTTAACATAGAAAAAGCGAAGTAAAAGAAAATATATGTATGCTCAATACGCGTATTTAACTTATTTATTTATAAATCAATGTATGCACAAATGTACGTATAAAAATACAAATACAAAGAAGTTCTAATTGAATTTAAATATAGCTGATTGGCAAATAATATTTTGCCCAACAGTTGTCAGGGAAAATAAAAAAATCAACAAACACTGGGAGCATCTAAATAAGAAATTAACTGTTTCTGGTCAACCAACAGAAGAATCGAAAATGTGGCTTTTGTGTACGCTATTCTCTAACTTTACACTAATTAATTATTGTTAAGCTATTAATTAAATAAAAATGAAAATAACATTTATTTATATTCGTTTCTTTTCTTCTGCATATACGTGTGTATGTACTCGTACGTACATACTAGTGATGCACGAATATTCGTATTCGTATTCAAATTGTCGAATATTCGGCTATTTTCAGACGAATACGAATATTTTTCCAAGGAAATTAAGTAAATAAATGCATAAATCTTAAACGAAATTTAAATAAATGACTAAAAATTTTAGTTTGTACAAACACATTAATTTTTTTTATAGAAATTTGTGCTTTGTATCATTTTCAAATATTATTTAATGACGATCATTAAAACTTTGCTATTTTTTATTAACTTTAAAGTACGCCAACAAGAGTGTGTAGTCCTTTTTCATAACTAATAATAATTAATAATAATTTTTTAATATTTCATATTGCAGGCGTAAATAGAACCCCAATTTAATGTCTATAGATTTCTCGTATAATATTCGTATTAGCGAATACCGTTTCGTTTCGTATTCGTATTCGCGAATAGCAAAAATTGACATTCTTAATATCAGTAGTACATATGATTGATTTTGCACATATACATATTTGCATAATTTATTCAGTGTTGTGAAATGAATTTATTTCCCTTTTTCCAAACACTGAAACATAAACTCGATTTGCTTGGTATCGGATGACATCATCGGAAAATCTCTTGCTATCGGAATTAATTTCTATTCGAATGTAATTTTGATCAGGAGTGCAGGAATTAGGCCCCTGATATAGTATTTTCTTGAACATAGGCATTAAAGGAGTACCTTGGATATTAATTTGGTACCTTTGAAAAAACACTTCCAAAAATTAACTTTTCGAAAAAATTTGTTTTTGTTTTTTAAATTTATTTCTAATATTATTTTTGGAAACCGCACTTTTTTGAAGAATTTTTTCACTGGAAATAGTACTTTTAGAATAAGATACTTTTTGAAAAAGGTACTTCTCGAAAAAAAAATAATTTTCTTATATTAATTTTGGAAACTATTTTTTTTGAAGGGTGCTTTTGGGATATGATACTTTTTTGCGAATATAATTTTTTAAAACAATAATTTTTAAAAAGGTCCTATGGGATATGAAAACTTTTGTATAATGCACTTGTTGGAGGATGTACCTTTGGAATGGTATTTTTTTAAAATAGTACTCTTTTATAAAAAAAATACTTTTTAAAAAATATATTTAATTTGAAATGTGCTTTAAGAATAATGCCCTTCTTCAAAATGTAATTTTTAAAAAAAATTACTTATTTAAGAAGAGTTATTTTAAACATAAATAAAAAACCTTATTGAAAGAAGTAATTTTCAGATGAGATATTTTTGGAAACGGTACTTTATTGAAGAAGGTTCTTTTTTTAAAAAGCTACTTTTTGGAAAAGTACTTTTTTAAGAAAGTTCTTACTGGAAATACTATTTCCATTTAAAAAAAAATAGTTTTAGAAAAAGTACTTTTTCAAAAAAAATTACTTTTAGGTAAAAGTACTTTTTGGAAAAAGTATTTTTTGATCTCGTTAGATCTTGTGCCATTGATTTAATAAAATAAAATGTATGATATTAGCAAATTTTTTTAAGCGGCCCACCGACTTGCAATATAATTGTGCAATTTTTCGTGTTGTAAAATAATATCGAAGGTGGCACAATATATTCGCAAATATCAAAAGACTTTTGATTTTTGTTGTACGATCAAGACAATTGTGCAATGTGGTGGCAGCGTTGTTTACTTTTTCAATGCCAAGAAAATTGGGCAATCTTTTCTTTATTGCATAGTATAGGTCAAAGCAACAATAATATATACAACAACATATGCAAAAATATTGTATAATAGGTAGGCCGCCTTAAGCCTTGATAAAAATTTATATTTTTGTATACTTTGTACCTGAAGTCATTTAAGGGCAAACAATTCATCAGGAGCTTGCGTGAATAAAAATCATAAAAATAAACATGATTTTTTGCTTATTTTCTTGGCTAAGCACCGTTTGTATGCATTTCGATCTTTCTTCGGTATTTTTTATATAAAAAAACATGTTAATTAATTATTAATTAATAATTACTTTGTCAGGGGAAACCCGTCTCCCCACTCCTATTATCCCGTTTGTTCTAATAGTTACCCGCGTCAATTTTTGTGTGTCTCACTATTGTAGTTCTGCAGATATAGCAAAAATAATCTTTTCTCTGTATAGGTGATAATCGTTTCCTTCCTCCTATACCGCCAAGATTTTGTTGAAACACGCAGTTTGTTGTAAGAGTGATCCATATACAATTTAGTGAGCCTCTCATTATTGTAGTTTTGCATACATAAATTGATGCGTAAAAAGGGCCTTTGGCACTACTGTGTAATGTAGCTTTGGCACTTGGAACCATATCAATTGATATATACAAACATGTAATGCTTTCTCTGTAGGTTTTTTTCTAGTTCGCTATGCTGTAACCGAACCTTGTGTGACCTCCACTAGTAGCAATTTTTTCCTTTCTGCTCACACTTAAAACCTTTTGTGTGATTTAAAAGCAAATTAACTTGAGAACCTCTCATGATTTATATACAGTTTAGATAATGCAGGACACCTGGAGTTATATACTAAGGCTTTAAATGATATTGGTAGATATCAGATATACATACATGTCGTTACCTTAATATAGAAAGGGCTTAAGTTTAATTTTTTTCAAATCGAGATTTTTGCATTTTTCCATAAATTAGATTTTCTTCTATCGAAATATGCAAAAAACTAGATTTAAAAAAAAATAATGAGTTAGGGCTTTTCTACCTTGGACTGTATAATGGACACTGAAGTAACACGCCATTGCTTAATTATTCTAGCTTGTGTGTATGTGTGTGTTTGTGTGTGTGTGTGTTTTGTGTTGTGTGCGCTGGCATAATTACAACCAAAAATAAATATTTTATCGAATATCACTCCACTGACAACATAGATAAATCATTATTTTGTTTCATAATTTAAAGAAATAAGATACCATCGTGTAAAATTAGGTTAGATGATACAAATGATATTATACCATAAATTGTTTTAGGAAAATTAAAACAAACAAAAAACATGCACACCACAATTTTGCAAATGGTCATTAAATGAAGATGTTTGTCAGGCTTGTTTTATAATCTATCATATTCCTTAGTAAAAAGTAAAAAAAAAACAAATTATCAGAAATTATTTTTAAAACAGAAATAGATGTAATTACTTCACAGATAAATTTTGATTGAGTAATAAAGAAACTTTTCTTATTGCCTAAATCCATTCGTTTGTAACTTACCTTTCCCAAGATAGACGCCTGGGAGCATCTTCTCCCCATGGCTGTGGAGCTTTTAAAGCTGTTGTTGTCGTTGCACTTGTATGATGATGCTGCTGCTGCTGGTGATGATGATGGTGTTGGGATTTTGACAAAACACTACTGCTGGATTGATGCAATAATTTAGCTAAACGTCGTGTTATTGCTGTATTTGTAGAGACATTTGTGGCAGACGTTGATGCTGTTGAAAAACCGGATGTTGCACAAGTGGCAGAATTGTTGGCATCATTATGACTACCGGCAAAACTAGTGCCAGCGGTGCTAAC
Source organism: Tachina fera (assembly GCA_905220375.1). Taxonomy (NCBI): domain Eukaryota; kingdom Metazoa; phylum Arthropoda; class Insecta; order Diptera; family Tachinidae; genus Tachina; species Tachina fera. Next base: position 63,466,600 of record LR999963.1, read on the forward strand.
TCCAAAGCCTGTAATTTGACAGCCACTATCCAAAGTGGGTGTATTATCACCTGAACGACGTGTATTGTTATCTGATGTAGATGTCGATGAACCGCCACTGCCTCCGCCTCCACCACCTCCTCCGCCACGGCCGCTTACATCACCTCCACTGCTAAATATCGTTGCGGCTGTGCGTTGTTTTTTCGACGCCAAGCGATAGGCACGTGCTGCCACCACATGCGGTGCGGGTATTCTAAATAGAAAACAGAGGAATACATTTTGAATTTATCACTTATATGTATACATTCATTAATATAAAGTATTCAAAATAAGTTCGAATAACTTTATTAGCAGATTTGAACCTATTACAAGAGTGGTTGCTCCTTATTATAGTGAATAAGTTAGAAAATCCTAAAACAAATCTTGCATTATCGGTAAAGGATATATTAGGAACTTTTATATAAAATCATGCGAGTACTATTTCAATTTTTTTGTGGCTAAGAAAAAATTGGTAGTTTAGGAGGGGAAGTATGCTAGATAATAGTAATAATAACTGTTTGAAGTCTTTTTTTTTTTAAAACTTGTGAAATAATTCACTAAGAATTCATGAAGGGTTTAAGGTAATTGAAGAAGAAAAAAATGTCCCACCGATTTTTTAAAATTTATGAACAAATATATCTAAAGCAATATGATTTCTTTAACTATGCTAAAGAAGTGCATTCATAATTTAATCAAAAAAATTTAGTTGCTGCAAAAGATTATATATATGAATATGCATATTATATTAATTTACTGAAAAATTAGGCCAAACGTAAACTACTTTTCTATTTTAATAAGAAATAATTCAATGAAAAAATTTGATTTTTAAAATAGATATTTTCAAAAATTCATTCAAAACAAATTTTTTTGTGAATTTTTCTAAATGAAAATGAAAATGGATATGATAAGAATAAATTTTTTTTATATAATTTAGTGACCAAATTAATTATAATTTACTACATATAACTAAAAATTTTGTATAATTTTAAATAATAAGAACTAAATTCAGTAAAGTGCGCCTTTGACTCGCACACGAAGTGATCCGTATACGAACTTAAGTCTATATAAATGACATAAGGACATTTAAAAAAAAACTTAAGCACCCGGTAAACTTTTAAATTTGTTTGAACTTTTTTTAGTTTGGGCGCTTTTTTTAGTTTTAGCGATTTTTTCAGTTTTGGCATATGGTTTTAGTTTTACCGTTTTTTTGTTCTTATGGTGATTTTTTCGGTTTCTGGCGCTTTATTATTGTTTGGGCTTTCTTTTAATTTTGGCATTTTATTTTTTTTAGCGCTTTTTTTCTCTTTTTTCTTTTTTCGTTAAGGAAATTTTATTTGAATTTTGGTATTTTTTAGTTTTAGTGTTTTTGAAAATTTCAAGATAGAATAACCTTTAATTTTGATATATTAAAATTTCAGTGTTAATTGCTCTAGCTTATCAAGTGTCTACAATCGAGCCTTATTTTCGATTTTATCGTAAGCGACAAAAATTGAATTTTCAGGAGAAGGATTTTTTAAAATATTAAAATGTTAATCAGAAATAATTTCTTATTCGAGCTTAAGTTCAGTAATTTCAATTCTTATTGAATGAAATATTTTTATTAATTAATGTGAGTTTTTAAAGAAGAGAAGAAAAATTAAAAATAAACTAGACTTAGACTAAAGTAGCTGGGGGAAATATTGATATTTTTCTCTGCAGCCACTCACTTCATCAGCATCTTAGTCTATCTACACTCTAAAACACTTTTGTTGAAAATTAGGTCAATAATAGTAGGCAACACTTTGCAGACCACTTTCGACTTAAAATTACACAACTATATTTTTAAACCTTTTGTTGATTTTTAGGCACAATATGTTTAATTTTGAATAAAATATGTTTAATCACTCATGAAAATAAATAAATTTTATTTACGCCCTTTTCAATAAAACTGCAAACATACACCAAACACCTGGTCAGAATATCGGTACACAAATTATTTTTAAAAACACTGTTTTTATTAGAAATACTCCGTGAAATGCACTTAATCATTATTATAATTGGTAAACACCTTGAATTTTAAATACGCATAAATGCATAATCATTTACATGTATGTAAATGAGAGAGTCCAGTTTCACAATATTTACTATTCACTATTTACATGAAAAAAAACATACTACGAGTATTTTTATTGACATATAAACTGCTTTAAGTTTAATTTTAATTAACTTAATAAAAAATATGGCGTGCTGCTCTTGCAACTTGTACGATTTTTACTTCTACTTTTTTTGTTAAACATATTTCTGGTGTTTTAATTTTCAACATTTTGACGATATTTAGACATATCTGGCTGTATTTTAAGTACAATTTACTTAAAAATAAACCTTTTTAGCAGTAGATTCCAATTTTTGTGTAAAAGAGGACAAATTTTGTTTATTTTATATAAATAACAACAAAATCGATATAAATTTAAACATTAAGAACAACAAATTAGACAACATATGATCCTAAATTTGAGCCAATGTTTTGGAGTGTACTTTGGTAGAGTTTGTTATTAACATCAGCTATTTAACATAAATTCTTATGAAACGGATTATGAGAAATGATTGTTATGTAAACAATTGTATATGCAGTTACGTAGCTCTTACTTTTCTCGAGAAAACATCCTAAGACAGGCAGACGGATGGACATCCTAGCGGAAACAATTTTGTTGCTTTTCACCTTTGGTCAACGGAACCCTTAAAAAATAGCCTTTTATGAAAACCGATTATTTATTTTTCAAAAAATTAAGTTAAAAAAATATGTCACTTAAGAGTTTTTGGAAGTTATGGCTCGATATCTGTAGTTTTCTTGAATAAGCGTCTAAAAACCATATTTTTTAGGAGAGCCGAAACACTGTATTTTTAATACTCTCTTTATTTTTAATACTCTGTGCGATTTTTATCAAACTTTTTTGACAGTCATGTAAACATATGTGGTAAGTGGTAAGAAGTTTGTGTGTAAATTTCAGGCAAAATTTTCTGAAAAGAAATAGAGTAACATACTAAAGAATAATTAAAACAACAATTCACTAAGCACACTTAAAGCTTATGTCGATAAATTGCCATCACGCAAATGTAATTTGATTTAGTGCATTAGAGCTGAAATAAATTTTGAATTAATTGCGTTGTTTTTAGAAAAAAAATTCGCAATTGGTCCATTTTATTAGCAAAGTTTTTTGTCCATATAAAAGAGCATATAAAATAATGTAATTTCGCAACAATTACTTAAAAAAGAAACTCAGATATTGTCCCCACCATGTCAAACTATCCAATATGCAAAATTCATTTTTTACATTCGTTATATTGGTACCCTAATTTAAACGATATGCCTCGTTGCAAAATGGTAAAATTCTCATAGACGATAACTCAGTAAGAAATATTTTAAGCCTGAACTCAGGGAAAAGTATAAGTTTAAAAATAAGAACGCGTCACATTAATTCAATAATTTTCAATATAATAGAAAATATATATTGAGATACTTAAAAATAAATAAAATTAATAAATAAATACTAAGGGTTTTCATGAGACTGTTCAAAAGTCTCGCAAACTGTGTAATTGTGTATTTTTACACTCTCGTAAATAAAATGTCAAAAATTTTATAGAAATTTATTTACACAAACCCGTTAAGTTTGCCCAATAATTTTGACTCGTAAACTTAAGCTGTGCATTTTGAAAACATAATTTTGAAAACATAAATTTCTTGCTTGTTTGGACTTCTTTAGGCACTTTTAGACGCACACACACACTTTTTTATTTTTATACAAATATATAAATATGTTTTTAAATTGAAAATTGCTTTACATTTTATTTTTAAGAAATTTATTATTCGACATATTGTCATAATTATATTTTAATTTGAAATTTATTTGCTTTATTTTATTATTATATATTTATTTAATTATTTTTTTTGTCGTTTGTTTTAAATTTACATAAGTTGTTTGCACAAAAGGTTAAAAGGGGATTCATGAAACAAGTCTCGCAAGTTTGCCCAATTGCACAAATGGCAGTTTTTAGAGTTCTCATGAAAACCCTTACTGTAAATTAATATTTTTCCATATTCAAACAGGAAATTTCAATATAACTAAACTTTTGTTAATGTTTTTTTTTATTAATTCAATATGGTTTTATTGATTTTTAGCTGCTTTTTCCGTGTGTGTGGCACTTTTAGGAACAAGCGAAATTTAAATTCACAATTGAAAAGTACAAATTTGCATATTGGGTAGTTTGGCACAGCGTTTGAAAGTGCTTGCATTTTTTTATTTCATTAGAACGACTGTCAACTGTGCTGTTAAACGAAAAGAAAAAGTTAACTTTACTGTTGCTGTTCTGTGAAGATCTTCGCAGCTAAAGCCAAGGGAACTACAACATCAAGCAAAATTCGACTGTTGGTGTTGCTGTCGCTTTGTTTTAGCTAAGTCAAACAATTAAGTACAACAACAGCAAACCAACGATGATTTGTAGCTAGGGCAGTTATAGCATAAAAAGGATCACGAACTCTTGAAGCTGTGATTTTGAAATTTTTAAGTTAAAGCAACAGAACAGTCAGTCATCAGCAGTGTGTAATGTAGCTGTGCTGTGACTTAACTGTAAACGATTTAAGAGCCACGCAGACTATTACACATATATAAAGACTTTCATCACACTTTACGAGGAATAAATCTAAAAACATTTCTTTTGACTGTCAAAAACTCTAACGTAAAGTGAAATTTTGTGTTCACACAAGACAAAGATATATACCATAAAAGATGGCACGGTAACGGCGTCCAAACAGACGACTTGTTAGTTTGGATTTCGTAATAATGCAACTCTGATCAGATGAAAATTATTATTGTTTAGAAAAATGTCTAAAAATGGCCAAGTATTATGGGATGTCATATTTTTATCGTATTATTTACCATTTGTTATGACATTTTTTATTCACAATATCGCACTTGCACGTATTATTTAAAATTTTGACATGTATTAATACAAAGTATAATAGTCTGAGTGGCCATTTACTGTTTTTTTTTGTAAACGAGTGCGTATGAGTAATATTGATAAAGAATTATGTATTAAGCATACGTATGCTTAAAGTTATCTCCATTTTAAATTTAAAAAATTTACAAAAAAAATTAATTTGTTTGAATTTTTTATTAGTTTTTGACATAAGAAATGAAGCTCAGAGTAGGGATTTTTTTGAGCTGGTGCAAAGGATAATACCAACAATGCTGTGGGAGACAATTTCACTACTCATTCTTATTATTCGAAAGTTTAAGTCGACTAGTAGTTTCTGGAGGACGTTCCTATTAGAATGGCAATATAACTACATAGAAAGGGTGGCCATTAATATTAAAAAGAGAAATATAAGTAAAAATAAAAAATAAACTGTAAGCGGATTTACATATTTTTAAACTAAAAATAGATATTAACTTGCCCTAATTGTTTGGAGTGATTTCCCTACAAATTTCTAGGCAAATCGAATGCCGAGTTTGTGTAAACAGGAGGTTAATTACAAATTTCAATTACTATTGCATATATTACTATGCTAAGCACAGATTGTGTTAATAATACTCGTACTTAAATATTTAAGCACTTAAAAACTTGCTTTTAAACTAAGAAAAATAATTCTTGAGTATTTACCTTAACAAAACCGAACCATCAGCGGCATAACATTCGAAGTCTGTGCTGTCTGTGCTGACATTTATGGTGCCGGTGTATGATGAGACCATCGCATTGTCTGCTGCACCACTGCCGCCAGCTGACGGCAGCGTTGTTGTAGTACCCGCCGAGCCGTGTGGTGTGCTGCCCGATGATTTCCTTCGATAGACAAAAGTGCCATCATCCTTGGGCAAATTGAGTGATTTAATACTCGAGGTATTATTGTTGTTGCTAAAATTGCTGTTGTTGTTGTTATTGTTCCAAACTGTTTGTTGCTGCGATGTTGGGGTAGTCGTTGTTGTGTTGCGTGATAAAAGAGACCAGCGGTTGCCGCTGCTGCTGCTTGTGCAGGTTTTTATTGCCGAGGATGTGCCTGAAAGATTGTTGAATGTTGGAGTTGAAAAAAAGTAAAGAAGAAGGAAAAAAGAGAAAACGAAAGTGCCAGAATTTATTTAAAATGTTATTCAATTGTTCAGCCTGATAACGGTTGGCGTATTTTGACTACGCCTAATACTATTTACTTTAAAGAAAAATCTTGCATTGTTCTTTAATCTAGTACTGGGCGTAGCCACATCACCCCAACTGCAATCAGTCTGATTATTTGAAGTTATATAAATCATTTCGTTTATATTTTTGTTATTAATGCTTTTGCACCCCACTTTAATTTATGGCACAATGGGGCCTATTTTAAACTTAAGAGTTCACAACAAGTGTATACAGCTTTTGCTCAATCAGTCATTACACGAGATTTCTCAATTAGGCATCAGTGCTGTTGAGATGGTTTTTGATTTTATTTCTTAAAGGTCTTTCATATCTCTCTTTCTATCTTTCCTATTTATTATTTATTTGTATTTAATTACAAATAATTTCAATGTGTTTATACTCTCAACGACATTCTGATATACCGGATTCATCACTTATACCTCGAACTACAGTCAATTCTTGTTAATTAGAAATTCAAGGCAGCAGAGAATAAGTTCAAATAATCGACAGTTCATATTAACAAGAGTTTAAATTATCCAAAGGAAAATATAAAAAATTCTAATTATTAAGAGTTTGATTAAAAAAAACCATTTGTTACTTTTATAATACCAATCATAATTGATTGACTAAACTTTTTCCATTGCTATAATGCTTGATAAATTGTGCTCTATTATTATTCTAAATAAAAAATTTTAATAATTAGCAGGCCTGATAAATTAATTTTCCTTCTATTTTAATAATTTAGAAATATTTTTTTTAATGTGCTGAAGACACGGCATTCAATTCGATGATTTTATATTGTATAAAAAAGTAACGCGTATTTTCTAGAGGTATAAACTTACTTGTCTGAATATAAATTTTGAAATTTATAACCTAAAACACAAACCAACTGCATTAAAAGAGGTCTGTTATCATGATAACATATCTCTGGTAGGTATGCAAATACATAGTGGTGGAAAATACTGCAAATGGAATTCTAACCAAATTTTATAACCGATCGGAGCTAAAAAGTTGCATACTGCCAACATTGCTGAGAACCCAATTGAAGGCTTAGCTCCCTGATTAAACGACTTCCTTCTTGCCGCCCGAGTTGGTCATATGCCTCAAATCATTTTTCAATATATGTAAATGTCAAATAATAATAAGTTTTCAAATAAAGCAAACGTCGTGGCTATATCTACCACCATTTATCTTTTGGGCATGTTCTGACACTTGCAAATCACATAATATTTGCGATTGGGACTTGAACTTGCAAGAGAAGTGTTCTGCAACTCGCAATCGCAAGACTTTCGGCGAGTTCAAATCACTAAAATGGTTAGTTAATGAAATTTAATATGTTTCCTTTTCATTTTAGTAAAAAATACTAATAGTTTCACAAAATTTTTAATATAAAATTTAAATTTATAAAATGTTCTTTTATTTTATTAATTTTGTCTTCGCATTGTTTACTTATACACTGATGATTTCTACACACAGCTGACCTAAATCAATATGACAAGTCACAAGCAAAACGCATGAGTTACAGAACATGTAAAAACAAGTTTGGCGATTTGCAACTCGCATGCGATTTGAAAACGATGCTAGTGTCACAACAAACCTGATTGTTTTTTTCCAATTTAAGATTGTATACCTCTAAAAAAACACTTAAGCCATATTTTCGATTTGTGTTTTGAATTCTTATAATAAGCGATGTAACACTAAAAAATATGTCAGTACATACATTTTTCATTCACAACATTTTAGGTCAACCCAAATTAGATATGATTCTTAAATTCATTTGTGTTAGTAAAAATTAGTTTAATTCATTCTAAGCAGGCACAAAAAAGATAAAACAATTGTAAATTATAACAAGCAACGTCTTCGTGTTTCTTCATTAAATAAACCTTAGTGATTAAGGGCCAATTTCACCAAGTCCATTCAAATATTAATTCATATTTAAAAATCATTTTTCCATACCAAAATTCGTGAAATCGACATTTAAATATAAAATTATATCAGAAATAATTCATAGTTAGGCTCAAGTTCAGTAATTTCAATTCTTATTGAATGAAATATTTTTATTAATTAATGCTAATTTTCGACCAATGCTGGATGTAGGGTGCACCATCAAAAATCTATAAACTTTAATTCACAGTCTTTCTTAATGCCTTTTCTCTCAGTTTAGGTTAGGGTTAGGTTAGGTAGGGGTGGCAGTCAGAAACCCGGACTCACTTAGACTGTTTTGGTCTATTGTGATACCACGCAGACTCTGCTTATGCGGAGTCCCTACCGTCGAACCATCCAGAGCTCAGTATAAAGCTGCTAATACGTTGAAGTTCAACACAAGCAACGTCAGAAAGTTCCCTGAATTCAAGAGCGCCCATTGTGGCCATTCTCTTTCCTGCAAGTCCAGGACAGTGACAAAGAAAATGTTCTATGCTTTTCTCTTCATCAATATCTTGGCAGCTATGGCAAAAGTCGTTGTGTTCAACCCTAAGCCTTTGTGCATGCCAACCTATGAGACAGTATTCGGTTAACACGGACACTAGAATCGAGATTTGTTTCCTATTCTTTGAAATTAGGTAATCCGTACCTTCTCTATTTAGGTGAGTCCATAACTGCCTTGTGATCACGCAATCATTTCTTGTGACCCACCTTCTATTTGTTTCGTCCTCTGTCTTGCGCCTAAGTCTGAGAATAGGGGTAAACCTACACGTTCCGAATTCCATGGAACCTGTAAGGTTGTCCCAATTCTAGCAAGCTCGTCAGCCCTAGAATGCCCCTGTCAGCCTCTATGCCCCGGGATCCAGATGATATTAATATCAAACTGCTCTGCCATCTCATTTAGAGATGATTCGCAGTCGAGGGCTGTTGTTGTTATTAGAAGCGGGGATTCGAGGGCCATAATAGCTGCTCGACGATAAAAAAATTTAGGGCCAAAAATTAATTAAGTCAAGTCAAATAACTTGAAAACTGTAAGAGATAAAATGGTGCTCTAAGTATGTTTTATTTTTTATTTTCTTAAAGTTGATTGTTCCGCTGAAAAAATTATTAAGATCGGTCGATATTTACAAAAGTTATAAGCTTCGAAAGAATTTCGACACCACTGTGCGCTGTATTGTTTCGGCTAACAATAGCATTTTTATTTAATTTTTTTCTCAATTTTCTAGGTCAAGGTGTGTACTATTAAATACTCGTAGCATCAAAGTATTTTCGGGTTTCAAGCATTCCATTATACTATTTTTGGCTGCCTCACAACACTGTGAGCCGCCGTGCTCGCTAGATTGACTGCATCACGCAGTGATTCAGTCATTTTCATTTACTCATCGTATATATTTTAGTCAGAGTTGCTATGAAGTAAATAATTTTCTATCTCACTTGATTGGAAAAATATACAAAAATAATTTTTTTTTTTAAATTACTTTTTACTTTAATGTAGAAAAATTGTTAAGATATCGATAAGTGTCATGCGCGGAAGAAGTATTTCCTTAAAAAGTAACTCTTACTCTTTTTTGCCATGTATTTGTTTGTTAGTGGAAACAATCTATTTGTTACCTTAACTGGTAAATTGCTTGAACCTGAATACCACATTACCTTTGGCTCTATATGTATTTTTTCATGACTTTCCAAGTGCAATTTTAACGAAAACTCACCCACACATTTTCGTTTCGTTTTAATATTTAATTATAATACATCTAATGCAATTTTCGCCCTGCTACTATTTGGCTTTTAATAGTTTTAGGTAAATGAGTGTGTTTTTAAAAGCACACACACACATACACACAAACACTTGTTTAACAAATTCTATCGCTTAATTAAAATGACTCTTGTATTTAATTAAATCTTCCTTGTAACATGTGTTAGAATGTGGCAGACGAGCACAGGTGTGGTTTATTGTTAAAAAAACAAGAAAAATAAAATAAACTTCCATACAGATACTGATTAGCTTTGTGAACACGAATGTCTAACTTCCTTTCGCAGTCGCTTACCCATAGCAGGTAACATTGCTAAAGCTATTTGTACTTTTATTTACATTGGAATAGCATTCAAAAAATGATTTATTTCTAGCACTTTGACAGCTACGAGCTGTTTGTTCGCAAATTAGCAGGTGATTGGCACTTTGGAAGAATATGTTTGGCAGCTTGGTAGCCCAAGGTCGACAAGTATATAACACATACACTCAATGCTAACTTCATGTCAAAAAAAATGTCCACTAAAACTATAAAAAAGTATTTTATTTCAAATATGCAACCTCACTTATTTTTAAATTTTGTATACAAATTTGTTTTAAAAAGTCTTTACACAGCTTTATCAAATTTTATAAATAACGTTTAAAGAACGTGATACAATTTCGTAATCAATCGCACGATTTACTAAAAATTTATTAAAGTGAGACTTTGACTCGCACATGAAGGGTTTCCGTACGGACACTAGATACTATACCAATTTTGGAATTTTTTCTTTTTTGGGGTTTGTTTTCGGTTTTTGACGTTTTTTTCTAATTTTGAAACTTTTTTGGTAAGTTTTTGGCGTTTTTATACCCTTATACCCAAAAAATGGTAAAATGACATATATAGATTTGTCTGTTATTCGGTTTGTAATTTCCACTATATTAATAAGCGACACATAAAGTACATACATATATATATATATTCTGGATCCTTATGCATAGGTAAGTCGAACAAGCGATGCCCGCGTGTCTGTACGTGAAATCGGTTTTTCGAAGCTCCCAGAAAAACTAGAGACTTCGGTCTTGGACTTGTGTATCACAAATAGTCCAAAAAATTTTGGTATTGAAAACCAGCAAAACCAGAGCAGATGGTTTCAGAACTGCAAAACTCAAATATTATTTTGTCATACAAAATAACAACCGAAAATAGTTTTTATTATTTTTTTATTAAATAAACTTGTTTTATACTTTAGTTTAAATTACAAAAAAAAATTAAAAAGACGTTTCCAGGGTTGGAAAACTTTAACTTTTTTCTTATACAAAAGAACTCAGTAAAACATATTTTTCCTTCTTCTCTATCTCTCTTTATCTCTGTCTAATATTCTTAAAAGAAAGAGATTGATGTATGAAATCCGAAAAATCGAAAAGGACGATTTCAGAGCTAAAAAACTTATACTTTTTGTGATATATATGTATTTTTTTATTAGATTAACTTAATTTGTACTTCAGTACGAATAAAATTGGCATTTCAAATCAAAAAAAATTAAAAAATTAAAACGATATTTCCAGGGTTGGAAAAATTTAACTTTTTTTAAACAAAAGTAACTTACCAAAACAAATTTTTTTCTTTTTAACTGACTTCAAAAAATGAGGAGGTCTCTATTTTTTTAGGTGTGGAGCTTTATAACTCAGTACATCTTACACCCATTGTAAAAAATTTTTCTCGTCTAAAAGTGTATAGCTTCCCATTGGTCCCATTGAAAAAAAGTGGGCGAGGATACTCCCACAATTTTTTTAATTTGCTTTTACGATATTCTACTTATTTGATTGCTGCGAAAGCAAGCGAAACAAACACCTTTGGTTCTTGTAATAACACAATTTTAAAGTTGAAAAAATGGGCAGGGCTACACCCATTAAAATGTATTATAATATTTCACGTGGTTCTACTAAACTGATTTTTACGAAACTTACCACACACCTTGAGCTCCAAAATAGTCCCAATCCAAAGAAAGAAGGTATGACTCTCTAAATTTTAAATTCTAAAAAAAAAAAAGTTTTTCTCCATATTTACGTTTATAAAATCACTTTCCGAAGTGATCTAAAAAATTAAGAGGCATTTTCGTTCTCTATGGACTCGAAGAAAACAGAATTGGTACATGAGAGCTCCTGAATAATTTTTTTCTCATTTTTTGTATCACAGTGTAATCACTTTCAATGTATTTTTAATAAAAAATTGTTTTACTGAATAAGTAAAATAATAATTTGGGATTATTAGTGCGTTAATAAATGTTAAATTTAAATATATTGTTGTAAGAAATCAGAAAAATCAAAAAGGATGATTTCAGGGTTGGGAAACTTACACTTTTTGTAATATATATAAGTAACTAAGTCCAATTATTTTTTTTCTTTTTCTTTATAAATTATGTATGTTTTACGTTTTGGAAAGAAAATTTTGGTGCAGAAAATTATAAAAATAAAAATCACACCTCCAGAGCTGGAAACTTTAAACTTTTTTTCTGGATATTAAAGAAACTAAATAAAACTATTTTTTTTAATTCCTTTTTCTTTGTTGACTTAACATACTTTATATATTTCTTTAAAAAGAACTAGATTGGTATAAGGAATCAGAAAAATCTAAAATGATGATTCTAGAAATAGGAAATTATTTTTTTTGTACATAAAAGTAACTAGGTCAAATTATTTTGTTCTTTTATTTATACTTTATTTATGTGCTTATGTACATATGTATTTATTTCTGTACAAGATTATGCACAGCCGAATATATCACTCTTACTTGTTTTTTTTTTGTCATTTTGTTTAGTTATAATGATATTTTTTTTTTGGTTTTTGACGTTTATTTTCTTATGGCGAGTTTTTAATTTAGGCGATTTTTTAGGTTTTTGGTAATTTATTTTAATTTTAGAAATTTTTTTTAGTTTGGCGTTTTTTTCGTCTTTTCGACGTATTCGGTGTTGGCGATTTTTTCCGTTTAGCGATTTTATAATTTTGGATTTTCTTTTAGTTTTTGCGTTTTTTTAAATTTAAAGAGTTTGCCTCTTACGGTTGTCAAGATACTCGTACAGCCAGTTGTCAAAATTACATAGTCAAAATACCATTAACTGATGAGACCATTTCAACTTTGGTGTACGGAACCCTAAAAAATACAACCCTGGTATGTGAACTCTATGAAAATTGTAGAAAGAAAATAACAATTCATTACATTAGGGTGGTATTTTATAATACATCGTGTGATTGTTTAGGATAGTGCTTTATGTCCCTTAGTGACAATTTTAAGTTTTTTTTAGAGAAGTGGTCACTTTTTCAAAAATTAATGGCTCGCACACTTTTCTAGTTTCCAAGTTTCGTAAAAATCGGTTAAGTAGAAAGCATGTAAAATGTTATATTAAATTGTAATGGGCGTGGCTCCTGCCATTTGTTTAAGTTCGAGATTATGTCATTTCGAAAGCAAAGATGTGTGATAAGCAGAGCTCACAATAATTGGTCTTTCTCGTGCCTGTTGCCAAAAAAAAATAACACTCGTCCAGTGACACGATGCTACACTGTCGCGAAAAAAACCCTCAAACTTCGTTCTTCTTTGGCTTGCTCTTCGCTCAACCAACGACCGTTTTTTGCGATCATTTGGGTCATGTGTTCACTCGAGACCCTTTATTTTGTAAAATTGTGGCAAACGGTCTTTTGAGAATGTATGTGTGTTGCGATTTGTTGTTTTTATTATTTTATTTTATAAACATTATTGGACAAAGACATGCAGATTAATTTTGTTTTTGTTGAACGCATATTTGCCTTTTATTTTACATTTACATGTCGTTGACGAATAGTTTGGTTTACAGATATTTTTATTGTTATTTATTATTGTCTTCTCCCTTCCTCTTTAATGCTTTGCATAAACATAAACCAAACGCAATAACAAAAATAAAGACCTTTTTTGCGAACACCTTACTTGTTTTGTTAACTCAGTAGCTGAGCAAGGAAGGATCCTGTTCGCATCATGCGGTCAGTAAAAGACCGCTTCGTGTGTTACGCTCAACCCATAACCCGGGAGTGAGAATACGATTGAAATGAAAAAGAGGGTTGCTGTTCAGACACTGAGTGACTAAGTCTAATTTTTTAGGTCTTTTGAGTGAGAAGACATCACAGAGAATTTTGTTTGAACATATTTTGCGAGCTCTGGTGATAAGTTTCATAGCGATACAAAAGGTAAAAATACATAAAAACAAAGCAAAAAAATAATGGGCCAAATGGTAGCTACCTACACCTTTTTAGGCAAACATATAAGAATTTTTAAAGTCGGTTCAAAAATTAAGGAATTATGAAGTACTACATATAAAAAAATATAGACAAATCGATAGCTTCTCCTTTTTTAAAGATATATTTTTGAAAACTATTCATAATAAAGAGAACTTCATAATGAAAAACCTTGCTATAGAAAATATTATACTTTTCAATCAGCCTATCGTTACCTTAATATAGAAAGGCCCTGACTCATTACTTTTTTTTGGGAAATCAAGTTTTTTGTGAATATGTCGATAGAAGAACATTTAATGGATCGAAAAATGGAAAAGGCTTGATTTCAAAAAAATAATGAGTTACGAGGGCCTTTCTATATTAAGGTAGCGATATGCAAAATAAAAAAGTCAATAATTGCAATCGCAAATAATTTTAACCACTTATTTTATCCATAATATTCATAATAATAAATATTTCCAAATGAATATTTCCCTCCTATCCCAAAAACATTAAAAAAATTCTCAATATTGGCATAAAAAATCCCCAATAGTGTGGCAGCCTTTACTTATTATGTCACACATTACAATTTAATTGTAAAATAAATTTTGTTGCCTCAAAACCACCAAATAAGAGTTTAAATTCTCTTATGCACACAATGAAAAATGGTAAAAGCGTCAAAATATACTAAGCTGATGTAAATACATCCCAGCAAACAAAATATGTATGAATTGTTTGAAAAAAATTATAAAAAAAAATTCAAAAGAAAATCGTGTGGGGAGAGATTTTTTAATTCATTGCAACACACGCCGACTATTTTCATATATTTCATTAGAAGTTAATAAAAAATATTATGGGAGAGTAGTGTGAAATCACTCAATATAATTGCCTGAATATTTCATTAGAATTTCATAAATATTCGTTGCTCACTTTAGAACACCCTTTAATTTGGTCACTGTTATATATTTGTTGTTGTTGTTTTTTTTTACTGCATGTTTTTTATTTATTAAATCTTCAAATATGAACTAACAATAAGTATTCAAATCTTAAATCTAAAATGCATATAACTATTAGGCCCAACCAATGTCAGACATGAGCTAAGTGATAGTTATTAATAATACATAAGTAGTGAGAAGCAAAAAAAAGTTGGGAAAGTTTTACATATTCTGTGAAAATTTCAGATCCGTATATCTTACGCCATGATACAATAATATAAAGGTAAAACCACATTTGACGTTTAAAATTAATTATGACTTCTTCCCAAATTATTTGAATACTGTTTTTTTGTAAACAGAGAGGAAAACGTTGCCACATACATATAATGGTAACTTTTATTTTGGGAATGCTTTATGAAATGTGTAATATGAATTTAGGAATTTTAGCTTAATACATATTTTTTTAAACATTGTATCAATTGGACATCAGGATAACGAAATTTGAGTGTAATATGACCTACAAATAAGCCAATGTTTGATTTTTATTTAATTCACCTGATAATAAAAAAGACTCACGGCTAGGGATGCAACATCATTCTTAAAAACATCCATCTTTGAAAACATGATTTATTGTTATGTCTTTATATAAAAATAATGCAAAAAGAATACATGCATACAAATTGTTCTTTACATGCACTTATACCGAATATGGGTTCTATTCTGTAATTCAAAGGGAACGAAAGTACTTTCTAGTTTGCATACTATTGGTTCAGAATGGAACCAACTTGGTATACGATTGGAGGTGTGTTTTAGCACCACCCTTCCTAACCTTGCATAATATTAACATACATACACATTCCAAAGCAGTTGCATTTTATTTTATTTTTAGTTACAGAGTAGACCACGTGGAAAAGTACTTATTAAATGAAAGCTAGTTTAGTAGAATAATGTTACCAACACTCAAATTCGAAAGCATTTTCTTTCGTTTCGAAATGTGAAAGTGTACGTGAGGACAAGACTGCTTTAAAGCAATAATGTAATGCATGTCTTTAATATGGCTGTTACCTTTAAAGAGGAATTGCACTTAGGCTCAAACGCATGCAATGATTTTTTACATTAATATGCTATTCACGGAAGTGAACAGAACAAATCAAAGGATTTTTTACCAGCAAACCATCATCTATATTGCATGCTTCTCTCCATTTCTGCCGTATATATGGAATTGAAGGAAATGAAAAAACTTGACATTCGTGCCTTTGCTGAAATGCTTGGCATTACTGCAATTGTGGTATATGCAGCTCATTGCTCAACATTTATTTTTTTACACAATTTACAATTATTTATTATATATTTATATTAATATCTATTTAATAATTTTTAATGCAAATGTGATGAATTTTTCAATATTTTTATTATAAAACATTTTTTTAATTAGAAAACCATAACAGTCAAAAAGTAATCAAAAAAATCGGATTTTACAAATGAATACGGTAGCATTATTTATGAGAATAAAAATAGTCAGGATAAACGTCAGAAGGTTAATATGGCGACGAAAAGAGAGAATGGTTTTACCTTTATATTATTGTATCATGTCTTACGCCTATGGAGAAAACCGCCTGCGACACACACACATAGACAGAAAGACGGACATTAGAGGAAAAACTATAGGGGATCCTTTTCATCTTTGGCGTAAGAAACTCTAAAAATTAGAGTTCCCAAAAAATTTTACTTTTCGGCACAGGAAAATAAACTCTCATTTATAGATTTGTTTCGGACTAGTGAAGTAGTCGTTTTGTTTACTGGGATTTACTTAAGTATCTATGTAAGTGCGTGTGAGCTAATATTTACAGTATGGGAAAGAAAAGAGTCTGCCCTCGAATTGTAACTATGCAAATAAAAAGCTAAATATAGAAACCACAAATCCAACAGTGTATAATTATTGCTTTTGTACCAGTATTATTTTAATTAAATTTGTACACCTGCAGCAAGACGATTTTAGTTAGTGGGTTACTTCTTTTTTTAAATGTTTGCATGGCTGTTCTTAGTAATGTAATGCTTTTAGGTATTATATTCTTGCTATAGACATTATGCGACAGCCGTTATTGGTATTTAAAATATATTTTTAAGACCGTAGTTGAATGTGTGACGTTTTTTTTTTCTTCTCCGAAAGAGAAGGATATTACAACCTTAAAAAAGACAAAAAGTATTTTGATTTTTTATGGAAAAAAATGCTATTAATTTCATTTTCTTTTTTCCTGAACCAAAACTTAATTAAGTTTAAAATTAATTGATATCACTATTATTGTTTAATTGTATATAAAGAGAAGTAAGACTCAGGCAAATAATCCATAATGCATTGTCGTTTTGGAAAACAATAGTGTCGGGTGCAGTGAGAAGAGAAAGCACACGCAAAGAAAAGATGTGGTTGTAGTATGGTTGAGAAAACAATATTATGTTCTCAGAAACAAATGTGTGGTCGTTGAAAACTAGTTATTTCTTTTAAACATTAATTTTGTTGCGGTAAGCAAAGTAATGTTTGAATTTAATAACTACATTATTATATTCATAAAAAATATGTATAACAATAAAGTTTTGTTAAAAATTTATGACTGCAACATAATTTGCATTATTATTTAAAAATAATATAATGTAAATATCAATATAATGTTATCCAAGTTTTAAGTTTTAAAAAAATCTTTTTTCGAAATATCTTCTGCCAGTTCAGTGTTTCGTTTGTGAGCTATCGGTAGTGCACGTGTTGTCTTAAATAAATAAATTAAGTAAACACAAAAGAGTAGATCAATAAAAATATATATACGTACATATTAGTGATGTAACGAATGTCAATTTTTGATATTCGCGAATACGAATACGAATACGACTATTTCAAACGATATTCTCGAATACGAATACGAATATTTGAAACCATAGTCGCGAATACGAATACGAATATTATATGAAATATGAAATATTAAAAAATTGTTATGAAAAAGGACTTCACACTCCTGTTGAAGTACTTTAAAGTTAATAAAAAGTACTCAAAACTTTAATGATCGTCATTGAATAATATTTGAAAAGTAAACACAGCACAAATTTCTATAAAAAATTAATGTATTTGTACAAACTAAAATGTTTAGTCATTTATTTAAATTTCGTTTAGGATTTATGCATTTATTTATTTAATTTCTTTGGAAAAATATCCGTATTCGGCTGAAAATGGCCAAATATTCGACAATTCGAATACGAATATTCGTGCATCACTAGTATATATGTATATCTCTTTATACAGACGTATCTGTATTTCGTGTATACACACATATGTAAGCATACATTTCTATATATGTACATATACATTTTATTTCAACACTATTAATTTATTTTTATTTCGGATTTAACGCACAGCTGTTTTAAATAAAAGATCTACCGTATTTAACAATATTATTATAATATAAAAACATGGTATGGTGATTCTCAATTATATTTTAGTCATATCTAACAATAGTGTTGTCATATTTACAATAGTAAGATTAGGTGTAACAAAGTTCATTGTTTTCGTTGATAATATTATTATAAACGCAGATAATAACATTATTTAAAGTTTGCTTTCCTATTGACAATAATATGATTTAACTACAACCATATAATTCAATCATAGTATGTTGCTGTTTGATTATGGTTACCTCAACCATAGTTTTTCTTCGCATGCGTAAAGGACATGTCAGATAAACTTTTTGCGTAGCAATGCAGACATCTAAGATGAAATGTAAAATGGACATAGTTATAGGAAACATGTAACATAAACTACTTTTAACTACTTTTAACAACTATAATTTTTTTGCATCCTTTGGTAATTATCAGTTGGCATAGTTTTCCTATTTTTTTACAGAATTGTGCTGTGTTTTACACATAAAACAAAATAGGTTTTTTTTTCGTACACCTTTAGCTTTATGATTTTCTATCAATGCTAGAAACAGCTTTAATTCTTTTACAAGCCTGCAATTGTGAGTCTCCGCTAATATTTAGAGCAGGGAAGGATGCAAAGGGAATATTTAAAAAAATCCTGCCAAAGAAAACCGACTTCAATGAAAATATCAGATAGAAGATAAGAAAAAGTACGTGAAATGTGAAATTAAATTTTAATAGGCGTGTCTCCGCCCATTTTTAAATACAAGATTATTTGTTTTTCAGAGCTCAGGCTGTGCTTTAAGTTTTGTAAATATCTGTACAAAAGAACCGATTAAAATAATATATTAAATTTTAATGGGAGTGACTCCGCCCATTTTTTTTAAATAAAGTATTGTATCTATTTTAGGGCTGAAAAAGTGTGGTAAGTTTCATAAAAATCGATTAAGTAGAACCACGTGAAATATAAGAATATATTTTAATGGGCATAACCCCGCCCATTTTTAAAATTTTTTATATTGTGTAATTACAAAAATTGGGAGTATCCCCGCCCAATTTTTGTACAATGGTACGAATACGAAGCTAAACCCTCTCTGACAATAAAAGAATTCTTACAAACAGTCTAAAATGTAGCGAGTTAGGGAATAACACCAAAAAAAAAAAGAATAGAGACGAATTGTTAACCTCTTCCTTTTCTTTGAACTCTGTTAAAAACAAAAGAGAGTAAATTATTTATTTTATAATATATAATTTTTTTTAGATAAGTGTGCTTTTGCAACTTAATATTCTTGAGATATTCGTTTAAAATAGATAAAAGTTTAGTGGCCACAAAACTTCTCTCCACAAAAAAATAAAGCTGATTTTCCCTTTGCTGTTGCTTATTTTAACTTATTAATGAAATCTCAGTATATCCTTTATATTCCCTAAGATTATTACCTTAACATAGTTAACTTACCCCATTGAAATGCAGATTTATCTGTATGCAGTGAGACGACCGGTATGCCAGGAACTATTATTGCAGGTAGTGTACGTGAACGTAATAATGGTGGTGGCAGTTTTCCACGATTTGTGCGACCAGCTTGGCTAGTGATTGATGCATTTAATGCTTGAGCTCTGAAAAAGATAAATCAAACGTAGTAAATTAACAGAGTGTATTTTGTTATTTTAAAAATTTTTTTATGCATCAATGAAAGTTTGCAAAAATATAACGATTCAATGAGCAATTTATTTATTTCTATAAAGTGTTAGCAAAACAATGAAAACTTTGTGAAATCAAGTTCCTTTTCACATTTGTTTTCTAGTTTAGTTTCTTTGAAACTTTGAAATGATTTTTCGCATTGTAGTTAAGCAAACAAGAAATATATAAATCTTATAAATAGTTTTAAAAGCTGATGAAAAAAATCATTTGTATACAAAATTTAAAACAAATTTCTATATTTATAATTTAAACCGGCTGAAGTTCGTATCGCTTTTTAAGCCAAATTACATGTGATAATTATTAATGAACAAATAACATCAAAGTTAGTTGTTAATATTCTAAAAATAAGCAAATTAACTAACATGTGCATAATTAGTAAAGAATAAACGACAATGGTAAGTCTGTTGTAAATTAGAGATGGTAAATTTGGGCTTTCATTACAAAATATGTTTCAGCAAATTGAAATACGATGAATCAAAACAATTCACATATTCATTTTGCAAGAAAGTTTCGTATATAAGGCAGAAATCTACATCAACTGACACCACACATAGTGGACCAACACAGATGAACGCTGATGATGAAGGTTTAGTGGCCTTCGAAAACGGCTGGCTGTTCCGTTCAACTATGTGTTGTTGTCAGAATATTTACAACTAACTTTGATGTTATTTCTTCATTAATAATTATCACATGTAATTTGGCTGAAAAAGCGTTACGAACTTTAGCCCGTTCAAATCATAAATACAGAAACAAATTAAGTTCGAAAAATAATAATTAAAATTAAATAAAACTAATTTGTTATCCACTTTGGGGAAAATGAAACGAAAATTTTGTGATAAAATTTATGTGAAAATATATTGAAAATAAAAACAAATTCGCTTATTTTATTACTGTTTTCAAGGATAATTCTTGTAGACAATTTTGTTTGGTTTGTCTGATTTTTGTTACTTTGTTTTTGCTTTAATAAGACTAATGTTCATAATTTGAGGAAGCCAAATAATTGGTATTTGAGATACTTTATTTAAATTTTTTACTGCACTTAAGAAAAATTCAAGTTTTGAAAAATTTGGACCAAGGACAAGCCTACCGCCCATGTTCTAAAAAGTCAAAATTTTTTAGTTTTTTATATTATTCAACATAAAATTGTACAAAATTTACATTTGTTATATTAAGTAAGGTCGAACTTTGTGAGCTAGTTTTTATTATAACTGTGAAAAGGACTCTTGGTCCTTTGGAGCATCCTTTGTAGAAAATATGCAAAAACTTTTAAAAATGTCATGAAAGTTGGCATAATTCTAAAATTTAACAAAACAAAAGCGCGTGTGGTATTTTTGACTTATGGTCACGCACACTCACGATGAGAATATATTTATCCACTCATGTATGCGTGACTGGTTTTGACTCACTGTCACGCATGGTAAAAGATATTGACTCTCGCATTGATTACGCGCAATTAAGTTAAAAACATATGTTTTAGTTTTACACATCCTTACAAGTTGAAAAGATGTATTTTCATTGTCACTCATACTCACTCTCACATCAAAATAAAAAAAGCGATGAGCGTCCGATTACTGGGGAGATGTGTACTTAAAAATTTGCTTTAAAATGGAAGTACTTATACTTTTAGTATATATTTTTAAATAAATCAATTAAAAGTATCAAAACTTTCAATATTGTAAATATATATGAATTTGCTAGTTTTTGTTTGTTTTATTTAACTTATTTGAATAGTTTATATGTACATTAAGGGTGTTCTTATTTTGAAATTTTTGAAATTTATCAACCGCCGGCCCGATTCTTGTTCCCTTCTGTTAAAAATGTAATCCTGTAAAATTTGGAGTCAATCCGATAATTTTTAGTGGACCCGGAAACGATTTGAAAATTTTCATGGGGTCTATATGGGCAAAATATCCATTTTTAACGAAAGTAGTTACATATTAATTTTGAACTTTATTTTATCCATCACAAAAGGAAATGAAACAATAACTGTTTTTGGTTTTCTTCTCTTAAAATTATAAAAAATAAATATCAAATGCATGATATTGACTGTTTAGTTCTCTAAAGTCGCAATAACAGTTACCTACTTAAAAAAAACAAATTTATTTTCGTACGCTTTACATTTGGCGCAGAACATATTCCAAGAAATTGTGTACTCTTGAGCTACTAATAATAATTGCATATACTGCTGATAACGGGACATTTTCGAGAACATTTTCTCTTGTGTTTTTAATTTTCGCTTTATTTTTGGCTTTGGAAGCAAACAGTTCATAGTTCTACTTAAAATCGTAATTTGTGATCGCAGTGGAGTGAGTTCTTATCAGTGAAATCGAAAAGAATTAATAATTTAATAATAATAGATTTTTCTAGATTAATTTGTTATTTAATTATTGTTATATAATAAAAGAAATTAATAATGTCGAGTGCTTCAGTTATTGGAACGCGTAAAGCCATTGAAAATTTGAAGAAAATCGATCTAATTGGAAATGTTTCTCATCAAATTACTGGTGCAAACCTACCGTCTAATCGTCAGGTCTTGCAAGTTTTATTTTACTATTTATTCAACTATTCATCGTTTACGCCAAGAGAACCGTTTAAGGGAATCTGAAGAAATTTCACTGATAATGTAAATTGTGATTTTCAGCAAGAGTTGGTTTTTGATATTGTAACAATCTTTTCATCATTTATAGGTGAGTAAAACTGGATCGCTGGTAGCTCATTTTGATGGAAAATTCATGAAAGACTTGATCGGCCCCACGAAGGTTGAGCGAATCGCAATTTCTGTTAGTTTCAACGGCACATCAAAATTTCTCGGCGCACCAAAAGTAGCATTTTCGAGTGGTGAAAATATTGCTGATATAGTGTATGAAAAATTACGTGAATGGAAAATTGTTGATCAACTCAAAGGCTTGTCATATGATACAACGTCAACAAATACTGGCATAAAAACAGGTGCTGCAGTTCTTTTAGAAAAAAAATTGGCCGTAGTCTTATCAATCTACCTTGCCGCCACCATATTTATGAGGTCGTTTTGCGAAGATTGGAACCAGAAGTTCCAATCTTTGAAAGATTTGGAAAATTTTGGCCAAATATAAATAAACAAGCTTTCAAAAGTGGCATTGAAGATTCGACCATTTGTGAAAAAATAAGTGCAGCTGAACTACAACACTGTAAAACTTTTTGCTATGCTCAACTGGCTAAATCTCAAAATCGAGAATACTATAAAGAATTACTACAGTTGGCTTTGATGTTTGTCGGTGCAGAGCAGTATAATTTCCGAACGCCTGGACCAACTAGCCATGCACGCTGGATGACAAAGGCTATATATTCCTTGAAAATATTTATGTTCCGTGATCAATTCAAACTATCGAAGAAGGAATTGAATGGTTTACGCGATATTTGCGTTTTTATAGTGACTCTTTAACTTTAAACTTTGATAAAGTTTGGTTCAAATGCACTAATGCTATAGACGCACCGCTTCAAGATTTAACTTTTATTCAAGATGCCATAAAGTATACTGAAATAGACACGGACATATCAGCAATAATTCTAAAAAAATTAGCAACCATTTATGGTACATTTCAGAGCAAGTAGTAGCTCTGGCTTTTTACGATTCGAAAATACCCATAGAAGAGAAACAGAAAATGCTTAAAAACCTCAAATTAAAGGAACCAGTAGTAAAATTAGAAAATGGTCGAAGAT
Organism: Tachina fera; assembly: GCA_905220375.1. Taxonomy (NCBI): domain Eukaryota; kingdom Metazoa; phylum Arthropoda; class Insecta; order Diptera; family Tachinidae; genus Tachina; species Tachina fera. The sequence continues at coordinate 63,490,385 of LR999963.1, forward strand.
GTTCGAATTTATTGGATTTTAAAAATATTTCGTTGTGTGATTTCGTGTCAGAGAAAACAAAATGATTCTTTAGTAAATTTGGTTTGCCAATGGAGTTTTTACTGTTAGAGCCTTCAAGTTTGGAAACATCATACGCATTTGAAGAAGGTTGGACCGCATGTAAGGACTTATTTGTCGTCAATGATATTGCAGAGGGAGGTGTTAAGTTTATTCAAGACTATAATAGAATCTTGACAAATGATGAAGACGAAAAACAACTGTTGCTTCAGGTTGTTGAGGCTTATCGAATGAAATATCCATCATATAACAAAGCTACTTTAACAACATGATAAATAAAATAGTAATGATTAATAAATTTATTATATATAAAATACAATTATTTTTTAATATGAAATTTCATTTGATGTAACTACTTTCGTTAAAAATGGATATTTTGCCCATATAGACCCCATGAAAATTTTCAAATCGTTTCCGGGTCCACTAAAAATTATCGGATTGACTCCAAATTTTACAGGATTACATTTTTAACAGAAGGGAACAAGAATCGTGCCGGCGAAGTAGAAAAAACACTTTTTAAAATTTTCCCATACAAATAAGAACACCCCTAATGTACATATGTACTGCATTAAAAATTGCAGTAAGCAGTAAATTTACTGATTACTGAAAAAATTCAGTAAATAATAATTGGTAGAAAAAAAAATCTGCAAAAATATTTTTTATTCTTTGATTTTTATTTTTTCGAGTCAAAATAAGAGTTATATTGTGATTTTTAAAGGCAAATTTTGTAAATAGAAACGTTTTATTTTTCATTTTAAAATTTTTAGGGAAAAAATATTTTTTGAAACTAATTTTAGTTATTTTTCATACAAATTTGAAACGTTTAGAAAAGAATTTTTTTACAAAATCTGCTTATTATTTTTTTGAGCAAAAAAAAATATTATTCGGTTATTATTATATTTTGATTTTGATTTTTTCGAGCAAAAATAAAAGTTGTTTTGTGATTTTTATTCATATGATTTGTGATTTTAAAACGACGTGATTTGAAAGCACGTGAATCACAATAATTTTGAGGGTGTACGAATATGAACTTTGCATACTGTATGTATCTTTTATAAATTCCACTATTATATGTGCTCCTAGCCCACTGTAGTTTATTAATAATAGTAATAATCAGTGTTGTCAGATTTATTTTCACCCTCCTCGCCAAATGACTTGTCGAATATCGCCAATATAATAAAACATTAAATTATACTTTAATGAAATTTATTTGACATATTGTCAGAAGTGTAAATACTACAATAATTGAAATTTATTTGCTGGTGGTTTAGCATGTCTATATACGTATTTCATTGGCGCTTGAACCAAATCATCAGTAGACTTCAACCAAAAATTTTGAAGTAGAAAAATGAAATGAGTTCACCTGAATATAAATTATTTGCTGGGTTTTGTATCAGTTTCAAAGCCTGCTAAGCTTATTTTGTCTTTGTGATTTTCAAAAATATTATTATTTTATGAATTCTCATATAGTTTTTGAAAGTCTGTGCATAAAGTAAGAGGTCTGTGACTGTTCAAAATTTGTGGTTTAAGTCTACTGATGATTTGGTTCAAGCGCCAATGAAAAACGTATATAGACATGCTAAACCACCAGCAAATAAATTACATTAAATTATAGCTACAAAAATATTTTTATACCCTTTACCAAAAAATTGTAAAAGGGTATATATAGGTCTGTCATTCCGTTTGTAATTTCTACAATATTAATAAGCGACACATAAAGTATATATATTCTGGATCCTTATGCATAGGGAAGACGAACAAGCGATGTCCGTCTGTCCGTCTGTCTGTACGTGAAATCGGTTTTCCCAAGCTCCCAGAACAGCTAGAGACTTCGTTCTTAGACTGGTGTGTCAGAAATTTTCCGAAAAATTTTGCTATTGAGCTGGAAAACTCAAACTCTATTTCCCATAGAAAATAACTACCAAAAACAAGTTTTTATTACCTTTTTATTAAATTAACTTATTTTATACTTCGGTATGAATAAAATTGGTATTTATAATTAAAAAAAAAATTAATAATTTAAGAAATTAAAAAAACGTTTCCAGGGTTGGAAAACTTTAACTTTTTCATAATAATTAAACATATTTCATGTTTTAGGAAGAAGGCTATTTTCTCAGGAACGGTAAGAGCTACGGGTCTGAAATTTGGACAGAGTATGTAGAACTTTGATCGCTACCACAACAAATACATGAAAATTAAAACCTAAAGAGTGTTCCAAAACGAGCAACGAAAAATTTTAAAATCCCATGTAATATACATACAATTGTATGTACAAATGTACATATGTATATTGACACTTGAAATTTGTAAAATTGGTGTATTTTTATATACGCTACAACAATTAACACTAAAATTAAAAACATTTAAATTAAAATGGTCCATCAGTTAATGCAATTTTGACTATGTAGTTTTGATAAAATGCTATATCTTGGAAACCGTAAGAGTTAAACTCTTGAAATTTTCAAAAACGGTCTAACTAAAAAATCCGAAAATTATAAAATCGCCAAAAATTTTAAAAAATCGCCAAAACAAAAAAAAATCGTCAAAATGAAAAAAACGCTAAAATTAAAAAAAAACGCCAAAAACCGAAAAAAATCGCCAAAACGAGAAAAACGTCTCAAAACTAAAAATAAATTTCCACCATGACAAAAAAACGCTAAAAACCGCAAAAATCGCCAAAACAAACAAAAATGTTTATATGAACAAAAATCGCCAAAAATTAAAAAAAATTCGCCAATATCAAAAAAAATTGCCAAAACGAAAATAAATCGCCTAAATTAAAAAAAATTGCCAAAAACCGACAAAAATCGCCAAAACAAAAAAAAATTGCCTATATGAAATAAATCGCCAAAAATTATAAAAATCGCTTATATGAAAAAAAATCAGCAAAATCAAAAAAATCGCCAAAATTAAAAAAAACGCCAAAAACCGAAAAAAATCGCCAAAACGAGAAAAAAATGTCAAAACAAAAAAAAAAACCCAAAATGACAAAAATCCGCAAAAATCGCAAAAAATGCTTATATGAAAAAAAATCGCCAAAAATTAAAAAAAATCGCTTAAATGAAAAAAAATCGTCAAAATCAAAAAAATCCGCCAAAACGAATAAAAATCGCCAAAACGAGAAAAAAGTGTCAAAACTAAAAAAATTGCCAAAAAGAAATAAAAACGCCAAAAACCGAAAAAATCGCCATAACAAAAAAAAATTGCCTATATGAAACAAAGTCGCCAAAAAATAAAAAAATCGCCTAAATGAAAAAAATTGTCAAAATCAAAAAAATTGCCAGAAGGAAAAAAGTACCCAAAATTAAAAAAACGCCAAAAACCGCAAAAAATGTCCACAGCCAAAAAAAAATTGCCGATATGAAAAAAAATCGCCAAAACTAAAAAAATCAGCAAAACAAAATAAATCGCCAAAATTTAAAAACCTCCAAATTAAACATAATGCCGAAAACCTAAAAATTGCACTAGAGAAAAAAGTATGCATTTTTAAAAATAATTAATATGTACCTACATATCTCTGTGCTTGTGTATGTATCTCTATACTACATAAACGCACTTTGGTAAATGGTATATAAGATTCGGCACAGCCGAATATAGCACTCTTACTTGTTTTATTTTGTTATTACATTACAAATATTGTTAAATTTTTAATTCAGTAGGTAACGTCTATCGTAAAACATAAAAAATATATTATTTAAGAAAAATTAAGAAAAGTGTTTGAATTAACATATAAACAATGGCGTACAAAAAAAACTTAAAAATAACTTATTCCAAAAAATTAATCTAAATAGGATAAATTGAACTTAAGCACCAAGATAAAAATTATTATTTTAATCTTGTGATAAGACTGAATTAACATTTACTTAAATGTGTATTTAAGTACACATATCATATCCTTGAAGTTTACCACTTTACCAGCAGCATTGTCGTGTTCATACACTCTAGGCGAGAACTCGTGCAGCGTTTTTGGTACTTCATTATTAAAAAGTTGGTTCTAATTTATAAAAAAAGTTTTTCCCACTGTTCTTCATAAGCACGATATGAGATTTTGTGGTCCAAATTGAATTTCAGAAAATTTTGTTTGAGATGAAGTCACAACATTTAGATTTTTTTGCACGAAATATTTTGTTTTAACATTTTTTTTAAAAAAATTTCATATTCTTAACATTATTCTATTTTATTGGAATCGTAAAAATATTGCCAAAGAGTTCAAATATCGCCAAGTAAATCGCCAATCGCCATATTTTCATCGTCAAAAACAAATTGTTGTCGCCGCGTTTGGTGAGATATCGCCATATCTGACAACACTGGTAATAATCAGGGTTACCGCTAGGAATTTTAGAAAAGTCGCAGAAAAGGTCGTTTTGTAAAAATAAAGTCGCACAAAAAAGTCGTTTGCGAAAATAAAAGTCGCACCTCTTTTTTAAACGTTTTTTGTTAATGGAAAGCATAACAAAATAAAAAAACAATTGAAACAGAACAAAATGCTTATTGCAGAATCCATTTTTATCATATCTCATAACATATACAGTTGCATTATACATGCTTATACGTACATGTATGTACCTGTTTTCATGTACACTGAAAAAATTTATTTAAGTCGTATGCTGCCAAGGCCAAAAGAGTAATTAAGTTAAAATTAAGATATTTTTGCTTTTTATTCTACTTCCATTCGTTTGATCTTGTCACCACATTTCATATATTTTAAGTGAAATTATTTATATTTCAAAATTTTTTTCTTAACATATATATATATATATACTACTTTTTAGAAATTTAGAATTTTTTTTAGAAATTTCATTTCAACATTTAAAAGTAATTTCATCACAGGGAATCTGCTATATCTTTGTCTATTAAATTTAAAGCTGACAGCATTGAGTTGCATGTTTTTTAATTTATTAGTTAATTTGTTTTAAAGCAAAGCTAATTTCGTAAAAATTCTTTCTGCACAAGCACTGTTGTGAGGTGGAGTTAATACGTGTACGACCAGTTTGTACAAATTAGGAAACACTGGTTTGTCCAGCGAATTCCTTAAATTACCAATCTCATGCCAAAATTTGTCAACATTTGTAACTTAAAAAAATTTTTCGTAATGTTTATTATTTGCTCTACTTTCTAATAATTTGTACTCACTTATGAAATCTTCATGGTTACTTCCAATAAAACTAAATTCTAAGTCTTCATAAGTGGTGAAAAAAAATCAGGTTGCAAATATCTTAAAATATTTAGTTTTTTATCATCAAAATTTATCCTTTTCAATATTTCATCGCAAAAAAAAATTTTAAAAATTTTAAATATGTCGTTTAATATAAATTCAATCATTTTCAGATATATTTTGATCACTTATTGTAGTCTCCACCTTATGGCCTATATAAACATTTTTTGAATCTTTAATATTGATTTCATCTTTATAACCAGCCACAATAATTTCTTTGCAACTTCTACTGAAAATTTGTGAAACATTTTTTGAATACATTTGCAAATGAACACAATAACCTGTGAATTGCTTTTAAATTTTGCCGACGTCATTTTGACGATTTTTTTGATAAAAATAATCAGAAAACTTTTAATTTACTGCAAGTTAACTGTCTTTTGAGAAACTTCACAAAAAAAGCTTAAGAAGTCGCAAGAAATTTAAAAAAGTCGGAAAAGTCGATGATAAAAAAGTCTCCCACGCGACTTTAGTCGGGCAAACGGTAATCCTGGCAATAATAAATAACTTGAGTAAAATTAGTGGCTACTATTACACACTAGATGGTGGTTGAGTGTATTTCTATGCAGTTGTTAAGTTTAGGCTGGTACTCCGTTCTAATTTGAGAAAAATGTTTATCAATAATTGATTAATTCATACGAAAAATTTGGCATGTAAACAATATTAACTGGCGCCTGAAGCTATGCTGCAATTTCTTATTTTTGTAGAAACACGCCATGTGTTTGTTGTAAATTCCATACGAAACATTTCTCTGTACTTCTTGTTGTCCGTATGATTACACTAATACACTCATACATATGTACATAGCTCACACCGATTTGATAACGCTTTATGATTGGTTAATGATTACATCGCACATCTTATGCTAGGAACACAACTGGGACGAACGACAAATTTTTCGGTGCGAACTTTCGTCACAAAAAATAAAACACATTTGTGCATATGAAAATGAACACAACACCGCCGTACAACGAAATTCGTCGGGCTTGAGGAAGTCTGAGATAGATTTATTTCTATTTTGTACGCCGACGAATGACGAAAAAACAAAATTCAGAGAAAATTCTCTCTCTTTCTCAGTTTTTGTACTCACAACCACTGTTGCCAGAACTTCTAGAGGTGAAATCCTCAAAAACTACAGATTTCTGTGTAAAAAATCGTCAAGTCATTTTAGAAAAACGTCAAATCAAAAATATTAAATTTTTTTGGTATTTTAATTGTTTTATTACAAAAACTATTACAATGGTTCAAACTTATTAACTATGCTTTCAACAAATATACACGTATACAAAAATATATATCTATATAGCCTAATAGGGCATTTACACCATCCCGAAATCTAGTACTTACACTATTTTTAGCTAAATCTGGCTGCTTTTCACTAGATTTCCCATACAAAACAAAATCTAGTTTGTGAGTAGATTTGTAGGCAATCAACTCAAAAACTAATAATTTTATTTTATTTTTACTATCCTGTACAATAAATTTATATAAAAGATGATTGAATAGCTATGATCTCCTCAAAAAGGTGTTAAATTGGCTACATTGCAGTTGTTTGGTTGCAGTTTTAGAAATTTTTTCGGTTGATGGGCTGTGTTTTGGATAAAAAAATCTTGATAAATGTCAAAAAAAAAACATGGTGTAAGCGGTATAGATATTCATAAAGATTTTAATTGAAATCTAATAGATTTTGTGCAGGTGTAAATGCCCTATAATCATGAAAACCATTAAAATAAAAAATAAATAAAAAAAACAAAATGAAATCAGAATTCACATACGTACATATGTATATATGTATTTATTTTTAAAAGAGATAATTTATAAATTTAGAAAAATCGTCATTTCTGTACCTCTAAAATCGTCACTAGTGTATTTTGAGAGGTGAAAATCGTCAAAATGCAGAGAAATCGTAAATTCTGGCAACAGTGCTCACAACAAATACCTTTATCAAATATGAGAGAACAATTCGGTGAGTAAATTCGTCATTATTGTGCGTCACACGAAGAATTTATGCAGCGAGTGGTTATCGATGAATTCGTCGACATGGACAAAATTCGTCGTTCGTCCCAATTGTGTTCCTAGCATTACTCAAAATTTGTGATTGTATTTTGAAAAATATTTTTACCCCCTCAGCGTATAGATGTTTAACATAAAAAATAAACTTTCATAATGAGAAAAATCGAAAATCTTTTCGTTTCAAAGATCACAGTACCAATTTCAATTAAAAAAATGTTGTTTGTTAATATCAAAATAAGTAAAACAAGCAAAACACCTCATTCAAAGTTTATCAGCTGTTACACTTTTAAATTGTCAATTTACAATGTTTTAAAACTAAATTTTCTTAAGTGAACTTAATCGATTGCTGCATAGAGACACTGATGTCAATATAAAATCTTTATTGGAAGACGCTTTACAGTAATTTCGAGAAATTAGTTCTAAGCACCTTTAATAATGTGAATTGTTAAATTAATTTGTCACATCAAAAGAAATCAATAAAAAAATAAACCCAATGAAAAAAAATTAACAAAATTTGCACGAGCGCTGAGTTTGTTTTGCAAGAAATAAAAATACAATTTTGCCTTAGAACATACATACATATCTACAAGTTGGAGTAGGTTAAAGGAATTACTTTGTAATTGTAATACAAAAATTGCTGTTCAATTGAAAGGAAATCTTATTAAAATAAATTTTCCACTTAATGAATTTAAGGAGGGTAAAAAATTATTTTAACAAAAAAAAAGCTTTCAATCTAAACACAATAATAATAACAAAATTTGAGTTACATATTTTTTATGTACATACTAGTAAATATATTTTTAAAAGTCATTAGCTGCTACTTAAGCAAAAAGGACTCTACTCATTTGCAATGATTCATTGATTGGCAGTCTGCCAAAAAATAGTATTAGAAAATGCTTCACAAAAACTAATTTCAATAAACATTGATGAATATTTAATATTGAAAATTTAAGCATTTTTAGTGAGGAAAAGTTTTATACACAAAATTATTTTATTGACACTTAAGATTTACAACTAGTTTTTTTTGACGAAAAGTAATAAAACATGCAAATGGTGACAAAAGCCTTAACACGCTTGTGCTTTTAGTCCAAAAAATAAATAAAAATCTGAAAGTGCTCTTTTCATCGTTTTATGTAATCCCTAAATATGTTACATTTTTTAACGCTGAATAGTAAAATTAACATACAAACAATAATACATACATAAGTACACTAGTCGGCATAAGTAGTTTGACGACACAAAAATCGTGAATTTTTGCATTTGATTTGTAAACGGTTTTGTTAAAAATTCTTGTTTATTTTTTCCTTTTTATTAATAACTTATACAAACTTAAAAATAAGCAAACAAGTATTATGTCATAGAAATTTAAAAAGATGTAAATTAATTTGAAATTTCATGTATTTTGACAAGAATGTAATACTAAGTTAACAGTGTTTAAACTTAACAAAAGTAAAGAAAAGAAGAAGAAGAAGTTAGTAAAATATATATCCACCATTGGCTTCAATAACTTTTTGGAAGCGTGTTGATACTGAATCCACTAACTGTTTCTGGATATATCTCTTCCCATAGGGAAGTGACCTCAGAAATTGTCTCCTCTCTGGTGTTATTTAACGAAACTGTTCTTTTGCGTTTCAAAAGAGACCAGGCATTTTCTATAATATTTAAATGTGGACTTTGAGGTGGACAGTGGCCATGGCTCACTTTTTCATAAGTTGGTTGTTTCTTTTGACGTACTACCTTTGGCAATCTTACAAAAATGTATATTTGGATGATTTATATTCAAAGGAGCTTTCATCTGTCCATAGAAGGCTTCTCCAGAAATCTTTTAGTTTGTGCAGATATTCCTTTGCAAAGGCCAGTATTTTAAGCTCACTGACGGGGTTGATCAGTAGCAGATTGAGACTTCAGAAAACAATTTTTTAAATTCTCGTAGAAGGACTCGGTCTTCAGTGTGTGTTGTTTTACGTTTTGCACCTGCAGTAGGATTCAGTAGCTTTTAACGATCTGACAACCGTAATTTTTGTCTATACATTTTGTCACTTAAAATAACGATTGTGTGATTCTGAAACTTATTTTTAACGATAGAAAGCAGCTGATATTTCCTGTTGATTTTTGTCGATAAAATTACCAGCTCATAAATTATTGTTGCTGAAATAACGACACAGTTGACATTAACCTAAAGCGAATATCGTTAAAAATGTTACTGAATAGCAAATTCGATTAATTTTCGTTATAATTATTTTAACGATGCGAATATAGTTTAAGAAAAAAGTTATTGAATCGCTTTACTGATCTCCTTAAGTTTTTTACATCGTTAAACTTTTTAAACTTATTAATTTGATAGTGCACAGTTTGACGGGAAGCATTAAACTCTTTTGCAATGTCCTTTACTGGCGTTCCAATGTTAAATTTTACTACCATCGAAGATCTGGTAACCAAACTCAAGTCTGCCGATTTTCCCATGGTTTATAGCGCCTTTTAATAAATTTTTATTTTTATTTAATTTTTATTCCTAATTTAACTTAAATATAAAAGTTGTTCCGCTTTAACGTGCTCAAAACTGCAAACAAACAGCCACAAAGACACCGTCAAAATACTTATGCAGCGCAAAAATTTGTTGTCTCCATGCATTATTATCAGCACAAAGAGAATGCAAAAGGAAAGTATATAAAATTTCGCATAAGAAGAGCTAAAAATACATTCTTTGTTTTGCGCATCTATTTCGCACCGTTAATTGACGACACTAAGCTAAGCTAGGTTCAACAGTCAGAAAAGTGTTTCGTCAAAATCCTTATGTCGACCAGTGTATGTATGCACGGATTGGTTTACAAGGATATGAGCATCAATAACAATTTTTCTATACATAAAAGTTAATGTGGTTGTCAAATCTTTTTTTTTTTTTGCATAAAATTTTGCTTTAAAGGAAACTTATGAAAAACAGCAACAACATTGTTGATCTGTGTGCTGACACAGCTGACAAGGATTTCGAGTATGTCAGTGTCTGTTACAAATGTCAGCTAAATATATAATTTATGTATGTGGCAACCACATTCAAGTAAACATATTTACATACATACATACATATATACATGTGTACATATGTGCTCTGCAAATATTAATACATACTTTCGTATATAAGATAAAAGTTGTGTAAAAGAGTTGCACAAACATTAGAAGTGTTCCCTTAAAAAAAAGCCAAAAAAATTGTTATTAGAATAACATTGAAACTGCAAAACATTAAAAAAAGAAATGCAAAAAGCAAAATGCAAGTATGTGCTGCAAGTATTAAAATCGACATTGAGGCAATCGTTTTATATGTACATAAATATTTGGCAGTTTTTTCTTTGTGATTTCCATTATTGTTTAAAACCTACTATTTTGTCCTACTTTTTTAGTATAATAAGCAGAAAAAACATAGTTTGGATTACCAAGATTTTAAGGAAAAATATAGCAAGAAAGTAAATTTAGTTTTGTATGTCAAATTACTAACAATTTCTTTTATAGCAAAAAAATATCTGATTAAAATATATTTCAAGTCATAAAAAGTCAAAAATCCTTTTTTGATAAAAATCAACTAACAAACAAGTAAACTTTCAATCAATTTTAGGGCTAATTTCACGATGTCGTACATTCAAAACAGAAACAAATTTTCTTATTTTTTGTTGTTTCAAATGTAAGTGTGCGACGAGTCCAACGTTGTTGATTGACATCGTCAAATTAACCTTTCACTATTGTTTTCGTTACGCTCTCTGTCTGTCCGTCACAGGCTATTTTCTCGAGAACAAAATAAGAGCTACGGACCTGAAATTTGCACAGAGTATGTAGAACTTTGGCAGCTCAAACAACAAGCAATGAAAAATACTAGAATCCCATGCAATTTATGTACCAGAGAACAGATTGAATGCCTTATTTTGTGGCTTTAAATGCAATCACAAAAAACCTGCATATTGTTGTCAATCCACAAAATTAAAAAGCAGCGAATTTTTGCTTGTTTTATATAAATGTTCACTGGTCTTGTCTAAAGGAATGAATACTTAGTGAATGGTGCGAATACTTTTTACTGTGATTGACCATAACAGTCTCTGTACTTTGTGCTTGTATTAAACTCTTATATTAGTATTCATAAAACACGATATAGATTTGAAATGTATTTTATGTCAAATTTTATATGAAACAGTTATTTGAAACACATTTCTGATCTATTTTACTTTTTCCAAATTTTACTTATCGTATTTTCTTTTTTCTAACACCGTAAATATCGGCACTTATTTTTACTAAAACTTCCTCCCTCAGACTGCATTTTTTCATTTATAACCAATAAAATCACTTATACTAAACTTGTTATTTTAACGTGATATACACAAGATCAGCGAATAATGAGTGAATGGTATAAAATAAATTCATTCTTTCAAGCTGCATCATTTCATTTCGCTGCATTGTAATAAGAGAGTCCGTATGAGCAATCAACATATCACAATGAATTGTATCAAAGCAATTATATTTGTTATTGTTGTCAAATAAGTGCATGTCAAAAGCAACAAATGTATGAATTGTTAGCAAATGCGAATGGTTTCATTCTGTTCTCTGATATGTACAAACAATTCTATATATGTATATACACTTGAAATTTGTAAATATATATTATATAGACTACAATAATTAAACTTAAATTAAAAAAAATTTAATTAAAGGGTTTTCTATCAGTTAATGTAATTTTGACTATATAAATAAGACATTTATATAAGAGGCAAGCTCTTGAAATTTTCAAAAACGGTAAAACTAAAAATTCACAAAATTTAAAAGTCGTCAAACCGAAAAAATTGGCAAAATAAAACAAAAATCTAAATCTAAAATAAATCGCAAAAACCGAAAAAATCGCCAAAATGAAAAAAATCACCAAAATGAAAAAAAATTCCCAAAATGCAAAAAAATCGTCGAAAAGAAAAAATTGAGTGAATTGCGTATTTGACCCGCGCACGAAGGGTTCCGTACTGACACGAGATATGTAATTGAATACGAACTTTAGCCAATATAAACTATAGTTTGGCAATTTTTTCGTTTTTGCGTTTTTTGGTTTTAAGCATTTTTTTAGTTTTGAGGTTTTTTGAATTTATAGGCGCTTTCTGAGTTTTGGCACTTTTTTTCTCGTTTTGACAATTTTTTTTGGACTTTTGAAGTTTTTTCATATTTTGAGAGATTTTTTTTCATACAATTAATTATTTTGGTTTTGGCGCCTTTTTCGCTTTTTGGCTTTTTTTTTTTATTTCGGCGATTTTTTGCTTTTGTGCGATTTTTTCGTTTGAAATTTTTTTTAATTTTGACGATTTTTTTAATTTTGGCGATTTTTTTAGTTTTTGACGATTTTATATATATATATATATATTTATATATAATATAATTTTTGAATTTTTTAGTTTTGCCGTTTTTGCAAATTTCAAGAGTTTACCACTTACGGTTTCCAAGATATAGCAAGTTGTCGAAATTACATAGTCAAAATTGCATTAACTGATGGACCACTCTTTAATTAAATGTTTTTTAAATTTTAGTGTTAATTGTTGTAGTCTATAGAAGAATACACTAATTGTGAATTGTAAATACAATTGTATGTATATTACATGGGACTTTAACAGTTATCGTTGCTCGTTTTGGAACACCCTTTAATCTTTAATTCTCAGGTATTTGTTGTTGTAGCGGCCAAGGTTTTACATACTCTGTCCAAATTTCAGGTCCGTAGCTCTTATTTCCTGAGAAAATACCGTGTGACGGACAGACGGACAGCGTATCGAAAGCAATAGGGTTCCTTTTTTCTCCTTTGGTGTACGGAACCCTAAAAAGCCAAAAACTGAAAACAATCGCCAAAACGAGTAAAAAAAAGCACCAGAACTTAAAAAATTTTTAAAAACCGGAAGAACACAATAAAACGTCAAAACTAATAAAACGCTCAAATCCGAAAAAATCCCAAAAACGAAAAAAATTCCAAATTTATATATTATATAAGCTTAAGTTCGTATTTTATTACATATCTAGTGTGTCCATACAAAACACCTCGTGCGCGAGTCAAAGTCGCACTTTACTGAATTTATTATAATATCAGGAAACAAACTAAAAATCATGGACGAATTTTTCCAGGAGCACTGTTCAACTGTCATGCTAAAGGGAAAATCGGATTTTTGGCCATTCTGCACTTGCCCTATTTTTACGAAAATTCAATTCCCAAAATCGATACAGACTTGACCCCATTTTTCCTGGTTTTTAAATTCCAAAAATCGACGCTAATTCTTTGACGCTATCTTGGCACACGTTATATGTTGCTGCACTTTTAAAATTAATAAATAAATGAAAACATAAACAGCTGTTTATGATTTTGGCAGAACTAGTAGGAGCAGCAAGTGTATTTATGGTTATAGCGATGCTTATGGGTATGGCATTTATGGTATGGCACGTCTGATTAAAGCTTTACAAATGAATGTTTCGAAGCAGTAGAAATTTCCTAATTATTTTCACAGTACGTGTAGCAGTCTCCCCAGTATTTTAAAAATGAACATAATAAGACCCTTAAATATCTAAAGAAAACTTTTAGTACATCAGCATACAATATTTTTTTTAACGAAAAATAATAGCATCTCCCTAATATTCGTAAATGCATTTAAGTTTATGTTTTAATATTTTTTAGTTTACACAACTTCTCTAACTAGTTATTATTGTGCTCCAATGTCAGATTATCTAGTAAATTTACTTATCCTCAGGGAGTGAATCATGTCGTTTAGCTTTTCACATAAACTTTTAAATTCATTAAAAGTTCTGCCAAAATTTGCTAATTTAATAAATTGTTTTCATTTGCTTAATATATTGTACGAATGTATGTATGTATGTGTGTAGTAGTATGTGTGTGGGTATGTAAATTATTATTTTTCTTTTGACTTTTTCCATAACGAACTTGAACCTTCAAGGACTTTGGTGTTTATTGCTGCATAATTTATGGATTGAATTTGGAAAGGAGCAGTCTTTAGCGCAAATAATAAAAATGAAATGTTTATCGATGCTTGAATGTTTCTTTTTTTATTGTTTTTTTTTTCTTCTATTAGTTTTGAAGAAAGTTTTTAGCACATGTAATATTTTATAGAGAAAAAACACGAAAAGTTTTTTTTTACTTTATTTTTTAATTCAATAAAATGGAATGAAGTTTTCTTGTCCCTACTGCTCTGTTAAATTTCAACCTTATCTACTTAACCAGTAAAGTCTGACTATCACTCATCTTGGGAAATTTTGCTCATAAATTATTATACTGTTTTCTAAACATTAACAAATCAGGCAAATCTGGCCAGCAAGCATTCCCAAGTTAATACAGCCGTGATACTGCCGTGCCTAACTGTACTTTTTAATGACAGAAGCTTAGTTTAGCATTTAGTTAGCATCAGTTTAGCACATGCTAATTCCATGTTTTAATAAACATAACCTTATGAGAATCCAGCTTAATTAAGACTTACTTTTATTGTCAGTTTTGGGAAAAATTTATAAATATTTATACGAAAATATTTGCTGGAATCTGTTACATGGCGTCAACAAGGCATAAATTAATGTATTTTTCTTCTTTTTTTATTACCTTCAGTGTTTGTGCTGTCATTTATATTTTTATATTGTTTGACTTAAGCGAACATGTCATTTTCACACTTACGCTAAATATATATGTATACTTTATGTAGATGGCAAGATGTGGGGGGAAGTTTGGCAGAGACATGAAACCAAATATTTATTATTAAACAATACACTTTCTCATTTGTTAATAATTTCTTTGGTTTATAAATTTAGCAAAGCTTTTGAACTGCATAAAAAGAAATTGATTCTTGTGCACATTAACAACATTAACGTACACCAAAGGTGAAAAGGAAGCCTATTGTTTTCGTTACGATGTCCGTCCTCTAGACTGTCTGTCTGTCACAGGCTATTTTCTCGAGCAGAGCTACAGGTCATGAAATTTTCCTAGAAACAAACATATGTCACTTAAAACTTAAAGGGTGTTCTAAAGCGAGCAACGAAATATATATAAATCTTAATGAAATACAAAGACAATTATGTATAGACACTTGAAATTTTCAAAGATAGTCTATTTTTATGCAGACTGCACCAATTAAAACTGAAATTTATCAGTTAATGTAATTTTGATAACTTGATAACTTGCTGTATTTTGGAAACTCTTAAAAATTTTAAAAACATTAAAACTTGAAAATTCTAAAATTAATAAAATGCCAAAACAAAAAATCGCTAAAATTAAAAAATCGCTCAGATGAAAAATATCACCAAAAATAAAATAAATCACAAAAATGCAAAAAAAAAGTAAAAAGGTTGCCAAAAAAAAACAAATAAAAAAAATCGCATAAATCCGAAAAAATCACCAAAACGAAAAAAGGGCAAAAATAAAAAAAAATCACTAAAACTAAAAATCAACTGCAAAAATTAAAATCTGAAAAAATCGCCAAAGCGAAAAAACCGCCAAAACGAGAGAGAAGACTACAAAACTAATAAAAAATATCACTTAAACTAAAATTGAACCAGAAAAGTAATAAAACAGAAAAAATAGCCAAAACTAAAAATATGTATTGTTAAAAAACAAGCTAAAAATCGTACAACCGAACAAATTGATAAAATGTAAAAAAACGAAAAAACTAAAAAATTTGCATTGTTAAAAACCATAAAATTGATAAAAAGGAAAAAAGCGCTTAAACTAAAAATTTACTGAAAAATTAAAAAAATTTAAAAAATCGCCAAAAAAAAACGGGAAAAATTGCCAAAACAAAGAAAGCACCGCTACGAAAAGAGAAGCAAAAACTAAAAAAAATTAGTAAAATCAACAATCAGCTGGAAAATATAGTAACTAAAAAATCGCCAAAATGAAAAAAGCACCAAAAGAAAAAACTCGCAAAAACTTAAAGTACATATGTATTCCAAAAACACAAACAAAAAATTGACAAAACGAAAAAATTTCCAAAACAAAAAAAAAACGCATTAACTAAAAAAATCGTCAATACAAAAAAAAATCGCCAATAACCGAAAAAAAATAAGCGCCTTACGGAACACTTCGTGTGCGAGTCAAAATCGCACCTTTAGCCTATAGTACACGGCATGTCATGTGGCTCTGACGTAATTTTGGCGTCACCATAAAGCTACACTGGCTACATGCCGTGTACTACATAGTAATACTAATTGAGAAATTTGCATCACTACACCCAGAAAAAAGATTGGTTGTTAGATAATTAGGCCAATAACACATCATTGCATTAACTATATTTCAGTTCAGGCTATCCAAAGATATGATTCAGAAAATTCTTAAATTGATTGCATCAACCCAGCGTATGCTTTTGTCATGACTAATTAACTTATTGGTTAACACAACCGAATAAAATATTTTGAATTGGATTTTACTACCAACTTTTGGTATTGGCAACTAAAAATTGTCGTTCTATATTAAGGTTAAAATACACACTTTCTATCAGTTGCTGCAACTGACTACGAGTTTAATTTTACTGTCATAGTTTATAGCAGAAAATTAATAATTAATTTTTGTGATTTTCAAAGGTATTATGATTTATGAATTCTCAAATGGTTTATAAAAATCTGTGCATAAGATAACAGGTTTGTGGCTGTTTAAAATGTGTGGTTGAAGAAATGCATATAGACATGCTTCACCAGAGGAAATAAATTTCAATTAAAATAAACTTGTGACAATATGTCAAATAATAAATTTCCTAAACTGTTTTTTTTTATTTGCGTTTATTGTTTATTGTTTATTTTTAGTAAGGAAGGCTAATTTTTCTTTCACAGGTACCAATTATTTTTTTATTTTTATTTTTTTTATTAAGGAGAAGTAACACTCCGGCAATGAATGCCTACTACTATTTATAAGTGTTACCTTCTTTAGGACAGGGATTGTGATAGAGAAGACAGGTGGTGAAGAAAGAGATAGAGGAAAGCTTCTTTTTCTTTTACAACTCTACGTTTTTGCAGCGCCTCTGGTTTCAGTGATGTGCATTAAACTTTTGAAGCTGTGTTTAGTAGCCACTTTTATTCATTATTTTACTTTTCCGATGATTTTGCTACACAATAATGACGAAGGAGGGCGCTCTGACGTTACATTAGGATTAGTATCTGCCGAAGTTGGGATAGTTCAGTGACCAGTGACAACTGATACAAAGGGACACTAATGCACATCAGAAAAATGCATGGTGTTGTTATTTAATGACCGTCGGATACAGGCATTGAACTAAAAATTCTGGTGACGTCATATTTAGATGCTCATGTGGATTTTTACATGCCGTTTACTGTAAGCCTTAATCATATTTTTCTATCTCTATAGCTGTCATCATAAACGTTAAGGTTACATATACTATATATACATATCTAATGTAGGCTTCAATATTCTACAAGCAAAATTTCATATTTAAGTTAAATCCCCATTTCGATTACCATCATCAAACAAAATCTTGCATTAAAAACATTGCAGTAAACATCGCATTATATTTAACAGTGAATAATTTAACATTGGTCGCATTCATAAGACGTAACAGTTGGGCAACCGTTGAGTGTTTGTCTTAGAAACGCATAGTTGAGTATCTCTGTTTCACTCAACAGTTGAGTAATTTTCCATCATAAAATTTTTTCGCTACCTATAGTCAACACGTTGTGCTCAGCCTGAACAGCTGGTCAAATAGAGCTATTTCTTTTATATGCTTTGTTAGGTGTCAGCAGCAAATATTTGTTAAGTTTTGCATTACAAATGCGATGAAGTAACGAAATAAAGATATACAATTACATTATATACATCAAGCCATTTCTAAGAAGTAGCTGTTGGGGCCAACAGTTACCAGCAGTTTCACAACTGTTGAGCTCAACAGCTACTTCTTATGAATGCGCCCATTGTAACTGTGCTTTTTGTAAAGGCTGTTAATAAAAGATTTATTTTGTTTTTATTTTGTTTAAAATATCGAACTTCACTAAATAAATGTTACTAAAAGGTAAAAACATACAAATATGTTTCTAATGCCGACATGGTTTTATTTACCACACTACATGCCGAAGGCTAGAACCAGTTTTATGAGACAAGGGGATGCGCCCCAAATTACCTAAGAAACTACTGTTTTTGTTTTGGGAGCGAAAGGCATTTAACATTTTTCGACAATCTCAATTTCACGAAATTTGCCTTCAGCACTCAAATAAACCAACCTTCATATGAATTCCTTTTGTTAAAATATCACTGTCGTATGCAACAACAATTCCTGTCATATCAACAAATTCTTTAATTTTTTTTTGCATTAAAATGTACATTAGAGGGGATGCGAGCTTAAAAAAATGCGTTTAAGATATTAAAGTTTTCTCAAATAATTGAAATTTATTTGCTGGTGGTTTATCATGTCTATATACTGGGTTTTGTATCAGTTTCAAAGCCTGCTAAGCTTATTTTGTCTTTGTGATTTTCAAAAATAATATAATATGAATTCTCATATAGTTTTTGAAAGTCTGTGCATAAAGTAAGAGGTTTGTGACTGTTCAAAATTTGTGGTTGAAGTCTACTGATGATTTGGTTCAAGCGCCAATGAAATATGCTAAACCACCAGCAAATAAATTTAAATTATTGTAGTATTTACACTTCTGAAAATATATCAAATAAATTTCATTAAAGTTTTCTCAAATATTTAAATTCTAAAAGAATTCCTTAAAAAATAAAAAAATTTAAAAATTGTGCCACCAAAATAAATACATAAATGTTTGTGTATTTCAGCAGAAAATCATTGCTTTGCTTTCGCTAAAAAGCCAGCAGGAAAAAACTAATGTACATGCAGTAGGTGGATTTTTACCATATACAACATTTTTTGTTGAAGCCTTTACAACAAGGTCAATTGTAGTTTTAGTTTTTAATAAATTTTAAACGCCTCTTTAAAGTTATTTTCTAAATGAATTTTTTTTTTGCTTTTCAATTATTTAAAATTTTTTTGTGTAAATTCATAATTTGCAGTGACTTATTTGGCTTACAAATACAATTTAGCTCATTATGTTACAAAGAAACACAATTTAAGGAAATGTGATAAAAGTGTTCAAATTCTAAGCGGTAGGATGAGTAGACCGCTTTTGTTAATTCTACAACAAGATAATGCTTCTAAGCAAATTAAGAAAATTGATTCCATGCCAAAAATAAATTTGTCTTTTATATGTTGTTTGTCTCATTCTCCTGATTTAAAAATAAATGAAAATATTTAATTTTGGCGTATTTGAAAAGTATATGAGGGAAAAAGAGAATTCAAGGACATGCAGTCAGCTGTTCAAAAATGTTGGAAATAAACATTCTTGGACCATTTAAAGTTTAATACATTCAATGAAATAAAATTATTCTACATACGTAGTCAAATGATATTGAAGAAAATAATATATATATATATATATATATATATATATATATATAATATATATATAATATATAATATAATAATAATCTAATGAGTTGTTATTGTCTTTTGGTAATTTTTAATAAGCTTCATTAGCTCAGGGTTGCATTTTCTCAATAGTTATTTGAGTACATGATGGATAGAGAACACCACCACCACCAGCCTTAAGTTACAAAAATTATGTGTATGTAAGATGTTGAATAAGAGTGTATGTAGGAAATTCTTTTATATGCATTGTGCCAAAATAACAAATACGCAGTAGATACAAGTAATATCTAATAGAGGGCTGCGTTAACAGTCTTGACATGTAAATACGTCTTGTTTTTTAAATGTATTGTCGTAGCATGTGTTATACTAAGCAAATAATAAATGCTGTCGTTTAATAAGCGAAGCATATTATGGATGTATTGATGTACACGCGATTTCATGAAGACTTCAAAGACAATCAAAAGAGGTAGTGTTGATGCGGGTTTGCTTGTTATTTTGCATATTGTACGATTGAGTATGTGTGTGTGTGTGTAAGATGTAGATGATAAGCTATTATGTGATTAAATGTGGGGTTTAAAGCAAACACAAACAACTTATGTCAATGCATACCTATTTGCCTTTGTATGTCCTAATTTACAATATGAAAGACTTGTTCCCCTCTTATCTCTTTCGCACAAAGTAATCAGCTTAGCAATAAGACTTGCATAGTGTAAATTAGAACTATGTGCGCGAAAAAATAAAAGACCATACACACAACTTGTCTGCGTATGTACATGCATGACTTTGGTATACGCGCCCATGCTTATGAAGAAACAAGCAGCCTAAATTCTTCCGTCACGAAGTATTTTCTGAAAACTGAAAAAAATGTCTTGCCAACAGTGTTGTTTAGCGTTTCACGATTTACGATTTCGCTGTAGTAAAGCATTTGAAAAAAGACTCTCATGTCTTAAAAGTTCTTGTAAGTTTTCTTGTGCAGGGGTCTAAGACTCGTATCTAACCTTAATAAACATCTTAAAGAGACTTAAATAAATCGGTTTATTGTTTGATAAAAAATAAGTTTTTATGCTTCAACATCAAACTTGGCGGGGAATTCATTTTGTGGATACATTAACGTTACTTTTTTTTTTTTGTGTGACGAATGTTAAATAAAATTCAAGGTTATTAATTATTTATCTATGATATTCTCTTTCAAGTACAAGTAAAAATTTTTATTTGTAATAAATGGCTTTCATAAAAATGTCTCGTTTTAAGGACCTACATACATACATATGTATATGCAAGCTTACATACATACATACATGCGTAAGTGGTCTTACTTTCAATGTTCCCATTAAAGCTGGCTTTTTTTGCTACTCGTATCTTCTTACAAACATACATTTGCACATACATATATATCTGTGGCAATATGGAAAAGTGGCTTAAGTCGACTTAAGCAAAGAAGTTTTTTCGGAAGTCTTGCTGGTACCGCTAAAGGCTACTCACTATTATCCTATATAGTAAAACGAATTTTGAGAAAATTCAACCCTGATATACTTAAAATTTCCAAAATACAATAACCACTCATTAGATCAGGGGTCTAATCATCGCTTTCGATAACGAGCTAAGTGGATCGCGTTTTTCACTTTGAGACTATGGCATTTGCTATCGAATAATGCAAAAATATGGTTCGATATCGAATGCCATAACCTCAGACTTAAAAAAACGTGATCAAATCAGCTCGTTACCGAAAGCGACGATGAGACCCCAGGGTTGCTTTTTAAATAATAATAATAATAAATTAAAAGAGACTCTTAAAACTTTATTTTTCTTTCGTATGTTATCATATCTTTGCAAGTGTAGTATTGTAACCATTTCAACTTAAGCATAATAAAACCAAAATTGCTTAAGTCAACTTAAGTAGTTGTGCATGCAAGTGTGTCTAGCATCTGAGTATATGTATGCCTATTAAATAAATGAATTCCAGTGAATACTTTCGTCTTTTTGGCACTAAACAAGAACCCAAATATTAATTCTCATAAAACTTTATCATATTAAATATTAATGTACTTTTTAATAAATATTCCTAAGATATATTTTTAAATCTCATTTAATGTTGCTACGTAAATACTTATTTACCTATTTCATTGTCTGCTTAAACATTCATTGAAATTTTAAAGTAACTTTTGCTAAGTTATTTATGCTTCTATATGTAACAAAAAAAAAAGTAAAAATAAAAACAGGTCTTCCAATAAGAGGTTTCATTTAGATTGGAGAAAACCTGAATATATTTAAATAAAATCATGAAATGTAATCATAGGACTTTCGAGAAACTACGATTACAATCCTGGTACGAGTATGATGTAGTTTATGAACATTTTCGAAAGACAATAAGAATTCATAAGATCAGGGTTGTATTTTTTCAAAAATTTCACGATTGTGTAGGATAATACGTCCTAGCCTTTAATTGTAAATATTAATAATTGACCCTATTCTTTTCATGATAACTTCAAATTCTATCTTTGAGGTATTGAACCACTTGTGCGACATTGCTATAGACTTTATCTGTCACGTAGCTCCAAATAAAAGAGCCTAAAGGTCTTAAATCACAACTTCTCGATAGCCAGTTTTTATCACTTTTGTGAGAAATTACACACTCCGGAAACTTTGTACGCAAAAGAGTGATGGTATCGCTACTTCTGTGGCACGTAGCTTTGCTTAGTGTTCCCACAAGCTTTTTTTTGCGGATCAATTAATATCTTTACAACTGCAATAGTGAGGTACACTAAATTTGATGTGGGTAATTCCTAGGAAAAAAAACTACATGTTTCATCAAAATCTTGGTGGGTGGGGAGACAGGTACCCCCACACAAAGTATGTAATTATTTAATTAAATTGATTTCTTTCATATAAAAAATGCCGAAGCAGGAACAAAATGCATATGGATGCTGCTTATTTAACAAAGCAAGCAGAAATTCTTGATTTACACACATACGTTTCTGGTGAATTGCCTTCCATAGAGTGGCTTCGAATACGGGTTATATAAAACTAAATTTTTTAACAAGCCTAAGAAAGTTAGCTACTGAGTTCCTGAGAGTTAAATTTTTTAAAATCATTATTATATCGGGTTTTCCAATAGGTACTTGACAACTTTGAGTTTAATTTGTGAACGCACTATTTGACTAATTAGCTAACTGTTAATTTCCTTTTTGAAGTAAACTCAACTTAACATGGTAA
The DNA here is from genome assembly GCA_905220375.1 of Tachina fera. Lineage (NCBI taxonomy): Eukaryota > Metazoa > Arthropoda > Insecta > Diptera > Tachinidae > Tachina > Tachina fera. Next base: position 63,513,302 of record LR999963.1, read on the forward strand.
AGTGCACGAAGGAACAACTTATGCAAATTGTAAGAATGATGATGGCCGCAGCCTTAAGAGCGTTAACTTCACTTTTCGGTTCTTATTCTTGCCCTACTAAACAAGTAATAACAAGTTTAGTGCAAAAATTTAAGTTTTCATACTCAATGTGTGATGCTGCCGTGCCAGTGAGACAACGAGTTGGTCGAAGTAACAAAATTATCGCTGCAATTTAGGCGTCCATAGCAAACGATCGAAATCAGTAAATTACGCGGCTCTTCTTAGGAACTAGGCATCGCCAAGACCACTTTATGGCGAGTTTTACTCATAAAAGATCAAACTGACTCAAGAATTGAAGCCGATGGACCGTTTAACGCGAATAAAAAAAAAATTGTCAAGTCCTTATTGGAAAACCACTATCACGCGTGACTCACGTGTAACAAATCATGTCATTTGCAAAAGCACATTAAACAATTATAAAAACAAAAGCAATAAAATTTTTAGCAGAATTCATTAAGCTCTTATTATTGGAAAACGCAACGCTTGAGGCGTATGTACATAACTTTTGAGTCACAACAAATTTGTAAAAATAACGCTGATTTGTTCAATTTTTAAAATGCAATAGAAATCATGTGTGTGAAGATAAATTCATCCAGTTAAATACATTTTTAAAAAGTAACTGCTTTTATTTGGCACGCATTTTGTTCTTAAAATAAGGGAGTTTCTTACAAAAGTTTTCATTGTGGAAAAATCCCTCTTCCTTGGAATAATAACTAGTGTATTATGCATTAAACATATTGACCAGGTTATACGACTTGAAATGACGCTAGCTGCAATTGTCGTGCTGTAATCAGATTAATTAATTATTTCAGTGGTGATACATTCAAATATTTCACATTTACGTCCCTTTTCAGAATGTACAATTAAAAGCTAACAGGGACTTTAACGGGAAGTTTTGTATGAAGAACTGTCAGTTAAAGTTCATGTTAACTCTTAAACATGCATTATGAAAAGGGACGTTATAGAAATAAACTTACTTACTTGCGATGTACGTATATCACGTAAAAATATCAAAATTAATCAATTTATTTCTTGATATAAATTGTATATGATTTTTCTGTTGGCAGCACTATATTGATACATTGTTCTGAACTAAAACAGTAGTTATGCATTAATCACATTCACCACACGACTTTAAATGCAGCTAACTGCATTTATCGCCTTGTATCCAGGTACTTAATTATTTTGGATACTTTGGTGTCATCTTTAAATATTTCACATTTATAAAAATAAAATTAATCTTTTAGAATGTACTTACATATATCACGTAAAAGTATACAAATTCATCAACTTATTTTTCCAAGCTATCATTCATCCCACATTGGCTGTGCTATATTTGATCATTGTCACCAACAAAAATAGAAATATTTTTAATTGGAATACAACGACAACAACCTGCCGCCGCCACGTTGCCTTGCTGTCATCAAAATAATCATTCTCATATAAACATTTTGAAGTCCGTAGCTGGTTGTGGTGAATGTGTTTAATGCTTTAGTATAATTTAACTACAGCTACAACCGTGGTTGTCTAGTCGAGTCGTGAATATAAACAATTTTATATATACACATGCATTCTGTTTTTGACATGTTGTAGTCGGTAGCCTGCTGTGGTGAATCTATTTAATTTTGTTTTCGCACTGACATGGTTTTAATAAAAGTTTAGTTTTAAGGTTAAAACCAACTGTTAAAACCTGGTTTAACTTAAAACCATTTCTGGATTGCTTTTAAGTTGGTTTTATGAAATATAACCTTGTTTTTGCTGTTCTAAATTCAGTGCTGCCAAGTTCAAATGACCTCAAGCAGCTGATAATGTTTATGCCAGTGAATAAGCATAAGTACTAATTGATATACTTTCAACTTCAAGATAGATGTAGCCGCATTTACGGAAAACAACGAATATGTTTTCATTTACCTCTGGAAATGCAAATAGACGATAAGACTGGCATCGATCCGCCGATAAAAAAGTTTTTTTAATGTATTTGTATATTTTTTATATAAAATAAATTGATTTCCGTGCACTTCTTCACTTTGTTTAACTAGTTCCATAATTTTAAGTTATTTATTTTTTAAAAATATAAACTAATTTCCATTTTAAAACGCATTGTAAAAATTCCAAGTTTTTCATAAAAACTAAAAAAGTTGTTAAACAGTTTGTCGAATAAGTGTTATAAAAAGCAGAAAAGAATACAGCAACAAATACATGCATCTCTGTAGGAGATTTATTTTATTTTGATCAAAGTTATTAAACAGTCTGTGAGTTAAAACCTGAATTTAACAAACCTGCAGTGTGAATGCAAAATCAGCTGTTTATGGTTGTAAAAATAAAACCAGATTTTAACTTTCAGTGTGAAAACACTATAATGCATTAGTATTTGAAGCTACCATATTTTTGCTGGAAATATGGTAACTTTAACAGCAGCTTTCTTGTATTTCAGATATACATACAAATTGAATTTTTGAAACAAATAAAAATTAACTCACAAAAATATATTTAAAAAAAGTATTTCGTTATGAATTCAATTGAGCAAATAATACATATTTTTGACAACTAAAATTAACCGGTATATACCACCGGTATATACCATACTACGAATGTGTCATAACTCGAACCCAAAAAGTAGCTTTTAGAAGTATTCTTTATTTATTTTTTAAAATTTTCTTTTTATGGAGGGACCTTATGCTTTGCGTTGTTTTTGCAATAAAAATTTAAGGTTCAGTTAGCCGACTGTAATGGAATGTAACGGCAACAGCAGGAAACAGCTGATCAATATTGTTATGTGAAAATGAAAATGAAAATATTTATAGAGATGTAATCTAACGCAACTTAATTTTCATATAAAAATATCGATCTACTGTTTCCTACGTTACAGTTACATTCCATTTCAGTCGGGTAACTGAACCTTTAGTATATTTTATTTTGTTGCAGTAAAGCAGAATACGATCCTCCAGAAATCGATTCCTGCATTTTTGTACTTAATATAATTACAGTTGTAAAGAGCAATTTTATTTTTATATATGTGAAATATTTGAATATTACAACATTAAAACATTTATTTATACTTGCATGTCACGTTCTGGTGATGCACCTGCTGTCTCCCAATTCTCAAACTTTCAACAAATATAGCAATTCAAAAACTTTTTGGTGTAGCTAACCTTTACATCACTCATTTTCAATTATTGAAATATATAAAGTCAAAAATATATTTAAACTTTGACTTTCAGCATGATGAAAAAACTTTGAAAAGCTACCAAAGCGTGTAATCTTCAATCTTTTAAAACAAAACATATTATGAATAAATAAAGATGCGAAAGGCCAAGTGATTCTTTTTCATTTCCGGCTTTAAAGTTACTGAAGAAAATTCAATTGTTTGCTTCGTCGCAGGTGGCATTAAGGCTTAGTTTCACACACACATATGCAAACAATATTGTTAAAACATACATATAACACTCCTTAAACAAATTCACACAACTTGGATTTGAATCTTCAAAAGGAAAAAAACTTTTTAAAACTTTTCACAGAAAAAAAAATATAAACATAAAAGAACATACAATTAAATAAGTAAAATATTTTTATTTCCTTTCGAAAAAGACAAACTCCACAACTTGAATCAAGACAGATCAATAAGATATACCATCCCCAGGTTTATGACAAATAGTATAATACCAAAAATCATATGCACTTTGCCGGTATGAAATAGTTTGACATTTGTCAATTTTAAGTAGCATTGCCAGAGTTTGTGTCTCTTGAAATATATCTCAAGCGCAATAGGTACAGAACTGGATATTTACATATATAGTGTATGGTTCTGCTGAAAATAAGAGCACACAGATCAGACTGTGTTTACACATAATGGTCACCAATTTGTGATATTCTCCTTTCTCTTCCAAAAGTTCGTCAAAAATTTTATTACCGTGTGTGAACCCAGTCTCATAAACGAAAAATCATCTGGCCTTGTAAATGTTCGGTCTTAGTTTATAGGCTTGATTTCTCCCCTTCTACACACGCAAAGTTCACTTTCTAAAGTCTTAACTTAGCTGGGTGACAGATAGAAGGAGGAACACTTCAGCTGAACTAAGACAAGCTTTCTGTGGGTTGCTTAGAATATTGTAAACATTTAAGACTCTTTAAAAATAAGCTGCGTTGCCAACTTGCATAAATATTTAAGGCCAGGGCACAATGAATCCGTCATACGTTAAACTTCGACTTTTTCAACTGACAGCTAAGTTGAAATACATGGTTTCTTATGAGGTCCGTTACATTCAGTACGTGTATGTCAACCCAAAGTATAAAAATTTTCAACTTTAAATTTTTGAGTACGTTGAGTAGTTTGACAGATATTGGCTGGATTTTTTTTGGTATGTGTTTGCTTTTTGTCGCAGCAAAAATAAAATTAAACAAAAGAAGTAAACGAAATAAATAAAAAAGTTGAAAATAATAAATAAAATGGAGAACCAACCTACAAATACTTCCGTCAATAAAGTACTCATAGTGCCAATCTTCTCCGTCGCTGCGTTAATGTCAGTTGAAAAAAATGAAGTTTAACATATGACTGATTCATTGTGCCTCGACCCTCAGGACTCGTTTTCAAAGGTTAGTTTTCAGAATTTCTCCCACGACTTCCAGTAAACAAATGGTCGTGTACCACTCAGAAAAGACAGTTCCAGCGTTTAAAAAATTCCCATTTGTGTATTTTCTTTTGCTTTTGCTCATACTACTGCTTCTGAAAATTCAAGTGAAGTAGAATTTAACACACTAAACGAATAATTACACAAAACGAAGAGCTTCAGCTTTCGACATGTTCGAAAAGTTTTCTGTTTGTCAGCGCGCTGTTTTAAATAAATTCTGAAGTTATCGTAGTGGAAAGGTTGTGTGTTTTTTTTTTCTTTTGATTTTGCAGTATTTATTTAAAGCAGCCGTCCCTCAAACTGAAAGTTTTTCGAACACGTCGAGACTTGAAGCTCTTCTTTTTGCATTCGTTTATTGTCTTAACTTCAACTACGACACTTTGAAATTTATTAGAAGAACTATGAGCAACAGGTTGTGATTGGGAAGTCAAACAACAGTAAGTTCGATGAAAAAGCACAATTTTACGACTTTTGCTATTTCGACTGCAGTTTTTAAACGCTGGACAGTTCTAGGTTGCCTGCGCAGAAGAAACATGCGACTATTTGCTTTGCTGGCTGCAAACAACACGAACAACTATTATCGACTTTAGCTCATCTTGGAATACCCACATGGTCGATTTCTGTTTTGTTTTCGGCTCATAAGAATTTATCCATGATTCGTCTCCTGTCACGATTTTATGCACGTCTTTTGAAGCAGCACGGTTGAACTTTTTAATCATTTCCTTACACCACTTGATGCGAGCCTTTTTTTGAGCGATTGATAAATTATGGAGTATCCAGTGAGAACAACTTATTTTACAACTAAGTGTTCATGCAAACCGAATTTATTGAAATGAAACTAATGTACAAGGATGCCTCTCTCTCACAATATGTCACATGGTTATCTTGAATTATCAGTTCTCACGCTCCATCGATGTTTTGTGGCACAACAACCGATTTTGGACTACCTTTACGGAATTTGTCGGCGAAAGAACTATGACCATAATTAAATTCACGTTAATAAAAATATACTGTGCACTTTGATGGTATTTTATCACCATGCAAAGAACTGAGTTCATGAACGCATTCTTGCTGAGATAATCTACGTCGGAAGTTGTGAAAATTCATCCAACGAAAAGCTTCTCTTTAATTTTTTTTCAACTGCAAAGAAAACAAATAGCACTTGTACCTGAAAACGTTGTGAATACGTTTTTGCTAAAAAAAATTCAAACTTTATTATGGTGTTGCCAGATTTTAACTTTTGACATTAGTGTTGTCAGTTCCCGAAATATAAATAGTTCCCCTCGTATAAGATTCGATGCAGCCTAATATAGCACTCCTACTTGTTCTGTTTTTTTAATGTGAAATATTTGTAGGTGGCACCACTGAAATATATATTTATACTAAAAAATCAGGTGTGATGCTGCTGCCGTCTCCAAAATGATTAAGTAGATGGTTATAAGGCGACAAGTGCAGGTTGTGTATATAGCCTGCTGCGGTAAAGGTTCAATTAGCCGACTGTAATGGCATGTAACTGCAACGGTAGTAAACCGCTGATTAATATTGTTGTTTGAAAAGTATCTAACGTTCATAATTTTATATTCCGTTTACATATCTATAACCATTTTCATTACTTTTCGCATAACAGTATCGATCAGCTGTTGGAGTTACATCCCATTACACTCGGCTAACTGAGCCTTAAATGTATTTACTGCGCAAGGAACAAAATTAATTTTTTTTAAAGAATCGCATAATGGATAATCCTACTTTATATAAAAGTCGAAGGTATTATATCTTATTATTTACGCAGTTAAGCAAAAGCTCGCAAAAAAATTTTTGATTGGTTTTAAGCAGCACTTTTTTTAGTATAAAGATGAAAGGTTATGAACTTAAGGCAAAGTTTTTGTTGATCATGTAATTTTTTTAAATATAAGTTTTTATACGATGTGTTTATCAACTATTATGTATGTTTGTGTTGACGAGAGCAGAAAGACGTAATTTTCCTTTCTTTTTGAACATAAACATTTTTAAATTTTAATTCTGTAATATGCGTGTTTTTTTTCTTATGAAAGGTGGATTTTTTTCTTCCTTAAAGGATTTTATAGTCTCTTATTTACCTACGAAAATTTTACAGTTTAATCTTCTTTTTCATAAACGAAATTACTTTGGCGTTCTCTGGCAGAGACAAAAAAAATTAAAATTGAATTTTCATACTTATTTGTTAATTTAACTTATAATGTTCTTTATTAAAACACAAACTCTTTTCAGTTTTTTTTTTCTATTAAGTTCAACAAAAATTGCATAAAGTATATGTATGTATGTATGTTCCGTCTTATATGCTTTTAAGGCAGGATTAAGAGTTTCGTTTTCTGCCTTTATAAATATCATTTGAATTTTTGTTTTTTTATTTAAGTGTTAATTTCCTGTTATTTTTTTAAACTGTAATTCCCTATAAATTTATTAAAATTAGCTAAAAGCAGCGCAATTTTAAAAAATATATTATTATTATTACACAATATGAAGAATTGCTTGATTGTAGCTAGCGGCTTTTTGAAGCCGCCAATCGAGATAATTTTCAACTTATGACTTTTTGTATACGACAATAAAGGGAAGAGTATATAATATAATAAAAAATTTGTGTTCTCTACATACATATATACATACATATTGTATGGCTGGAAGCAAAATTCCTCCAATAAATCACTCCCTACAAGCAGCAATTATGTGGTGGTCCTTCGTACAATTTATCATAAAACTTTATTACATTTAAGAATATACATATGTACATATGAATTATATGGACATTTTTATTACAGTATTTTATGTGTATTTAAATAAAACAAAACAAAAATATTTTAAGTATACTTATCGCCTATTTACTCAAAGAACACCATAACTCAAAAAAACTAGTTCTAGAAAAAAACGAGTTTAAAGTTTTCAATTTACACACAACTCAATGGAGAAAGAAAATTGTATTTATCTCTCAAGAGTTGAGTAAACAAGATATTTGTATGAAATTTTTACACAATATGAATAACGATATGAGGATTAATACTTCATCATTAACTCAAAAAAAAAAACATAATTTTTGTAGTTATGACGTTCTTTGAGTAAATGCGCAATATGTATATGAAATTGTTTATCTTAATAAAATAGAAGCACAAAAAAAGTAAAATTAAATAATATTTATTTATATTGTTATTTAATATGTAATAAAAATTTAGCAAATCAAAAATTTTACTTAAGGCCGTGATACACTATCATACAAAGTCGTGCGATCTACGAAAAAATACATCCCTGGTATGATGGAGCTTATGAAAATTTTCAAAAGACAATAACAATTCATCACACCCCTTAAATATGAAAGTAGTCTAAGTTATATATTTTCATGTTTGAGGTATTTAGTAGATTTCTATATCTTAAGCTTAGATACAGAGTATCCCACTGAACAAGGCTTTCGTTATTGATACCGATTTCGAATATATTTATCTCGAACATTTATCGTGCAAGACTATCGAGAGTGACACCCAAAAATGAATCAAAAAAAGTTCACATGTCGCTCAGTTTTGTCCCAAAAAACATTCGATCTAGAAGATTCGCTAGCAATATCAAAAGTGAGAGAATATCGAACTAATTTCGATATCACAAAAAGACAGCAGAAGTAGTACAAAAGTAATTTTAATTTTTCATTTATTTATTTTATTTAACTTACTTATTTTATTTATTTTCTTAATACCTTGACTTACACTGCAGGAATGGAATATGGTGCCTCCATTCTAACAGACCAACACACATCCACTAGGCTATCGTGACTAATTTTTTTCTGTTCAATTATTTTTCTTATTTTATTTTTTAACTTACAAAGCTGTCATGCATCGAACTTGATACATCTAGTCAGCCTGTACACATATCCACTCGACTACTGTTACACATTCGAAAAACTATAGAGAGAAGATCGAAGCTCGAAGTTTTAGCGAACATTCGAATTTTCTTAGATTTGCGAACAAATACCGAAGAATTTTGTTTCGAAATTTTTTATTTTAGTGAGCATTCGTTCTTATCGAACCTCAGGTCAAGTGGGATGTTAATAAATAATATCCACTCACATACATAATTCACATAATTATTTAAAAATTACTTCAACACCAGGAAAGTAACACCAGTAACCCAAATTTTTCTTATTTAATTCATTTAATATATTTTTTTATTATAGGAAAAGCGCACATCTTAAAATACTCATTCGTATATTTCACTTTCGTGTACACTTACGCGAACGACAAAGCGGGTGCTTGCCTGCCTGCATTAATGAATGTGTCAAGTGTGTAGAAAGAATATTTATGAAAATTAATGAATATTATTATTGTTGAACATCATAAATATTTACATATGGCTGCGTGTTTATGTGTTACAGTTTATCAACCGTGTGCTTTTCCATCAAAACATGCATACACACATACAGACATGCATATATATGTATGCATGTACAGGGAGGCGCAAAAGTAATCCTCCTATCAGAAAATGCTATAAATCTTGAAATTGGCGCCTAATGTCAGTTCTGTTTGACATTTGTGTAGTAAACACATGCGAAATACACGTTAATAAGCAATGTTACGCTACACTACTCCAGAACGCGGAATATTAGTGACTATTGACTATCGGTCGGTGACTTTGGCACAACGTGAATTTCGTATTTTCTTCTTTCTTTCGTCCCACATCTTTTTGTGGGCTTTTTGAAGTCGCGGGCTTATGTCAACAAGCCTCAGACTCTTTAAGACAATATCCGTCAAGAATGTGAGGACCTATCGCCGGAAGTTTTGGCCAAAGTGATGGAAGATGCCATAAAAAGGGCTCAAACGACCATCAACTGTGGCGGTGGCCATTTACATGACATCATATTCTCGACTTGATGTTAAAAAATTAAAAGACCAAATAAAAATAATCCACAAGAAGAATCAAAAGTTTTTAATTTTTTTTTAAATTACAGCCAAATAACAACGGAAGGTTATTTTTGCGCCACCCTGTATGTACGTATGTATGTATATGTGCATGCAACCGCAAATCTAAAAAGAAATACGAACTGTGGAATTTTTCATCATTCTCTATGTTCACTTTTGCTGAAATTAGAATATTGTTTGTCCTCTTACATACATACATACATATATACATACATACATATATACATACATACATATATACATACATATGTATGTATATATTTTCTGTGCTAAATATGAAGTGAAGTGTGGGTGCATGTTTTGTACGTGTTCAAATATGCCACAATAAATAATTAAAATGAAATGCATATATTAAGTGAATTTATTTACTAACACTCACTATTTCATATTTATTTATGTAGCTGCTGCACATGCTTAGCGCAGCAACGTCAATTTTTTAATTGCTTGTGTACGTGTTCCGATTTATCTCTGATAGATAAGGATGTTTTTATTCCGGTCAACACAGTGATCTAATAGAAGCTTTATGTTTTATTTTTGAATCAAAGGTTCTTTAACTTAATGATGCTTATGTTATGTTGATGAGAGCTATAGCAAATTTAAATACATGAGTATGTAAGTATGTGTGTATGTACACATACTTACGTACTCACATATGTTTCGAACAAGCACCCACCTGGAAAAAGTAGGATTACGAATGCCTTCTAGAAAGCTGTTGTGCAGTCGACTCCGCTTTACTGGAAATAACCAAAACTCAATTTTTTCAGTTATCTGATTTTTTCTCTAAAACGTAGTTCGGATAATTGAAATTTGTTACAGTTAAGCGTACTGCTTAAAATCAGTACAATACAATAGAAAAATACAACAAAGTACGTAAGAGCGAAAAGGACAAAGACATTTAGCCATATAATTTTTAACGGACAAACAAAAGCAATCAATTAATCAGAAATAATTTTCAGTCAGGCTTAAGTTCAATAATTTCAATTCTTATTGAATGAAATATTTTTTTCCGTTTCATTGAAAATTTAAGTTAAATTGCTGATGTTAACAAGAATCTCTACCCAAGTAGATAGACTAGGGTGCTGATGAAGTGCGTGGCTGCACAGAAAAGTATCGGTATTTTCCCCAGCTTAAAGTCTAAGTTTAATTTTTCTTCTCTTCTTTAGATACTCACATTAATTAATAAAAATATTTCATTTAATAAGAATTGAAATTACTGAACTTAAGCCTGACTGAAAATTATTTCTTATTAAAATATTATATTTTAATGGGAAAATATAATCCCAACTGAGACTTGATTTTTTGTCTTACGATTTTTTGGACAGCGGCCTTCATTCCTCCAGGTAACGATTCAATTTAAGTAAATATATTTGGCATATGACATAATGGAAAGCCTTGTGAATTTGCCAAATATATAAAAAAAATTTCTAGCTGGATAATAAAACATTGACATGCAAAATTGATAATTTTTTATAAATAAATTTCCATTAATTTTTATTAAATAAATTGCATGACACTTTTTCTTATGTGCTGGGTGTGTTTTAAGAGGACTTATTTTTCCATTATACATAATTTCATATGTATATGATATTTTATTTAACTGTTATTTAAAATATTAATTTAATAAATAATACTTTGCAAGCTTTTTTTCTTTAATTTTCCAATGAAATTTTCATTTAATACAATTAAACACACGCTCTCATCTACCCATACACACACACACACTCATTCACAGAAACCTATCAGTGGCAAACGCATGAAAACAAAAATGCAACTACAGTTTGCAGGATTCTCTCACACTCGACTGCACAACAATAAATTGCAAAAGACAACAATCAAACAACAACAGCACGACATGAGCAAAAACAAACATGGTAAGTTACCCAGTTAACCTTTTCAATCGCCGAAGATTCTATCACAGAGCATTTTTCTTAGATCCAATCATTTGAGATTTATTAGAGAATATCTTACAATTATTTTATGAAGAACATTAAGAATCGTATGAGGCTCTTTAACATTATTAATTTTATACTGCGAGCCATTGTGAGAGTTGTAAAATATTCCTTCGACAACGTTTTTTGGATTTTTATTTTGCACGTTAAATATGGGAAAAAACAATTTAATCTAATTTCCCTGGGCGTAGTATAACTATTTACGAACATTCCAATTCACTTAGCTATTAGCAATATTATGGAACAACGGACCAAACTACATATAAATACCGAAATACCAAGACGACAATTCCTCAAGCTTCTACAGTTTTGTCTTGAAGATAATAACTATTTTGTATACGATGGAATATTTTACAAACAAACTTATGGCATGAATGTGGGAAATCCGTTATCACCTAGAATAGTTGACATCGTATTGAATAGACAAGTTAAACACACGCTAGAGGAATTGACTCAAGAAACAAACATAAAAATTAAATTCTTGGCAAAATACGTGAATGATAATCACAAAAGATGACGAAGATGCTAAAGACTTTTAACAAATATCACACAAAACTAAAACTCATTATAGAAAAAGAAAAGAATAACTCATTACCGTATTTGGACGTGCAATTATATAGAGACAGAAAAAAAAAATATTAGCATATGGACGCCTTATTAATTCTAACTCCGGGCAACCAAAACAACAGAAGATAAACTCAGCGCTAGGTTCCATCAGAGGAGTACTAGAACTTAGTGATAATAAATTTATATTGAAAAATATTAGCAAAGTTAAAGAAATCCTAACAAACAATAGTTATCCAACAAAACTGATTAAGAACTTAATACAAGGGTTTGGAAATTCAGAAAACGGGGAAAATAATACAAACGATACGTCTGGCAACGACAACGTTAAAATAATGACGATGCCATTAATTAAATAATTATAACGAAAGTTGATCAAATTTGCTATTCAGTAACATTTTTAACGATATTCGCTGTAGGTCAATGTCAGATTTGTCGTTATTTAAGCGACAATAATTTATGTGCTGTTAATTTTACGAAAAAATCAACACAAAATATCAGCTGAGTTCTATCGTTAAAAAGACGTTTCAGAATCACATAATCGACAAAATGTATAGACAAAAATTACGATTGTCAGATCGTTAAAAGTTACTGAATCGCACCACTGATGAATTTATACCATGATGAATGCCAAATTGATATCATGATGAAAATTCATTACGTATAGACTCAATTTATTAATATTATGGTAACGTTATGATACAAGGTACAATTAGACGTGATATGGCCATAATGCCATAGCCATAACCAAACCAAAATTCAATTCAATTGGTTCCTATGGTAATGTGTATGGCGTTATGGCGAGTCACCTATTATCAAATATAGCGTTGCCCATTAGTTTGTTTAGAACGGCTGTTGTCTATGGCTAAGGTTATGTTACGTCTGATTGCACTTATAATCATCAGAGATCACGGCCTTATAAATTCATCTTGATATCAAATGTCATTTTATGTGTCACTGTGCATTTAACGTTTATTTATTAAACAATTTTCGTTTAAAAAAGGTGGCACAACAATTATTTGTGATAAAATAAGCAATGTGAGTTCGATCACAGGGGAGATGTGTAAACATCTAGTAATGACAATTTTTTTTAATATTGGCTTATGGTAATTAAAATAAGATATATAAATTTTTGACTCTACTGTATTTAAAAATCTATGGAAAACTGCAGTGGAATTATTAGTTGTGGGGGTTTGTGGAGAATTGCTCATATGTAAGTGGAAAACGTCAAATAAAAATTTTTAGAAAGTTTGCGACTGTGGGCTTGCAAAATTTGTATTACAATCTCCACCCATAATAATTGGCATGAGATGGAGATTTTTACCCAATTGTCGTGCACCAGCTTCAGTGTAAGGCAACAGTACATAATGCAGATAAGTTATAATATAATATCATAAATTCTTTACAAAGACTGCTATATATCTTATAAGCAAATATTTGACATTTAAAACACTCTTTTATTCAAAAGTTTATATTTATTTTATTTATTTTATATGTTTCAACTTTTTAACAAAATTATCCCCACTGGCAACACTATTACACTTCAAATGCAATTGCTCCTGAAGGTATGCTTTAAAATTCGGTTGAGTCTCTCTCTACTTCTTGGTCGTATGATTACACTAATACACTCATACATAGCTAAAACCGATTTGTTAAGCTTTACGATCTTACTCAAAATTTGTGATTGTATTGTGAAAAAGATTTTTACCCCTAGCGTATAGATGTTTACACATTTAGATGTTTAGCATTTTGCAATTACTAGTTTAATTCATCATGATATAAAATCATGCATTTCTACCCCTTTGTGTTGATATTAATGAAAAAATAACAGTTGCTCTGCGGGCGTTTTATTACGAGTTATGATGTAAAATTATCAGATCTGGAGACTATGTTATATACCAAAGCTCACAGGAACTAAAAACTTTCAAGACATATTTAATAACAAACAAATCATTTTGGCACATAAAGTAAACAAAACAATTCAATCATTATTTACCAAAAATATCAATCAATCAATCATTATTTACAGAATATAAAAACATCAACAAAGTAATGTTGTCTATGAAATAACATGCAAAGGTAACACAAACAACAACTTTGGAAAGGTATACATACATACAGCTGTGTTCAATATAATAGGAGCGCTACAACCCAATATTTTTTCATGTAAAAGTGGTTAGTATGGAAAATTCCAAACTGCTAAATATTATAACGGATTTTTTAATGGAATCTAAGAAGCAAAATTAATAAAAGAATTCTACGAAAAGTCTTTTGTGTATAATTAAATGAATTAATTTTTACATTTTTCACTTAGGTGAGTTGTTCAAAAAAAAAAAAAAAAAAATTGGAGTGTTTGGGATTTCTTTCAAATAAAAATTCATATTAAATTTTAATATAAGAAAGAGTGTACTTTTCACTTTTGGAAATGCTACGGATTATCATATTTTGTAACTTAAAACTATAATTATACATCTATTAGGGACGAGAAAAACATTATTCTCAAGCAAAGAGCGTTGATTAATAATATTCAAAAAAAAAGGATAAACATACAGAGAAATTAAAGAAATCTTTGAGTGCTCCGATCAAATGATAGAAAATGCCTTATGAAAATAAAGCAGAAACTCGAGACCACAAACGCAAAACGTCTAGTGTGGACGACCGATTTATAGTAAGGTATAAAAAAACCAATCCATCGGCGTCGTCCAAAAAGATACTGCGGGATCTTAACATTGAGGTTAGTATGATAACTATCCGCAGACACTTATTAGAGAACCAACTAATTGCAAGAAGTCCAAGGAAGGTTCCTCTTTTAACAAAAAAACAAACAGCCGCATGCTTAAAGTTAAAGCTTAAGACCATGTCAAATGGCAATAAGAACAATGAAGAAATATATTATGGACAGATAAAACCAAAGTTGTTCTATTTGGACTAGCTTTAGACAGTGTGTCCGACGTCCGCCTATTACAGAATGCAAGGTAAAGTATACAAAAAAGTCATTTAAGCATATGGGGACGTTTGTCGTACAGTGGTGTTGGTCCAATACACCAGATAAAAGGAATAATTGATAAAAATGTTTATGTGAAAATAATGAACGAAGTGATGCTTCCATTTTTAGAATGGACTATACCACTAAAATGAGTATTCCAATAAGATAATGACTCGGAAAACACCAGTAATCTAGCAACGTAGTGGTTTTCAGACAATAGATTGGAGGCTTTATCGCGGCCTGCTCAGTCTCTAGACCTCAACAATAGTGTTGTAAGGATGTCAAAAAATATGTTGAAGAAAAAACGGTAACGATTTATGGAGCATTGTCAAAGATGCGTGAAAGAAACTCCCGTGAAAGCGGTGCCTTGCGATATCAGGGCCTTATTGACTTCATGTTGGTATAAACAAATGAAAAATTATCAGAAACAACTGTCTTTTGTTTATAAAAATAACAATTACAGGATAACTAAAGTACAATTGCAGACGCGGCATTCCTGCATGATTATAGTTATTCAGTGTTGCCAGTTTGAGTGTAGTTAGATAGTGTAAATTTTATTTAGTGTAATTTTTTTTCAATGTGTAATTGGAGACACAGCCATGTGTAAATTCACTGGCAACATTGTAATAATTTTATTCACACACATACACTAACATTTTTGCAGCTTGTTAGCAAAGTTTGACAATTATATGCAATGTATGCAGTCACAGGATAGGTTTGTGCATGTACCTAGTATAATTATATCATGATTATATCTATTATATTTACCTATCCTTGCCAGATTAAATAAAACTTATCCCTGAAGAAGCTGGAAAATACCAGCGAAACCTTGGATAAAATAATGTAGTAATAATTCTTTATTTACATTAAAAAACAATAAAGACCTTGGAAGCCCACTATTAGATTACTCTGTAATATCGAAAAGAAACAAAGGTCGTTTAAAGTATTATAATTAAAAACAAATTAGATTTTTTAGTACTTAAGGGCCACTCAGACTATAATACAAGTATTAATACTTTTGACGAAAATGCATCCCTGGTCTTATATTTGTTTCAAAAATTTCAAAAAAAAAAAACAATAACAACTCAACATGTCAGAGCTGCATTTTCCACAAAAGTATTAATACTTGTATAATAGTCTGAACGGGGCTTTATTAATAAAAACTTTTTCTTCATTTATTGATCAAAGACTATTTATGTATGTATATGGATGCACCCAGCCTCTATACATTGACAATTTATGATTACGATATTATTGCAAGATTTATAAGAGAGAGTTAAAAACAAAGTGTACAACATCACTCTCTAAATAATCATCAGAAGATTCGTTAAGGAGTTGCATATTAAACACCATTGCCTATTAAATAGCTCTTGGCTAGCTGGGTATGATTAAAAGCATGTGTTTAGGTGTTGTCAATGCAAGTGTATGTATTTCTACTTATTTGTACAATATTATTTGTACTACATGTTCATATTTGTCAGCGAAAAGTATATTATTTCGAGGGCTGTAGTGGAAGTTTTCCCACTGTTGAGTGAAACCGCTCTATTATTGGTTTTGTTTTCACATAAAAAAAGCAGAACACGAAAATAAATAAGAGGAAGAGTTTGCTTAAATTTAATTGTTTTCTTTGCGGTGGATAAAATTAAAACCAAAATATGTAGAAAAATTGCCTCATTTAGTTTTGGCGGAGGAATACAGTGCACTGCGCCTGAAAAGATCCATCCCATTCATCTAGACCTCAGGAATCTCAAGATTGCCATTAATGCTAGTATTGGCAGATCCTAATATTCCTACAAGTGCTTGTCTAATTGGCTGCATCGTCTGTGATATAAAGCTTAACAGCCCTCAAACATGTGCTCTGGCAGTTTTATAATGAGAATCTGCACCGACTGTTACTCTCAATGCCAGGTCGGTTGATTTCTCAACTTGCAATGGTCTGTGAGGAAGCCGAGGTGAATTCTTAGAATATTTTTCCTTATCTCAATTTTTCTTGATCTCAATTGATATTACTTCTCTTATTCTATTCGATTCGAGTACACAAAACGGTTCTGATGCCAGCATGGCTTTTTGTCTGAATTTTTGTTTCTTTCCACTCAGACATGGCCGGGAGATGCCAGATGTAAAAAATTTGTGTTGTGAAACCAGCTTTAGTAGGGAATAATTCACAATAGCGGTATTCAGTGTATAATGCAAATGTTCTTACGTAAGTGTAAGTGCAAAATATTGTAGCTTTTCTTAGGATTGTGTTTGGTGTGTATTTCGTTTTTGTATTTTAAAGAAAAGCTACGATATTTTGTACCTACACTTACCCAAGATTATTTGCATAAATCCCCGAATACCGCTATTGTGAAGTAAAGCTTCTAAGGTTCTAATTGAATTAATTCTGTACATGTAGGACTTTTATTTTATTTGTCACATCGAACTTAAATATATAAATCTTTTTAAGATTTAAAAAAAACGTAACCATATAAGAAATATTTACAAAAAGTTGCTGTAAATTTTCAGGCAAAATGAAATTAAAGTTTTATTTGATGAGAATTTAAGTAAAACTCTCGATTTATTTGTTTTTAAACTGACAATTTTCATAAGAGATTATTTTTATTACATACATTATCCAAATAATATTTTTTATTAATTTTATCTTTTACAAAAGTACATAAAGCACAAATTTATTTAATTTTTAGAATGTGATAAAATTTACAAAGAAAAACATGTTTTTTTAACACTATAAAAAATGTTCTTTTCTGTTCTGTCATTTCTTGTTTTCAATTTGATGGTTAATCAATTTTAAACAATGAAGAGCTTTTTTTTTTGAAACGAGAAAATATTATGTATTTACAACAATATTTATGGACTATAAAAATGAGCTTTTTGTGGGAATTTTTAGTTACACAATAAAATCAATGAAGTGTGTATGTAGTGTTGTTTTTATTATCTCTTCTGCATGAATTTGAATGATTTTAAAATAAAACTGCATTGAAAGCTTTATACAATAAGGTAACAAACATTTTATAATTGATGTTATAGTAAATTACAAGGATGTTATTATATTAATTACAATAGCTTACTTTAATTTACTACACGTTTGGAAGGATAGTTAGTAGATAGATGTTTCTAAAAGAGCCATAAATGCTTATAAGCGAAATCGTTGTATTTTTTTAAGTTAAGTAATGTGTGCCTTATTGGTGTCGAAAGATACACAGAAACATTTCTTCTCCAATTAAAATTTGTAATTCTAAAAAACCACACATTATTAATCAATTCAAAATTTAATTGTATCAATTTAACTTTTGTCTTAAAACTTAATTGATTAAAAGTTTAATTTAGTCTCTTGAACTTTTGTTTAAAAATTTAACTAATCAAAAACTTTTATTCGGCCATGTCAATTCAATTCAGTTCAATTCAGTTTGGCAACGGGTGTTAAGCCTCAGCCGTAAATATGCCAGCATACCAGCGCCCCCAGCAGTCTGGACACACTTGATAAATTTCCATATTTAATTTTTTTTGGTCGTTTCGAACCTTTTTTTCCAACTTGTTATATATATTTAGCTGGAAAAGATTATTTCCTGATCAGTCTACATGGTTTTGACGCTGGTAAATTCAAAAAAAAAATAGTTAAAAATTCCAGATCAACTTTTTCGAGGAAATACGATAGAGTTTCGCTACTGCGAACTTGGGTTTTATCAATTTTCCACACAATATTAGCAGATTTGCATTAGGTTTTCATGTTTTAGTGCTTATTTAACTTGAAAAACTATTTAAATCTTTTTTTTTGTGATTTTAAAAACATTGAAGTTCAGGTACCAAAAAAAAATTTTTTTTTAAATAATCAATTTAATTTTTTGTTTTAATTGTTGTATAAATAACAAAAAATCTTTTAAATTATAACATATTTATAAGTTACAGGACAGTTAAGCTTTAACGAATAGAAAGTTAAAAATATTTCACTTGTAGTTAGTAACTTGAGAAATAAATGTATTAAAATAAAATTAAAAAATCATTTTATAAATAAATAATAAAATTAAACAGATAATATTAGAGTATAGCTGTGGCAAAAAGGAAAAAGTGCTTAAGTCGAGATAAGCTGATTTTGAGTAATTGGTACCTCCGTAATCTCTATATTCGAAAGTACCTCTGGTCAAAATGTCAATTAATTTGTGTGATTTTTCTGGGAGTTATAGCACTATGACTTTCGACTTATCTTTGTTAGACTTCTAATCTCATTTGCAATAATAGCTTAATTGAGTTTATAATATGTATATTTCAACTTAAATGCATTATTTATTGCGTGTAGAAAGATAATTGCTTAAAAAAATAAAGCTTAACAGAGAAACTTCCAATTTAAATGTAAAAAAAATAAATTTCTGAAAATCGACTTGTAAAAGTACTCTCCTGCAAAACAGTAAAATATGACTTAAGCAATATTTTTATAACCGCTTTCATAATCATTGTCCTTGTCAACATCATCGATGTCTGTGTCATCATGCTCTGATACTGAAGGGAAATTTAAGACTTTTGTTGGAAATGTTTTAACAATTTTTTCCTTTTGACTCGATAACTATTAAGAATAGAGTCTCACGAAATAAGATTTCTGTTAACAATATCCCATGATGATCTCTGTTGTCTGCTATAATGCTTGTTGCGATGCTCTTGAGTCTCTTCGAGCAACATTCTAATTAAAAGAATTGCTTGCTCAACTTTTTGCCTTCCAAGGCTCGTCATTGTGTTTGCTGGGTGCAAAGATATACAAATCAATACCACTTGATACTTGAGTGAGTGCGCATTCGTTGACATAAGTATGGAACTCTAAACAAAAATGCAATCATTCTAAGTCCTTAATGTAATTTGATAAATTAACAATAATAATACGAGTATTTTATCAGATTCTGCTGCCAATATCATCATACAAATATATTTAAATTAAAATTAAGGATAGATATTTACATATTGGTGCCTGTGATTGCTATTGCTTTCACGGTTGTAGCACCTTTTCATAGATTTTTGTATGCAAGCAAGAAAGTGCATTTAATATAAATTTATTGTGTGGTCGATAAAAGATTTTAATATCTCAACAAATTATTTAATGCATTCAACTTCTCGAAATAGTTATTTACATATTTATTATTTACTCTCATATGTATACATATATATAATGTGTTTATGCATATTAAGATTCTTAAGAAATTATGTACTTGAGGTTGAGACACAACATTTGCAATTATTTTAACAAGAAATTAATTTAAAATTATTAAATAAACAAAATAACATTCACTACCAGCAGCATAATAATACCACAAATGTGTTATTCTTGTTATGAATAATTTCAAGTTGCTATTTAAAAATTTTGAATGAAGATAATATTTTGTTTTTTCTATATTCCCATTCATACCCATTCATATTTAAACTTGAGTTTTGTATTAAATAGATATTCCTGCTCGCAATCAGACTACAAACAAAGGAGATATTTTTTGGCACAAATAGCTCACAAAATTAGAATTTTAGTTGAGCAACTTCTTAGTTCATGGTCGAAAGAGAAAAATATGATGGCTCCTTTCTTCATTATATGCTCCTCTCTCTCTCTTCCACAAGCGTATAAAATCCAAAGTTGTCCGATATGACGATTTCTTGCCAAATATGGCAATTTTTCAACTATTTTGGCGTCCAAATGTTTGGTTTGGCGAAACGGCGGTTTTTCTGGCGATAAATAAATTTGTTGGCGATTATTATGGCTATTTTTTAACAAAATTGAGCTTAACAATTTTTCTAATTCAGGAAAATTAGTGTTTGTTGTAGGTGTAGTTTCAAAAATATATCCTACCAAAACTCATCTGCAAGAAGTTAAAACAATTTGATTTAGATGATGCGGTTTGAATTTGGATGAACAAAATTTACAAGAAATAATTTTTGCCGATTTTATTTTTAGTTTTGTCGATTTTCTAATAAGTTTTGATACGATCATTTTATAAAAATTTATATTAAAAAAGTAATATATAAAAACAAATTTATTATCAAAAAAAAACTACATAAAACTAGTTTTTGACGATTTTTTAGATCAATTTGGCGAAATAGGCCTGAAAAAATCTGGTAACCCTGATAAGAGCCCGTTTAGATGAAGGGTGGCCTAGCGACGACACCGCTTACGTTCTCTTTTAAAATCACTTTTTAAATCTACGCGCGTTTGCATGAAGACTTTTTTGTCGCAATAGTCAGGGGACTTAATTTGATCAATGCTTTTTATTCGTTCATTCGTGGCAGTGTTTTGCCGTAAAGGAACTAATTGTTAGTTTAGGAAATGTAGAAATAATATATCCATATGTTTTTATTCTTTTAATTTACTACCAAAGTAAAATAATTCCTTTTCTCTCCTTACCTTATTTTGTTTGATTATAATTTTTATATTATAACTCTTTATTTCATGCATGTTATACAAATTGTGAGAGAGAAGAGTTAAAATTGTCGCTTCAGTTCCCAGTACGTGCAACTTTTGCTACCCCTCAAGCTTCTCATGACTTCTCGCCTAGAAACACTAATCGCAGGCGACGTGTCGCAGCTAGGCCACCTTTCATCTAAACTGGCTCTAAGTTGCTCAACTAAAATATCCTTGTTTGAAACTTGGGTTTTAAAGGGAAATTTATGCATTTAAAGTTGACATGTGTTTTGCTGAAGATATGGTAACTTCAGCAACAGTAACGACAGGAAAACTTGAAAAACTTGCTGCCATATCACATTTGACAGATTTTACATACAATTTTGGTCTCACTTTGAATTCTTTTGAAATAATTTTAGTACTGTACAACAAATTACTGCCTTAAGGCCGGGGCACAATGAATCCGTCACACGTTTAACTTCGCCTTTTTTTAACTGACAGCTAAGTTGAAATACATGGTTTATTATGAGGTCAGTTACAATCAATATGTGACCGTCAACGCAAAGTACAAAAATTTTTCAACTTTTTACTTCTTGCATACGTTGAGTAGTTTGACAGATGTTGGTTTTTTTTGGTATGTGTTTGTGTTTTGTGGTAGCAAAAATAAAATTAAACAAATTGACAACAAACAAATTTAAACAAATGAATTTAATAAATAAAATGGAGAATCAAACTACAAATGCTTCCGTCAATAAAGTACTCATTGGGCCAACCTTCTCCGTCGTAATGTCAGTTGAAAAGGCGAAGTTTAACGTATGACGGATTCATTATATCCCGGCCTTTATTCATAAACAATAGTTTTGTTTCATAGAAGGATTTTTTTTTTAAATTTGTATGAAACGGTTTTGTAAACCTCTTATATATTAAAAATAGTTTTTATGAATAAGGATTTTAATATCTTACTTTGACATTCTATTTTTTTTCTTCCCTTTCGTATTAAAATAAAACCATAGCTCAGCAAAAAATTATGTAAAATGTCTAAAATTGCCACACTGGCGCTTAATAATGAAAGTAATTTATTAAATCAAAGCATTTATAATTTATTGTTACTATTTTTGTCTCCTTATGAAGACATTATAAATGTTGTACCTGCTGCTATGAAGTTACGAAGCGAAGAAAAACCCCCAAACGAAAAAGAACAAGGTAATAGAAAAATTTCCTCTACTTATTCCATACACACATAAATCAAAATTCTATGCATGCAAATAAGCTTTGCGTGTCTTGGCTTTTTTAATTTAAATTTGTATATCACACTGCACATTAATTCCTGCGTCGTCTTCTCACTGAAAAATATTGAAATTGTGTAACTATGCGAATCTCTTGTGCAAACCATAATATATTAAAAAAGGAAAATGAATTTAAACAAAGAACTTTCTGCAAAAAATAATAAAACAATATGTATATATAATTAATATATTTACATTTATATATTCCAAAAATTTATTTATGTTTAACCAACAAAAAATATTTTTAAATGGTGGATCAAATTGAAGATATGTAAGAGTGTGATAATGGAGTGGTGCCGCTTTCAAATATTTCACATTTATAAAAATAAAATAGTTTGTCTACTGATGATTTGTTACAGCAACAATGAAATGCATATAGACCAAGCTGAACCACCAGCAAATAAATTTCAAATTAAAATAATTTGTTCCAAAATAAATATATATAAAAATAAATCAATAAAATATAATAAAATAATAAATATATATAAATATATAATAAAAATATAAACACAAATCCCTTTATTTCTCTATATTTGTATTGCCAATTTTACTATTTATAGATTTAGTAATTTTTTCCATACGTTTAGCAAATTTTTCGCTAACTTGCGATTTTTCGCGTTTTTCGATTTATTTTCAAACCTTATTTTCTTGATGACTTTTGCGATTTTTAATTAATTTTAGCGCTTGCTTTCGATTTTGCAAGTTTTCGCGATTTTTGGCAAAGTTTGCAATAAAATCGACATCTTGCATTTTTTGAGTTTCCTAAGAGTTTTGCCGATTTTTAAATAATATTACACTTTGTTATCATTCCACTATTAAAATTAATAAGTTTTTGCAAATTTCAGCCGTTTTCACGATTTTTAGCAAATTTTTTGCATTCCTTACAGTTTTGGTAATTTTGGGTCAATTGCTTAAAGTTTTGCAACTTCTTGCGATTTTTTTCAAATTTCGCGATAAATGCGACTTTGTTCATGCTTTCAGCCTCCAAACAGTTTTGTCGATCTTTAAAAAATATTAGACTTTGTTTTCATCCCGCTGTTAATATGCTTTTGTAAATTTATTTAATTTTCGCGATTTTTGCGAATTTTTTGCATTTGTTAAAGTTTTAGCGATTTGTTATCAATATTATGGCTTATTTATAATTTTTCAAGTTCTCGCGATTTTCTTTTTCAAAGTTAGCAATAAAAGCGGCTTTTTGCGTGTCTTTTAGCTTCCTAACAGTTTTGAAGATTTTAAAACATTATTAAACTTTGTCATCATCCCGCTGTTAGAAACTTTTTGCGAATTTTGGCGAATTTTTCCATTCCTTACAGTTTGATTGATTCTTAATAAATTGCAAATTGAAATATACTTATGATAATATGTCGAATAATAAAATTCTTAGATTCTTAATCAGTATTATGGCTTTTTATAAATTGTACAATTGACTTGTACAATTACAACACTTAATATCCTACCACTTTTGGTCTTGCTTTTTTTTAAAAAGTATAGTAAATTATGTTTCAAAGTATTTTGTTGTTGTGGTCTTGTAATGTAGTATCTTTAACAGGACTATTAATTTTACAAGGGTACTTTACTACGAAGCGTGAAAACCCTTATTATTTAAAAAAACTTACAGCTTGTTGTAGGATTTTATTTTTTTTTTTTAAATATTAAACGAAAACACAAAGGGCCTTATTTTGTAAATCGCAACGCTTGGCGTTGATAAATTTTACATGTATTTTGTTTTTTTAATTTAAGTTTTTTCCGTACAAAATTTGTCAACGCTTGGCATTTCGTTTACACAATTAGCTCCAACAAAAATATTTATTGTTATTTTATCAGAAAATTTAAATAAACCATAAAAAATTTTAGTTGATGTTCTCTCGTTCCTCGATCATTCACTATTGAAGGCCAAAAACCGGAACGATGAACAAAAGGAATGACCTTTCTCTCTTTCGGATCCGTCGGAACGATTTTGACCGATTCTTATGAAAAATTATAAATTTTTTTATTGCTACAAATGCAGTTATTTTATTTTTTATCTGAGTTTTTTTTTGGGGTATTCGGCTGACTTGCACACTACCCACTCCACCATAGGGGCACTCAAATTTTGAAAGTATAAATACTAGTTGAGCTTAGGTTAATATATAAGTATAGTTCTGGGTCCAGAGCGACTTGGCGGTCTCATTGAAAGCAACAATTAACATTATATTTATAGTATTTCATAGGTCCCTGGATATAACCATATTGAACTTGTTCAGTGCCGTTTATGAATTCCCAATTAAATTGCATATGGCAGGAAAAAAAGATACGTGTGCTTGAAGTGTACGTTAAATCCGATTTTTCTATGGAAATTTTATTTTATATAGACTTAAAGCATGCGTTATGTTTTTTTTGCATAAAGGCGTAAAACGATATATCACGAAAATGGTGAATATCTAATCATTTACAAGATATCTTTTTTTCACCCTACACTACTCCCTCTACTTTTGGTAACATTCCTATTTTCTTAAGTCATATTACCAGTACGTTTGGATCAATTGTCACCACATTTTCTGCATGAAATTGAATGAAATAGTTTTTTATTTTTTTCTTTCTTTTAAAATTAAGAAAAGTTATATCAAATTCGTAAATTTTAAAAGATAGCTGTCATCAGTATGTGGTGGGTGTGTGTGTTCAGTGCGGGAAACCTTCGCACTTGCTTTCCAATGGATAATGTCCATATCTGCTTGGGATCTGTGTAAAATATCGTTTCAAACTTCAAATGTCTGTCTTTTTCAAGCAATTTTATATTATTTTATTTCCTTTTTTTTGCAATTGAGTATAAATTTTATATATTTACATATATATATTTTTTTTAAATTATATATAGTATAAATTTACTGATGCATAAAATGTGTTTAAAAATCAAAATGCTTCAATTGCTTTGTAATCGTCACAAATTGTTGTTTGTTGAATTTACATACGATATGAAATTGAAATTAAATGTCATTTACAAATATACATCAATTTTTTATACATAATACAATATTTTTACGATTTACATAACCACAATGTGAGTGAGTGAGCTTCAATTTATTCCCATTTGATTTGATGATAAATAAAATAAAATCAAATAAAGTTTTCCCATTTAAATATTGATTAAATTCTGGTATGACTGTCTTTTTTTTTTGGCTTATACCACATTCAAATATTTTATTTTAACTTTTTTTTTTGCTTTAAAGTAACTTTTCAGTTTGAATGACGTGAGAGTATATTTGTATATGTAAATATTGTGGTTTCTATTTTTGTTACAAATATTTCTTACTTTTAACTCGTTCATATATGTAACCAGGGCAACCATAATAATAATTTTTTTATCTATATATTTTAAAATTGATATATAGACGTTTTCTGTGAGTCAAAATTGCTTACAAATTTTGAACACTTTTAAGTAAGTAAAATTTACATATATTTTCCTGATTAAATCTAGAATTATGGTTTTTCAGGAATTATTACAATTTAAGTTTAACATTTGTTAACGCATTAATAATCCCAAATTATTATTTTACTTTTATTAAAAATGCATTGAAATTGATTATTGAGAGTTTTAGCTGGATCAATAAGTGAAATAATAATTTGGGTTTATTAGTTATTTAAAAATTATTATTATTATTATTCTTAAATTGTAACAATTATTAACTTGACTGCAAACAGTCAAAAAAAACTTGTGTGGCAACACTATATTCTTGAAAAGCTGTTGTTTTTCTTATGTTAATTTTCTTTGCATACTTCTTACAACTACAGTTCAAGCTGAAAAAAGTCAGCTAATGTAGCAATGGTAAAGTAAGAAAATAAAACACATGTTGATTATTGAGGTCTTGTTTCAACTTTTTTTATTTGTTGTTGAGCTTCATATTTGTTCAAATGAAAGTTTAATATAATAACTCTAGTTCTAAGAAATTTTTGGGTAAAGCTTGCCTGATAATATGCATTAGCAACAGTGAAATGCGCAGAGGATCCAGATGAACCCCTCAATAATCAATTTTAATGTATTTTTAATAAAATATAATATTTTACTGCATACGTAAAATAATTAGTGAATTTACAATGAGCATATTAAATTTTTAATGCGGCAATATTGTGCCATCTTAATTCTTGCATTGTGAGCAGGCAACGATATAAATACACATTCTGTGTACACGAAAGTCCGGCAAACACACATCTATCTTTATATAATTTATATATTACTGTATAATATAAGAGAGCTGCGCTGACCGGTTCAACATCTTTACTTTAACATTACCATATTGCCATATTGAAAATGACATGCGTTTTATACTTTTAAGTTTGCCACCTTTAGCACGATTCACTAACTTTTTTTAACGATAATCGCACCGTTAAAATAATTTTAACGTAAATTTATCGAATTTGCTATTCAGTAAAATTTTTTGCGATATTCGCAGTTGGTTAATGTCAGCTGTGTTGTTATTTAAGGGACAATAATTTATGTGCTGTTAATTTTATCGAAAAAAATCAACAGAAAATATCAGCTGTGTTCTATCGTTAAAAATAAGTTTCAGAATAACACATCGTTATTTTAAGCGACAAAATGTATGAAGAAAAATTTAAAATTAAAAGTTACTGAATCGCACTACTGGTAATTAATTAGATTAATATACAAAACAAAAACAACGAAGTTGCCAGACCATATTAAAGTATTAAAATTGAAACGTTGCAATATTAAGACCTATATTAAAATGCTATTGTGAAGTGAACTTCCTAAATATTTATTATTATTATTATTAGTGCGTTAACAAATGTTAAACTTAGATTTGTCTTCTATTTGGTGATTTTTTTCGGGTTCCTTTTTTAATTTTAGCGATTTCTACTGTTTTTTTAGCGATTTGTTTAGTAATTTTTTCCGCTTGTTTTTTATTTTAGCGTTTTATTTAGTTTTGGCGCTTCTCTTCGTTTTGGTTTTTGGCTTTTTTCGGTTGTTTTTTGATTTCAACGTTTTTTTTTTGTTTTTTTTTTTCGTTTTGCCAAGTTTTTTTTAGCGAATTTTTTCGGTTTTTTGTTTTTTTTTAGTTTTTTGGTGAACTTTTTACTTTTGATGATTTTTTTTTTGCATTTTAGTTACTAATTTTGATTTTGGTGATAGTTTTTATATAGGCGCTTTTTTCATTTTGGCGATTTTTCGTTTCGGCATTTGTTTAATTTTGTAATTTTAGAATTTTTGAAAATTTCAGGAAATTGCCTCTTGCGGTTTCCAATATACAGCAAGTTGTTAAGTAACATTAAATTAAAAAATACCCTTTAATTTTAATTTTTATTAAATTTCAATGATAATTCGTGTAGTCTGCATAAAAATATTCTAACTTTGAAAATTGCCAGTGTCTGTACATAATTCTTGGTATATTATATAACATGTTTCGTTGCTAGCTTTAGAACACCCTTTAATTTTTAAATGCCGTATTATTGTTGTTGTAGAAGCCAAAGTTTTACATATTCTGTGACAATTTCAGGTCCTCAGCACTTACGGTTAAAACACCTTTTGCATATAAATACATACATATGTAAGTCTGCCAATTGAAAATTTTGTAGACCATTGGCGTTAAAAAGCGCCGGTACCTCTCTGGAAGGCAGGTTACAATTTAATAAATTTAGTGAAGTGCGACTTCGACCCATGCACGAAGGGTTTCGTACGGACACTAGATATATAGTTCAATACGAACTTTAGCCTATATAAAATATAGTTTTGGCATTTCTTCGTTTTGGGTGTTTTGCGGTTTTGAGCGTTTTTTTAGTTTTAGCGGTTTTGGCGATTTTTTAAGTTTTGCCACTTTTTTCTCGTTTTGGCGCTTTTTTAGTTTTGGCAATTTTTTTCTCGTTTTGGCGATTTTTTCGGTTTTTGGCGTTTTTTTCGTTTTGGCGATTTTTTTATTTTTGGCGCTTTTTTAATTTCAAAAATAGGCCTGGGCAGGAGGTGAAAACTTGCACTTTATGTTTAACACTTTTTAAATAAATATTCGATTTCGAAGAAAAACTTTATTTACGATTAATAATTAAATATTTTTCATAATATTTAGAAGATTATATAAATCAAATTTTCGGTTTCCCTGTTCATGACTTTCGTCATAAAGTTAGTCGAGCTTTTTGGAACACTGGTGGTGGCCATTTAGTACTCTTACTTTAAAGGAATACCAAAAGTGCTGAAAATTAAAATTATTATTTGCATACTAATCAAACAGCCGGAAAATTTAAAAGATACGAATATATACTCATACATACATACGTATAAATGTATTTGTGTGCGCATTAGTGGAAATTAATTTTCAAAAAGAAAAAATTAAAATATTCATGACGTCAAGCAGTACACAGATACAATTAGGTTTGCATATTAAATATAAATATAGTTTATATTCCTTTAAGCACACGTTGCAGTTTAATTTTTATTATTTAGATTTTCTTGCGATAAGATTAAAATATGTGTTTATGAATGATATACAAAGCTTCTAACATTACGTGCTTAATTAGTTAATAATGAATGTTTTATATTTTTTTTAATTTCATTGTCCTCGGTAAGGATATGCAATGAATTTTATTTTTAAATTTTTGCGTTTAAGAGCAGCACTTATACCAACAGATTTCTCAACACTGCATAGCCTTCATAACCTTACCTTAATATAAAATAGCCCTATCTGCTTATTTTTTTCAAATCGGTTTTTATACATATTTCGATACAATTACCAGCTCTTCTATAGCAACATTCAAAAAAATTTCGATTTGTAAAAAATAATGATCTAAGGCGTTTCTATATTAAGGTTAAGATATATTTGTTTTGTGTTCGAAAATAAGTGCATACGAGGCAACCGTTACCGCACACTGTTTGTTTAATGCTCAGGTGCACGCAACTACGAGGGTGGGTCATTAACTCGGTGACTTTTCCAAGAAACACAGGTTCTTCTATAAAAGGTTATTTTATTTTTCAATATAGTCTCCCTTGAGTTTTATACACTTAGTCCAACGTTTCTCCAATTTTTTTATCCCTTCCAAAAATATGATTAATCGAGATCATCAAAATAGGAATTTGCTTATGAGATTTTTCAAATCTCTTTCCGCCGAATTATTTGTGTAAGTTTGGGAACCAGAAATAGTCATTAGGGGCTAAATCTGGATTTTTGCTATGGGGAAACTGTACATCTTTTGTGGTCAATTGTAAGCAAACGCAGCACCCACCTTGCAGAAAGCTTTCTCATACCCAAGTGATCATTAAAAATTGAAACCACTCAGCCATATAAGATGCCTATGAGTTCCACACGATCTTTCTCACTTTCAATCTCCGATCGGTTAAAACCATATCGTGAATTTTTCAATTGTAGACCTCAACTCTTCGTCCAGAACGTTCGGCTTGTACGGCCGTAAAGAAATGCTGTAAACCATTGACATTGATGGTGAAGAGTCCCCATAGTATTTATCAAACTCAGCCTTGGTGATGAGTGATGTTTTTTTCCTCAAAAATAAAAATAATTCTTAATGATCACACGCAATTCACTTGTTTCCATTTTCATCTCAAAACGTGGAATAGTCTGATATCAACATCTACCAGACTCAAACTAAATGATGCAGTTTGTTCAAATTTAGACAGGAGTCAACTGACAGTTGCTTGTTGACAGGAGCAGTGTTGCCATTCAAATTAAGAGGCGGGAAATTCAAAAAGACACTGAGTTAATGGCGGACCCTCGTATACATACAGAGAATATATGTAACATCTTATCTGTACCTGTACTGCAATTTAGTAACTTTTAACGATGCGACAATCGTAATTTTTGTCTATACATTTTGTTGCTTAAAATAACGATTGTGTGATTCTGATTCTGAAATTTTTAACGATAGGACGCAGCTGATATTTCCTGTTGATTTTTGTCAATAAAATTAACAGCACATAAATTATTGTCGCTTAAATACCGACACAGCTGACTTTAACCTACAGCGAATTCGATAAATTTTCGTTATAATTATTTTAACGATGCGATAATCGTTAAAAAAAAAAGTAAGTGAATTGCAATACTGGATTCAGTACATTTTATTACGATAATTGCATCGCTATAGTGATGTAACGAATGCAAATTTTAAATAAATTTCAAACGATATTCGCTAATACGAATATGAATACGAATATTTTAAACGATATTCGCGAATACGAATACGAATATTATATGCAATATAACATATTAAAAGATTGTTATGAAAAAGGACTGTACACTCTTGTTGGCGTACTTTAAAGTTATTAAAAATCACCCAAAATTTTAATGATCGTCATTGAATGATATTTTAAAATGATACGAAGCACAAATTTCTATAAAAACTTTATGTATTTGTACAAACTAAAATTTTTAGTCATATAATTAAATTTCGTTTAGGATTTCTGCATTTAATTATTTATTTAATTTCTTAGGAAAAATATTCGTATTCAAATTCGCCTGAAAATGGCCGAATATTCGATAATTTGAATACGAATACGAATATTCGTGCATCACTACATCGCTATAATAACTATAACGAAAATCTTTCGACTTTGCTATTCAGTAACATATTTTAGCGATAGACAATATCCCTAATTCGTTAAGTTTTTCTTTAATTTCTGTTTGTGTTTATCACTTATTTTTTTGGCGTTCTATATGCAGAGATGCCACATAATATGCAATTAAGTAAGATGCAAATATACACTGTCGTTAAAAAAAACTTGCAGAATCACATTGTCGCTACGGCAAAGGAATTTTACGATTTTCGGTACGCAAAAAGTTACTGAATCCAGAGCGATTTTTTTCATTTTGCCAATTTTGGCGATTTTTTTCGGTTGTGTTTTACTTTCAGCGAATTTTATTAATTTTTTGGCGACCTTTTCAATTTCGGTACATTTTTTACATTCTAGCTAATTATTTTCTTTTTAGTGATATTTTTCATATAAGCGCTTTTTTATTTTGGCGATTTTTCGTTTTGGAAATTATTACATTTTGGAATTTTCTTGTTTGAGTCAAAATTTCATTAACCGATAGAATACTCTTTATTTTTAATTTCAATGTCTGCATAATAACACACTAACTTTGAACATTTCAAGTCTCTAATTGTCTATATTACTACGTTTATACGCAAGGCTTATTTGCAAATAAAACTGTAAATTGTTGCCATAGTTATTGTTTTATTGCGACTTACCAACTCTGAAAAGTATTCACGATTAACGAAGTATTTACAAATAAAATGCTTGTGGTTGCCACATTTACAAATGTTTGCTAATAAAATACGTTAATTAAAATAATGACATCTTTCGAGAAAATCAATCACATCATGTCAAAACATAAGGAATTTTCCCACTGTCTTTATGCTGATGATTTCTACTTATATACAAAATTAAATGACCCCAATAAAGCTCAAAATAATCTTAACAAGCTAATGAGAGACTTAAACACTTGGTGTTCTACGTCGGGTGCAACAATCTCCAAACCAAAATCAAAACATCTGCATGTTAGTCGAAAACACAACTGCACTGTGCCAACCTTTAAAATAAATTATTACAACTTTGAAAATGTTACACAACTTAAAATCCTTGGCTTAACATTTAGTAAAAAAACTGAACCAGAACGATCACATAAAAAAGCTTTCTTCCGATCTCGCAAAACGGTTAAATATTTTAAAGTGCATCAACGGCTCTTCAAGTCAAAGCCATATTAACACACTTAAACATATCTTAAGGGCAATAATTTTAGGCAAGTTAGACTACGGTCTCATTCTAAATGGAAAAGCGGTGAAATCAAATTTGTTCCCAATTAAAAAGTACTACCATGCTGCCCTTAGGTCAATCACACAAGCATTTTGTACGACACCAATAAATAATATACTACACGAGTTTGACCTTCCGTCAGTAGAAAGAAGATCGATACAAAAAACTCATAATTAACCAGATTATTAAGATATTGCAACATAGACATAAAATTATTTTTGGAGATTCTAAAAATTATAGCAAACTCAGAAGAGCTCCCAAAACAAAAACAACAATAGCAGCAATTCATGATTCAGTGAAAGAATTTTCAATCTACTTAAGTAATCCACCATCCTTCCGTATAACTCATCCACCTTGGAAAAATATCTCCGACTTCTTTATAGATTGCAGCATGCCTAACAAAAACATCACTAACCCTGAAGTATTAAAAAAATATCATCTAAACATTTTCAATGAGTGGAAGCGAAAGAAATTGACATTTTGGTATTGCGATAGTTCAAAATCAGAAACCAGAAATGGCTTTGCAATTGTTAAAGATAATGGTCTCATAATCAAAAAAAGGTTTGTTACCACAATTCACCTCGATTTTTACATCAGAAATTACAGCCAGTGAAGAAGCACTAAAAATAAAACCATCCAGTAAAAAACTTATCGTATGCTGCGACAGTTTATCAGCAATTAACGTACTCAAAAATACCATCAATAACGACCCGTTAATTACCAAAGTTCGTGAATTGTTACTCAGGCAAAAAAATATCACGTTACTCTATACACCAGGCCACATAGGCATTTTGGGAAATGAGTTAGCAGACAGAACAGCGAAAGAATCCGTTCTATCTCCTACAATAATTCAAAATAATTATACGAAAAATGATATTAAGAGATACATAACCAAAAAAATAAAGGGTCAAAACCAACAGTCTATCACACATTCCCCCAACTCGTATTATAAAACAATAAACCCATCATACCAAAAACCCAACTATACGGTTAATATGCCAAAATATCAATAAAGAATTTTAGCCCGATTAAGACTCGGTCATAGTAAATTAACGCATCAGCATCTTTTAAAAAGGGGAAGTAGCCATTATGTCCAAAGTGCACCAATAACCTCACAATGCCACATCTATTATCCTGTTTCAAGGACACAACATTATCTAAGAGCCTGTTAGAATAAATAAAAATTTTAGACTTTGAAAACGTTAGAAAACATCTGCCAACTATAGTCATTAAAAATTTATAAACACTACAATGTTAAATGTAAACAATATTTTTAGTCTATAATTATAACTTAGTAAGGACGAAAGCCACTGCAGCTAGTTCCTATAATCGAATATTAATTTTTAAATTTATTTATTATTAATTAAAAATAAATAAATAAAATAATGACAATGAAAACAAATGATGATTTGTTAC
Source organism: Tachina fera (assembly GCA_905220375.1). Classification (NCBI taxonomy): domain Eukaryota; kingdom Metazoa; phylum Arthropoda; class Insecta; order Diptera; family Tachinidae; genus Tachina; species Tachina fera. Next base: position 63,547,213 of record LR999963.1, read on the forward strand.
TTTATACATTTACACAACTTTTTTTTTTTTGACATAAGTAAGAGTCTAAACACAATGTTTGGGGTGCGGTGCGATTTTTCGTTACGGGAGAGAAAAATAAACATAATACAACGGAAGACGGAACAGGCAATACTTGTCATTGTTTGCTTAAATTTTTATTAATTTTTTTTTTTGCATAAATTTTTATAACTAAAAACAAAAAAGTGATAAACATTTTATAAATTCGCAGATGTATTTGATATATTTATTAAACTTTTATAATCTATGACAAAAATGTTTGAACTTCAAAATAATGTTTTTTTTACAATAACATTGTTAACGCAGCCAATTATTCAAAAACTAATCAAAAATTGAAAGAATAAGAAATTCCGCAACGAAAATAAAATAGATTTTAATTTTATTCCGTCCCGCACTGCGGATTTTTACTTCAAAATCGTATGGAAATACGCACCGCAATAAAAAATCGTTACATTGTGTTCAGACTCTAACTTTTCTATAGAAGTTCTACCAAGTTTTTAAATGTATATTTAAAATGCCGTATGAACAGTGAGTTAATTTATTTGCAAGAAGTGCACGTATAAGCGTAGTATGTATCACATTAGGATTTCAACATGTTTCGTTTCTCGGGTGTTGGAGGATGTTCCACCTCTAATTTTGAACTGTCATATATATTTGTTGTTGTAGCGACCAAAGTTTAAATATTCTGTAAGAATATCATGTCCGTAGCTTTTAAGTTTCTGGAGAAAATAGCCTGTGATAGAAAGACATGCAGACATACCGAAAACAATAGGATTCCTTTTCACCTTTAATATATTTAAATGAAAAATGCTTAAAATGAAATCGGTAGACACTTTAAAACAAATGTCATTAACTTTTTTAATGAAGGTTGTTTTATATTCGTATGCGCACTACGCCCATTTTACGGTCAACATAATCGTCCATCAGAGCAATTAATTCGATTAATATGGAACATTTTCGCAGCACGTTTACTCTAAATAATAATACGCATACACAGAGACTCCACACAGTGCGTACAAAAGAAATTACTGCAGCTGTAGAGCGTAGCGTATAGGAAGACCTAAATCAGTCTATCCGGCGATGGAGAGCCATTATTACTCACTTTTTCGTTCATCAATTGAACAACCATGATGTACAGGAGCTGTGATTTAAACAAGATGGAGCAACATTTCACACAGCTCGTGCCAGAATTGATTTATTGAAGGAAACGTTTGGTAAGCGCAAGCTGGAAACGAATAATCACTTGGAGGATAACATTCACCGCGATAATTGGATCTCCAGATTAGACCACGTGCGAGCCAGCCGTAGCTGTCATATGTCAGAGGTCATATTTAGATTATAATGCCAGAAGATTATCTTTCGAATAGAGTAAATTTTATGACAATTGAAAAAATTCATCTTTCTTTTATTAAATTTCAAAGTTTTATACCTCTATAAAAAACACCTTTTTAACAATCTGTTTTTTAATTCAAGTCAACACAACAAATTCTTTCATTTCATTTTGTAAAAATATTCACTCAGTCATTTGACAAAGTAGACATTTTCTCTAGTTTGTTTTTATTATGTTTTATTCATGTGTCACAGTGGAATCTATTTTTTTCATAAGACGCACTTTTTTTAACTCACTATCCTTTGTGATTAAAGCTGCCAAAATTTAAAAAAGGTTAAAATTTTAAATTGTAATTATATTAAATTACCTACACTTTAATAAAATTAGTAAAAAAATTAAATGCTTTTGTCACGTAAACATATATGTATATATTTTAGCGGCGTTATTGACGTTCAAATTAATTTAATTTATTTATAGTGCACTTTAATATTTCAAAAAGGTCAACTTGTTACAATAAGTTTGTTAAATGTTAAAAAAAAGCACTCAAGCGTAGCAGCAGAAAGTTATTGCATACGAGTGTATTTGAAAGTTGCAGATATGTAATGTTGAGTGACTTTTGCTTAAAAAAAATAAGAAGAAGCGGAAACAAAAATAAAAATAAAAACGTTGATTATTTTCCTTGCAAAACATATTCATTTTACTCGCAGGTTTCGGTGTAACAACTCGAATTTTTATTGTATTTATTTAAAGTTGTTTGATTTGTTTTTATATTTGTTAAGCTTCAGATCTTGGTATTTTATGAAAATAATTACCCACACAGAAAAAATTTAAAATCAACTTTAATTAATATTTTAGTTAGAAATTTGTATTATTAATTAAATTCTATACTGATTTTCGTCGTGCAAACGATTTGATAATTTCAATTAATGAATTTGTAAAAATGAGGTTTTCATGCTGTTGAGATCAATTAATAGAGTTAATTGAAAATATGCGTTTATTTTAAATAATTGGCACAATTTAATTAATAACTAAACTCTTAGAGATTTTAAACAATTAAATTGTTCATTGAATTAATTAATAAAAGTAATTGAATTGTATAAGATTTTAAAAAGTATAAGTAAAAAATTTTTAAAAAGTAAAAAGTAATTTTATTTTATTTATTTTATTATTATTATTATTTATTTATTATTATTGGTTTATTTATTTGTTTAATTCCGTAACTTACGCTGCAGACTTAGAACATGGTACCTCCATTATAACAGTCTAACACACATCCACTACGCTATCGTGACAAATTATTTTGTATTCAATTATTGTACATATGTAGGTATGTGTTCTTATTATATTTTTTAACTTACAGTGCTGTCATGCTTTGAACTTGATACTTCTAGAATAACAGGCTGACACTCTTCCATAAAAACATGAACAAGCACAAACACAAACTAAAATATTATTTTCATTAAACAAAGTTAATTCAAACAATCAAAATATTGGTTGAATTTTTAATAATGCGTAAAAAAGTTTAATATTCGTCTGTATGTTTGCATATTTGCTAACATCCATACAAACATTACTCTTTTGTTTTCAATCAACAAAATTTAATTGGCACAATTATAAAATTGTTTGAAACATCATTAACTGAATTAATTGGAAGCATTTTGGCTAAAAAAATTTCTGTGCAGCTAAAAAAATTATATATGGTCCATATATTTTTAATATATGAATGTATATAACTATATATGAATATGTATGAATTCATGTATGGAAATATATGGGATTAAAATTAATGATTGGATTATCCTTTTGATTATTTGATATATTAAATGGGGCCACAATGTATAAAATCATACAGGAATGGTTTTTTTAACAAAAAGTTTTTCTTTTTAAACATATAAGCATATAAACTTCGCATACCGTATGTATTTTCTAATGGAATTAAAATTCAGCAGTGATAAAATTCCAAGCTTTTTTGATTGCAAAAACGATGTTATGTGAGATATCATTTATGCATACATTCTAATATGGCTCCATATATAAAATCTTATATATATATATATGGATCCACACATGAAGAGCTTCATTTTAAATTTTCATATAAGAGTTCATATATTAGTTCATATATAATAGTTTTGCCATGTATAATCCCATATATATCCATACATGAATTCATACATATTCATATTGCAATTAACATTTACTATTGCATTAGTTTTTAATCTGATTTCTTAACCTAGATGTTATGTACGAATATGATTTATATGTTTTTTAAATAACTGATTACATTGTTTATCTAATTTTTCGACCTTTTTATATCGATATAAAAACAAAAATATAAAGAAATTTATGAAATTTACTGACATAAAGCTTAAAAAATAGTTTCATTGAATAACTGATTACCCTTTTGAGGAATGAAATTAATTTTATTTCGTTTTGAATTATTTGTCCATTTGTTTCATTAAATACGACCTCTCCCTCAAGTCTAATTTTAGTAATTTAATTTATTGCACAGCAGTGCGCTTTTGTGAATGAAGAGTGTATGAATATGAACTTTGCATACTTTGGAGGGAATTTACACATACATACATGTATGAAAATTTATGAATATAAATAATCATATATGCACATATACCCTCATTTTGCGGATCCGAACCATATATGGGATATCATATATGCTCCATACATATTTTTTTTAGCTGGGGAGCTATTTAAAAAACGATTTTCTAATATTTTTTTTTTTAAAGTATTGTTTTGAATAAAACTTTCCGAATATCTCCGAAACTATAAGACTTTTTAAAAATTAATAAGGTCAATTTGTTTTCTAGCCTTCTGTGTATTCTTTTATTTGATCAAAGAACTGGTTCTCAAGTAAATGTAAATTATGTGATGCAGCATCCTCTTTTTTCTTAATAACGGAAAATCTCGAGATACAGAGCCAATTCAAAAAAAAGTAATTTATAGGCATTGGAACTCAGTATCATATGCACAAAAATTTACTATCAAAGAACCAACCTTAAAAATCGTGTTGACCTGTGTAATCAACAGTTCCCTTGTAGAAAATGGAAAAAAATCAAAAAGAAACTCTTCATTAATTTAATGTGATACATATGGTAAGAAGTCTAACCTAACTTGCAAAACATTTGAACGCAGCAGTGATATCATCAGTTCTTGCTTCAGATTTTTTAATAGATTCAACATGCGACTTTCATTATAATACGCAGCCTGGAACATCATGTTTCAACCAAAATCTATGTGTACTACCTGAATCATATGAATTTGAAGGTGATAAATAACACAGCGAAATTTTTGAAATAGCTAAAACTGATAAAAATAGACATTCGAAAAATTTTAAGTCCAGTGAAAAGAAACATCTGACTTAGAAAGAAACTCAAGCCCAACATGCAAAATTAAATGCTGTAAAAATTAAAACCATAGCTCTAATAATTTTATCAAGCAATATCAGAGAAAATTTATTGCATGACATGTTATAAAAAATAAGACGAAAAGAAATTTTAGTCTCAGTTATTATCTTCCCATGGATAGTGAGCTTATGCAAGTTTGTCAAAAAAATGTTCTTGAACACTTTAGCTGTTGGGCCAAGAATGGTTAGAACAACTTTGGCCAAACTGTCCTCAACAGGAGTTGTTGAAAATTAAAAGCGTGGAGGTAGATGTAAGAAACATGAAGAAAGTGATAAACTAAAAGTATTGCAAGTAGAAAATCACATAAATAGATTTTTTAGAGTAGAGTCTCATTAATACCGTAAGAGTTCAACTCGCAAATAACTTAATAACAGTTGAAAAAATATACAATATGTTAGTAGATGAAATGGGCACAGAAGTACCCAGTTATTCAACTTATCGGAAGATATTTAATGCAAAAAATTTATCATTTCATTGTCCCAAAAAAGATCAATGTACCCTTTGTATGAGTTACCATAAAGGATCAGAAGATTAAAAAATCAAATTAAGTAAAAGATTTGAAATACATGATGCAGAGAAAAATAAATTTCCTTATATTAGAAATAACTGCAAGAATGCGGCTAGAAACTCCTCGAAAGTTTTGTGTGCTACATTTGATATGCAGCAAGTCATAAACACTCCAATAACAATGGATAACGAAGTATTTTATAAGAGACGTCTATCGGTTTACAACTTAACAGTATACAACATTGCGTCTGCAGATTGTGAATGTTATGCATGGTAATGAAGGAAGCAGCAAGAGAGGCGCTTCTGAAGTGTCAACTGCAATTTACCTTTACCTTAAGAAATGTGATGACAATGGCTACAAAAAAGTGTATTTGTTTTCCGACGGATTCCATAATGGCTGCTACATTAATCTATTTAGTAAAAAATTCAAAAAATATTGAGAGTATAGAATTACGAATATCTTATCATGGTCAAAAAGAAGGCTGGAGACATTCACGTTCTAACTCAAGTAAATTCTATAATTAGCTCAAAGAAAGAAGAAATATGATGTAATTCCAATGGAATACTCAGATTTTTTAAATTTTAAAAAGCTGTCAAAAGACCTTAAGCTCCTATCTACTCGAATGGACGATGAATAATTGGACTGAAATGGCTGAGTATAAAATTAAAAAAAGCGAGCTAACGAAACATGATGGCGACCACTATCGTTCATTGACACTAAAGCGGTGTACATAAAAATTTTTGGCAGCCGAAATTTCAAACCTCAAACAAGAGTTCTGTTAAAATATCTCAAAGTAAATATAGTGATTTGATTTGGTTAACGACTGGCGATATTTCAGTTATCAAACTTTCAGAACATGTATTATTTTATAAATCACTTTCGTAATAAATAACTCCTTAAATTTACATTTTTATTTAATCAAAATGCTCTTGCAAAAATGCAAATGCAAAATATGGTACGATTTTTTATAAATATTTATTTATTTTGTTGTTGGATTTTACAAAAAAGCTACGAATATTTCCATTTGCACTTTCGCAAGATCATTTACATCAAATACTGAATTCCGACTCTTAAAATCATTGAATTTTGCAAAAATAATTTTTAATTTTTTTATACTATAAAACTTTATAAATACAGACATACATATGAGGAAAAACAAATTTTTCGTATCTGCTTTAGAGTTACCAAAAAGTATTTAAAATAAAAATATTTGTCTTTTTCTTTATTTAACCCTTCTGCATCCCTTGTACATGTGCCCTTCCTATGATCCTTTGAGTCAATATGACCCAACAATAAAATGTAAACAACATTACAACAACATTATGTTTTGTTGTTTTTTTTATTTATTATAATAATGACAAAAATTAAAAATTTTAAAAACCCCCGATATATCCAGAAAAGATGTGATATATTCTAAGCGGCTGGACCGATTTTCAGACATATCTACGAACACTCTCGTTAAGTCACCTTTCAAACTGAAAAAACTAAATCAAGATCGGTCTCGCCGTTTGGTCTGTACGAGTATTTGTACAGACACAGATACATAGATAGACAGACATACACTACAAACTTAGAACACCCCTTCTTTTAAATTAAAACTAACATAATGATGATGGAATATATTGCCTGAAACTGCACCGACCTTGCAATGGAACTAATTGTTCAGCTACAGTAACATTTTCATATGGATTATAAACTTTGAGCTGATTACTCCACTTGTCCCAAACGTTTCTTATTGGTGCTAGTTTGTCACGAGGTCTTCTTTCTTTTCTATCTTCAGAGCTGTCAAATCGTAGGTACTTTGTAGTGCTCGGAAATCACTTGAGACTCATCGTTGCTCGAAAAATAATCTGCATGAGGTTTATAAACTTCTGCCATTACTTCTAATCCAAAGTGTGCATCAAGCTCTATCATATCAATGTTTTGTTTTGTTGAATAACAATTATTTTTATACTCGTAATTGGTGATATAAAAATCGAATGAAGACTATATCTGTAACCATGGATGTTGGTTGCTCTTTTGATAGGTACAGGCTCATTCAATAACATTTGATTTTTTGTCAACATGCCTTTTGGAAGTGGTGTCTGTCTACTCTTTCCAAACAACACTTTTGTCCTTAGATAAATATGTAAATAAATTCTGTGATCTATTTGATCTGCATCTTCCACCTCCTATTTGATGATGAATATGATTCGACATTCATTCACTATTTGTTGCAACTGAAGATCAGTGAAAATCCAAAGCAATTTCATTACGGAACAATATTACATTAAAAATTTTATTTTACAATACAATTTTTTTTTCTTTGTGCCATTATGTAAAAATACTCAATTATTATGAATTATGATGAATTACAAAAAAAAAATATATATGCACGCTGATCACTAAAAATTAATCAAAACTCATTGAAAGAAAATACTCAAATGACACAAAAGTTCTACCATCCTTAGTTTTGTCACATACAAAACGGGGAATCACCGAATTGCAATTTGAATGAAACTCTTTATTTACAAGTGTCAATGCGTCACCATATCATTATAAAATAAATTTCAAGGTATACCTTTATGGGATTCTCCAAATCCTCACTCACAGTTTGAGAATAATACAATTTTGGATAAAAAAATATTCAATGAAAGCGATTTTAGTGATTGTTTTACTAAAAAAAATTATTGATCAATGATTCTAAATGAATATGAAACCAGTTCAATTATATTCAATAGGGAAAAAATGGTAGAGTAGAATTATACTCGCAATATCGCTTGTTGGGTCATATTGACCCAAAGGATATTAAATGTTTGTAAATCGTGTTTTGAAATGTGGAGGGGGAAGGAAAAAGGTAAATTTTATTATTTTCTTTTAAAAGCATAATTTTTGTCCCTATAATGGATAAATTCAAGTTTCACATTCATATCTTATAATAAAAGGGAAAAATTTTGCGTCTGAAACCCAAAGTTGGGTCAAATTGACCTAAAAAGTGCAGAAGGGTTAACACTTAACAAAAGATGTTAGCTATATTACATAACAAATAATTCATAAACCCAATTTTATTCGTATTTTGGCTAGGAAATGACTACATTTAAGACAAAAACATTAAATGTGCTCTCCTGTAAAATTTGTTAAATGTTAGTTATGTCGGTTAATTAAAACAGCGACGATATGTTTATATAGATGCATATACATATGTATGTTTCTGTATATGCACATTCTTATATAATAATTCCTATTTATTTTATTTTAAGAATAAAATAATAAAAAAATAAACTTAAATTGTACTCACTGTTTTTCCTTGCGATTTTGCCGTTTCCTTTTAAAGGCCTTTTTGACGCGCAATAATAGAAACGCTGCTCTATCCACTGACAATGTAGTCGTGCTTTTCTTGGTAGCTGGCGGAGGAGCGGGTAAGCTCGTCGTTGATGAATATGATGTGGACTGATTTGTTGTTGTTGTTATTACTGTTGCTGTTTCTGCTGCTGTTGCTGCCGTTGTTGTTGCTGTTGCTGTTGCTGATGGCGCTGTAGCAGTAACAACATCTTCCATTTTTTTTTCTTTCTTGGCTTACAACCAATTTTCATTTGTTATATTCCCTGCTATTTGACTGTTTATTATTCTGGCACTTCTTTTTTTTTTGTCTATTTATCTCTAATGTAATATTGCATGCTTCCCTAAACTTGACAAGTTATTTCAATAAATTTTCCTCAGACTTGACGGCAAAGTATCATCTCAGAATGTGTAAAATGTGAAATGTGGTGGGTTTCACGTTGCTAAAAAATAAAAAAAATTATATATTTTCTTATTAAAAAGGGTTTGAAGTGTTTTTCTTAAATTCATTTTTTTTTACAGACTTAGTTTACTCAACACATTGGATGTTTATTATGTCTTTTGTAATGGCTTGTTGTAAGTCGTTATAAATTGATATGAATCTATTTATAAAGTTCTTAACACATTTAGCAACCTCATCAGCATCATCTCACAGAAATCATTATTTTCTATTCAAGGCTATTAAATGCGACACGTTTATAAAATGATATCGAGTGGAAAAATATCAAACTTAAAACAGAATTAGAAAGAGTAAATTTATTATGGGGAGGCTGCTGGACCACACACATATTTTATTTTATGGAACATAATATTTGGAGTAGGGTCTTAATTAAGATTTCTGCTAATGGCTGCTTGTTACCTAAAAAAAACAATTAATCAGAATTGTGAGATTATGTTTTGCTAGTGCCACACGAGCATAGTGTCATAACACCATATTCATATTTTCTGTTGTCATTTAGTAGTGTTATAAATATAATCAGCTAATTGTTACGCTGTAATTGATGTACATATTTGATTTCAAAATTACATACACACAATTCATGTATTTGAAAAGCCAAAAGAAAAAGAAACAACAAGGCGAACCCAAAAAAGGTGATCTCAACTGCCCAGATGACTAGTTTTGTCTCTGGTTTCCGTACACCAAATGTGAAAGTAAACTCTATTGTTTTCGATACGATGACCACCCGTCTGTCTGCCCCAGGCTGTTTTCTCGAGAATCGTAAAAGCTAAGGTCGTAAAATTTTCATAGAATATGTAAGACTTTGACCGCTACCACAACAAAAATATGACAGTTAACTAAAACTAAAGGGTGCTCTAAAGCGAGTAACGAAACATGTTAAAATCCTATTGTAATATACGGATAAATTGCGCCCTTAATTATGGAAGTGGTCTGAGTCAGGTACATTTTTGCTTCGAAATATCAAATAAATCTCTGAAAATGTTCAATAAATATTTAAAAGATATTTAAATATATTTATATAAATCGAGACTACACTCAAAAAAAAAAGACATGTACTATTATTAAGAAATTTTTTTTCCTAAATTCAGTTAAAAAATAATTCTAAGTTTAACCCCCTGTTTCTACAACCTAGACGGACGACTTGAGTATAAAATTTATATGGAAAGCACTCATATTTTTGAGTGATTTTCATAAAAATTTTCTAGACGAGTCGTCTGCCTCACTTGTAGAAACTACATATAAGTAAATTTTTAGAAAAATCTAGTAAAAATTACTCAATATGAGTAAAAAATAAAAAGTTCATATCCTCAAAAATATTTCATAAAAATACACAATAAATTTCTCACATTTTAGGAAATGTTTACTGACTTAAAGGAAATACTTACTAAGGGTAGGAAAATGGTTATAAACTGAAGGAAATTTTGTATTAAGGACTAGTAAATTTCGTCTTAAATCAAAAAATAAACTTTAGGAAATAGATTACTCCTGATTAGTTCATGAAATTTGACTTACCTAAAAGATGTAAAAAGGTATACTAAATTTTAGGAAAATATTTACCAGTTTGAAGTATTTTTTCTTTGAATTAGAGAATTTATTATTAATTTGCATTTAGCAAAAAATCTAAGTAAAATTTTCATATTTTCTAAAAATATTTGAACTTGAAATTTATTTTTATGTACATAAAATAAAATTTTTAAAACTCAATAATTTCAATGCTTATTCAGGCTGCCTTGTTAGGCAATTGGTTAGAGTGCTTGCCTATCAATCAGAAGGTTGCTGGTTCAATACTTGTCTCCTCTCAAGGAATTTATATATATGTATGGTGAATTATAATATGAATAAGAATATAATATGAAGATATAATATAATAAATAACATATCATTTGGTATAGAATTTAATTAAAAATAAAAATAACTACCAGTATTAAAGACAAAAAGAATTGTCAAATTTACCAAATTTTAGATCAAAGACGAAAAAAACTTTTTGCAAAGCTCCGAATTTTATGGGAAAATTTTACTTAATTTTAGGAAAATGTTACTTAAATATGGAAATATAATTACTATAAACTAGTTCATTAGTGAACTAGAAATTTAGTAAATATTTTACTTGTTTCAAGTAAAAACAGCTTTGGCGCCATACGACAGCTTTTTTTATTCAAATTTAGAAAATGATCTAAAGTTTTAGTTAATATTTTTTTGAGTGTAGTCTAAATTAAAATGCTGCATAATATAAAAATACTTTTTAATTTGTTCAAATATAATTTACTAAATATCTCGAGCAGTGAAAAATATGACTTAAACCACTTTCATAATTAAAGGCACAATTATATGTATATAGGCACTTTCAAAAAGTTTTAGAGACAAAATTATCGCCAAAAACAATCGCCAAAACAAAAACACAGCCGAAGAACTTGCCAAAACAAAAAATAACTTTAAAACCAAAAAATTCGTTAAAACGAAAAAAATTAAAAAAAGTTTCCAACACCAAAAAAATCGTCAAAACGAAAAATGTCACCAAAAAATACTCAAAAATCGCCAAAATCTGAAAATATCTTCAAAAACACAAAAACCCTATCTAACCTAACATTATCCGTAAACTAGCAACAAAAAAATCAAAAGCCAAAATAATCTCAAAAACGAAAAATATCGCCACAAAACAAAAATAAAAACGTAAAAAACCAAAGAAATTTGCCAAAACGAAAAAAACTTTAAAAATCGAAAAATTTGAACAAAAAATCGCCAAAAGAAAAATATTGACAAAAAATATCGCAAAAAAAAATTAAAAAATAACCAAAATTAAAAAATTTATTAACTAAAAATATGAAGACATAAATAAAAAAAAACCTTAAAAACCAAAAAAATTGACACAACGAAAAAAATTTAACAAAAATCGTCAACACTAAAACATCAATTAAACTTAAATTTAGGAAAAAAATTAGTAAAAAAAATTAAAGCCGAAAAAAACGCCAAAACGAAAAAAATCGTCGATATTTAAAAAGTCCAATCCAAAATATTGACATAACGAAAAAAATTTAACAAAAATCGTCAACACTAAGGGCCAATTTCACCAACTCTATTTAAATATCGATTCATATTTAAATGTTGATTTTTAATAATTTTTGTATGGAAGAATGACTTTTAAATATGGATTGATATTTAAATAAGTTGGTGAAATTGGCTCTAAAACATCAATTACACTTAAATTTAGGAAAAAAATTAGTAAAAAAAATTAAAGCCGAAAAAAACGCCAAAACGAAAAAAATCGTCGATATTTAAAAAGTCCATTAAAAAAATAAAAGTTGGCTTGTTTTTATGGTTTTCACTTTTGGAACTCATCAGTAGACTTCAACCCAAAAACGGGAATTTTCAAATTAAATAAATAAAGACTTTATGTCAAATAAATATACTTGGGTATTTCATGTACAAAAAAATCGCCAAAAACGAACAACAGCGCCAAAAATAAGAAAAAAAAAACGTCCAAACGAAAGAAATCGAAAAAAAAAAATAAAAAATGCATATGCTATTGCATACATGTGTAGCGTCCACACGGAATCCTTCGTGTGCGAGTCAAAATCGCACTTTATTGAATTTATTCCGTAATTTTAGTTAAAATCTCAATTACGTATTTTTCAAAGGGAACTAAGATGAGATCTTATAAGAATATGCTTTGGGGAAAAATTTTAAATTAGAAAAACAAAAATTTTGTTAATAACTTACCACGCGAATTGACTTTACAGGATGCAGGAAGTCTACAAAATTACAACATGACGTCTTCGTTAGCCCAATATTAAATTAAACTGTAAATTGATTCTAAAAGTCCTAATTTACACTATGCAAATTTTACTGCTAGGCTGATTAGTCTGTGGGAAAGAGAGACTAGGGGAACATAACCATTTCTATCCCCCTCGTCACTCTCTCTCTCTCCTAACAAACTAATCAACTTAGCAATAAGACTTGCATAGTGTAAACTAGGAGTAAGCAATTTAATTTTTATAAATATTGAACGTATGCACATACATAAATTTTTTTTAAGCCCCACATTTGGGAAATACAAAATTTTATACTTCTAAACTCTTGCTATTAATTTAGTGAAAACTGTCATTAGATTTATCATTTAAACGTGCAGAATCTAGACGAAATGCATCTAAATAAATGAAGATTTTATACATTTCTTCAAATTTTATATGTTTTTTATAAATTAAATCTAAAAGCTCTTAAAAAATCACCGTTTATAAATAAAAATATCAAAGAATCATATGAAAAAAAAATGTGGAACGATTCACTATTCTGGGTGTCGGTCATCCTTGCGTTCTTGCACATAAAGCAAAATTCTTGTCAATTATTTCAACTTAAAGCTCTGCTTGATTGAAGTACTTCCGAGGTTGGTTATTAAATTGAAGGCTGAGATCGTTTCATTTGTTTTCATTGTACAGCCAATTTACGCTTTAACCGCAAATTTTTTTTCCCATTCCGGACAAGGGTTATTATTGAACGAGCACAGCAGCCCAGTCTAACACGTTGCTTCAACGGTTGTCTCATCTATACTAAAGCTAAAAGCAACTTCCGCTTTCTAAAATTAAATTTCTTTTGCAAAAAAACCTTTTAAATTACTTTAACGAGAAGTATTGAATTTGCATCTTTTTTACGCTTGAACGGATCACCAAAAAACAAAAGGTTTTCCGCTTCCGTTTGTACGTGTGAAAAACATTCAATTTGTCGTGGCAGCTAATGTGTGCAGGAGTATGTACGATTGTTTATTTTCATTGGCTTGATTGAATAAATTGACATTTATTTACGATATAGAAGTAGGCATTTAAAATATATTTTTCTGCAGCAAATTTAGTTTATTTCTAGGGTCGAGTGCGGCCCTTTTGCTTTTTTTCCTTTCCCTGCGAAATTGAATTTCGGTCTTTTACTTCTTATTTTCTTTCAAATGCCAGAACTATTGGTGGCGTTTAATAAACTTATTTGCTATTGCTTTGTAGGATTTTGCTTTTATATATTTGGGCTTTTTGTTTCTTTTTTTTTTGTTCTTAGTTCTATTTTAGTTTTTTTATGGTAAATTTAAGTTTTTATTACTCTTATTGAAAATCTTAAGTTTTATATGTATTTCCGAATTCTATATAATAAATTTGTTTTTTTTTTATTTCTTATATTTTTGTTCTATTAGTAACCATCAGCAAGAAGGATTTTTATTTTATTGTATACCCTGCAGCATTTCTTTAGCCTCATGTGTGTCATGTCTAAAAGTTTAACAATGTCTCATTTTTTATTTCAATGATGTTAGCTCTGGAGTATTTTTTTACTCTATGTTTGTCTGTCTGTCGTATTCACGTATGATTTCAAATAAATAAAAAAATATTTGTAAGAAATTGCTGGCTAATTTCCCCAAAGACATCAACACTGCTAAGCAGATATACGTATGTGTATTAAGACGAAAGAAAGTTAAAGTAACAAACTTAAAAGCAGGTATTTTATAATATAATGGTAATTTAAATTTGCTCACATTCTTTATTAATATTTAAAAAAAAAATATTTGAACATAAATTTACAAATCTTAAATATAAAAATGTTGTTTGTCATTTGAGTAATTTTCGTTTTTCCCAAAATCATATGTATGCACATATTTTAAAATAAATAAAAGTGAAATTAATTTTATCTACTTGCAGTTCATAAAAATTATAGTGAAAAAAAATTCCCGACAGTGGGGTGTATTACTAAAATTTTACTCTCTTTTCTAAACTGTTGAGGTGAAATTAGAATAATTTACATGCCAACTGTTAAGGACCGGGCAGTTTATTAAAAATTTAATTTAAGAACTTACTAAAAAAAATTTATATTCAACCAAATTGCAATAACTCTTATTTACGCAGTAAAATTAACTACCCAAATTGTGGTTAGATTGGCTTTCGTTACTGAGTTTTTTTTTTTTTTGTTTAAAGTATTAACCAAGAAAATTAAAAAACCAATCCAATCCAAACATCAATTTATATTTACAGTAAATCTACAACTAAAAATTTGTTAGATTAACCATACTTAATATTTTATTTATCTTAGCGTGAGCTTACATCTGGCATTTCTTGTGTGCCATTTGCCCAAAATAACGTAACCAACTAATTACTAATGAAAAACTTTTTGATTCAGACATGTATTTATTGATTTAAATAGTTTGCAATAATTATGAGTTCTATAAAATTGTCTATTAATTATGTATGAAACTGTTTAACTTAATAAATACATGTCTGAATCAAACAGTTTTTCATTAGTAATTAGTTGGTTACGCTTTTTTTACCATTGGTTGGCATTTGGCCTTAGTCATAAAAAAAAATTATTTACAATAATATAAGTAGCAGAAATTATTTTAGGCTCTGCTTTTATTTACAATAAATTAACAACAAATTGGTTAGATCAGCTTTCGTTACTGAGTTGAGTGAGGGTTAAGCAAAAAAAAATTAAAAAAATTCATGAATAAATTTATATTGGCAGTAAATTAACGACTAAAAATTTGTTAGATTAACCATAGTTCATAGTTTGTTCATCTTAGTGCCACAAAAATTATTAACAGTAAAATTAGCAAAATAAAATAGTTATATAAACCCAAGCTTTTAATTTGGGCCTAGTTCTGTCCAACTGTTTATATCAGTTGAATTAACCAACAAAATAGTAAAACAGAAATTGGTTACATATATATATACATATATATTTAAGAAAAGTAACACTCAAACAATGAATATATATTACTATTACTAGGGTTGTTATCGCTAAATTTATAGAAAGAGAACAGAAGAGGGAAAAACCATTTGCTTAAAAAGTAGGACTTAAAAATAAAACGAGATCGAGTATTTACATCAATATTACTACCACTAAAATCTTAAATACATATCGGTGGTGTTGCTTAAAAAGGGCAAATTTCGCACCATTTTACATAGAATATTGCATCTTTTTACCCATTACGATACGTTTGAACTAAATTGTACCTTCATAAATATTGACACAGTTAAGAATATTTGCGTACATAAACAAACAGGAATAGCACTTCAAATATCATTTAAAATGTTGGAAAAAATTTTTTAAACTTATAGTTCTGTCGCTTGTACTTATCAAAAAATTGGTTTATAGACCAAGAATTTATTAAAAACTAATTCTTCATTAACTGAGAACCCGATTACACATCAAATATTTCTAACGTTAGGCCTATCAATTTTAAATAAACTTTCATTAGCGGAATTAACTATCCCTTTGAAAATTAAACCCCTTTTAAATATACTACGATTTTAAACGTCCAAGCGTGAACGGTTTTTTGTTCTGTATTGTAAAAAACGTTTATTGATCAATTCAAAGAGACTCTCTTAGAGGATTTTTAGGCAATTTGTTCTTCTTTTGTACATACTCTAGTAAATAAATTCAACTACAACATCGACTACATTTTTTAATTTTTTAAAAATGTATGCATTTTGCTGTTGCTGTGCCTTAAATTTACCACGATTTATCAACTTCTACAATATGTAAAAGATCTACAATAGCCAACCGTGAATACCGCTACTGTTTAGTTAAAATATTTTAGGCCCACATTTACAGTCATTAGTTAACTATTAGTAATAGTTTAACCAATAATATTTGATTCACATCTTTTTGTTTACCATTAGTTAAACCAGTAGATGCCAATTGTTAACAAATAGTTAGACAACTGTTGATTCGTTGTAAACTTTATTGGTATTGTTGTATGGTAAAAATATTTATACACATTCTTCTTATTTTATTTTCTATTATGTTTTTGGTATTTCCGAATCAATTTCAGTAATAATTCAATCTCTGGCACGGAAAAGTTAGATGAGAGCGCACTGTTTTATCCATTTTTAAGAAACAATACAATACAATACAATACAATACAATACAATACAATACAATACAAATGTAAACAAAAACCATATGCTATAGCAGAGCTGCCGATAGTGAAACATAATTGTTTCATAAGGTTACCATTCATATTAGGAACTTTAGTTAAACAATGCGCTATGAATATGAAGTGTTAGTAAAACAATAGTTATCATATTAGCTTATTAATAATTAACTAATGACTCTAAATTTATCCCTTAATTGTTCATAAAATAAATATTTAGAACTCTCACTTAAAACTACGTACTACATTATTCTGGCCGTTTTTACTGAATTTCATCGATATTTTAAATAAATCTTAATACTTCTACGTCTTAAAATAACATATGGGCATTTCCAGCAAAAAGTAAACCATGACCAAAAATTTCAATGTTCTGAAAAAGCTTTGCTTGGCCGATAGGATCATAAAAAACCTTTGAAATAATTTGATTGTATACGCCATCTCAGGTGTAGTGAAGAAAACCATGGCTGCAAAAAATTTATTTATATTTTTCTAACTCTTAGTAATATTTAATCATATTTCCTCTTTAATGTTCAAAACAATAATAAGTATGTAGTAATTGTGCTTTTTCAATAAATATGTTCTTAAAACTACAAGTAATGGGAACAAATGAAGAGAGAGTGAACAAATATCTTTTAACATTAACTTGTTTTTCGTCATGATATATTATAACTACGTTTGACTCGTCAGGACCAAGTGTCTTAAAAGTTGGTTTGTAATCAAATTTTAGGAACAGAATTTAAAAATATTTTGCACTTTGTAAAAATTTTCAAAACAAATACCTTTAGAAATAGGAAAAGTTTGTAGCGTTCGTCATAGTAAGTAAAATTTTATGCAAAAAATAAAATTTATAAATATTTTTTTATTTAGTATTAAAAGTTTGTCGAGGACATAATCATAAGTAATGCTTTATTTTCAGAAAAAAATATTGTTGCGGGTTAACATATTTTTCTATGCAGAAGTTGACCAAAGATAATAACAATTTGCTAAAAAAGAGAAAAAAATCGTGTGAAGAAAAAAGATATCGGAACAAAACCAAAAATGAAGTTCAGATAATCGATTATGTTCTGGCTTCCACATCGTTGTCACATGTTTTCTTGTGAGTTCGGATGTTCAAACATATGCTACGTCTGCTTAAAATGAAATTTATAAAATACAAATTAATAGTATGTGTTTAGAAGAAACAAAATTTGGAAACGGACGATTTAAAATTTTTTGATTTTCTTTTAGCGTTTTGCTTTCATAAAACTGTTAAGAAGTGAAAAGAATACAAGTATTTTTGCTCTAAAGTGAAAACCAAAACATCTAAAAACTTCAAATCGTCAATTTTTAAATTGTTGTTTTTTAATTCGGATACTAAATTTCAACGTAAATAAGTGTATCATGTGTTTTAACATCTCAACTCAAAAGAAATTATGTGAAAAAGATGTGGAAGCCAGAATATAGACGAAGTTTATTTTAATGTTTCTTCTCTCCTTTTGAAACACGCATTAATTAATAAAAATATTTCCTACAATAAGAATTGAAAATAATGAACTTACTGCCGATTAAGAAATTATTCCTGACTAAAATTCACTCTAGTTCAATTAAATTTAATATGTATCATTTGCTGAAAATTTTTTTAAAATTGTTATTTGTATTAAATAAATAAATAAATACATAATTTTTTTTTTATTTTACTAAAATTCATTACTATGGAAAAATATGTCATGTAACGAATATATCGTTACGTATCAAGTATTGCTTGTATAAAAGACACTAATAAAATAATTTCAACGCAACAAGCACTAACGCGAAGCCAAATTAGTACAGTTCAATTTAAGTTTTGCGGTTTTGAAAAAACGTGATTCATTTTGCATAGTTTTGCGTTTTCCTAGGTGCGAATCAATACAACTTCCTTTTTTGGTAACGTTCGTATCACTTTTTGTTTGCTTATATCTTAGAAACCTATTTATGCAAAAATACAAATTTACCACTAAATATAAAACCAGTCCAATGCTGTTCAAAAATTACAAAATTAATTTTCTTCCCCACGACAGTAACGTTCGTCATCCTGGAAATACCCATATCACAAACCCTCACGAACAGTGTTGTTTATAAGATAAGCTGGACATCCAATACCAATTATTTAGTTTTTAATAAATACCATTTGTCAGGCAATGTAAAAGCGAAAAAATTTCCTTAAAAAGTAGGACTTTCTCGGACGCTTATTTTTTCCGAGGACAAAGATCACACGAGTAGAATCACTCTGATGTTACATTAGCCGCTGAGGCGTGTTTATTTCAGTGACCAGTTTCTATGCTTTCAGCACTTGAACTTTCCTACAACAACTGATGCAAAGAGACACTACTGCATGTTGTTAATGGTGTTGTTATTTAATGACTGTTGAGACCAGACTCGACCCCAGGACTTTCAATTTGTAGTCACCCTTGCATTTAATTTGGGATTATTATTTCCTACTGGTTATAGGATTTGAATTAACCAAGAAAAAAACTAAAAGTAAATCCTATTAAATATTTAGTTATCCAACGGTACTCAACAGCAATTTATATTGACGGCAAAGCAACAACTAACAGTTGGTTAAATTAACCATACGAATAGTTTATGCAGAGAGGCACAAAATTACCAAAGGAGTTTGAATTTCTTATAACTTTCTTTTTATATATTTTTTTTCTTTTCAGTATTCTATAAAGAAACACCAGTAATACCGTGTTCATTTAAAAAAAATATAGGCCAATTATACTTTCCGACGAAACACAGCACGAAAAGGTACACTTGAGGGGGTGTAATTCTCGATGTTTAATTACTATTACTCAGTTATGAATAAGATCACAATTTTCTTCTGCCTTTTGACGAAAATATATTTGCATAATCAAGTCGTTACTGATAATCTCATGGTTTCAATTGTTAGACAAATTATCCAAGTCTTTTTAACAAAATACAGAAAAGAAAAATTATAAAAAAAATTATAATAATAAAGTTATAAGGAATTTAAAGCCCTTCGGCCGTTTTGCGCTACCCAGTGTGTATTAGTTGCAAAAAAATTTAGTACAATAAAATAAACAACAATAATTGGTCTTTATATATTTAACAGGCTAAGAAGGTGAGTATCGCCTTGTAAGCCAAATTGGTCTTTCCAACTGTTTATATCAGTTGAATTAACCAAAAAAATAGTAAAATTTATTAAATAGTTAGCCATCAATCAAGACTCAATAGCAACTTATATTGGCAGTAAATGGCACTAATAATCCCATATTATTATTTTATTTATACATTTAAAATTTGCATATGCTTAAATGAGCCGACGAAAATACTCTCTGAGTGCCATTGCTGGTCACAAAATTAATGCCTTGCTTCCGCTGATAATTTTACCTCCCCTTGTTTCTCTGATATGGACCAATGAGATGTGTGAAAAAAGAATTTATTCAAGCTTGGACCTTACTTGAATTTCTTTTCTTAAATAAAATAAAATTTGTATAAAAAACTTCAAATGCATATTTCATATTTAAACTTTTCTGTACCAAAGTGCATCATTCGATTGTAAAAATAAAGTGATCGAAATTTTATGTTTGTTACCAAAATCCCACTGTGTAATGCACAGGGTATAGCAAAGTAAACTTAGTGAATAAGTTGGCCTCAGTGGCGCATGTAACTCTTGGGTATTGGCAATTCATCTGTTAAACTTCATATGTATATACAAATATATTATTGTTTATTTTGTTGTATTGCTTTATAACTTTGTTTGATGTTGCCTAAGTATGTTGCCTAAGCAAACAAACCGAAAGCAAAAACCACAAAATCAGCTTTTACAGCTTGTTAAATAAATTAGCTTGGGGACATACAAAATACCAACGCTAAGGTATGTAATCAACTGCCTAAACATAAATGTGTTAAAGTTGACTCCTTTATATTTACTAATCAATATGTTGATATATTTAGTCTGCTTTATGAAGGAAGGCCTTCCTGAAATATTGAAAATAAAAACCCCAGTAATAAACTGTTGGTCAAGTTCTACCAGAAACTTTGTAGTTTATTTTACTGTCTAGAGATGTTTTTTTTTTATTATTTTATAGTGTATCATTTTGCCATATCGAATGTCCTGTCCTGCATGTGGCGTATTTAGCATTATTTGCTTTGAGCTAAAAATGTATTCATATGGAAAACGAAACAAAGGAAAGCATTTACATTACATATCCTTTTGTTGTTTTATACTTTTTTTATATATAAAAAAGAGATAATTTTTTTTTGGTTCATCGAAAATTGCCTTTATTTTTGCTTAAAGTATGAAACATTATTTGTACATCCTTTTCTGTTTTTTTTTCTCTGTTGCTTTGTAGCAGTTGAATTTATGGAAATTCAAAATCTTAAAGTTATTGATTAAACTTCTTTGAACTTTTATTCAATATTATTATTCCAAAACTTTTTCGTATATGCTTACCCACAAGGGCATAAAAGTGAAATAAAATTTGTTAAGACGCGATTATGTAATAAAGAAAAAGAATCAAAAAAAATCTCCGCTTGAGAATACTTGCACAATCCAATCCAATTGAAACTTTAGCAGGCGCCGATTAGATGTAAATGTTAAATGTAAATGGAATAATTTAATTTTTGAACAAACCAAACCGTTGACTTGTAAATTTATACAAAGAATAAATAAGCATCCAGCGGGAACTAAAAGGAGTAGGGATGCCTTCTAGAAGGCCTCTGTACGCCTTCTTTTGGATGCACAAGGCCTGCTCGCTCCATTCCATACTCATATCTTTTCTACACGCGTTATCATTACGGAGCAGGCCTTCTATTCTTGCTTCTTTCGCCAGAGATTCTGGAAGGCCTTCAAACTAATAGAGTTTGTTTTTGCTTTGGTAAAAAAACAAACCAAAAAATTTTACTCCTTCTCTTCTCCCTTCTCATAGAAGCGAGTGTGGAATGTGTATCGTATATTTTATGCGAAAGAGTCCTTTAATAAGGCCTGCGCCAAGAAGGTCTTCTGAGTTTTACCGCTGGGCATATATGATGTATGTATGTATGTGGGTATGTGTTTATATATGTTTACATATTCAGCAATAATTTACATCGATACACATACATTATTGTGAATATTATGGCTTATTATGAAAGTAAAATATTTTCTAAAGAAAATTTTGATAACATGTTATTTCTTTATTATTATTAAAGCTAATAGAAATTCAACGAAAAGTACTACAATACTCGAATTTTATTTTGCTGGAATAAATGCTTTAACATTCAAGGAAAATGTGCGTCATTGATTTCGAGAATGTTCTTCAGTTTTTCTTCCAAGGCTTAAAAACAATAAATACTTATTTGCTCAATTCTCAAACTATTGAAGATTGTTTGTTGATTGAGATAATCCTAAAGTAGATAGTTAATATCAATGTTGTGGTATTGTGTCACACCTGATAAAAAAATTAAAAATAATTCTGCCAAAAAAATAAACCGACTTCAATGCAAAGATGTGATAGAACATTTTCGAAAAAATAATATGTGACCAAACTTGAAGCAAAATCTTTTAAACGGAAAATTTTTTTTTAAAATCTGTTTGTTAAATTTAAACTGGGCATGCCTAAAAAAAAAGAAACTTCATCGCTCCTATAGTGAAAATTTTTTCTCTCAAACAATTTTCCCCAGAAATGTTTTACCTTTTTTGTTTCCCCTTATCATGAATAACATTTTCCAACTGAAATATTACATCGAATAATTTCGATATTTTTCTTCGAACTATATCGAGCCTTATTTTCGATTTTATCGTAAACGACAAAAATTAAATTGTTCAGGAAAAGTTTTTTTTTATTTGTTTTTGTACTTAAATTGTCGCTTACGACAAAATTGTACAGCCTGTTTCTTAAAATTTATGAAAAATTTTGGCATTTTGATAATTCTAAACTATGGATAGTTCCATAAAATTTTAATTTCAATCAAAAAGTCAATTTTCGATAACATCTCGCTTACGATAAAATCGAAAAAAGGGCTCGATATATTAAAACTTATAAATATTCATATTTAGAACAAGATTATTAAGTAAAGCTTACGATTGTTAATAATAATTCCCTGGAAACCCTTTTTTCATAGAGTATGAATCTATTTGGCTCACGCACAGTAAATTTCATTGTGGTGCATCACGGCGGTATGCTAAAGAATTTTTTTCCACTGCGCCTAAAATATTTAAAAACACAAATTTAAAGTAAACTAAATTTCATTTAGAACCTAAAATTTGTGTGCTTCTTGTTATTAAACTTAAATTTGTCCGATTTTCAATTGATTTTTAAGCTTTAAAAATCTTCTTCCCTTTTTATGTTCACGTAGACTGATAGCGTAGGAAAAAATTTTACAGGAGATTCACGATAGTGATTTTCCCTTAGAGGGGGAATGAAAATTTCACTCGAATAAAAATTCTACTTGTTATTCACGATAGGGGTGATTATTTTTTAAACTTCATTTATCTTTCCAGCATATAGATCTATTTATATACATGCATAATTTTAAAACCGAAACTGACAGGTTTCAATAGTTTAAAAACATCAAAAATTTACTTTCTGAAAACATCAAAAATTTACTTTCTTGAAAAAATCGTTGAAAGCTGACTGGAAATTAAAAACAATGTGAGTGTGGTAGTAAAAAAATTTGATTGTATTGCTACTTTCTTGCAATTAGTTTCATGTGTAAATGGTAGGTTAAGTATTATGGCTTTCATAAAATAACAAATCAGAGAAGAAAAAAATTGTAAGATCAAAAGAAATACTATTGTAGTTTGCATACAAACACACACACTTCTTCTTTTTCTTTATATTAATTGGAAGGTATTAAATACGTGTGTAGTATGTGTACATGTAGTAGTAGCAACTTTAAACGCTTCTAGCTCCCAAAATACTGACCCAATTTCAATCAAATATAGATTCTGCATATCTGTGTAGAAAAAGCTTTAAAATCTATGCTTTGCATCCGGAAATGAGTACGTATGCGCTATTAGTATTACTCATACGCACTAATTATGCAAAACAGTGATGCAATTTGAGTTTTTTTGTTAAGGGTCAAATTAACGATTTAAAAGGGCCAACATAAAAAAATATTTTAACGTATTGGACTAAAATCTTTCAATTTAAATAAAAAGTAAATGATGTATTAAACAAATAATACATGTGATTTATTTTGTTTAAGCAAAAAAAAATAGCGACAAAAAATCAATTATTTTAAGTATTTTTTACATATAAATTTTATTTAAGCTATAGATATTTTTGTAATAAATTTACAATTTTATTTATTTTGATCAATATTTCGCTTCAACTTTATGTAGAAATTATTAGAATAATTTCATATCCTGAAGAAGCTAAACAAAGTTGAAGCGAAATATTGATAAAAATAAATAAAATTGTAAATTTATTACAAAAAGACCTGTAGCTTAAATAAAATTTATATATAATTAAAAAAAAAGGTCGAATAAATTATTATAATATTTAAGTATTTTTTGTTAAATTAAAGTAAATACATATTTTATATGTATGTGTGTTGCTTCAAAAATTAAATTTTAGCTAAAAAAATTATATATGTAATTCTAATTTTATTATACATAATAGCTAAATTCTTAGTCCAACAGTTTCTCAATTTACTCCTGTTTACAAAATCTTTTTGTGTTAAATTTTAAAATATCTTCATCAAAACAATTATTAGAATTAGGTTTCATTAAATCTTTAAATTGTAATAAATATGACACAGTATTTTTTACATGAAGACGATTTCTTCTGCTATGGCCTGTTTCATGATATCGAAAGAAAACTCTCGACTGAAAATTTGTATTGAAAACAAAAGCGATTTTTCATATTTTATTGTTGATTTCAATATAAATTTTCAGTCGAAAGAAAAGATTCATTCCACACACGCTAAGGAATGTGAAATAGAAAGAGTACCTTGAATAATTGTGTATAAATTTGTATACAAAGGCTTAACGATTTTGTTTGCAAGATTTACTTCTACTTAAGTCTTTGAGCTTTTTAAATTTTTTTTTTGTATTGTTTCCTTTGGAAAAAGTTTAAAAGCAAGTGGTACAATAATATTGGCTTCCCAACTCAAAACGTGATCTGGCGCAGATTTTGGAAATCAGTTCAAATAAAAATCTCCAAAAATAAAAGTCGTTTTTAAAACGGAAAAAACTTGATTAAAAAATGTACACAAAGATTTGAAGGAATTAGTTGAATGTTTAGGTGAAAGTGCCAAAATAGCTAAGAGAGTACCACAGGGCCATCAAGCATCCAAAAGTGCCACAAATGTCCCAATTGTGCCACATTTTGCATCACTAATGCAAAAGGGTAACCCCCTTATGCAAAAAAAAATTTGTAAACTTAAAGTTGGTTTAACATACGAATTTTGTATGGCAAAACCGGTTTTAAAGCATGCTTTAACTTTAATAATCGTTTTTGCATAAGAGCATGAATGATTAATAAATTTGACAATGACATACATACATACATATTTGAGGCTATCGTAACTGTCACCCAAATTTTTTTTAATTACGAATTTCATCTTCGAATGTTTATTTTCGTACATTCGAAAACTTATTTTTCGATCAGTAAATATTTTTCCCCCATATAAAAAAATAAAAACAGTCCATCGTTAAATGTTTAAATGTTAAAATATTTTTATAGTATTCGAATGTTTTTTATTGTCGAAATATTAAAATATTTATATATATATGTAAAATGAGTTTAATTGTATTATAAAAACAAAATAAATTTATAGTTGCATTAAACAGAAAATCTAATAAATAATCTGAATAAAGAAATTAAATAAACTTTTAAACGAAATTTTAATTAACTATATTAACTATACAAAATTTTGTTATGCGCATGCATCCCATTGATCGTGCTGACAACTTCTTCACTACATTTTTAGTACTACCAAGTTTTGTACTAGTATGTTTAAAAAATGTTCAACTGAGAAATTACACAATATTACTTTACTTCAGAATGGTATATTGCTTTGAAAAGGTTTTAATTTTCGAATCGATTTACATATGTATGTATATTGCTTCCGATTTATTACTTTCATATCATATTATAATTGAAAGTCAGCCGCGAATAACGTTGTAAGTGAAGAAATAATAATCTTTCAGGAGTGCCAAAAAACGTATTTTAAAGCAAGATTGTTATTTTCATTTAATTTTTTTTAACCGAAAATAATGATAATTAGCATTAACTTTTCTCTTTGTATCTCTGTTACATTCATTAATTATTTTCGACAATTTCGTTTGCATGATTTTGTTAGTTACTTACAAATTTCTTCCACTGACTGACTCTTTGTAATTGAATGTTGGTGGCGATAAGATGCCAAATTTTGGATGGTTTTACGTTTGAACAACGCAAGAGAGTAATGTTAACGGTAATCTGTGAAAAATCCGGTTTTTTAAAAATGGTCTTTTACAACGTTATTCGCGGCTGTGCTTCTATTATTACTTGATTTTTTTTTTAGGGAATTTATTTCAACATAAAATATTTATTAATAGCGTCAGTTCAAAATATATTTTGCTTTCTATTTGCTTTGTTTTCATAAAAATCTTCAACAGATTTCATTTGCATGCAAAAACGCAAGTATTTTACTTTTAATATTCTGCACTAACCTGAATATATATGAAATTTATAATTATATTTTCATCTTCTACTTTTCGTCCGGGTGACATCAAATGGTTTTATTTTCTATTATTGTTTATTTTCCATTACAAACTTTTAACTAAAAGTAATAAAATGTGCATTGTGTGTTCTTCCTTTAATTTAACTTTCTGTTTACTTTAAAACTCCTCTAACTACAAATGCCAAAATGTGTCATCCCCAGAATTAAATAATATCTTTTGGGGTTGTTAAAATGTGTTATTAAGTTGAACAAATATAAACATTTTGTTCAAAATGGAGATGGACTTTTGAGTCCATTAGTATTTTTAATGGAAGTTTCAGTTTCATTCGCGTGACTGAAAATATAACTAGACATGAAGCTACAACTCATGCTTATGAAATTCTCATACAAAAAACACATATAAGTTGCGAAGAAAATCGATTTGAATTGCATGGCCTGTGGGAAGCGGGCTTGTTAGATTTTGATGAAATATGGCATGCGTCTTATTTTATAAAATGTATGCATCAAATTTGAAAACGGTTCGGTTTAGGTAAGAAAAATGTTATGCGAAAAAATCAATTTGGATTGCATGAATAGTGGGCAGTAGGCGTGGCCGTCTTTAATGAAACTTGCCAACCATTTTTTGTTTTATTATAGAAATTGTAAGTATCGAATTCAAGGACTTCTGCTTGAATAGAAAAAATTTTATGCGAAAAGTTCGGTTTTGTTCGCATGGGCGGTAGGCAGTGGGTGTGGTCTATTTTGATGAAATTTGGAACCCGTAATTTTTTTAATCTAGAAAGTGTACTTGCATGCAAAAAATGTTGAGACTTCTGTTTGAATAGGAAAACTTTTATTGCAAAAATAACGATTTGTTGCATGACCTGTGGGCAGTGGGTGTGGCCAATTTTGATGAAACTCTTCATGTGTGTTTTTTTTTTATTCTAGAAAGTGTGTCTACCAAATTTTAAAACTTTTACTTGTATGGGAAACATTTAATGCTAAAAAATAGATTTGGATGGCAAGGGCTGTGGGCAATGGGTGTGGCATATTTCTATGAAATTTGGCACGCGTATTTTTTTTATTCAAGAAAGTGTATGCAACAATTTTTAAAACTTTTGTTGAGATAGCGAAAATTGTATCGATTTAGATTGCATGGGCGGTAGGAAGTAGGCGTGCCTGATTTTTTGATTGACACAGAATGCGTCTTGTTTTTATTAAAGAAAGTGTATGCACCAAATTTTCAGACTTCTGCTGGGATAGAAAAAAGTTTATGCTAAAAAAATCAATTTGGATTGCATGGGCGGTTGGCAGCAGGTGTGGCATATTGAAATTCGAGACGCTCCTTTTTTATGCTAGAAAGTGTACGCTAAAAATTTAATGACTTTTGCTGAGATAGCAAAAACTTTATGCGAAAAAAACGATTTGGATTGCATGGGTGGTGGGAGTTGGGCGTGGCTGATTTCAATTAAACTCAATATTTGTGCTGATTTTGTCAAAAGAATGCTCGATGCCAGCTGTAGATGACCTTGTACCACTCGTTGTAGTTTTTGTACAAAAATATTAAAAGCCATCCTATTGTGCAACTTTCACATCATAATATTCATTTCTTAAGAACATCTTTGAAAGTTAATTCTTATTTTTTTTTTGCTGTCCCTATAGAAAGTAATGCACTATTTTCAATTGTTGCCAATAACTTCCTAATTATTTTTCTGAATTCGTCTTTGCAATATTTTCTGAATTTCAATTAATTGTATTATTATTTTAGTTTCTTGACCAATCTAAATAAAAAAATGCCTTCCTAATCACTGCTTTGAAGTCATTACTCACCTACAGCTTATTTTTGTCTACTTTTTATCATCAACATTCATCCAAGCGTCCATCTCTAATTCAAGCAAGACACTGAAACACAATTTTATTTTCAACTAAAGTATGAAAGCACAAAATACGACCCTTGACTACTTGTCCCCTGTTCGTGGTTTTATAGCTATCAACTGCAAGAAAATCCAATTTTTCTTCTTAACAAGGTTATATTTTTGGTAACACCACATATCAGTTATCATTAATATTAAAAAAAAATATTTTTATTTGCCTGTCAAGTTATATTTTCCATTTGTCAGTTATATATATTTTTTTTAACGTTGCAAAGCACGTGTAAGCATTCATCTAAATTTATGGACATATAAATAAGTTATTCATTGTACAAAATTTTTATAAAGGTTTAATTTAGACAAAATAAAGTAAAACCAAGTGTTTTAATGCTCCCTTTGGTTTTGTTGTCTAATAGAGAGAAGGCATTTTGCATCTGTTTTTCTTTACTCATCGTCAAATAATTCTTTTCAGTTAAGAACACCTAATTCAGATTTAAAGCCATTATTGTAACTTGCCAATAAAGTTGCTGAAAGTTTAACTTAACTTCTCAGCTACAATGACTCACTCATAAAGCGACCATTAAATTATTTTCATTACACCGAAATAATTTTGCTTCATAAATCCAACGAACCATTAGATTTTTTCACAAATCTAATGATAATTTCACAAATCTAATGAAAATTTTACGAATATTGTTAAAGAATCTCATTGGAATAGCTTCGTTAATATTCTAGTTTCGTAACAATATTTCATTAGATTTATGACAACAATATTTTCTAATTATTAAGAAACCCCTTTACATTTAAAAAGCATGCATCAAAAGTAGTTCTGTATGATTGTTCTTGTACTCTTTTTATGCTTATTTACACATACAGTTTCAATTAAGTTATTTCGTCGTTATAATAAAGTTATTTCATTGTTATTGTGAAGTTATTTCATTGTTTCAATGAAATTGTTTCGTTATTTAATGGAATTATTCCGTAGTAAATTGTTTTAATGAAACTATTTCGTGCTTTTAATGAAATTGTTTCGTTGTTTCCATGAAGTTTTTTCATTGCATTGATCACACTGTTTAATACATTTGACGTAGTTTTAATTAAACTAATTTTAACGAAACTGATTTCATTAATCCAACGAAGCGTGATGTTGGTTGAATTTTATTGAATTTTTTTCATTGGATTAATGTCGAAATTCATAGAACTTATGAAAAAAAAATTATTTCAATGTATTACAACTGTTCGATGAAATAAATCTCAAAAATGTGAGTTTGTGGCAATATTACGCTAGATACCGACTATTTTGGTTAAAGGCTACGCTAACAAAAGTTATCACTATGTTCACACCTAGCATATGGGAAAAGATTAATTTTATCGTTTTTTATCGTGTGTCATTTCTGGTTTCTTTTGTTTAAGAGTTGAAATACATAATTTAAATAAAATTGTTGATAAAAAAAGTTTTAAATGCTTAAATTTCCACTTAAAACCCAGAATCTGACTTAATACTGTTTTCACACCGACAATTAAACTCTAGTTTTAACGTTAAAACCATAAACAGCTGATTTTGAGTTCCCACTGCAAGTTTGATAAATTCAGCTTTTAAACAAATATCTGTCTCATAAACTTTTCCAAAACAAAACAAATGTTGTTGTGGTTTCATTGTAAAGAAAAGCTATGATATTTTGCATTTGCACTTACAGAGAATCATTTGCATTAAACATTGAATACCGTCCATATTAACACTGATGTCTCTGTTAACGGATGACATAACACAGTCCTGATAAAAATAAATTTTAATTGATATTTTAATAAATAATTTGAAATTTGATTATTTTTTAACTTATATATTGAAACATAGGCGTAGAAATTGTATTTTTGAGGGGTGTATTGCCTCTTCCCAAAAATTGCTGTTGCAATTCCCCCCCCCAAACTATAAAAAATTACAAGTAATTATTTGGTTTAATATTATTCATGAAAATCACCAGTCACAATGCCCCCAGAGAAAAAATTTCTAGCTACGCCAATGGATTGTGAGGTCTCGGAGGGTTTTAATTAAATGATCATTACAACTAGGGATGTAACGAATACCGATACCGATTCCGATATATCAGCGATACTTTTTTTGCCGATATATCGATATCGGCAATATTTTACTGTCGATACAACGACAATTCTTAAATTTTTTAGAGCTGAAAGAACACTAAATTTTCAAAGTTTTTTTTTTGCATAACAACTAATAGAAACAACATATTAAAAGCAGAACATAAAATCAAAACAGAGTAATGAAATGGTTTCATTTGTGTTGCTTTGCAACATACATAGTAGTAAAATGTTCTCTCAATGCTAAATCATGTATGTGTTTGTGTGTTTTAAGATTTCTTGCTAAGCGTATTAATACAAGTGGTAGTAATTCTACAACAGTCCTAGTAAGATCTCATAATATTCCTAGGGACGCATATCCTCTTGATTACTGCCGTAATGACATATCCTACCCAAACTTAAAGAAACTGGCGCAGAAATACTTAAGTTTTCAAATGAGTTCTGTCGCATCTGAGACTATTTTCTACTGCAGATCTGCTTCAAACGGATTTGCGAAATCGTCTATCTCCGCAAAATTTGAGAATAAACTTGTTTTTTAAACAAAAAAAATGAGTATCGGTATCGGATAGGAAAAACGGCGTATCGTTACTTCCCTAATTACAACCATAATTTATGAGGCTTGCTTTTAAATAAAGTTAAATTAGTCGCTCTCTCTATCACTCTAATAAAAATACTCGTATCCAAAGCAGAGCTACCACTGAAAACTTTTAAAAATCCAATTTAAAAAATAAAGACGCACACAAATGTCGTCTTATTCATTAAGCACAACAAAGAGAAAAATAAGTTTAGAATTTAAACAAAATATGGCGCAGGCAAATCCATTCTAAATTAAGACATATTTAAATGAAATACAGTGAAACATCTTATAACGGACACCTTTAATAGCCGGACAAGTTTTGTAGATCCATGCATTTCCATAACCAGAAAATCTATAAACCGGGTGGGGATACTAAATTTTAAAAAATATTGTTTAAATACCTCTCATGAGCGAACAGAAGCGGCCAAATACGGCAAAAAAGTTGCATTTAAATAGTAGATATTACTTTATTCAACTCTGATTCTTATTTGTATTATTGTTAATGATATTGGTGATTCCCCGGTTAGCGCAAATTCAAAGAAAATGGCACAGGAAAAAAATGCTTTTATCAATTAAAGAAAAAAATAATTAAATTTTAAACGAGTTGAAAAAAGGAAAATGTTTAGTGCAACGTTTCTTGCGTGTTTTAAAAATTTTTATTTGCTTAATTCACAAAACCTCTTGTATGTCTGTATCGATTGTATTATCATATTAAATACAAGAGTGTAAAATTTGTTGTTTGAAACTTTCATATAAATATTAAATACTATAATAATTGAAATTTATTTGCTGGTGGTTTAGCATGTCTATATACGTATTTCATTGGCGCTTGAACCAAATCATCAGTAGACTTCAACCTTAAATTTTGAACAGTCACAAACCTCTTACTTTATGCACAGACTTTCAAAAACTATATGAGAATTCATAAAATAATAATATTTTTGAAAAACACAAAGACAAAATAAGCTTAGCAGGCTTTGAAACTGATACAAAACCCAGCAAATAATTTATATCCAGGTCAACTCATTTTATTTTTCTACTTCCTTATACAATAAGAAATCCATCGGATAAGAATAAAAGTATTTGCAAGGCTAAATGAAAAATAAAACATTAATTGAACTTTAATGAAATTTATTTGACATATTGTCAGAAGTGTAACTACTACAATAATTGAAATTTATTTATTATTTATTTATTTATTATATTACACTTTTATTTCATATGTTATTAAAATGCTCTTTGAGAGAATTTGTATGTAGTTTGTTCTTTTTTGTTCATTAAAAATACAAAATACATTAAAACACACAGGGTGTTCACAATTAAAAACAGAAAGTATACTTGATACACAAACACACGATACAGATTTGTTGTGAATTAAACAATTGCTACATTCTTATACAAATTGCCCGTTCAAAGCATTTTTCTAGAGACGACTTTGTTACATTCTAACAAATAAAAACATTGAAAGTTATTTTGAATCCCAACAGCTGAAATTATACCAATCTAAATTGCAAAAGTCTATTCTTAATATAATTTTTCAACTTCGAGTACAATAAACTACCAAAAAAATATGTACGTCTCTCATAAGCGGACACCTCTAATAGCCGTACAAAAATACCGTGACGGTGAGTGTCTGATTATGATTATTTTGCTTAATTCATAACAAAAAACAAAATTTCGAAAAACTTTTAAATTTGTTTATGTTTCTAGTACAAATTATTCTCCAAAAAAAAATGCACAAAAAATTTAATGTCAGTCAGACTCATCTAAAAAAATTTGTATGAAAATCACTCAGAAAATTGAGTGCTTTCCATATAAATTTTAAACTCAATGTTACCGTTCAGTGCGTTCAGTGTTGTCAGATTTATTTTCACCCTCCTCGCCAAATGACTTGTCGAATATCGCACAAATATCGCCAATATAATAAAACATTAAATTATAGCTACAAAAATACTTTTATTTATTTTGTAATTACATTACAAATATTCTTAAATTTTAAATTCAATAGTAACGTCTTCGTAAAGCATAAAAAATATATTATTTAAGAAAAATTAAGAAAAGTGTTTACATTAACATATAAATAAATACTGATGAATAAAAAATATTTAAAAATAACTTATTCAAAATGATTAATCTAAATAGGATAAATTGAACGTAATCACCAAGATAAAAATTATAAATTAAATCTTGTGATAAAACTGAATTAACATCTACTTTAAATGTGTATTTAAGTACACATATCATATACTTGAAGTGGTAAGTAGCAGCAGCATCGTCGTACTTATGAGTATACACTCTAGGCGAGAACTCGTGCAGACTTTTTGGTACTTCATTATCAAAATGTTGGTTCCAACTTATAAAAGAAAGTTTTTCCCACTGTTCTTCATAAGCACGAAATGAGATTTTGTGGTCCAAATTGATTTTCAGAAAATTTTTTTGAGGTAAAGAGTCACAACATTTAGAATTTTTTGCACGGAAAATTTTGTTTAAGAATAAATTCCTAAAAAAAATTTCATATGCACATTATTCTATTTTGTTGGAATCGTAAAAATGTAGCCAAAAATATCGCCAAGGATTTCAAATATCGCCAAGTAAATCGATAATTGCCATTTAAAAATTTTCACCGCCAAAACAAAATTTTGTCGCCACGTTTGGCGAGATATCGCCATATCTTACAACACTATCTGCGTTGTAGCAAAAGGGAGCGGGTAAGACTTGATTTGCCTTTCATAATTTTTAAAATTTGAATAAAAAACAAGATTTTTTTTAATTTTCAAATTTAATTTTTGTTTTCGAAACAATTTATCACTTGGAGAAATGTTTAATATGATTAATTTCCTGTTTATTATACAGGGTGGCCCAGAAAGACCGAAGTGGTGTGAATTCCTTATAACTTTTTATTTAAGACATATTTTTTTAATTTTTTGTTTTTTAAATACAGTAAATTTATAGGGAATATTTTTAGATTAGTTATTAAAAATTGTATCCCGCAAGTGGTGGCCATTTTCTGCTTCGCACAAATGCGCTCTTTCCATTTCCATTATTCATAACTTATTTATGAGTGACGAAGCCCATTTCCAATTAAATGGGTTTGTTAACAAGCAAACCTTTAGGATATGGGCTAAGGAAAACCCGAGAGTACTTCATCAACGACAATTACACCCAGTTAAGTGTACTGTTTGGTGCGGTGTTTCTTCAGAAAGGATCATTGGTCCATATTTTTTGGAAAATGAAAGAGATGTCGCCATTTCCATCAATGGTGATCGATATCGGGCCATGTTGGAAAATTTTGTAAGGCCAGCCGTGGAATACCATCCGCAAATATGGTTCCAACAGGATGGAGCCACAGCGCACACTCCGAGGGCCACAATGGCTATTTTACGCGACATCTTTGGGGAAAGAATAAATTCGCGTAGAAGCAATTTTAATTGGCCTCCGCGTTCCCCGGATTTAACCACTCCAGACTGCTTCCTTTGGAGTTATTTAAAAGGGAAAGTTTATGTTAATAAGCCTATGACTATTGAGGAATTAAAAACCAATATTCCAGACGAAATTAACAACATAACACCGGAAGTTTTGCGAAAGGTCATGGAAAATGTGTTGAAAAGAGATCATTTGTGCGAAGCAGAAAATGGCCTCCACTTGCGGGATATCATTTTTAACAACTAATCTAAAAATATTCCCTATAAATTTACTGTATTTAAAAAACAAAAAATTAAAAAAATATGTCTTAAATAAAAAGTTATAAGGAATTTACACCACTTCGGTCTTTCTGGGCCACCCTGTATATAATGATTTCTTTTATTAAATTTTAAAATAAAATTGGAATTTTTATAATTAAATAAAAAGACACCAATGTAAAACTTTTATAAAATCATAACATTATATTTAGTCAGCACTGCTATTAAGAGCTCCTAAAACACACAATGTTAAATTAATCACTCCCTAAATAGCACAATGTTAACTTATCTGTTCTTTACATAAATGATTCTACAGAGCATTCATTCCATTTTATTTCAAACCGAACTGACTAAAAAAAGTATTAGAAAATTATAATGGAAAGCGATGAAATTGTTGCAAAAATGCCATCAAATCTGCTCTTTAGAGAGCCATCAGCAGCACCAAAGTTATTTCTTGTGTAATTTCCACAATATGAATATGCCAGCCATAGTGTATATATGTTCTGTTTCCTTATGAATAGCGAAAACGAATAAGTGATGTCCGTCTGTCCGTCTGATGTACGTCAAATCGGTTTTCCGAAGCTCTCAGAAAAGCTAGAGACTTCGGTCTTGGACTTATGTATCAGAAATATTCCAAAATAGATTAATATTGAAAATCAGGAAACGCGAGCAGATGGTTTCAGAGCTGGAAAACTTAAACTTTATTTTGCCATATAAAAGTAACTAGATAAAACTAACGTTTGTTTTTTTGTTCAATAAGCTTATTTTACATTTCAGTACGAATAAAAATGGTATTAAAAATATAAAAAATTTAAAAAATTATAAAAACCTTGTAAAACTTTAACTTCTTTTGCTATATAATAGTAACCTACTAAGACTAATTTTTCCTCTTTCTATATAAATTAAACATATCTTATATTCTTAAAAGAAACACATTGGTGTAAGAAATCAGAAAAATATAAAAGGATGATTCCAGGGTTGGGAAACTTACACTTTTTATGATAATAAAAGTTAGAAGGGCTAATTATTTTTTTCTTTTTCTTTATAAATTAGATAGATATAGATAGATTAGATATTTTATGTTATGGAAAGAAAAGTTTTGTATAGAAAATAGAAAAATAAAAACCGCAGCTCCAGAGCTGGACAATTTTAACTTTTTTTGGATATTAAAATAAATTAAAAAAAAACTAATTTTTTCCTTATTTCGTTGTTCACTAAACATATTTTACATATTTTTTAAATAACTAGATATGTATAAGGAGTAAGAAAAATAGAATAGGATGATTGCAGGGCTGGAAAATTACATTTTTTTTCTTATATAAAAGTAACTAGGTCAATTAATTTTTTTTTTGCTTACAAATTAAAAGTACTTAATGTCTTAGAAAGAAATTTTTTGGAATAAAAAAATTAGAAAAATAAAAATCATTGCTGGAAAACTCAAACTTTTCTGGTATATAAAACAAATTAAATCAAACTAGATATTTATTTGACAATTAAATATATTCTATATTTTAGAAAGAAAGAAATTATTATTAAAAACCAGAAAATTCAAAATTATGACTCCAGAGTTGGAAATTGAAAAATAAAATTTGGTAAACTAAACCAAAAACTATTTTTGTTTTAGGAAGATCTTTACTCAAGATTTTTTTATAAACAAATTTTTGTGCCATGTAGCTTGTTTGTTATGCTCTCCATACAGTTTTATTTCAAATCGATGGTCTGTCGTTTACAGCTTGTAACAAGTTCTTATAGTTTTTTAGTAAATGAAAATGGAAATAAAATTTAGCGCTAAAGAACAGTCATAACAATAAAATAAATTAAAGGAAATGTTCCTATTCATTTCCCTGAAAACTTTCCTTCCTTTTTTTTTTTTTTTTTTTTTAATGCATGTTTTTTATTTATTGTATCTTCATATATGAACTAACAATAAGTATTCAAATCTTAAATCTAACATATAATTAATAGGCCCGACCAATGCCAGACATAACTAAGTGATAGTTGTAAATAATACATAAGTGGTGATAAGCAAAAAAAAAAATTTTTTTTTCAAGCAACTTCATTCGGAGTGTTTAGTATTAGAGCCCTTGTATCTCTCTTTTTTAAGCGGATGTGTCCAGTAAAGTTCAAGATGTTACGAGCAAGCGGATTAGGATGTGACACGAGTTTAGTTAGATATTTGCCTGCGTATTTTGCAATTTCTTCAGTCACTAGTGGCATATTTAAATCACGATGTATATTTGAATTCTTAATGTACCATGGAGCAGATGTTATTAACCTTAAAATTTTGTTTTGTCTTCGTTGAATTCTCTCTACATTGGAAGCAGAAGCAGTGCCCCATAACTGGATACCGTAACACCATATTGGCTTTAAAAGCGACTTGTATATTAAAAGTTTGCAGTCTAGGCTGAGTGTTGAATTTCTGCCAATCAGCCAATGTACCTGAGTTAATTTTAGTTTCATTTGAGTTAACTTATAGTCAATGTGATGTTTCCATGTAAGCCGTCGATCGAGGTGTATACCAAGATATTTCACATGTGAATGTTGAGGAACAACTTGATTATTAATCCGAATGGGGGAACAAGTATCTCTTCGTAAGGTAAATGTTATATGGACACACTTTTGTTCATTTACCTTAATTCTCCATAGGTTTAACCATAGTTCCATCTGGCTAATGTGTTCCTGGAGTTTTCGGGATGCCTCATCAGGGTTTTCGTGCATACTAAGGCAGGCGGTATCGTCGGCAAATGTAGAAGTGTGGATACTACTGCTCACAGGCATATCACAAGTATAAATCAAATATAAAAATGGCCCCAGTATACTCCCCTGTGGCACACCGGATGAGATAGTTTCAGGCATACTCATAAAGTGTCCTTCCACAACTGTAAATTTTCGTGCAACAATGTAACTTTCCAAAAGATTGAGAATGTTTATTGGTAAATATGTCTTCAATTTCAAAATCAGGCCTTCATGCCACACTTTATCAAATGCCTGAGAAACATCAATAAACACGGCAGAACAATACTTCTTTTCCTCAAATGTTTTTCTGATAAATTGAACCAATCTATGCGTTTGCTCAATGGTGCTATGCTGGCTTCTAAAACCAAATTGATGGTCCGGGATGCACCCATTATCAGTTAAAATTGAAGACAATTTTGCCATGAGGAGCTTTTCAAAAAGCTTTGACATTGTTGACAGTAAACTTATTGGCCTATATGACTCAGCCTTGGTAAGATCTTTACCTGGCTTTGGAATCATTTTAACCTTGGCAAGCTTC
The DNA here is from genome assembly GCA_905220375.1 of Tachina fera. Lineage (NCBI taxonomy): Eukaryota > Metazoa > Arthropoda > Insecta > Diptera > Tachinidae > Tachina > Tachina fera. Next base: position 63,585,277 of record LR999963.1, read on the forward strand.
CAGCAGTCTGGATAATACTCCAGTCGTAAAATGGCATTAAAAATGAATAACAGGATTCTAATTGCAGTACGAGGTAACTTAATCAGCATCTGGTTACTAATTCCATCCATACCGGGAGCTTTTTTCGGGTTGAGCTCGGCAATTAGTTTTTGTACATCACACATCGTAAATTTTAAGGGTCGAGGGGGTAGAGCAACTACACTCGGCAAATCAGCAACACCGGTACATGTATTTGGTGTAAAAACGGATTTTAAATGCTCAACAAAAATGTTACCTTTTTCAGTATCGCTTCTTGCCCAACCTCCGGTAGATGTGCGCAGAGGTGGCTTAAACTCAACGGGTGTTTTAAGCTTTTTAGCAGCGCGCCACAAAGAGTAATTAGATGCTGGTGTGACATCAAGCCCTTCCAGATAATTTTTAAAAGATGCAGTTTTTTCAGATGCAAGCAACTCTTGGAGTCTTTTAGTGCACTCTTTAAATCTGATTTTGTGTTGAGGTGATCTGTGCTGTTGCCATTCCCTTCTAGCTCTCCTTTTTTCACGTACGAGATGTTCAACGTCTGTAGAATAAATTTTATTGTACACAGTATGCGGATGAGAGGTAGTGGCATGTTCAGAAGCTTGTTTAATATTCTCGTTAAGATTTGCAATGTTCGATTCAATATCATTGGGTGATCTTAGCGTAATATTTTCTGTGCAATGACTACTAAGATATTTTTTGAATCCCAGCCAATTAACACGATTTATCATCTTGACATATGGGTGAGGTAAAGCGCTTCTCAGTGGGCTACAGATTGTAACGATCGTGGGAGAGTGATCGGACGAGAGATCTAGGGAAGCTTCAACGTGGATTAATTCCCTAGAAATACTTTTTATGACGCCGAAATCTATAACATCCGGAATTTTTTGTATGTCCGTAGGCCAGTAAGTAGGCTCCCCACTCGAAATAACATCCAAGCCCATTTTTGAAATTGTGTTGAACAACGCCCTACCTCTAGGCGTAATAAGACGCGAACCCCAGAACGTATGCTTAGCATTGTAGTCGCCAGCTGCTACGAAACAAGGTCCAAGAGATTTGTAGAACTTCTCGTATTGGTCCTCAGTGATTGAAAATCTGGGAGGGGAGTAAATTGAAGATATCACGAAATTTGTACAAAAATTTTCAATGCAGATATTTGTTGCTTGTAGATGTTCTTCACAAATGTTGTCAAGAATATAGTGCTTGAGTCTTGACTTTATTAGAATTGCTGATCCACCGCATGCTCTCCCTCTAGGGTCCTTTGTGTCATATAAAGTGTAGCCATTCATTTTAAAGAGGCTCCTAGAAGTCAAATGAGTCTCAGAGACCAACATTATATCAATATTTTTTTCCGTAAGGAAGTGCTCAAGTTCATTTTTATGTTGGCGAATGCCGTTTGCGTTCCAGAAACATATTTTTAACGTGTTCATGGCTTGTTAATTAATGCTTGAAGCAGAGTATTCTGCATTCTCAACATTTCTTGCATCATGGTAGTCATATTTGTTGTAAAGTTGTTTATAGTTAGCACCAGATTCTCAATAGTAGCTTCAAGGCGACTAAAGTTAAAGCTTGAATTTGCATTCGTTGAATTATTTGGCGGTGAAAAATTTGGTGTGGGAATAGAACTAGCCTTAGCAGCATCGGCATACGATACACGTGAAGTAACTGGTTGGCTCACTGGAGCAAAAGTGGCGGAGTACGCGTTTAATGGTTGAGCTGGAGCTAATTTAGGTTTTTGCACCATAGCCTGCTTGACGAAAGAGTACACAGGACATCCTCTGTAGTTAGCGGTGTGATTACCTCCACAATTACTGCATTTTTTTTCCGCTTGATCTTTTGGTTTGGTACAACTTGCAGTACCGTGCAATTCACCGCAGATAACACACACTGTAGGTAAATTGCAGTAAGCTTTTGTATGGCCATATTCTTGGCAATTATGACACTGCACGGGACCTGCACGCTTATGTGGCTCTTCAACTGTGATTTTTCTGTATAAAAGGTATTTAAGGCTATAAATAGGATGAGTCTCGTTTTTTTTCAACTGTATATCATTTGGCTCCAGTTCAACACGAAATAGAGGTTGGGGTACTTTTTCTTTGTTAAATATGTTTGATACATTCTTTACCTTAAATCCCTGGAGGACAAGTGCATCTTTTATTTCTTCAGGGACAACATAAGAATATATGCCCTTCAGTACGATTTGCAGGCCTTTAGCGCTCTTAAGCTGGTATGTGTAGAAGCTTGTTTTATTTGTTTCAAATTCAGAAACCATTTTGCGGAAATCCTTTTCATCATAAATTTGAATTTTCGTTTCATCGATGTTGCCACGTTTTATTGGGACAATGTGGAATTTATTTTCACCAATGACCGAAATTAATTTTTTAATAAGGGCATTTGAATTTTTCTCTCTCAAGTAGATTGGTGGCGGCTTGGATGTTTTATTCGAGGATACATCGGGTTTGTCGTTCTCATCTTGCAAAATTTTAAAACGGTTTTGGCGATTAGTTGAGGATGCGCTGTTATCTCTAGACATCTTTGGAGCGGATGAAATTTTTGAAGAATTCGGGCTTCGCCCACGCTTTACCACGGTTATATATCTGTCCATACCGACTTGCACCTTGGGTTTTGAAATACTGTTATCTGTAGTAATAACTTTGTTAAGTGACGAATACGAGCCTGAAGGGGATGATATTACTGACTTATATGAAGAAGTACTAAGCAACTGTAATGTTAATGAATCACTATTTGGCATTGGACAAAGCGAAGTTGATCGCTGACGAAAAATTGGTTTTGCCGTTAAAAAAACACTTTCATTAGATTTATTATTTTTATTTTTTTCATAAAGAGCTTCAGAACTCACAGTAAAATAGGCGTTTCTGCCGTTAGAACTCACTTCATAATTTTTTGTATTTGAGGCACTCATATAGAGTATTCCTCAAGGGCACTTTTTGTGTTTTTTTGCTTACGGTTTTTTTTGTTTTTGTAATTTATGATTGTTTATTTGTTTTTGAGTTACTCCTATAGAGTATTCCTCAATGTCACTGTTTGTGTTTTTTTTGTTTTCGGTTTTTTTTTTGTTTTTGTTATTTCCACTATGTAAAAATATTATCAAAGCAATAAAGCTTATTTATTAAAGTCAGTATGTACCTATTACGAATAATATGTACTACGAATAATTTTTTGTTTGTTTGTATGTAAGAAAAAACTCCGCTAATCGACTGTTCGCTATGAAGGTACCACGAAAATCCCTTCCCTTCCTTCCTGCTGAAGAAAATTGAAAAGATTCTTTAGGAGTGTAAATGGAATGGGATGTGTCAATTGAGACACTAAACAGTTTTGCAACATCAAAGATTATTAAATACGGGAAAATATAAAACAAGTTTAGCGTAACTTGCTTATTTTAGGGTTATTAAGTTTTTGAAGATCTCGAGAGCGAGTAAATTTTTTGGTATTGTATTGACGTGACGTCGATGTTGACAACTGGAATGAGGGTAAATGTAATTTATTTCTTATATACAGGGTGTAGAATAAAATATTCATCTATTGCTAATATCGAAAATAAAATATTTGAATCAAATTCTTAGTTGAAAAATATCGAGAGGTCACTTACCAAAACTTGCACTATAAGAAAAAATTGTACATTTTTTTACAAAACAAATACAGTGGAATCTCCCTTAACGGAATTTTCCTATAGGCAAATACCCCCTTTAGACGCTCACTTTTGACAGGTCCCGACAGCTCCACAAAAAAAGTATTGATTTCTCTTGAGCGGACAGTCCCCTTGTGCGGACACATTTCAATGGTCTCTTCGGTGTCTGCTCAAGAGAGATTCCACTGTATGTATGTATATACAGTGGAATCTCCCTTAACGGAATCTTCCTATAGGCAAACACCCCCCTTAGACGACCACTTTTGACAGGTCCCGACAGCTCCACAAGAAAAGCATTGCTTTCTGTTGAGTGGACAGTACCCTTGTGCGGACACATTACATGTACATAAGTACTTTGGTAAAGGGTATATAAGACTCGGCACAGCCGAATATAGCACTCCTATTTGTTAAAATTAGTTTTCTGTATCATTTTTATATTTTTAATATTACCAAGTGGTATAATTTCATTGATATTTTGTATTAATTGTTAAAATAGTCCTAGTACCCATTCCCAAATTTTCATTTCTTTAAGGGAAGTAAAACTCATGCCCTAATCATTAATTTTGCTAGTACTTTTAAGTGATTAACAGTGGGCTGTTAATTGCAAAATTCGCTATGCTAAGCATTTTTGGTTATTGTCACTGTTAGTTAAACTTGAATTTATCTTCACGCACATTGAAACTAATAAGAAACAAAATTTAAAATAAGCATTTTTTACAAATGTAAAGTAATTTAAAGCTTAGCAAATAAGAAACCAAGCATGCAGTTTGTATATATTTAGCATGCAGATTACTGTATAGATACTGGTGTTTCTGCCAAATAGAAAAAATATTAAAATTTGTCATACGCTATTATCATATTCTATTCATATGCTACGAGTAAAATATTAATATTAAGTTAGACTATAACCATAATATTTAATAATAATGTGTTCTTTTAATATTTCAAATTGATATTCGATACGTGTATGAAACTTTTACTATAGATACATACATTTGTATGTATAATGCCACATATATGGTCTTATTAAAAAAAATATATATTCATAATCCTTCTTGTATCCTTTAAAGTTATATTTGAAAAAAAAAATTCAAACAAAATCACTCAAAACAAAAATATTTTTTAAATAATTTTTGTTTCGTTTAGAGATATTTTGATTGAATTTTTTTTAAACACATAAGTACATTTTTAACCAATACAACAAAACTTTGTGAATTAATTAATAATAATTTTATCTTGTGTTTAAATTTCAAATAAATTTATTAATTAATATCTCCATTGACATGCAACTAGTCAATTGAAATTAAAAAAAAAAAATCTGTAAAATTAACTTTTATCGAGTTATTACCAATTTACAATAAAGTATCGCCTATGCATGTGTAGAATATATAATTTTCTCTTCCCGTAAACTTTTTATTTATAGATTTATTTACATCTAAAACTTTATGGATGTTTATGGGGAAATGAACACATGTGTATTTGAGCTGTCACGCTATTTGTTTATTTTATGGTTCAAGAAACTTTCTTTAAAAACTTTTCTTTATTTCTTTCTTTCTTACTCTTTTCCATGTACGTCGTTTCTTTTTAACTTTTTATTTTTGTTCTTAAAGATAATTTCTGTGCATACATGTAACATAATACTAATTTCTATTCCTAACACAGTTTCAAAATGAATTGCTGCTGCAAGTGTGCAAAAGTGAAAATATATACAAATTGATTTAAGTTACTTAAAAAAATCTAGAAAATCAGCTTTAAACGCCTCATACTTCCTTATTAATTCTTGGTTTTACTCACATATACTAGGTTGTTCTTATGTTTGTATGTACATATATGTAATTGAAAACTATTACTAAGATCAATTCCCTTGTACTTTAATAGGGAGGGAAATAAAAACAGCAAAAGTTATTGCAATTTGAAAAGTTAAAAAAATCGACTGAAAAGTCCCATTTTTGGAATATTAGGAATCGCCCGGAAACTTCCTAGAGTCTAAATTTATTTAAATTATTGATTGATTTAAACAGCTGTTGTGTTATTAAATCAATAGATTAATTTACTTAAAATAAATTTTCAGTTAATTGTTTGTTTCCTTTAAATCAAAGTATTTAATTTTGGGATTTTAGCGAAATTTCTTTAGGAATCTAGGAATTAGCCTAAAACCATCGCAATGTCTAAATTTATTTTAAAAAAATTAAATAAATTAAAAATTTTTGGAAGTTTGCAATTTTTTGTTAGGAATTGCCGGGAACCGAGGTATTGTCTCAATATTTTTAAATTATTGAATAATTGAAGTATGTATCTGTTATTTTAATAAATCATTAGATTAATTCACTTAGAACTTATTTTCAGTTAAGTTTTTGTTACCCTAAAATCAAACCATTTAATTCTTTAGGAATCGCCGACAACTCTCGTATTGTCTAAATTTATTAAAAATAGTAAAAATCTAATTTTTGAAATCTTGCGAAATTTTTTTAGGAATCGCTGGAAACCTTCGTAGTGCCCAAATTTATTTAAACTATTTATTGATTCAAATATCTGTTGGTTAATTATATCATTAGATTAATTCACTTAGAAATTATTTTCAGTTAATTTTTTTTAATTCCTTCAAATCAAAGCGTTGAATTGTTGCAATTCTTGTGAAATTTCTTTAGGAATCGACAGGTACCGTCGTAATGTCTAAATTTATTTAAATTATTGATTGATTTAATTATCTTTTGTTTTATTAAATCATTAGATTAATTCACTTAGACTTTTTTTCTCAGTTAATTTTTGGATTCCGTCAAACCAAAGTACACATGTATTTAATTTTTGGAAATTTTTTAAATTTCTTTAGGAATCACCAGGAAATGTTGTAGTATATAAATTATTTTTTAATAAAGCAAAAATTATAAAAATCCCATTTTCGGAGTTTTGCGAAACTTGTTTAGGAATTACCGGGAACCGCCGTACTCTCTAAATTTATTTAAAACTGATATTTATTGGTGACTATTCCGGAAAACGCGTCGAAGAAGTGAAACTTTACATTAAAGAGAGAAACAAAAACAAATTTTATACATTTACAAAGTTTAGTTTTTGTTTTCCATGTAACTTTCACCAAATCGACGCGTATTTCAGAATAGACACCATTATAAATTTACTATTTTCAGCTAATTTTATAATTCCTTCAAATCAAAGTATTTCATTTCGGGAATTCTCCTAAACTTTAGAAAAGACGGGAACCGCCAAAGAGTCTAAATTTATTTAAATTATTAATTGATTCAAATATCTATTGTTTTATTAATTCACTTAGGCCCAAATTTACAGTCATTCGTTAAGTAATAGCAATAGTTTAACGAATAACATTTTATTCACAGCTCTTTGTTTACCGTTAGTTAAACCGCCAAATCGCATTGGTTAACAAATAGTTAGACAACAGCTGATTCGTTGTAAACTTTTTTAGTATTGTTGCAATGTGAAAATTTTTATACACATTTCATACATTTTTATTCAAGCATCTTCTTTGTATTTAGCTGTAACACATTCTTTTTATTTTAATTCATATTATATTTTAGTTTTTCCGAACCAATTTCAGCCACAATTCAGTATTTTGCACGGTACAGTTAAATGAGCGCGCACTGTTTTATCCGTTTTTAAGAAACAATACAGCAAATGTAAACAAAAACCATATGATATAGCAGAGCTGTCGATAGTGAAACTTACTTGTTTGATGGGGTTACCATTCTTTCCTCATATTAAGAACTTTAGTTAAACAATGCATTGTGAATATGAAGAATTGGTTAAACAATAATTATCATTTTAGTTTACTAATAATTAACTAAAGACTGTAAATTTGAATTAATTTTTTTTATTTCATCAAATCAAAGTATTTAATTTTTTGAAACTTTCGAAATTTCTTTAGGAGTAGACAGGAATTTCCATTGTGTCTAAATTTATTTCAAAAAAAAGCAAAAATAGTAAAAATCCCCTTTTGGGAATTTTGTGAAAAATTTTTAGGAATCGCCGGGAACCAATGTAGTATCTAAATTTATTGAAAACCATTATTTATTATAAATTTATTATTTTCAGTTAATTATTTGATTCTTTTATTTAAAAAAAAACCAAAAATATTAAAAATCCTATTTTGGAGTTTTGAGAAACTTGTTTAGTAATTTTAGGGAACCGCCGTACTTTATAAATTTATTTAAAACTATTACTTATTATAAATTTATTATTTACAGTTAATTGTTTGTTTTCTTCAAATCAAAGTATTTCATTTAAGGAATTATCCTAAATTTGTTTAGGAATAGCCGGAAACTGCCGTAGTGTCTACATTTATTTAAAAAAAAACAAAAATAGTAAAACCTATTTTTGGAATCTTGCGAAATATTTTAGGAATTGCCGGGATCCGGCTTAGTGTCTAAACCTATTTAAAATTTGATTGATTTAATTGTATGTTGTTAAATTAAATCATTAGATTAATTCAATAAGAATTTCTTTACAGTTAATTTTTTTATTTCTTCAAATTAAAGTATTTAATTATAGGATTTTTGCTAAATTTCTTTAGAAATTGCTTAAAAAAACTAAAAAAAGTATAAATCCCATTTTTGGAATCTTGAGAGAATTTTTTAGGAATTGCCGGGAACTGCCGTAGGGTGTGAATTTCTTTAAATTATTGATTGATTCAATTATTTGTTGTTTTATTGAACCATTCAATTTATTGATTCCTTTAAAAAAGTATTTAATTTTGGTAATTTTGCTAAATTTCCTTAGTGCTCACCGGGAACCATCGTAGTGTTTAAATTTATTTTAAAAATAGTAAAAATTAAATTTTTGGAATTTTTTGCGAAATTTTTAGTCATTGCTGAGAACAACGCTAGAATCTTAATTTATTTAAAATTTTATTTATTTAAATATCTAATGATTAAATAGATATATATGTAAGTTCTGTAAAAAAAAATCACCTCTCTTAAAATTTTTCCAATTCTGTTGATTTAATTTCGTAATGTTGGAAAATGTTTCGATGAATTCAAAACAATTTTTAATTTTTTTCTTTCAAAAACTCTAGTGGAATTGAGGTAAATAATAATTATGTATATTGGTTGTCAATTTTACACAGCGTTATTCATATCAAAATTTAAATAAACTTACAGAAAATATTAACAAATATAGTTTTTCTTACTTACTCACACAGCAACAATTTTCTATTCAAACCTACAAGTGCTCACATTCCTCACATTAACGAGGCCCAGGTTTAACAGCACTTAATCGAAATCTCTTTTTGTGCCAATGCCAACACGATATGACAGAAGTGGAGTTTGTCTATCGTTAAGAGCCTGATTTCACACAAACTGTTTCAGAAAAGATCCTCAGAGTTTTCCTAAGACTACCAGCCTGAGCCTAAAAATCCTATTATTCAACTCTAAAAAGAAATTGTCAAATTTTTAGGTGAAAAAAACAGCAGGTTCCCAAAAAGTATTATTTCGAAAATTCGACGTTCTGTCTCCCCTGTGGCTCCCATATCTAAAAAAGTTAAGTTACTTTTATATTACTGTAAATTTATCCATAGATTTAATTCCTCTACATGTATGTACACATGTACTTATGTATGTCGTAACCTTGGCGACTTTCTGCAATAACAATTGTAACATCATCCGACTATTAAAAGTTATGATTTTGCAACAACAAACAAATAAAATCAAAAGGCTCTACACATCTTAAAAATAGATAGATAGAAATAAAAGCAAAAAAAAAAATAAAACCATAACGATATCAAAACAAAGTAAAGTACAATAAACATACATTAAGAAACAGTATTATTAAGGCTCCTTGTGCCAAATGCCAACACGAGTCACTTGTGAATGTTCTAATGTTTCCGTTGACTGTGCTAATTTTGCTGCTTCTCCAGAACGCTGATTTCGAAAAATTCTGCTCTCGCTCAACTTTAATGGCAACTTTGAACTATATACAACAACTAATCCACAAAAGCTCATGCGGATACATATTTATACATAATATGTATTTAAGTATACCCTGTAGGAATGCTCAATAGTATTCACTGTTGACTTTTTCACCAGTTTTACTGATGAATTATATCCCAGTCCATTCTTTTTTTTTGCTGTACACATTTAACATTTGCTGACGTGGGTACTATTGAAAATAGTATGAAATTAAAAAAATACTCTGATTGAAAATGTTATATCGCCGCGGAGAGTGTGTATCTAACAAAATATTTTCTTTTCTTCAAAAGCCAAAATTCACCAAAATATTTGGACAAAAGTGGTGACTTGGGTACACTTAACTCCAAGCCCCAAGCTTCCTACAAGGTACATGCATCCTGCTAACATGCATAACAAAAGATTTCATATTCTAGGAAAACATTTAGTAACACAATGTTCAACATTTAAACTAAATATGTAAGTGGAATAAAGAATAGAACCATACAAAGCTGGATAGAGGGGAATAATTTCCACATAAAAGCACTCGTAAATAAATAGTTTCTGGGTGGTAATGTGAGAGCATCTAGTACTAGTAACAGTTTTTTGTTTTTCTTTTTTTTTTCAGTAAATGAAAGTGGTTGCGGCGTACGTACGACGACTGGTACTGCTATAAAATATAAAATGTTTTCGCCTGGTATGCGAGTAGTCTACATCAGTATGATCTCAGTGGGATTATGGCAAGTGTAAACGAAAGTCATCGGCTTACAACCGCACACTCACAGTCTTCCGGAATGTGTGAGTAAATGAGTGTGTACCCTGCAGGAAATGTCACTAGTGAATCAGTACTGTTGACTTTGTAGCCAGTACTACTGACTAATTATACCCCACTCAATGCTTTTACCTATTGACATTTATGGCCCTATGTTTAAGCAAAAAATTGGCATGAAGTTAGCATAAGTTGCAAAATTTAACATGATCTTAAAAAGTTTTACCATGACACTTCACATTTAAAATGATGCTAGGACTTAGAGGTGGATTAAGATTAGGTAATGCGTCACTTTTTAATGTCAAATTATATGGAGGAACTCGTTAAAACCTAATTCAATTTCATCACTTATGCTAACTTCATGCCAATTTTTGCTTATACATAGGTCCGTTAACAAGTGCGTGTCATTAAAAAGCAACTACTGACATTGGAACTATTGATTAGATAGCTCTTTAGGGACCATATGAAGACATTGGAAACATATAATCACTAGCACATTTTAGTTATCCTAGTATACTCCTTTGATAATGAAATTGCGTATTTTTTTCACATTTTGGTATTTTATTAAACAAATATATAAAAAATGGAACTTATGGCATGATCCTACATTACAAGTAACTCACAAATTTTGTTCATATGAGTACAAAAATTGGCTTTAGGGTTCCATAAAACAAGTGTCAACTTTTTTTGAGTACAAACGTAATAATTTTTTATTTTGTTGTTTCTACATAACAATTCCAATCGTTGTTAATGTTAAATACAGGCAATCAAAAATAAGTACTTGTGTATAGGTTTTATACGTTAAAGAAGAAATATTAATGTCCAAACAATCATATAGTGGAACCATTAGGGAAACTGTAAGCATAGATCTAAAAATTTTTACATATAAACCATATTTTCATCACAATCTTATTTTAAATTTTGTTCACATAAATTTGCTCAAGGAAAATAATAATAGGTTTGTTCAAGTACGTGAAACATTTTTACTGAGGTTCGCTATTTTATAGTGAAATTCCTTCGTTTACATCAAATCTTGAAGGAGTTAATTTTCAGCTCGATGTCTGAGCTCTTACTGATTGCCGAAATACCGTTTAAAGTTTTCATGTTTATGAATTTTAAGTATTTTTATGTAAATTCGTCGGGTGTTCATTCTATTGTATACTTTGAATCGTATTAAAAAAATCCGAGTATATATCGGTTCAATGTGTATAAAATATATTAAGTTTATATCTTTAATAAATTTTTCTACATTTCGAATATATGAAAAGATGTTAAGCTCTAAAGTTTCCTAGTATCCACAATTTTTAAGTTAACTAAACATTTTGCTTTATGTATGAGTAAATTGCTGTGCTATATTCCTAACTGTTGTCTGAAATGTAGATGTATTCAGAGAAAAAATATTGGGAACATTTTAATTAAATGCTGCAAATTAGTAAACATTTAACGAATGCGTATTGTTTTCAATGAACGAAAGATTTCTTTTTTATATTTATTTGCGCAAATACAATAATTTTAACTACTTGAATGACAAGAAACATGAACGATTTTTGGCTTGTTTCAGTTAAATCTTATTAAGTTCTCATAATATGTAAAAAAATTTTATATAAAAAAATTGTGTCACTATCGATGTTATTAATTCAAAATTTATGATGCAAGCTTTTTTTAATTTATCCAAACATTTTTTATTGCTCTTCTAGCAAAAAAAATCATTATTTATTCAGTTATTCGATTTTGCTTGAAGAGTAAATGAACTGACCTAATATTGAGTTATAATTATAAGGCAGCTGTTTTTTATTTTGCATGATTTTCTCCTAGGGCTGCCCTTAAATACTGCTGCTAGTATGGGAAAAAGCAACTCAAATACCAAATTATATACCATGGTAATAATGGGCGCATTCATAAGAAGTAGCTGTTGAGCTCAACAGTTGTGAAACTGCTGGCAACTGTTGGCCCCAACAGCTACTTCTTAGAAATGGCTTGATGTATATAATGTAGTTGTATATCTTTATTTCGTTACTTCATCGCATTTTTAATGTAAAACTTAACAAATATTTGTTGCTGCCACCTAACAAAGCATATCAAAGAAATAGCTTTATTTGACCAGCTGTTCAGGCTGAGCACAACGTGTTGACTATAGGTAGCGAAAAAATTTTATGATGGAAAATTACTCAACTGTTGAGTGGAACAGAGATACTCAACTATGCGTTTCTAAGACAAACACTCAACGGTTGCGCAACTGTTACGTCTTATGAATGCGACCAATGAAATTCAAAATACAAAAAGTGGTACCAAATATAACGTAAACTAGACAAGTGTAGTATAAAAACTCATTTTGTTACGTACTCTCCTGTGTACTGCTTGCTTGCCTCAGAACTGACTTGTTATGTAGAAACAGGCCATTAAAATTAAAAAACATATTCGTTCAGCATATCACCAGCAACTAGGGATTTTGTTTGCTTTGTTTGTTTCTATTAAATAAATACACATAAATGTGCATGTTAATCAAACATTTTATTTTTCGCTGAATTAGTAAAGTCAAACACTTACGAATGAATCTGCAGGTATGACAAATCTTTAACTGATGGCACAAAATCTTCCACAGGGTAAAACAATTTCCATAATTGTCACTTTCGCTTAAAATTTTTTAATTTTAACATTTTCTATTTTTTAAAATATGGATTGCTATTTTATATCTTTTTTGCAAATTCTTTTTGTGTATTTTTTTTTTAATTATTGTTCAATACATTTAAATTCACCTTTTAATTTGATTTCTTAAACTAATTTTTATAAACACTTAAATTTTTCTCTACGTCACTTTTGTTTTCAACAAACTAATAAAACAAGAAATAGCATAGTTGTGTGTATACGAAAAAATGTTTTCTACGCATTAAGAATAATACTAATAGACGCTCTGTTGACAATGTCACCAAAATTGCTGACAAAAGTGGTGACTTGGGGACACTTAACCCCACGTTTCCTTCAGGGTAGCTTTGCACACAAAAAAAATCACTAAAAGACCACAAGTTTTGCCTACAACATCTATCAGACACTCATACTCGTGTCTGTTTTAGCTCAAATAGTTTCACTTCCAAAGTGTGTGTGTGATTTCACAAGTGTAATCATTTGAGTTGTTCATTAGTTATTCGATATGTGTGTATTTTTTTTTTCAAATGTGTTGTATAAATCTCCCGTACATTTTAAGTATTTCAAAAGAAACATATTATGTTGCGGTTGGGTTGGAAGGATAGGCAGCCCGCCTATAGAGCGAAAACACTTGCTTAACACTTGGCGTATTGTTGCTGGCTCATTTATAGACTACACTCTTATGTTAGTTTAAATGAATGTTTAATTTTTTATATTTTTAATAATAACCAGTCTCGGGCAAGAATTAAACCAACAACTAGACTACTATTATTATTTGTATTGAAATTGTTATGTTCTATACACATCAATTATTCTTGAAGCAACCACAAGACCATAAAACCCACCGCGCAGTGGTGCGCACTTAAAAATAAAGTGTTAAAAAGTTTGCAACTTTCAAGCTATAGTAACCTATTTCGATGAAACCAACAGTTTTGGATAAGAGAAATGCTATATATATGAGGCCTTGCACTTAGAGGCATCCTGTTGCCACACAAGCTAGATCTCAAGAGCTTCACAGCTGGAAACTTGTTGTGCTGAAAATTTTTCGTATACTGAACGAAATTAAAGTTCAAATTGAATAAGTTTGTGCAAGAAAACTCTGATTATGGAAGTCTAAAAATTTTATTAACGAAAAATGTTTTTGGTGGTATGCAATGTGTTTTATGTTATGGGACACTTAAAGTTTTTAATTTCTGGGGGGAAAATTAACATATAATAAAAAAAGTTGTAAAAAAATTATTGTTTCTTTCATATTTAATTTAAAAAACATACAGATAAATGCGTTCTTAGATTTATTACTTTAGTTTTTTATAAATTGCTTATCAACATACAAAATATTTAACAAATTTTCTCGCAGTGCAACTTTACTTTACTCTAATTTTTCTTACCAATACAAACATATTTTATTTTGCCGGTCTCTGCTATATATACAATGCTGATGCTAGTTGATGCATCAATACTTTGATACTTCTAAGCATTTGAGTATCGATAAGTTATGAATATACACGACTTAAAGATATTTGACAATCATCCTACAAAAAAATATGTACCTTTTTTAATGACCTCGACAAAAGTTATTTTTTGGAAGCGATAAAAAAAATTGTAAAATGTTGAACAAAGTGTAGACCTCAAAGAAGACCACGTCGAAAAATTGTTATGGAATAAACTAAACATCTATTGTAAGTACAAATAAATTCAGTAAAGTGTGACTTTGACCCGCGCACAAAGGGTTCCGTACGGACACGAGATATGTAATTCAATACGAACTTTAGTAGCCTGTATAAAATATGGTTTTGGCACTTTTTTTTCGTTTATTACGTTTTTTAATTTTGGCGATTTTTTTTATTTTGGCGATTTTTTTCATTTTGGCAATTTTTTTGTTTTGGCGATTTTTTCGGTTTTTGGATTTTTTTTCATTTTGGCATTTTTTTAGGTTTGGCGTTTTTTTTTTCTCGTTTTGGCGATTTTTTTCGGCTTTTGGCTTTTTATTTTTTAGACGATTTTTTTCGTTTTGGCGATTTTTTTTAATTTTTGGTGATTTTCGGTTTTTGGCATTTCTTCATTTTGGAGACCTTATTCATTTAGGCGATTTTTTTTAATTTTTGGTGATTTTCGGTTTTTGGCATTTCTTCATTTTGGAGACCTTATTCATTTAGGCGCTTTTTTGTAATTTTGACAATTTTTTTTTTTCATTTTGGCGATTTTTTCGGTTTTTTGGCGATTTTTCAATTTGCCGATTTTTTTAATAATGGCGATTTTTTTCATTGTGGCGATTTTTTTTTTCATATTAACAATTAATTATTTTGTTACTGGAGCCTTTTTCGCGATTGACGATTTTTTTCGGTTTTTGGCGCTTTTTTCATTTTGGCATTTTTTTTTCATTTAGATGATTTTTTTGAATTTTGCGACGTATTTGAGTGTTAGAAATTTTTTTTAATTTTGGAGATTTTTTCGTTTTGGCGATTTTTTTGAATTTTCGGCGATTTTTTTTGGTTTGGCGATTTTATAATTTTCAGATTTTTTAGTTTTACCGTTTTTGAAAATTTCAAGAGTTTACCTCTTACGGTTTCCAAGATATAGCAAGTTGTCAAAATTACATAGTCAAAATTGCATTAATTAATTTAATTAAATTTTTTTTAGTGTATACAAAAATACACTAATTTTACATATTTCAAATGTCAATATACATATGTACATAGAATTATATGTATATTATATGGAATTTTAACATTTTTCGTTGCTCGTTTTGGAACACCCTTTAATTTTTAATTCTCATGTATTTGTGGCCAAGGTTCTACATACTCTGTCCAAATTTCAGGTCCGTAGCTCTTACGCTTCCTGAGGAAATACCGTGTGACGGACAGACGGACAGGCGGAGAGCGTAGCGGAACCCTAAAAAAGAGTGTGAAGCTAAATTTAAAAATGTATAAGCCCTGGACATAAACCCTCGTATTTAACAGAGCTCTGTTAACAAAACAATAGACCTCTGTTAAATAATAAAAATTATTTTTTTCTCACCAAATACACTTGATACCAGATTTTTTTAAGCAAAATGAACCAGAAAATTAAAACCGACATTCTTTTCTGTCTCCTGCATTTAAAAATCTCCAACAATACGTAAAGTCCATATCTTAACCCAAAATCATAATATGGATTTTGGTAATTTTTTTCAAAAACCAAAAAAATATATTGGAGGAGACTCCTGGAAGCCTCTTTATTAATGTCTAATAGTTGAAAGACAGAAACATAATATCATAACGAAACTTAAGATGTTAATCCAGAGGCGTACGGAAATTTATTTGTTTTTAGAAATCGTGTTGAAATTTTTATGATAAACAGAATGTTATGACCAGGGAAACCGCAAATATGCAATAGCATGTTTTTTCTTGTAAGACATATTAATGCGTGGACATGATATTTATCCGTTACAGGGCTTTTTATGAGTTTTTGCACATTTTACACTTTAAAGCATGTTTTCGCATATGTCAGTCTTAGACGCTGATGATCTGCATTAGCAACAGTGGAATGCGCATAGGATCCAGCTAAACTCCCCAATAATCAATTTAAATGTATTTTAATAAAAAAAATATTTTACTGAATAAGTAAAATAATAATTTTGGGATTATTAGTGCGTTAACAAATTTTAAACTTAAATTGTAAAAACTCCCAATAAAAAACAGTAAATTTATTTTATTTTTAAGAGAATATTTTTGAGTTTTTAGTGCATATTGAATACGCACAAAACACTTTTTTGTGACTTTTTTCTATTGGAAATTAATCTCGAGACGTCTTCTTCAATATTATTTTTTCACATCTACTACGATTTTTGAAAAAAGTGATTAACATCCATATTATGATTAATTTTGCTTTAAAAATCGGGTATCAAGAGTCCGAGATCTATTTTTTTGTTAACAGATCTCTGTTAAACACGAGATTTATAAATTTTAAAATTTATCTTTAAGCACATAGTCATAGATGTAATTTTAGTTTTCATGTGTATTTTTGTAATCTTATCAATAAATTGTTATAATTCATCAAACTAAAAGTAGTTTGCTCAGATTTATATTACTAAAAGAAGACAAAAACTTATTGGAAAATGTAAAGAGACGAAATTTGGGAAATACATCAAATCTACTGCGTTTATCGAAAAACATGAAGAAGTATTTACATACATATTAAAGTCCTGCACAATACCACATACAAGAACTTTTTTTAGTATAATACGATAATTTCGTTAACTTTCAGACATGCCTTACACGAAAAGTTATTCGGTTTAAGACGAAGGCATATACCATAAATGACGGCACGGAAACGCCGTCAAAACAGACGACTTGTTAGTTTGGATTTCATAACAATGCAACTCTGATCAGATGAAAAGTATTTTCGTTTAGAAAATTTTCACAAAATGGTATTATGGGATGTAAAATTTTTATCGTAGTAGTTACCATTCGATATGACATTTTGCATTCACAATATTATTTGAATTTTGATATGTATAAATACAAAGTATAATGGTCAGAGTGGCCCTTTAACTCCATGCGATGAGGAAATCCAAATATAACTGTATATTCAATTTATATTTGTAAGATAATGTTGATTATTGTTGTTTACACATCGAATTCGAAATACGTCATTCACGATAAGGTAGAATATCTGAAAAACTGCAGAAGACTATCCAATAATTTCGAATATAAATGCAGTCACTTTAAACAATTTAATACAGAATAACTATATGCATATGTCAAGTTTTAATTAACCTGCTCTAGCTCCAATAAATTAATAAATGTGTGCAGTTTATGTGTGTGTAAATTAAAATGACTAAAATTCTTACAGATTATTGTAGAGAAAAAGTCTTTAACATGTAGTGAGGGAAATTGATTTTTTTTTGGAATACGTAGACATTTCCCTAAAAATCTAATGGCAACATTGATACAGTTTTTAAAGGCAAAAAAAATTAAACCTGGAACCATGGAAAAAATCATGGAACGAATATAAAATAGTTTTGGAAGCAAGTTTTAAAGATAATTAAAAATAAAATAAGATATTAAATGCTTGCTTAAATTGGGCCAAACAAATGATTTTTGTTTAAATAACAAGAAAATTATAAATTTTGCTTCCATGTGTTTTTATTCCCAAATAAAATGGTTGTGAAAAAAACACACATATTTTTTCGGGAAAACCCCCTAAAATAATAAAAGTCGGCGATGCCATATTTCTTGCAAACATGCAGGTTTTCGAACTTGGAAACAATTCACAATTGTAACTTTAGGGAAAAAGGAAATATTTCGAGGAAAAAAGTATTTACGATAGAGGTGCATATTGCATTAAAAAAGTAACGTACACAAATAAGCAAAATAATTATTTGGAATTATTAGTAATTTAACAAATAAGACGATTAGTGCAATAACTCGGTAAACCACATGCATTAAAAAATTTATTTTGTATGCTCAATCTATTGCTAGGTACAAAAGATTTACATGCGAAAAAGATTTTAAGTAAATTCGATTATTTTGGCGGTGTTATTACAATATCAACTTCTTCCAAAATGATATATTTTCATTTTGTTTTCATCAATAAATCTGTAAGCCACAATAAGTTTACTTGTTTTTTATCGTTTTTCTGATATTTCTGTTAAATCAATATCAGAAACCACCGCAGTATGATTTTTTTTAAGTTTTTGTGGCATACGCAGTTATTTTCCAAAAAAAAAATCCTTTTTATTGATGTGGCTTACAGAGTTATTGCTGTTTATAAAAAGTTGTTTTAAGGTTTTAGATGGATTTTTTTATTATGTTATAAGAAAATATTTTGTACAAAAATGATTTTTTTGTAATGTGTAATAAGCAGGGAAACCACAAATATGCAATTGCATGTTTTTTTTTGTCTGATATATCAATGCGAAATTAAGATATTTATCAGTTTCAGAACTTTTTATGAATTCTGGCATCGATTTGTTAGTGCATATTTTTGCATATTTTACCCTTTAAAGCATGTTTTTGCATACTTCGGTCTAACACGCATATTTTGAGCATTTTTTGAATTTTTACAGCTTATTTGGCGTTTTTAGAGCATATTTTGGTACTTTTTAAAAAAAATTATTTTAATATTAAAAAAAAATTGATAAAAATTTCTACTCTATTTTGTCAAAATTTCATTTTGTTGCGAAAGACACAGTAGTATGGGGAAGCAATATTTTGCTACCATTATGAAGTTAGACTTTAAAAAAGTTGAAATTTAGAATATACTAATTATTATTATGTGTTCTAACATCGAAATTTAGAATGAACGATTTAAAACTTTTTAATTTTAACTCACTTGTAAACAGTCTTGTGAAAGAAAAAGGAAACAAGAAAATTAAAAAATTTTAAATCCTCCATATTCAATTTTTTTCTGCTAAATTTTAATGCTGGAACTAATACTATTGATTTGTATATTCCAAATTTCAACTTAAACTGGTGTAACATGTGTTTTAACATCCGCACTGGACGCTAATTTCAATAAAAACTTGGTTTGGTAATTGTGACGAACGCTTCCCCGAACATTTTCAATGTATAAAAGTTTATTTAGATGTGACAGGCGGCGATTTTTGTTATTGCAATAACAATTATAAATAAAAAGCTTATCTTATTATTCAAAATACAGTTCCAAGGTCATAAATCTGATATCGTGATCGCTTTTAAAGTAAAAGTAAATTTTTTTTTCTTAATTAACTTTTTTATTGTTGCCTTCTGTTTATTTTATTTTTGTCATTTTTTTACAGTGAGATTATACGAGACATAAGTTTGGAAATTTTTGTGTTGGCAATTGTCAATTTCTGTTGCTAACACAAAAAAATACTGTGTAAACCGTAAATGTTAGTGTTCGAACACATGTTTGGAAATATTTGCTCGAAAATAAGTCTGAGCAATTATGTTAGAACACAAGCTGTCAAATTTATCTTTTTCGTAGAAAATAATGGCGGGAAACTAGAAATAATAACTTTATTATAAAAAAAAATCAAGCAGAAGCATAAAATATGTGTTTTGTGGCAGAATTATTAAAAAATCAAAACTTAAAACTCGCATTTTGTATACATACGACAAGCCCAATTTTGATTTTTAACATTATACGTCTTGTCACCCCTTAAAATAAGTTTGAACACAAACTTTTTTCTGGCGTCATTCTGCCGACGTTAGTTCTTATGCTCAGAAATAAAAATTGCTCGTCTATTCGTACTCTTATATGTAAATTTTATTGAATTGCTGAATTAAAATTAGATTTTCATTTCCAAATAATCCAATTTATGTTATTTTTAAGAGCATATTTTTTGAGTTTTAAGTGCATATTTCGAAGTTTTAAGTGCATATTGAATGCGCATAAAACAATTTTTTTGGAGCATATTTCTGGTTTCCCTGGTAATAAGATTTCATTTTAAAGCTGAAAATACTGCATCTATTTTTATTAAACACTCCATTGATTAATAGTACCAGGAAATAAACACTAAACAAACAAAAATACTAAGACCAGCATATAACACATTAAGTGGACTTAAAAAAAAGTACACTGAATATATTAAAAAAGCGACTAATTAGATGATTAAAGTAAAATAACTTCTACCATGCATGGCACAAATGATTTTACAATAACAACAATTTCTACAATAATTTGTAGGCTGCACATACCGAAAGTGAAGTAGATGTTGTAAAAGTTATTTAGATATTGTTATCGTTATTAGCAATTGCTTTTTGGTATAATTTTTAAAATCTTCGCATTAATAAATTTGGTAAATATTTTAAAATAAAATAATTAAGAACTTTTTATTGCAATAACTTTTTAAGCCTCCGAAAAATATTAAGGGTTTTCACGCTTCGTAGTAAAGTAACCTTGTAAAATTAATAGTCCTTTTAAAGATACAACATTACAAGACCACAACAACAAAATACATTGAAACTAAATTTACTATACTTTTTAAAAAAAGCAAGACCAAAAGCAGTAGAATATTAAGTGTTGTAATTATACAAGTCAATTGTACAATTTATAAAAAGCCATAATACTGATTAAGAAATTAAGAACTTTATTATTCGACATATTGTCATAAGTATATTTCAATTTGCAATTTTTTAAGAATCGAATGCAAAAAATTCGCAAAAAGTTTCTAACAGCGGGATGATGACAAAGTTTAATAATGTTTTAAAATCTTAAAAACTGTTAGTAAACTAAAAGACATGCAAAAAGCCGCTTTTATCGCGAACTTTGAAAAAAAAAATCCCGAGAACTTGAAGAATTATAAATAAGCCATAATATTGATTATAAATCGCTAAAACTTTAACAAATGCAAAAAATTTACAAAAACGTATTAACAGCGGGATGAAAACAAAGTATAATATTTTTTAAAATCGACAAAACTGTTTGGATGCTGAAAGCATGAAAAAGGTCGCATTTATCGCGAAATTTGAAAAAAATCGCAAAAAGTTGCAAAAGTTTAAACAAGCCATACTATTGATCCAAAATTACCAAAACTGTAAGGAATGCAAAAAATTCGCTACAAATCGCGAAAACGGTAGAAATTTACAAAAACTTATTAACAGCGGGATGATAACAATGTCTAATATTATTTAAAAATCGGCCAAACTCTTAGGAAACAAAATAAATGCAAAATTTCGATTTTTTTGCGAACTTTGCAGAAGGTCGCGAAAATTTGCAAAATCGAAAACAAGCGCTAAAATTGAATAAAAATCGCGCGAAAGTCATTAAATATATAAAAAGTTTAGAAAAAAAACTCGAAAAATGCGAAAAATCGCAAGTTAGCGAAAAGTTGATAAACGTATGGAAAAAATTACTAAACCTATAAATAGTAATATTCGCAATAAAAATATGGAGAAATAAAGGGATTTGTGTTTATATTTTTGAACAAATTATTTAATTTTATAAATGTGAAACATTTGAAACCGGCACGGCACCACTGCCAATATAACACTCTTACGTATCTTCAATTTGATCCACTGCATTTTGTACGAAAAACTCAACAATTTTATCTTTTTCCGCTTTTAGGCACTTACGTTACTTTTTATTGTTTTACTTGTTATTCTATAATTTAAAAATAATGAAAAGAAAAATCAGCTCTTTCAAATTATTTACATAGACAAAAAAAAGTCGTTCATCCTTTGCCACAAAAAAACATTTAAAATTCAAAAGGGTTTAAAAAAACTACGAAGCGTGAAAACCGCTATTAGAAATGTTGATTTTAAAATTAAAAAATGTTGGCAGTAACAATGTAAGCCACAACTTTTTATTAAAAATGGTACTTCCAATGGGCTTTAAGCATTCATAGATGGACACGTCATAGTTATCCTCTTAAAATACTTTTTAATGCTATAAACACAAATGGGACGAACGACGAATTTTCGGTTACGAATACATGTGTGTATATAAAAATGCACACAATCAATACGTTGGACGGAAGTTGTCGTGCGTAACGAACTTGCAATAGATTTATATCTATTTTGTACGCCAACAATTTTTTCTCTCTCCCTTTAAGTCTTTGTACACACAACAACGAACTTTATCAAATATGAGAGAAGAATTCGGTGACTCAATTCCTCGTTATTGTGCTTCACACGACGAATTTACGCAGCGAATGCTTATTGACGAATTCGCCGACGTGTACGAAATTCGCCGTTCGTCCTAATTGTGTTTATAGCATAAATGTGTTCAAAGTAGAAAATATTAAAACCCCAATTTCTTAGATTTATTTTAAACTTAAAAGCCGATTTATTCAATATTTGTTTTTTTTTTGGTTTATGTGTAGACAGGCGACAGCGTTAATTTGAATTAAAATCTCACTAATGGGAATTAAAAATTTATGTTGACAGACGACAGTATTTGAATTAATTAAACAAAATCTGTGCATCCATCCCTTGGAAATCTTAAAATGGAAAAAATGTCTCAATTTTAATATTTCTTTTTTCTTTTTCTAAAAAGTATTAAAATAACTTATATTTGCTGTCTTTGAATAAATTTTAATTTTGACAACGAAAACAATTTGCCAATATTTGATTGATTGTTGACAGTGTTACCATATTGAAAAATCTAAATTCAGTATTAATTCACTCTCATTTAGTGCATTTACGGTAAATCTGATACGCATTGGGATGGGGATAATTCACAAGTTAATTTGAATTAAGACTTCTAATGCTGTCGTCTGTCTCTGCTATTACAGAGTTATTGCACTAAGAGTCTCAAATGTTAACCTTAAAAAATAAAACAAGCAAAAAACCAGCTATTGAAGATATAATCGAGTATATAAAAATTTAAATAAAAATAATAATGTCAATTATATTCAATCACAAAGCTTTTTTCAAGTCGTTTAAATTTATTTTCTATTTAACCTAACAGCATATGGGCATTTCCCCTGAATGGTCTACCAGGATGGAAAAAATTATATGTTGATTATCTTCGTGTTTTATTGTTTATAATTATAAACAAGTCTATGTTTAAATAATGTAATGGTTTAATAGCATAACTCAGCTGTTTTAGTTGAGGAAATTCGGCTGGAAGCTGGAAAATTTTATATTTTCTTTTTAAGCTACGTGTAAAGAAATTTATATATATATATATAAGTATAATTATTTTACATGCAAAAAATATGTTATGTTTGCACTCTTTCTTCAAAATCTCTCTATTACCAAATAGTAAGAAGAGAAAAGTGTAAGGAAAACAAAAAAGAATTTCGAAATGGGAAGGAGGCATGGTGATAATAATAAAAAATATTTGGAAAAATCGTATAGTTTGCGACCCGTACGTTCGCAACCGGCAATTAAGCCAATTAAACAAAAACCAGTAGAGCTAGTTTATTGTGTAAATACTTGAACGAGACCTACATTAATGCACTTTTAAAATAAATTAATGACTTTTCATTATTCTGTTCCATTTCGCAAACTTTTACATTTCACTACTGTCAGCCAAAGTTGACTTCTATTTTGCGTACGTTCGTGACTTCATATTTATAACTTATAATATCAAAACTTAAACAAAAAAAAATGCTTGCAAAAGTTTTGTTTTCTATATTTTTTTGTACATCAAAAAAGTACCAACGTACGTTCTAGATCCCAGGAAATGCCCATTTTTAAATGCATTATTCTAATTAAATATATAAAAATTAAAACAGTTCTTGTAGATGCAAGATTTCTTCATTAAGATTTATCAAATAAGATTTTTCCTGGTAATTATTTTTAATATTAACATTTGTTTATGTTATTATGTTGTTAACATCATTAAAGTTTCATAAAAATAAGCCATACTTGCATGTTATTCGTAAACTTCAAAAACTTTCACTGGCTCTAGTATGCGCGTGCATGGAATTTGTTATTATATTTCCTAAGAATTCATTAGATATTTCGTATAAAATCCCTGTACACTGTACTGTAGGAGTTGGGCTAATAGTTTATTGTCACCTGAACAGATATTCTCATAAATAGAACATTTAATAAAATAAAATAAAAACACTATCATACGAGCATGTTGTCATTTACATTAGACTACGGTTGGCATGACAGCTGCCATTTGCAAAAGAAAAAAAGTTTTTATTTAATGGGATAAGTTGGATTTTTTGTATGTGTTAGAAGATGCTTGTACATTTACATTTCTTTGTTATTTACTTATATAAATTAATATTTTTTGAAAGTTGATTTGCTCTTACTCCCATTGGGGAATAGGGCGCTAACTTCAATTATTTTATCATCCTGATCCTAATCTGGCCTGATTAATGCACAAAAATTCGCCTGTTCACTTTGTTTTCACTTACAAAGTTTTTTGTCCGGATTTTTTTTATACGTAGTTTGCGTTTTTCTTCTGGACAGAGAAAGAGAGAATAGAAGTGAACTTCTTTTGTTCAGAACATTTTCAACTTAAACTGATTTAATTTTTATTTTTGTCTGAACAAAATTTAACAAAATTGATTCAGCTTTTTAATTTTGCAGAAAAATTTTAGCTGAGCTGCCAGATTATACTTCATCGTGAAATTATACACGTGACTGCGTGAGGTTTTTTATACAAAAATATGGCAACCACAGTTGTGTAAAGAACCGAAGAACGTCAAAAGCACAAAAATAATTGTACCAAAGAAAAAACAAAACGAAATTTTTGACATTCATCAGCTACAAAGCCCATAGAGCAATAAATTATCAGCTGAAGTAGACTTGGTATACTTGTTCTTAAAATTTTATAATTATTGTTTTGAGCCAATTTTCATTAAAATAAAAATTATTAAATATTAAAAGAACCATCCAATATTTCTAGTTCAGAAAAATGTTATTTTTCATTTTTAGCTGTTTATTTATTTTTTAAATAAAATAAAATATTAAGTTCCACAGACAGTTGAAAAATTACGCTCAACTCAGCAAAACTATAAATCAAAAATTTAAAAAAAAAAATCCACAAGAAAAGCTGAAGCACCAAAGAACATTTTCCGCCAGAGGTTCCCAAATGTTTTCTATGCCATGATATAGTAATACTAAAGTTTATTAATACTTTTTTAAGTAGCTTACAATTATTATAAACCTTTAAATGTCAAACACTGATAACCAGCAAAACCATGCATCACTTTTGCTCTCCATTCAGAGTATCAAAAGCCTTTCTTCAGCACTAGAATGATGGCCTCTGTTTTGTTTGGGAGATTTCAATAACAAAACATGAAACACATTTTCGGTTTTATGTTTCTTTATTTTGTTTGCACTTAATAAAGTTCATAAATGAAATTTTGCGACACAAACAATTCTGTTCTTACAAGTAGTAAATGGGTAATGAAATCATGCTGGTCATTCCATTTAAAGAGATAGACAATAATGTTGATGAAGACAATGGAAAGCTAAAACAAAAGCATGAAAAAACAGACACTTGTTTTATGGTTGGTCTCTGAAAATACAGACATAAAGATAAGAAATGCTATGAAAGTTTAAGGACGAAGATACCCTCAGCTTGAAATATAAATTGAGAATTTTTTTTCTTTTCGCAAATGCAACTATTGCAAAAAGTCTAATTGTAGTGAATGCACAGTTGAACACATAATTTTAACGGACGTTTAAATTTAGTTTTTTGTTTGGAGTGTTCAAACGAAGTAAGAAAATAATGGATGCTTATATCGAAAAAATATATATGTATACACTTAAGTATAAAAGTATTAACTAAAAAACGAAATAAGGAGAACTCTTAAAACTGGCCACATTTAAGAGACTTGCTTCATTCAGCCACTTTTCAATTTTTGCGCAAACACTTAATGTCAATTTGAAAAACACTTCAAAAAATTAATTTATATTCATAATAACTAAAAATAAAATGTACATATTTGAAATCTACATATTTTAAGAAATTTTTTTTGTAAAAAATTTTAAATAAAACTCATTTTAAATTTTATGAATATGGGGAAAAAGTTTAACTTGTGTCAAATTTAAAAAATAGGGTAAAAATATTTATTTAATATATGGGCATTTCCTGGTGTTGCGAACGTACGCTTTTCATGTACAAAAAATATAGAAAACAAAACTTTTGCAAGCATTTTTCTTTGCGATTTGATAGCATTTTGGAAGCTCTATGTTTAGTGTAAAATTGGATTTCATCGAGTTTAAGTTTTCATATTGATAGTTATAAACATGTGGCTATGAACGTACGCAAAATATAAGTCAACTTCGGCTGACAGTAGTAAAATGTAAAAGTGTGCGAAATGGAACAGAATAATGACAAGTCATTAATTTATTTTAAAAGTGCATTAATGTAGGTCTCTTTCAAGTATTTACACAATAAAATAGCTCTACTGGTTTTTGTTTAATTGGCTTAATTGCCGGTTGCGAACGTACGGGTCGCAAACTATACGAAAAAATCGTCAAAATTAAAAAAACGCCAAAAACCGAGAAAAATCGCCAAAACACGAAAAGGGCGCCAAAACCAAAATAATTGTTTATATGGAAAAAAATCGCCAAAATTAAAAAAAAATTGCCAAATTGCAAAACCGCCAAAAACCCGAAAAAAATAGCCAAAATGAGAAAAAAAGTGTCAAAAATAAAAAAGCACCTGAATGAAAAAAGTCGTCAAAATTAAAAAACGCCAAAAACCGAAAAAGTCGAAATTAATAAAAAAAATCGCATAAATGATAAAAATCGCCAAAGTTGACAAAAAACACCAAAACAAAAAATCGCCAAAATTAAAAAACCGCAAATAACCAAAAATATCGCCAAAACGAGAAAAAAGTGTCAAAACTAAATAAATTGCCAAAATTAAAAAAAGCCAAAAATCACCTAAACCAAAAAAAATTAGCCTATATGAAAAAAATTTCCAAAATTAGAAAAATCAAAAAAATAAAAAAAATCGAAAAAAATAACGTCAAAAACCAAAAAAAATCGCAAAAACGAGAAAAAAAAGTACCAAAACTAAAAAAGCGCCAATAAACGCGAAAAGTCCCTAAACAAAAAAAAACTTTTTAAACCGAAAAAACCCAAAACCGAAAAAAAATGCCCAGACTATATTTTATATAGGCTAAAGTTTGTATTGAATTACTTATCTCGTGTCCATACGGAACCCTTCGTGCGCGGGACTTTGTCGCACTTCACTCAATTTATTTATTCTTACCGTTTTTTTTTAGTTTTTGCGTTTTTATCGGTTTTGGCGATTTTTTTAGTTTTGGAGATTTATTTGGTTCTTGGCGTTTTTTTCATTTTGGCGATTTTTTCGGTTTTGTGGGTTTCATTTTAGTTTTGATTTCCAAGATGCAGCAAGTTGTCGAATTTACATAGTCAAAATACCATTAACTGATAGAATACCCTTTAATTTAGATTTTTTTAAATTTAAGTGTTAACTGTAGTCTAATTTGACATTTATTTGCTGGTGGTTCAGCTTGGTCTATATGCATTTCATTGTTGCTGTAACAAATCATCGGTAGACTTCAACCATACATTTTGAATAGTCACAAACCTCTTATCTCATGCACAGACTTTCAAGAACTATTTCAAAATTCACAAATAATAATATTTTTGAAAATCACAAAAGAAAAATAAGTATAGTAGGCCTAGAAACTTATACAAAACCGAGCAAATAATTTGTATTCGATAATAATCTATTTTATTTTTCTACACCTTTATACAATTAAAAATCCATTGGATAGCGATAAAAGTAATTACAAGGCAAAATGAAAAATAAAATCAAAAATTTAACATTCAAGAAATTTATTAGTCGACATATTGTCATAATTATATTTTAATTTGAAATTTATGCATATAGACCAAGCTGAACCAAGAGCAAATAAATTTCAAATTAAAATATAATTATGACAATATATCGAATAATAAATTTCTTGAATATTAATTGTAGTCTGTATAAAAAAATACACTAACTTTGCCAATTTCAAGTGTATACATATAAATGTATGTATATTACATGTGATTTTAAAATTTTTCGATGCTCGTTTTGGAACACCATTTAATTTTTAACTGTCATTTATTTGTTGTTGTAGCCGCCAAGGTCCTACATATTCTGTTCACAATTAATGGGAAATTCTTACAGTTGTATAAAATCTCAAATGCAAATGATTGTGAATTGGGCTATTGTGAATGCAATTGCACATATATTTCAAAATGAAAACAAAAGGAATGCAGAAATATGTACTCACCTCTATTGTGAATAAAATGTGATATTTTTGTTCCCATGAAATGTTCATTGCCCATGAAGGGAAATTTATAATCCTGAATTTCATGAGAAAGTTTTTTCTCTCTATTAATTGGAAATCTAACAAATTTCAGTTTATTAATGAGAAATACACAAGTTTTCGGTTTCAACTGAAATCTTTTAAGTTTAAAGTTGTATTTTCAAATATTCTAGATGCAGTGGAAAAAGTCTTTAGTATACCACCGCCATAAAATTTACTGTATCTGAACAATTCAATTCAAAACAATTCATTCAAAAAGGTGTTGCAGAGAATTATTGTGAACAGTTGTGAAGTTTATTAACTGATCTTAAACGTTTTTCTACTTAATTAATCGCAGTGACCCTTAACGAAGCGTGTACGAATTAGGCTTATGTCCATCACAACATTTATATAATAACTTGTAAGCCTGCTTGACTGTAATGCCTTTTGCCCTTAAAATTAAAATAAAAAATAATAAAATAATAATAATAACAGTAATAAAAAGAAGAAACCACCTCGTATTTAAGATTTTCTGCAAAATTTATTGTAACAAAATTTAACTTTAACATTTAATTTCTAAGGAGTGAAATTCTTTCTTCTACTTTTGGCTCATTTTCTTTGCATGCGTTTTTGACATCAACAACAAAATTTTATAATTTCTTACACATTTCTTGGGTTTTTATACAAAGTTCCCTGAAGTATTTTTCTGTTTGCTTAAACTAAGTTGTTTTTCTCTTTTCTTCCTTTTTTTGCTTTAATATTCTACCTACGTGATAGAGGAATTATTCATGAATGTATTTTTGTAGAACCTTTTCTTTGCGTTCTTTGGAAAGAAAAAAGAATGAGTAAAAAAAACTAAGAAATATGTTTTTGCTTTAAGTTGTATTTCTGCGTTTAATTCTCTTAAATATATGTATTAATGTAACAATAAAAAGTTTTTCTTTTATCAAGAACTTTATTGTTTTTAAATGTTTTGAAGCAAACAAAACATATATGTACATACATATGCAATACTTACGTACTTGCAAAATCTGAGTGGGCAGGAGGGTAAAATTTTGGTTACTTTTGTTACTTTAATCGGCTCAAGAGAAAAATTATATAAAACAAATTCATTAGCACGGATTATTGTGGAAAGAAGCTTATTTAGTTAATTTAGTAAGACGCATTGCATACGTTAAGAAAGCCGTAAAAAGAAAAGAAAAATTGATGTTAGAAATCTCAATTAAAAGATTAGAAGCGAATTCCAGTTTGCAGGAAGAAAATATTTTTGTAACTACGTTCCTAAAAGTATGCACCAAAAATTTTTCAAGATAAAACGAATCTTTAATTAATTTTTTACAAGACTGAGTTTCATGTGTGTTTCGTTTGAAGTTATATTAAAGCGTAAAATGTTTCACATTTTCAATTTCCAAGAAGCCAAATGAAATTTTATTTACATTTTCTTTTTCATTTTATTATGACATTTTTTCTCTCAACTTTTCCTTTTAAATCTTTGCTCACTTTTATTATTAATTTTTTTCTTTTTCTTTTATTTGCAGGTAAGCCGAGTTTTTTATACATATTTCGTAACAATTGTATTAAAAATTTTTCAAGCGTTCAGGTATGCCTATATGAACAAAAGATATTGAAACAAATAAAAAACACACAAGTATAGAAAATTCTTAACAAACTGCCGCGAGAACTTAAGCAACAAACAAATCAATCATGACACATTCTGCCAAAGTCAAATAAATTTTTCGCTATGTACTTTTTCTAAGAAAATTACTCCCTTTTATATGTAAGTGCAGCCCTATTCTGTAATACTTGATATGATGCTTAGAAAACGAAGGAAGTAAAAACGTGGTATTTTTTATTTATTTACACAGAAAAAAGTATTCACCAATTAATATTTTCAATTAAGAATTTAATTGTATTGATTAAATTTTTAATCGTACCCTCAAAAAAATTTTAACTTAATTTTAAGTACTGGAATTACAAGCGTCAACTTCAACGAGAATGGATATTGACAATAATTATAATTATAATTGAAAATGTTTTAAATTTTGTTTTTATGCATAGATTCCATAAATTCCATATTTTTTGTGTAAGAATAGCTGCAATACAAATTGGAATTTTTATTTTAAGTTTTGTGTATATTCATTCATAACATTATTGGAATGAATTTATTCATCGATTTTCTCAAAAAATATCTCACTTTACTCACAGGTTAAGTTGCTTTATGCGAAAGTAATTACATTTAATAAACGGCTAATCCGAATTTTATATCTTACTTACTTTATTTTCAAAAGAAAATTTAATTTTAAGTAACAAGTTGCTGTTAAAAAAATTGTTAACAAAAAAATTGTTTGTACTTAAGCTGAAATTGTTTTTGCTATAAAATGTAAACGGTATATGCTATGGTTGTAAAATTTTGACAGATAATGCCAGTGACAACAAGTTAATGATATATAAATTTCGTCTTAGAATTTATTCTGTAGATCAAATAAATGAAGAATAATAATAATAATATTTATTTGTTAATTATTTTCTACTTTATTTATTTATAATTTAACGAAACAAGATATATTTGTTATTAATAAAAGTTCTAGTGAATCAAAAAAACTCATAACAAACCTATTAATAAAAATAATGACATGAATGAAATAAATACGTATGTGTATATAAAAAAATCAAACTTTGAAAAACGGCTGGACATCTAAGAAAACTCTCGATCAATCCACCTTTCAAATAGAAAAAACTAAATCAAAACCGGTCCAGCCGGATGGTATGTACGTGGGCTTGTATAGATACACAGACACGGAATACAAACTTCCATATATATATATTTGGTCAGAGGTTAAAAAATTAATCATTATATATATCATATATATATATCTTATATTTATTTATTTATATTAATTTTTTACAGAAAAATATAAACCGGCAGAAAAAAGCAAAAAAAAAAATATAAACAATATGTTATTACTTTGTTGTGAGAATAAGGTGATACAGACTTTATCGATGTTCATATTGTAATATTAAATTTGCTTCTATGCTAGTTTGATTGAAATCAAGCTATCTGTAGCAGTTCCACGTTAAAGGAATAATATAAGTTGGAATAGTCTGTCATCTACTTAATAAAAAATCGCTTTTAACGCAAAATATATGCTTTAAGTAAAAATATTTCACTCCATTATTTGGTAATAGTCTAAAGAACAGGAAATTTAACGTAAACTATACACAAAAATATACAAAAAAATTTAAAACTTTGTTCTAATTACTTTTTACACATTCGAATTTGTTGCCAAAAATCTCTAAATCATCTTTAAAAACTTGCAGCAATTGATATTAATTTAGTCTTAGAGGACTACAGAATAATGTTGCTAATAAGTCAAGTGTGTGAAATTTACATATAGATTCCGCACATGCATAGTTCAAATGTTTCTACAAGTTTTAGATAATATGTGTATGTATGTATGTTTGTGTCAGTTTCTTAGTGTATCCCTGGCGTATGAGTAATAATTAGCGCAGATATTTAATTGCGCATTACGTATACGTCAGGCTAAACAATGATGCATGAATTACAAAAGCACGTACACACATGCATACATATGTATATGTATCTAATAATAGTAAAAATAAACAAAACAAACTTAATTGAAAAACACGAGAGTTGTATTTTATATTTTGTGAAAGCACAAAAAAGACTGCCAACAAATTTTACATTTAATTACTCGTGTTCTTAATGAAATTTCATGAAATATATTCCACGAAACTTTTTATATTTTCTAATAGCAGCGCTAGAGAAAATGTTGACTGACATTAAGCA
Source organism: Tachina fera (assembly GCA_905220375.1). NCBI lineage: Eukaryota > Metazoa > Arthropoda > Insecta > Diptera > Tachinidae > Tachina > Tachina fera. Next base: position 63,617,722 of record LR999963.1, read on the forward strand.
TTTATGGCAAATTTTTGAAAGCATTTGCTGAAATATTAAACTTCGTATAGCAACTTTTTGATAATATTTGTTTCTTATTTCTCACCTTTTCTTATTGTTAGATAATAAAGGTTTTAAGCAATTAATTTCATGAAAAATTTTGTAAAGCAATTTTCGTCTTATACTCTAGGAAAGTCAAAATACTTTCTTAAACGTTTGATGGAGTTAACTTTAAAATACGCATTCTCCAGAGCTGGAGAACTTCAAATTTAAAACATAATTATATATATTGTTTATTTATATTTTTGGCCAAATCAAATTTGTTGTCAATTGAATACTTTTTATTATTTACCTGGTGAGGCCTATATTGTCTTATGTCAATAAAAACTCAATTTTATTACATATTTTTCCCGACGTTTCGTGAATTTTATGTTCACTTCTTCAGGGGATTTTGTCTGTTTTATTAAAATTTAATAAAATTAAAATCAAAAGCGTATATAAAATTATGTACATAATAAGATAAACTTACTAACAATCGAGTTGTGTTGTTATTAAAACATCAAAAATTAAAAAAATATACAATTTCGCTTGAACTAAAAAATTTACAATATTAAGACAGATGGTTTTAGCTATTCTTTATTATAACACTGTAAATGGAGCTTAAGTTGTCAGTATCTTCTTTTTTGTTCATTGTTTTCGTTATTTATAAATATATATTTTTTTGTGATTAACCACGCACAATGGCCACTTATAACGAGCACCTTTTAAAGAATATAAAATATTTGAGAAATATTTTTAACGTAAAAAATATCAACCCTCGTTTCTCCAAACTTATAAAACCTTTTTTAGGTAAACTATATCCAAGTCTTGTGGGAAAAACATGACTAGAAAACTTACCATAATAATTATAACAGATGTGTTATTTTTTGACGAAAAGCATTTAACATGATAAAAAGGAATAAAACAACAAACACATAAACAACTAATTATCACTTAATGAAGGAAATATAAAAAGATATTCATCACCATAAATCAAAATATGACTAAGATAATTAAAATAAAAATCTTTGTAGGATAAATATGGCACATAATCACCTTTGAGTTAAAAAAATACGTGCTGGGAGTCAACTTCATTTATAAAGAGAACACAAAATATGTTTGAGTATACTTTTTGTGTATGAAATGTGAACTTTTCAGCTTGACGTAGTTTTTAATGAAAGTTTTATTTGCATTAGAATATTACTTTTGCTTCATATGTATTTCATGTTAAGTCAAAATTATTTACAATAGATAATGTTTCAGTAAACTTTTTTCGTTTTGAAATAACTTTATTTTATGTTGATTTAACATTCCAGGACTGTTAAGTCTGTAACGAACAGTTTGTACACAAGTTGATATCACACCCTACAAAGATAGGAAACATAAGATAACAAAAATAATCGAAAAACTAATTTATAAAACAAAAGTGATTAGCGGACTAACCTAGTCGCAAAACAATACAGTAGAACCTCGATAATGTAAATTAACCCATATTGTCAGCGATTGACAAAATCGCAAAGCCATACAGCAGAACTTCGATAAGTAATTATTAAAAAACCTTGTTAAGGGTTATCCTACACACAAAACAATACATTAGAACTTCTATAAATGTAAATAAATAAACATTGGGTAGTATAAATAAAAAAAAGTATTTTCTTTTTACTTAAAAATTTGTTTTAAAACCCAAAAAATGTATGTGTTTTTTGTTTTTTTTAAACAAATTTTTAAGTAAAAAGCAAATACTTTTTTGTTATTCATATGACCCATTGTCAGAGATTATCTTAGTCACAAAACAACACATTAGAACCTCGATAAATGTAAATTAACAAACATTCTTAGCGATTAGTAGAGCCTCGATAAATATACATTTACCTATATTATCATCGATTAACCTAGTTGCAAAGCAATACAGTAGAACCTCGATAAATAGTTATCAACAATGGTTTTTACCAATTATCCTAGTCGCAAAGCAATACATTAGAACCTCGATAAGTATTTATTTATATACAAACATTGTTACCGATTATCCTAGTTGCAAAGCAATACATCAAAACCTCGATAAGTAGTTATTAACAAACATTGTTAGCGATAATCCTAGTCTGAAAACAATACAGTAGAACATCGATAAATGTAGATAAGCAAACATTGTTAGAAATTATCCAAGTTACATAACAATACAGTAAAACCTCGATAAATATAAATTAAGAAACATTCTTAGCGATTAGTAGAGCTTCGATAAATATACATTTACATTGTCAGCGATTAACCTAGTCACAAAGCAATACAGTAAAAACCCTATAAGTAGTTAATAACAAATATTTTTAGTGATTAATCTACTCACAAAACAATACAGTTGAACCTCGATTAATATAAATTAACCTATATTCTGAGCGATTACAAAAGAATTAACATACATTCTTATCCGATTTTCCTAGTCCCAAAACAATACAGTAGAACCTCGATAAGTAATAAGTAAACATTTTTGCTAGCGATTATCCTCGTCACCAAACAAAACTGTGTAACCTCGATAAATGTTAGTTTTGCGAGCGCTTGGCCTTGCCTTAAAGCAATACAGTGGTACCGTAAAATATTAAAGTTTAACTAAAACGGTGAATAGTAGGCCGGTAGTCGGTACATCCAACTATGCGTGATTGTAAGTGAGGTATGCGTAAGATTTCAATCTACCTGATAAGGCGCTACATGGGACAACAGCACTAAGGGAAAAGTTGATAATGGAAGCATAGAGCAATAAAGCAATATAACCCGCAGGAAGCCAAGTCAATATGAATCCGTGTAGCTGGGAGGCCGTAAATCGAGCAGATGATATAATAATAAAGAATTGAAGTCAAGTGAAATGTTATAATCCTAGAAAAAAACCTAAAGTTAATTAATTTTAAATAAAGTATGGTAATAATTAAAGGTAAAGCAATGTGTTATTTCTTCTAATGACCTTGGTATTTTTAGGCTGAGTATACCCGGCAGAAAACATTGTTACAAGTGAAAGTGGAGAGTCATATTGAATCAAAGTTATTTCACGTTGAAGCAACGTAAATTTGATATTGAAATATTACGAAATACAATATGGAATTAAAGTTATTTCAACATGAAACAATATGATTTTAATTTAAGGTAGTAATTTTATTTTAATTATTTAACTAAAGTGATCAAAGCAAATAGACCCCAACATACTTAAACAACATATTATTTGCAATAAATTTAATATGATTTGCAATAAAAAAATTTTGCATGGTGATTTTATTTCGATCTAAGAACTGAATGTATTTGTAGATATTGAAATGGCCTTCAATAATGGAACCACTTTATGGAGAAACGTTGGATAAGCATTACTTGGAAACTTTGCAGTAAATATAAAAACTTTCAGATTTCTAAATTTCATAGAAATCTGAAAATCAGTATAATTAGTACAAAGTATAGTATTAGAAAATACTTTTAAGCAAAAAGTATTCAAAGCAATAAATATATAAATATACACATATATTTATGTATGTATACAAATAACAAGAAAAATAGCCCGAAGTATACACACTCATGAAACGTTTACCACTTCTAAAGGAACATCATATGTAGATTTCAATGGAAACCACCAGCGGCAATCACAAAGAATTCTGATAATGTGTGGAGCATACTAATACCATTTTGCTAACTAAATATTTATGATTTCTGAAGTATGCTATGGCACCGTCAAAGCAGAACAATAAATCAAACAAGATGATGAACTCCCTGTTATGAAAAAAAGTTAATTCAGGCAAATACAATTTTGTGGCGTAGAGTAGGACCGTTAATGAGTGGGTGGTGCAGGCAAAGTTAGTAGGTAGCAATTATCTGAGGGAAAATCAAATTATCAACACTCAAAATTAAGCCGCAATTTCAAAGTTCATAATTCATATTATCATCGCCTTTACAATAGTTTTAAGTGTATGTACATCTGTTATTTAAGATGTGGTCAGAGGTGGCAAATGTTTTCAAAAACGAATCAATATAAACTAATCAATATAATAACATAATCAGCCGTATCATGAAAAAAAATTGTGCGCAAGTTTTTTTAATTTTTCCCTTTTCTTGTACTATAGATTTGTTTTTTCCCTGTTTTTACCAAATGTGGGAATAAAAAAACTCCCCGGGGAAATGAGAAGGTATTATGAATGCAATTGAACTTACTTTTTTCACTAAAAATCTTTCCCTCGCAAAATAAAAGGGAGTTTACATAAAAACATATTTAACACTTCATTAAAACAAAATTTATTTACATAAACTTGTATTTTATAGTTCTTTTATGTGGAAACACACAAATTATGCGCAAATAAATCATTTATAAGTTTATATTTATATATTTTTTCAAAGGTGGTGAATTTTAATATAAAAAATGGAGAAACAAAATGTCTACAAACAAGCAAAACAACGAACTTCGTAGTGCGGTGATGCCACGTATTACTCTTTTTTGTTCCCAAGGAATTTATGATTGGAGAAATGTTTTCTCAAGAAAATTATTTTCCGTGATAAATAAATTCCGAAGGAATATTCATGATTGGGCTGAATATATCTGTGGCAAAAAATAAAAAGTGCTTAAGTCGAGATAAGCTTATTTTTAGTTAATGGTTCCTCCGTAATCTGCATATTTGAAAGTACCCCTGGTCATAATCTCAATTAATTTGTGTGATTTGTCAGGAAGTTATAGCACTATGATTTGCGAATTATCTTTTTTAGACTTCTAATCTCATAAATAAATTTCTAAAAATCGACCTGAACGCTTAAAAGTGCTCTCCTGCAAAACAGTAAAATATGACTTAAGCACTTTTTCATTATTGCCACAAGTCGGATTTTTGCCAAAAATCGAGATTGCCGGCCGTTTTTAGTGTTTTCTTCACAACTGTGTCAAATACCACTATTTTCTTCACTTTTAAGGAATTATTTCAAAAGAAAAATGTTCATGCCTTAAAGTAATTATTTAGCCTTAGGCCACAAAGAAAATCATGAATGAACATGCTTGTGCAAAAAGTCTCTAATGATCCTACTTACAATTTGAATACTTATTAATTATACATATATATACTTAAATTGAAATCTGTAATTTCGTTTGCCTCAATCAAATTGCTGCCTCATCGTTACGTTACTTGACGGCACTTTTTTTTACTCCCTGAAGTAAAACAGATAATAATAGTTATTTAATTAATTGTTAATTATTTAGGTTGAAGTAAAAACAGGAATTATATCAACATGACTAAATAAAAATTACACACATGTAGAAAGTGTGTAAGAAAGTATTTAAGTATGTACTCGTATGTACATTGTACATACATACATACAATGTCTAGCAATAAAACTTAATTTAAGTAAATTGAGAGAAAATTACTTTGAAGGCGTTTCTCGGGTTCATGTTAAAACTTTGATTAAACAAGATAACATTGCGACAAATGGAAAGAAAGCCATATAATAATATTTAACGGAACATAAAATGAAACTGTATGATTGAGTTGCCGGAAATTAGCCTTTACACACAATAAAGGTAAAAGCGAAACGAAAATAAGCAATAGAGGTATTCAAGTTAACTCTTGCAACTGTGCAAAGTGCGTAATTGTTTTTTTTTTTTGACATGAGCAAAATATTTTGTTTAACTGGCTTTAATTTCAAACACAATAAATGATTCTTGATTATTGAAAGTTTTTCAATTAAACTATTTTTTCAAGCTTAAGTCTGTTTATATTTTTATTTTTCATATATTTTCCGAACATTCATAAAATTTTAAATGAGTTTGAAATGTATTTTATTTAAAATTTTTCAGAAAAAAACTTTCTTAAAATTAATTTCAAATACATTTTATTTTTTTATGAATATGGGGGCTTATATTTATATATATATATATATATATATTTTTTGTGATTAAAAGGAAAAAAGACATAAGAAAAAATTAAAAAAAAAATAAATTCAGTGAAGTGTGCCTTTGACCCGCGCACGAGATAAGTAATTCAATACAAACTTTAGCCAATATAAACTATAGTTTTGTTAGTTTTTTCGTTTTTTGTTTTTTTCGGTTTTAAGCGTTTTTTTAGTTTTTGGGTTTTTTGAATTTATTGGCACTTTCGGAATTTTTTCTCGTTTTGGCGACTGTTTTGGTTTTTGAAGTTTTTTTAATGTTGGCTACCCAGCTAAAAAAATTATATATGGTCCATATATTTTTAATATATGAATGTATATAACTATATATGAATATGTATGAACTCATGTATCAAAAAATATATGGGATTATACATTTCAAAACTATTATATATGAACTAATATATGGACTAATATATGAAATGTATTATAACATATGAGCTCATATATGAACATTTAATTATGAAGCTCTTCATATGTGGATCCATATATAAATATAAGATTTTATATATGGAGCCATATAAGAATGTATGCATACATGATATCTCACATAAGATCGTTTTTGCAATCAAAAAAAGGTTGAAATTTTATCACTGCTGAATTGGAAATCCATTAGAAAATACATACGGTATGCAAAGTTTATATGCGTACCCTCAACGTTTCAAAAAGAAAAACTTTTTGTTACAAAACACCATTCTTGTATGATTTTATACATTGTAGCCCCATTTAATATATCAAATAATCAAAAGGATAGTCCAGTCATTAATTTTATAGAAAATAACAAAATTCGCTAGATAAGAAACAAAGTTCATATTACTGTATTGAAACTATTCTCAGACGGACTATTTTTTCTTTTATAATTAATTGCATTAGTTTTTAATCTGATTTCTTAAGCTAAATGTTATGTACGAATATGATTTAGTGTTTTTCAAATACTTGATTCGCCTTTTGATGAATGAAATGACTTTTAGTTCGTTTTGAATTATTTGTCCAAACAAATGTTTCTTTAAATACAACCTCTCTCTCAAGTCTAAGAAAATTTAATTTTAGTAATTTAATTTATTGCACAGCAGTGCGCTTTTGTGAATCAAGAGTGTATGAATATGAACTTTGCATACTGTGGAGGGAATTTACACATACATACATGTATGAAAATGTATGAATATATATAATCATATATGCCCATATACCCTCATTTTTCGGATCCAAACCATATATGGGATATCATATATGCTCCATACATATTTTTTCAGATGGGGATTTATTTTTATTTTGGCGATTTTTTTTTTATTTTGGCGATTCTTATAATTTTGGCGTTTGTTTTTATATAGGTAATTTTTTTTTGGTTTTCACATTTTTTCGGTTTTTTAGCGTTTTTCTTTCATTTTGGCTATTTTTTAATTTTGGCATTTTTTTTCGTTTTGAGGAATTTTTCGGTTTTTGGCGTTCTTTTAATTTTTGCAATTTTTTTCGTTTTGGCAATTTTTTTTTTAATTTGGCGATTTTTTTTTCATTTTGGCGATTTTTTTCACATAAACAATTATTTTGGTTTTGGCGCATTTTTCGCGTCTTGGCGATTTTTTTCGGTTTTTGGCGTTTTTTTTTCATTTTGGCGATTTTTTTCATTTGGGCGATTTTTTTGTGTATTTTTTTTTAATTTTTGGCAATTTTTTCAGGTTTTGGCGATTTTATAATTTTCGGATTTCTTAGTTTTACCATTTTTGAAAATTTCAAGAGTTTACCTTTTACGGTTTCCAAGATATAGCAAGTTGCCAAAATTACATAGTCAAAATTGCATTAACTGATGGACCACCCTTTAATTTAATTTTTTTTAATATTTTAATGTTAATTGTTGTAGTCTATATAAAAATATACTAATTTTTTCAAATTTCAAGTGTCAATATACATATGTACATACAATTTTATATATATATGACATGGGATTTTAGCATTTTTCGTTGCTCGTTTTGAAACACCTTGTAATTTTTATTCTCATGTATTTGTTGTTGTAGCGGCCAAGGTTCTACATAATCTATTCAAATTTCAGGTCCGTAGCTCTTAAGGTTCCTGAGAAAATACCGTGTGACGGACAGACGGACTGCGTAGCGAAAACAATAGGGTTCCTTTTTTCACCTTTGGTGTACGGAACCCTAAAAACCATAAGAAATATCTTGAAGAGCTTAACCGTTGGTTAAATAAATATCAAACTAAAAAATAAATATATAAACATACCTTAAGCTTCAAAAAATAGTTTAATTAAACATTAAAAAAAAGGTCAAAAAATTAAATTAAAAAATTTGATATTGAAAATTTTTGGTAAAATTTCTAAAAAAAATAGTGTCAAAACTCATATGCCAAAAAACATCGATTTGGGGTACTTAAAAAAATTTATAAAACATTTGAGTCTTTTGGAAATAACAAAATTATTCTAAAATCGAATGTAAAAATTACTTCACAATTTCAAGTCAAAAAATTAGCACAACTGCTAAATTTACTCTGGTAATCTTGTTTATATTTTTTTCACAATTACAAATTTAAAAATTTAAAACCTCTATTGCATTCAAAATGTTTTGATTTTTCTTCAACCAACTCGACAACTGCCAAACTACTCAATTGACAGAGCCATATACGCTTTGATTTGGACAACAACCGACTCAATTGAAAATTGAATTGAATCGTGTATGGAGTGCATCACATGTAAAATTTCGTACAATTTTAAAATTTTGTTTATGTTAAATTGAGTATGGATTACGGCAGCACTGCTTATTTGCTTGCATTAAAAAATTCCTCATCATTAAACAGAACAGTGCTGCCAAGTTATGCATTCTTGAACTTTGAATGTTCATGATGCCGCAGAGCTGTGTGCACTATTCATACTTTTAATAACTTACATAATTTTACATAATTTTTGTGAAATAATTTTCTATATGGTAGTTGTTAAATTTTTTTTACCAGTTGTACAAAGTGAATACCTTTAATAGCTCTTTAATACTTGGTACTGCCTTTGTCACCCAAAGAATTTAAATATTTATTATTTAAAGGTTAAATTAAGAAAATAACAATAAGCTATTAATGAAAGTGGTTTACTTTTTGTCTGCTCACTATAATGATATGACACATAAATATGTATACTTATGTGTACATGGAATTAAATATTCCATATGAGTATATAATTATATACTTATGTATTTGTGACCTTTATTATCATGACATAGACAATTTTTTACATTGCTGAGCATTTACAAACTTATTTGAATACTTAACCCAAAATATATTAATATGTGTGTGTACTCTTATGAACAAAAAGCCTAGTAAAAATCAATGCTGAAGCCTTGTATTTTTTATGTAAACACTGGTAACGCCGCAGGCACTTGCCTGCTTGGAATTACTTTGTTTAATAAATTTGTCAACGTGCGATTAATATTCGTCGAACATCAATATAGGGTTCCGTATCATTTGTTAGAAAGTATAGCCGTATTGTAAACCTTTTAATAAGTCAAATCTTAGTGAAACTAATTATATACTGCGTTTATACGCACGCCTTATTTGCAAATAAAACTATAAATTTACTTTAGTGTTATTTGTTCATTAATAATTATCAGATGTAATTTGGTTTAAAAAACGATACGAACTTTAGCCCCGCCCCGTTCAAATCATAAATATAGAAACAAATGAAGTTCGAAGAATAATAATTAAAAATTAACTAAGAAAACTATAAATTATTGCCATATACATAAATATTTTATTGCGACTAACTGACTCACGAAAACTATTCAAGATTAACGAACTATTTGCAAATAAATTATTGACATAAAAAATAGATAAATATTGCAAAAAAATGTATTGACAGAAGAAAATAATGACAATTAAAACAAATAATTATTTGTTATTTTACACCACAGTTACACGACCAAGATTTGCTTTTAATTTTTCACACATACTGGTGGGCAACAGTTATTTAAATTGAAAGCTGTGACGTAAGCTGCACGCAATTTCCAAGCAAATTTATTTTCAAGATATCGTTGTCAAGAAAACAACTTAAAATAATAGAGTTTTATGGCTCCTGTATTGCATCAAACATATTCACCACAAAACATCATTGTACTTATTATTTTTTTTCACAAAAATATTTATTTAAATTTTATAAATATAATAATAAAAATATAAAATTATGTGTGCGTGTGTGTGTAAAAATGCCTAAATGAAGCCAAAAAAGCAAGAAGTGGTTATTTACAAAATGCACAATTGCACAGCTTAAGTTTACGAGTCAAAATTATTGGGCAAACTTAACAGGTTTGACATTTTATTTACGCGAGTGTAAAAATGCACAATTGCACAGTTTGCGAGACTTTTGAACATTCTCATGAAAACCCTTAATATAATATTATATGTAATTAAATAATAATATTATATGTAATAAAATAACACAAAAAAACTATGACCGCAGAATATTTTAAAACAAACACGAAAAGAGCTCTCATTTAAATTGAATGTCAGCTGTTATTTTGCCTATAAATTTTAGCACACAATTGGAAAAAAATTTAAGCCGAAGTCGCATCAAATTTGAAAAGTATGAATGCACTAGTGAAAAAGTATGATTGTATTGAAATTTGAAAGGCAAAACTTGAACGAGTATCTATATATAATATACCGTTTTGCACATGCTACGATGCAAGACCATTTGCACAAGATTGTGAATTGGGCTAGTGATTTAACTTATTTGTAATCATTTTTATTTTCAAACAGTGCACGTATAAACGTAGTAATAGAGACATATGCAAAATTCTAATAATTATTCGTCGTTCAAAGGACTAATATGTTAATAGACAACATTGACTCAGCCACGTGTTCAGTATTCTAATGATGACTTTGATTTATTCATTTTATACAATATTTTAAAATTATTTTTGGAAAATATCAAATTCGTACACCGAATTATACGCACGCACATACATACATATGTAAGTATATTTAGATATATGCATGTGTCAACTAATTGTTATAGGCATACACTGCAGCCACGACTTGCATCGTTAATAGAAATGCTTTGGAAATAGAAGAAGTTTTTTTTTTGTAAATGCTTATATTTTTATAAATATACTGATTCTTAACTATGTTATAAAAATCGTTAAATAAATATTCAGTGAAAAAGAGTATAGAGAGTATTTTTTAATATATTTTTTAACTCGCTTGTTTAACAGAGAATTCTAACGCATAAACGCACTATTCGCCAATAGAATGCATGAGGATGCCACGCTTACAAATGTGTAAATATTAAACAAAAAAACATTGGTAGAAGAAAATAATAAATATTAAAACAAATAATCATTTGATATTTTGCGCTTATAAACGTAGTAATTGAGAACAAATTTCTTATCGTACAGAATATTTAAGTTCTTTAACGCTGGAATTGAAAAATTCTTTACGCATGCTTGTGACTTCAGGAATTGAACAAAATTTTAAAAAGCGTTGCATATAAGATCAGTGCAAAACGGAGCTCTAGTGTGCCCTCATTGTTATTTCATTCCCTTGCTTTATTTTCCATGAAAATTTAAATTAACTAGGCACATATTTATAAATTTTATTTGTACTGGTATTAATTTACTTCAAAGAAAATTAATTCTCGGTATGTTGCAATGAAAAACTGAAACAAAGAAAACTGTCATGCCCACAATTGAGCATTTCTTATGAGAAAATTAAAATTTTGTTTTTCTCTTTGCTGTTTGAATCGAATGAAAATACTTGTTTTATAAAGGTTTTTATTTGAGGCTTTTAAATTTTTATATTGCCAGTTCACACGGTTGTATCAAAACTGTCAGAAAATCTTACAATTTATTGCCAGATCATTGTATGGCATTAAATTTATTGTTACAATATTACCAGTAAAAAAAACTGTCAGTTTACACAGTTTTCATGTGCAAAAATTTATGTTGCTATGCGTTGTCAGATTCAAACCATTTGGTAGAAATGGTCAATTATTAACCGTTTGTGTTTGCGTTGCAATGATTTTAAATATTATATTTAACTGAATCTAATATATTTTCAACTTTTCGGTGCTTATTTCTAAAGTAGGTTAAATTTTTTTAAAAAGCTTTATTTGGTTTTTTGGTGTGGAAAAAATTCAGTTCAACAGAAAAATATATAAAATCACTCGGCACATAGCAGATTAAAAAAAAATAAACTTAAATTCCTTTGCAAGAATTAAAATGCTCAATACAGTAAAGAAAATTTTAAAATGGCAACGCTGGACAGACACAAGCGCCTCTCACTGTCCCATTTAGTACTCAGTTATTTTTTTTTTTTTTTGCTAACACGCCGCATCATTACCGTCCTAGACCTTAATCTGATATCGATGAAATGAAGTGGAACTAAACGAAAAGAAATATCAACTGTTACGGCACATTTAATCCATTAAAAAAAACAAAAAAAAAATTACTTCATCCTCTTATTTATTAAATCAGCCGCTTGCTTAGACTAAAAGCTTGGGTAACTGTATTTGGTCCTTTATAAAAAGTCATCAAATTCTTAAATTTTATTTCCATAATAAAACTTCAATTTTCTGCAGCTACGATAATTCTATTCGCAACAAATGTTTATTGTTTTAGGTTTTGACTAAATTTAATTAAAGTAATAGACACTGGCCATGCTGTGGATCATTTCATAACAAATTTATTCTTAAGTAAAATAAAAATCAATTTAAATTCAAATTTCAATAGACAAAACTCTTGTCTAGATTTTAAGAAGTCTTGAAAAAAATCATTTAACAATGAATGTATTCCAGCACTTTTTAAATAATTGTCCTTGAATTTGGTTGGTAAGAATTTGTACATGTGTGTGTGTGTGAGTGGGTGTGGGTGTGCGTATCTGTATAATTGTCAGTGTGCTTGCAATTTATTTTGCAATTTTCTGCTTAAAATTTGCAATTCGGTTTAATGATTATCGTTACGAATAACAAGAACAAGCGATTCAAATAATTAAATGTTCACCCGACTTATCTAATTCAATCTAACGTGCATGCATTCATTCATTCGCTTTCCCTCTTTCTATGTATTTCATTTCAGTTTCCTTTTTTTTTCAATTTGCTTTCTTCCAGTTCATTTCTTTGTGTAACCCCAAAAGCTAAATATACATACATATGTACATTTACATTATGTATACATGTAATTATGTGTCTGTGTGTTTCATTAGGAAAGTTTGCATCGTTATTTTGAATGGTTGAAATCGTTTGAAATATTTAAAACATATAAAGATTGAAGTTAAATTTTAAATACATGCATACATATAAAAACATTACTCGTATAATGTTCTAAGCATTTGAAAATCATAAGAGTATTACTTACCTTACATATACATAAATAATTATAAAAGAAGAATTCGTTTATTTATAGACGATTGTCGGAGCTTACAATATTTCAGTAAAATATGCTAAATATTTCTGAAAAACCTGAAACTTTTTATCTAACAACGTTGCCAGAAAAAGCATTGTCAGTCCATTGCAATACATTCGACAATCGTGTGAACATATTTCGTTTTCATTGTCAAATTATTGCAAGATATTTGTTAGACATTTTATTATTGTCAGAGTTATGAAGTTTATGCATCTGACAATGCCATTATTGTAAGATAATTCTGTCTATGATCAACACTGCCCATACTTGATTAAAAAAAGAAGGGAGGAGTCTTAGGGCACACGATTATATCAATTGCTACTTAGCTATATAATACTATGTTCACACTCATGTGTTTAACGTCCTATTCGTCTATAAGACCTTAAACACAATAATTTGTTTTTGTTTAACCGCACATTGACTTCTTTTGTTAAGCATCTCAAATAACAAGTTTTAAAAATAAACTCATCAATAAACACTTAAATGGAGTATGTTCAGTGCGTTTTTAATATCTCTGGCAACTTTGTGTTGTTATTAAATGGCGGCACGTTAAAAAATACAATAATTGCTTAAAAAATATTACATTGTTTACAAAAATATTTGTGGTTTAAAAATAATAAAGCCCATAAAAAACATAATTGTTTGAAATTTCTTACAAACACAATAATTTATTAACAAAACGTCAACTTTAAATATCGCAAATATAATGTGAACGGTTGTGTTTAGCTCTTATACTATGTTCATACTTATGTTTTTTGATTTTGAGATGTTTTACCATACATTGAGTTGTTTTGTTAAACATCTCAAATGAAGTGTTTAAGATTTAAGCACGTCCTTAAACACGCAAAAGGAATATGTTCAGTCCGTTTTTTTTTTTGATAGATATGGCAACTTTGTGTTGTTATTAAATGACGGCATGTGAAAAAATTACTTCGTATACAACAATTAGCTAAAAAATACTCAATTATTTTAATAAACATTTGTTGTTTAAAAATAATAAACCAATTAAAAAGCATTATCGTTCATAAAATTTTACAAATACAATAATTTACTGACAAAACGTCCACCTTAAACATCTCAAATGTTATGTGAACGGTTGTGTTTAGTTTTTTAAAACACTTGGCTTTAACATGTTTAAGACCATAAGTGTGAACATGGTATTAGAAAACTTAAGACAAGTTTCAAAACATAAATGTGAACATAGTACAAAACAAACTTAATGTGTTAAAAAGCAATGCAATAAAATTATATTATATGATGATGTAAAATTAGGGCAAATTTTTCAAAATGATTTCATTTATTTCCCATTATTATTATTAAAATGAAAAAATTTGCTTCGTTTCTTTTCGTACTCTGCTTTTAAGTACAAAGAAATCAAAACAAAAATAAATTTATAACTGTAATAGTGTCGATTATTTGTGTTACGAAAACGACGTCCTAACTCCTATATCGCGCCATAAATAGCTATAAAAAAGAAAGTGTAAAATAATAATAATAAATTGTATGCAGCCAAAATCATTGCAATTGCCTCTACATAATTTCCAAACCTGAAGAATTTATATCATGATGAATTTCAAATTGATATCATGATAAAAATTAATCAACGTATGGACTCAGTTTATTAATATTATGGCAGTGTTATTATTGAAGGAAAAGACTTATTTTTAATAATGATAGTAAATTTTATTTTATTAAAATTCTACTTCAAAATTTTAGTGTTTGTTGTACAAAATTTTCCTTCAAAACAAATTATTTTTCAAAGCTTTTAAATAAATTTTCTGTATTACAAATCAATGAATATATGATTAAAATTTTAAAGTAGATTAAAGTAAAGTAGTAGACATATTGTATAAAAAAATAGTAAGAGAAAAACAAGTAGTTGAAATATTTATAACATTCTCCCCCTGGTTAAAGACATAATTTATTGTTCTTTAACTAATTAATCTGTAGAGGATCTTACATCTAGTTTTGCCAATTTTGCAACAGGTCGGATTAAAATGCCATCCTTAGTTTTAACAGCTGCACTTCGTACATTTCCATCTTTTCCTTTGTGAATAGTTACTATAATTCCAAGTGGCCAATTATTGCGAGGAAGATTTGAATTTTTTTTTTTTTTTTTTTTATGCATGTTTTTTTATTTATTGTATCTTCATATATGAACTAACAATAAGTATTCAAATCTTAAATCTAACATATAATTAATAGGCCCGACCAATGCCAGACCTAACTAAGTGATAGTTGTAAATAATACATAAGTAGTGATAAGCAAAAAAAAAAAAAAAAAAAATTTCAAGCAACTTCATTCGGATTGTTTAGTATTAGAGCCCTTGTATCTCTTTTTTTTAAGCGGATGTGTCCAGTAAAGTTCAAAATGTTACGAGCAAGCGGATTAGGATGTGACTCGAGTTTCGTTAGATATTTGCCTGCGTATTTTGCAATTTCTTCAATCACTAGTGGCATATTTAAATCACGATGTATATTTGAATTCTTAATGTACCATGGAGCAGATGTTATTAACCTTAAAATTTTGTTTTGTCTTCGTTGAATTCTCTCTACATTGGAGGCAGAAGCAGTGCCCCATAACTGGATACCGTAACACCATATTGGCTTTAAAAGCGACTTGTATATTAAAAGTTTGCAGTCTAGGCTGAGTGTTGAATTTCTGCCAATCAGCCAATGTACCTGAGTTAATTTTAGTTTCATTTGAGTTAACTTATAGTCAATGTGATGTTTCCATGTAAGCCGTCGATCGAGGTGTATACCAAGATATTTCACATGTGAATGTTGAGGAACAACTTGATTATTAATCCGAATGGGGGAACAAGTATCTCTTCGTAAAGTAAATGTTATATGGACACACTTTTGTTCATTTACCTTAATTCTCCATAAGTTTAACCATAGTTCCATCTGGCTAATGTGTTCCTGGAGTTTTCGGGATGCCTCATCAGGGTTTTCGTGCATACTAAGGCAGGCGGTATCGTCGGCAAATGTAGAAGTGTGGATACTACTGCTCACAGGCATATCACAAGTATAAATCAAATATAAAAATGGCCCCAGTATACTCCCCTGTGGCACACCGGATGAGATAGTTTCAGGCATACTCATAAAGTGTCCTTCCACCACTGTAAATTTTCGTGCGAGAATGTAACTTTCCAAAAGATTTAGAATGTTTATTGGTAAGTATGTCTTCAATTTCAAGATCAGGCCTTCATGCCACACTTTATCAAATGCCTGAGAAACGTCAATAAACAGGGCAGAACAATATTTCTTTTCCTCAAATGTTTTTCTGATAAATTGAACCAATCTATGCGTTTGCTCAATGGTGCTATGCTGGCTTCTAAAACCAAATTGATGGTCCGGGATGCACCCATTATCAGTTAAAATTGAAGACAATTTTGCCATGAGGAGCTTTTCAAAAAGCTTTGACATTGTTGACAGTAAACTTATTGGCCTATATGACTCAGCCTTGGTAAGATCTTTACCTGGCTTTGGAATCATTTTAACCTTGGCAAGCTTCCAGCAGTCCGGATAATACTCCAGTCGTAAAATGGCATTAAAAATGAATAACAGGATTCTAATTGCAGTACGAGGTAACTTAATCAGCATCTGGTTACTAATTCCATCCATACCGGGAGCTTTTTTCGGGTTGAGCTCGGCAATTAGTTTTTGTACATCACACATCGTAAATTTTAAGGGTCGAGGGGGTAGAGCAACTACACTCGGCAAATCAGCAACACCGGTACATGTATTTGGTGTAAAAACGGATTTTAAATGCTCAACAAAAATGTTACCTTTTTCAGTATCGCTTCTTGCCCAACCTCCGGTAGATGTGCGCAGAGGTGGCTTAAACTCAACGGGTGTTTTAAGCTTTTTAGCAGCGCGCCACAAAGAGTAATTAGATGCTGGTGTGACATCAAGCCCTTCCAGATAATTTTTAAAAGATGCAGTTTTTTCAGATGCAAGCAACTCTTGGAGTCTTTTAGTGCACTCTTTAAATCTGATTTTGTGTTGAGGTGATCTGTGCTGTTGCCATTCCCTTCTAGCTCTTCTTTTTTCACGTACGAGATGTTCAACGTCTGTAGAATAAATTTTATTGAACACAGTATGCGGATGAGAGGTAGTGGCATGTTCAGAAGCTTGTTTAATATTCTCGTTAAGATTTGCAATGTTCGATTCAATATCATTGGGTGATCTTAGCGTAATATTTTCTGTGCAATGACTACTAAGATATTTTTTGAATCCCAGCCAATTAACACGATTTATCATCTTGACATATGGGTGAGGTAAAGCGCTTCTCAGTGGGCTAAAGATTGTAACGATCGTGGGAGAGTGATCGGACGAGAGATCTAGGGAAGCTTCAACGTGGATTAATTCCCTAGAAATACTTTTTATGACGCCGAAGATTTGAATCAACTATAATAACGATGTCATCAACGGAAAGGTCGCGTTCTTTTTTAAACCATTTAGTTCTCTTAGTAAGGGTAGGAAGGTATTCTTGTACCCAACGTTTCCAAAACAAATTAGCAAAGAATTGTAATTTTCTCCAATTTTTCCTGAGCATACAATCTCCTTCTGTAAAATCACCAAGAGGTTTTTGTCCATTTGATGAACCAAGTAGAAAGTGGTTTGGAGTTAATGCTTCGTCAGAACGTGATTCTAGCTCCACATATGTTAACGGTCTTGAATTAATAATGCGTTCGCACTCTATCAAGGCACTTGATAGCGTATCATCTCGGAATGAAAATTGCGGGGATATCTTGTGAAGAATTTTCTTAACAGAACGGATTAGCCTTTCCCAGCACCGCCCATGTGGGGAGCAGCTGGTGGGTTAAAGTGCCATGTTGTAGATGCCGAAGAGAATTTCAAATCTAATTGCCTGCTATCAATTTCTTTAACAGCCTTTTTTAGCTCAGCTTCAGTACCTTTGAAATTGGTCCCATTGTCACTATAAATTGCAATAGGAGTTCCTCGCCGGGCAATGAAGTTTTGAATTACTATTATACAGGAATCGGTTGTTAATTCTCTTGACACTTCAATATGTACTGCCCTTATTGTTAAGCAGGTAAAAATAACACCCCAACGCTTCTCTCTTTATGCCGTCCAACGGTTACATATAAGGGCCCAAAGTAATCAATACCAACATATGAAAAAGGTCTTACAAAAGATGAGAGCCGAGCATTTGGTAAGCTAGCCATTTCAGGTACAACAGGCATACTGGTTGAATTTTTGCAATGTTGACATTTAGATCGTATCTTCTTCAACTCAACTCTTAGGCGTGGTATATAAAATTTTTGTCGTATTTCGTTAAGGCATGTTTCATGTTGAACATGATGACAGTAAACGTGATACTGTTGAATAATTAATTCCGTTCCATAATGACCTCTAGGAAGAATTATTGGTCGCTTGGTATTTTTATTTACATTTGCCAAATCGATTCGTCCATGTATACGCAAAACTGAATCATCATTCAGATATGGTGAGCACTCATATAAAGAACTAGATTTGCTAATGGGTTTACCTGTGCGTAATTGCGCGATTTCGTCTTTGTATGCATCATTCTGTATAATACGATAAAGAAAGTTTTCTGCTCTTTGAAGTAGATTTGAACGTGAAAATTCTTTCTGTTTTATAAGATAAAAAAATTTATACATGGTATAGACGCTTTCCAATATTTTTACCCAAGAAGAAAATCTTTCCATTTCTACGCAAGATGTATTTAAATTTATTGACTCGCCTGCGTGTAACATGGCGAAGTGTGGTCTTAGCTCATCACTAGATTTTTCATGTTTTAGTTTTGTAGGCCATGTTGATTCTTCTTGTATTAAAAATGAAGGTCCTTGAAACCATCTATTCTCTAAATTAAACACACTTGCCCCTTTCCACTTAGTAGCATCATCAGCAACATTCATTCTGGTAGAAATGTATCTCCATTCATAAGCCTCTGCCGTCTCAAGGATTTCACCAATACGAAACATAACGAATTGTTTGTAATTTCGTGCATCAGAGTTAATCCAAGAAAGGACAGTGGTCGAGTCGCCCCAAAAATAACGTTTCTCAAACTGTAATTTGTGCATTTCACATATTGATTTAGCCAAACGAGTGCCTAGAACTGCCGCCATTAGCTCCATTCGTGGAATTGACACTGGTTGTTTTGGGGCTACCTTTGTCTTTGAACCAACTAATTTGCAAATAGTTCGGTCCTTATACTGAACTCTAAAGTAAGCTACTGCAGCATATGCTAGCTCACTAGCATCCACCAAAATGTGTAGTTGAATCGTGAACTTAGATGCTAGGTTGTACCACCTGGGAATCTTAACATTTTCTATTTCAGGTAAGAGTTTTATCCAAACAAGCCATTTTTGAAAAACGTTGTCGTTTACGTATGAGTTCCATCCTTCTGTTGTTCTCCACACCTCTCGTAACAAAATTTTTAAGTAGACAACAAATGGTGACAAGAATCCAAAGGGATCATATATTGACATTAGTGTTCGAAGAACATCTAATTTTGTGGGTCTCTTTGTACCAGAAAGGATTTCTTTGTTGAGACGATTTAGCTTAAGTGAAAATGTGAACTCATCTGTTGCAGTTACCCACATCATTCCAAGAACTTTTTCCGTAGACATTTCAATGTTAATATTTTCATTTGGACTATTATTTTCCTCTAAGTCTTGAAGATTACGAAGCACTTCTGTCGAGTTAGATGTGAAATTTCTTATAATAAACCCACTTTCTTTATGGATTGTTGCCACTTCTCTAGCTAATTGAATTGCAGCTTCGTCAGAATCAGCACAATCTAGAAGGTCATCCACATAATGATGATAAAGTATTGAATGTACAGCTCTTGGAAGGCTTTCCTGGAAATCTAGAGCATTTTTGTTCTTTACAAATTGTGCCGAACTTGGGGAACATGCAGCACCAAAGGTCATGACTTCCATTACATATACAACCGGATTTTGTGAGGTGTTGCCATTCCTCCAAAGAAAACATTGCGCATTCTGATCTTCCTTCCGAATTCTTACTTGATAGAACATCTCTTTTATGTCAGCACATATTGCTACTTTTTTCATTCGGAAACCATAAAGTACAGATAGCAAGGAAGTCATAAGATCAGGTCCTTTTAGCAGCATTGTGTTTAATGAGATACCACGTACCTTCGCAGCAGCATCCCAAACTAAACGTATTTTACCAGGTTTGTTGGAATTCGTCACAGTAAATACTGGTAAATACCAAGTTACACCAATTGATTTCACTAGCTCTTCTGGTGTCAGTTTTCGGGCATACCCTTTAGACACAAGATTAGTGATTTGTTGTGTAACTGTTGCTATTTGATCGGAGTTTAACCTCCGCTCTAAACACTGAAGTCGTTTTACCGCCATTTGATAACTTTGAGGTACATCGAAATGATCTTCTTTCCATAGCAACCCAATTTCAAATCTTTTCCCAATACGTTTAATTGTTGACTCTAGTATCTTATTTGCCCTTTCATCTTCTACGGACTTAAATTCATATGGTTTTCCAATTGATTCCAGCGAAAAGTAATCTGATACGAGTTTGTGTAGTTTTTCAAGGTTCTTATTACAATCAAAGGTGTCAATATGATAGACATTTTGATTGTCATTTGAACTTACTCCTCCGCCATGAACTACCCACCCTAATCGAGTTTTGGATGCACATGGTTCATTGCTGTAGCCCTCCGCCATTTTCAAAGTGTTGGTAAGATATCCATTGTTAAGCCCAATAAGAAGTTTTGGTATTGCATTAACTTAAGTTTTAATTGGAAGATTCTTTAAATGTTTATAGTACTTAACTAGCTTGTCATCCATAGTTTGTGATGGTAAAGACAGATGCTTTACGGTTTGAACGTTAGAAAGCTCGAACTTTTTAGTATTTTGACCACTAGAAGAAGTTAACAAATTTACATTCATAGAATTTTCTTCCTTGCGTGTTGTTCCTGATGTCCACCTTAAGCATAATGTTTCTGTTTCACCTTCTACTCCTAGATAATCGCAAACGTCTTCATCAACCAGAGTCACATTAGATCCATCATCAAGCAAGGCATATACTTCTATAGAGCGACCATTGTGATGCAACACAACTGGGGGTATTTTAAAATACGTATTGGTGTTAACCTCAGGATTTGATTTGGATGAGTGAGTCGTAACTGTAGGACGATTTTCAACAAATTTGTGTAGTAATCTATGGTGTCTCGCCTCACAGCCTTGAACAGAACATTTAGCCTCAGAGCACCGAAAATTCTTATGCTTTTTAAGGCAAGTGCGACACAACTTATGCGTTTTGATAATATTCCAACGTTCATTCAATTTCAATGCTGCAAATTTTTTCCATTCTTGCAATGAATGTGTCATATCGCATACATTACAATTTGATTTCCCTTCAGAGGATTTTTCAGCTGTATGAGAATGTAGACTTGCATTTCCTTTACTAGGTAAACCAATATTGCTTACACGTGTTGCAGCTTCTGCTAATTCAAAGAGCCAGCTGGAAAATGTTACGACATCCGCTTCGGTTTTTCCAATGTGTAATGACCAATTCAATTTCGTTTGTGCTGGTAGTTTATTGACCAGTTCCTGTACCAAAAGAGGATTATTTATATGACTTATCATACCTGAGGCTTCTAATGACGAGCATAAATTTTTGACAGATATTGCGTATGAAATAATCGTGTCCAGTCTTTCAGCTTTTGGAGATGGTTCTGATCGTATTTTCTCAATCAAACTGTTAATTATGACTTCAGGACGACCAAACATCATCTTTAAAGTTGCCACTATTTGAGGTACGTTCTTCGGAAGCAACAGCTGACTGCTAACTACATCGTAAGCTTTCCCTTTTAGAGCCCTTTGCAGTCTTAGAAGGTTTTCAGAATTCGAAAAGCCACAATTTTTTGTGCTTTCCTCATAGGAGCTCAAGAACACTGGCCACTCTTCCGGTTTTCCGGAAAATATTGGCAAATCTTTTGCTAGTGCCTGACGTGCAGCAATTTTTGAATATGTGAGATACCACTGGATAATACTTCTAAAGGCTCCGTTACATGTTTTTGATGTGTCGGTTCAGGTAATTTCGAAACCCATTGCCGAGTTCTTAAGCTGTATTGACTTCCATCGCTACTTATACTTTTCTCCGAGCCTTTTTCAGATCTGGCCAAAATTTCAAACTTTTTTTCCAAGAACTTCTTTTCTAATGCTTTTTCTTCTTCCAATTGCTGCAATTCTAAGTCGATCTTCGTTTTGCGAGAAGATGTGACATATAGCTTTATTGATGTTGTTTTAGCCTTAGCAGATTTCTTAACTTCACCACCAGGAAAATCCACAGCATTCTTGACAGGGATATATTTTCCTTTTATGGGAGATTCCTTACCTTTAAATTTGCTGACATTCTCTTCGCACATGGAACAAATCCAAGCATGGTTTTCAATGGATTGATTAACTCCAGCGCATTGGAAGTGAAACCATTTATCACAACTATCACATTGGACCATATCCATAGTATCCATGCCATTGCATTGACTGCAGCTTTGGTTCTTTTGGGTTATCGGTGGCGTTTTAAACATTTTATTGTTTTAAAATTTTGAAGAATATTGAAGGAAAAGACTTATTTTTAATAATGATGGTAAATTTTATTTTATTAAAATTCTACTTCAAAATTTTAGTGTTTGTTGTACAAAATTTTCCTTCAAAACAAATTATTTTTCAAAGCTTTTAAATAAATTTTCTGTATTACAAATCAATGAATATATGATTAAAATTTTAAAGTAGATTAAAGTAAAGTAGTAGACATATTGTATAAAAAAATAGTAAGAGAAAAACAAGTAGTTGAAATATTTATAACAGTTATGATATAATTATCAAAACTCATGGCCTGATAAATTCATCTTGATATCAAATGTCATATTTTGTATCACTGTACATTTGACGTTTAGTTATTATACAATTTTCGCTTAAAAAAGTCAACACAACAATTATTTTTCACCAAAAAAGTAAACAACGCGCAAATTAGATATTTTTGACAAGTATTTTGAGGAAGTTAATATTGCAGTAATTCATGATGACATAAAACAATCAACGTCTACCATTTGTGTTGATATTAATGGAAATAACTACAGTTGCTCTGCCGGCGTTATATTACGAGTTATGATATCAAATTATCAGGTGTGGACAATATGTTATGATCCATAAAATTTATATTTTCTTTTTTTATATTTAACGCAAGCACAAACGATTGATAGTTGACAATTTCTATCTAATACTATGGGTCTGGCAACACATAACAACTCATCTGACAAATTTTGTGTGAACCGCAGTTGCCAGATTTTCTCTTAAAATCAGGGAAAAAATCATAATATATTTTAAATCTGCAAAAAATTTTATAAACTAAAATTTAAGTTGTTTTTGGCTTCATTCGCCAAAAATGGTAAAGGATATATGATAATTTAGCTTTGTCATTCCGTGTGTAATTTCCACAATTGTAATATGCTACACATACACGAATAAGCGATATCCATCCGTTCATCCGTCTATCTGTACGTGAAATCGGTTTTCCAAAACTCCCAGAAAAGTATAGACTTCGGTCTGAAACTGATGTATCAGAAATGGTCCGATAAAGATTGGTATTGGAAATCAGCAAAATCAAAAAGACGGTTTCAGAGCTGTAAAACTTAAACTTTTTTTCCATACAAAAGTACCAGATAAAACTAATTTTTCTTTTCTTTTTTTTTTTGTTAAATAAAGATGTTTTATAAAATTGGTATTAAAAATCTAAAAATTCAAACAGATAATTCCAGGGTTGGAAAATTTTAACTTTTTTGGGTATATAGAAGTAACTTTATAAATTACACATATTTTTTGTTTTAGAAATGAATAGTTTGATATAAAGCACCCCATACACGATTTAATTAAATTTTAAATTTAGTCGGTTATTATCCAAATCAAAGCGTGTATGGCTTTGTCTATTGACTTGTTTGGCAGTTGTCGAGTTGGTTGATAAATATCAAAAGATTTGGATTTTTCAAGTTGACTAGTAAATCTTTCAATTTGATTGTGCTGTGTGTGTTCGAGTCTCTTGATTAGCTGTCAAAATTTATGTTTTTAGCTTTATTTTGTATAGAAAAAGTTATGTATTTTTAAAATTGTATTTAATTTCATTGAATTTTAAATAAAAAATATAAAAATTAATGAATGAATGCAGTAGAAGTTTTAAATTTTTAAATTTTTAATTGTGAAAAAAATATAAATTTGACAGATGAATGAAAAGCTTTCAATTCAGTTTATGA
Source organism: Tachina fera (assembly GCA_905220375.1). Classification (NCBI taxonomy): domain Eukaryota; kingdom Metazoa; phylum Arthropoda; class Insecta; order Diptera; family Tachinidae; genus Tachina; species Tachina fera. Next base: position 63,642,307 of record LR999963.1, read on the forward strand.
AGTGTGTGGCCAAGAATCAATTCAATTGAAAGACTCAATTCACAATTAAATTGAAACGTGTATGGAGTGCTTAAGAACTTACAAAAATTTAAAACGCAGGTCCAGAGCTGGATAATCGAATTTTTTTGTATATAAAAGTAACTTAGTATAAGTAATTTTTCCATATTTCCTTACTTTTTTTGTTAATTAAATATATTCTATATTTTAGAAAGAAAGAAATTAAAATTCAAAAAACTTAAACCCTTGGAAAACTTACACTTTTTTGGGGAAAAAAATTTAACATATTTTATATTTTAGAAAGAAATTTTTATATATATTTGTTAAATTTTGATATGAATATAAAATTTACCCTGAAACATGGGTGCTAATTAGTCTCCCGAAGCTTAGTGATATGATACTTACTACGGTCTTAGCACGAGTATGTTTCAAATCGATGGTCATACGTTGACTGCTTGCAATGGCTTCTTATTAACTTTTAGTAAATGTAGATTATCATAAAATATATCGCTTCATCTATATATATATATATATATATATATATATATATATGTATATATGTATATATATATATATATATATATATATATATGTATATATATATATATTCAGTCAGTTCGTTCCCCTGAACCTGTTCGAATCTTTGAGAGTAAATAGTTTACATAATATCGCGATATGATTTAACGTGTATTATTGGCAATGAAATGTTTTAATTTAGATACTAAACAGTAAGAGAACTAGTCACGGGTAACATTCAATACCTGCCTGCTTAAAATATAAAACTTTACTGAACTTGTGCCAATATAACACTCGCATTTAATAAACCCACACAGGACTTTAGTATTTAGAATCACAAAACATACAGTTTCCTTAGAGCATATAACACTTTTAAGGCAGTCTCGGCAATTAAAAGTATTAAAGCAAGTGAATAATGAAGCACTCTTAAGAAAAATTCTTTAAACAGATAAAACAAGTAGAAACAATAATACGCACATATGAATATGGAAATTCTTAAGTTTCCATTGATACCAAGAAGAGAAAACATAAAAGCAAGAAAATATAAAAGAAAAGTTGTTGAAAAAACTTTTGCAAATTGTGGTTAATTAAATACAGCAGGAAACTTAGCAGTTGACTTAATTTCCGGCTTTTGTACTGATTTTGATGGATTTGATTTACAATTTCTTGGAATGTTTCTTCAGCCATTTGTTTTTATTTTTCACAAGCAGGAACAATTATATGTACACACATGTGTACATTTGAATGTATGTGTTTTTGTGTATATATTGATGTATATTTAAATTCAGTTTTTTCTTTTACATATAAAGTACAGGGTGGCCCAGAAAGACCGAAGTGGTGTGAATTCCTTATAACTTTTTATTTAAGACATATTTTTTTAATTTTTTGTTTTTTAAATGCAGTAAATTTATAGGGAATATTTTTAAATTAGTTATTAAAAATGATATCCCGCAAGTGGTGGACATTTTCTCCTTCGCACAAATGTGTTCTTTCCATTTCCATTATTCATAACTTAGTTATGAGTGACGAAGCCTCGTTAACAAACAAAACTTTAGGATATGGGATATTGAAAACCCGAGAGTACTTCATCAACGACAATTACACCCAGTTAAGTATACTGTTTGATGCGGTGTTTCTTCAGAAAGGATCATTGGCCCATATTTTTTTGAAAATGAACGAGGTGTCGCCATTTCCATCAATGGTGATCGATATCAGGCCATGTTGGAAAATTTTGTAAGGGCAGCCGTGGAAAACCATCCGCAAATATGGTTCCAACAGGATGGACCCACAGCGCACACTTCCAGGGCCACAATGGCTCTTTTACGCGACATCTTTGGTGAAAAAATAATTTCGCGTAGAAGCAATTTTAATTGGCCTCCGCGTTCCCCGGATTTAACTGCTCCAGACTGTTTCCTTTGGAGTTATTTAAAAGGGAAAGTTTATCTTAATAAGCCTAGGACTATTGAGGAATTAAAAACCAATATTCGAGACGAAATTAACAACATAACACCGGAAGTTTTGCGAAAGGCCATTGAAAATGTGTTGGAAAGAGCACATTTGTGCGAAGCAGAAAATGGCCACCACTTGCGGGATATAATTTTTAATAACTAATCTTAAAATATTCCCTATAAATTTAATGTATTTAAAAAACAAAAAACTAAAAAAATATGTCTTAAATAAAAAGTTATAAGGATTTCACACCACTTCGGTCTTTCTGGGCCACCCTGTATTTCTTAGAATAACAAAACCGTTTGTTTCTATTTCCCCCAATTTCCGCTTTGCTTAATCAAGAAACATACAGACCGAAAAGACGAAGAGTCTTCCTTTTTTGGCAAAAATATGTAAGTCAGCGTGTACTCTAATCCCGCAAATTTTTATTGCATGTGTGCATCAGGGAAAGCCAATCGATACAAAAATTTTTTGGGATACTCCAGCACATATCGAAAATTTTTTATGCTACACAGAGAAAATAGTGCCTAATAAATACCTCATAAAATAGAACAAAATTAATAAGATATCTCTATGGTTTTTTTTCAATATGGAAATCTTATTAATTTCATAGAGAAAACATTTTTGAAAAAATCAAGAAGAAATCTTGTAGTTTTTATTAGGTTATCTTATGGATTTTTTCAAAAAGGTTTTCTTCTTGATTTTATTAGGCAACCTAATAAAACATGAAAAAAATTTTACTTATGTATTTCCATTTAAATTCTGTACGATATATGTATGTATGTATCTAGTATATTTAGATGTTATTTATTTATACATACATATTATATTATATTCTTAATTAACTAACTCACCATACATTATTTTATTTATTATTTATTATTACTTTATTTATTACTTGGGAGGAGACAAGTATTGAACCAGCAACCTTCTGACTGATAGACAAGAACTCTAACCAATATGCTAACAAGCAGCCTGAAATAATATGAAATAACAAGAAACCTAATAAAAATAATAAGATTTCCTTATTAAAAAAATTAATAAGATGTTTTACACATAATCATATAGGAACCTAATAAAATCAAGAAGAAACCCTTATTGAAAAAATCAATAAGGCAACCTAATGAAATCAATAAGGAAAACCTTTTTGAAGAAATCAATAAGGCAACCTAATGAAATCAATAAGAAATCTCTATAGTTTACAATTTATAAGAAAACCTAATAGAATCAATAAGATTTTCTCTATGGAATTTTTTTTTGGTGCCAAAAATAACGAAAACTGAGTAAAAAAAGTTGTGAATAATAAGATTTCCCAGTAAAAAAGGCACTCCAAAAAAGTCATGAAGTCATGTTGAGTTTGCGATCTGGAAGTAGTGAAAATTTCGATCCGATCTAATGATTTTTACATAGGGTTGTCATTGCAAGAAGTTCTCTTTTTCGATGCCTGGTCCCTGAAAAATGGTAAATAGTTACCTATTTTAACAATTCGTTTCTTTTTATATAAAATTTAAACCCTAAACAGTGTTTTCATGTAAATTTAAGCAAATAACTTTTAAATTTTAGACTAAAATTAGTTCATAAATTTCTTTAGAAAAATGATTTTTTTTAATTCTGGTGAGTATTTTCTAACACTATGGAGGAGTTTCAAGGTTTAGTATGACTAAAATAAGCTTGTACATTGTTTTTTGCTCACTCTCGGCAAATTAAAAATATCGACTTTTTGGAAGCAATGAAAATGTAGTAATACTAGAATGACTTCCATTTTTTTTACTGGGTTCTTCTTGATTTTATGTGGTTTTCTTCTTGATAAAATTAATAAGATTTACCACATAAAAACAATAAGGAATCTCTATGAAAAAATATTCGCTTCTTTCTGCTGGGATACCCCTTAGCCTAAAAACGTTTCATAGAGAAAATCTTATTGATTTTATTAGGCAGTTTTTTCTCTGTGTAGTGCGTATTGATACCCATTCATTCTCATACTTGCATATACCACTGCGCACTTTATTTCATACTTGTATGTATCGATGCGCATTCTTCGTTATATCCCGCATATCTATCGACATACCCATGACTTGCAACACATACTATTTTTTAAATATTTTTTGATAAGCGTTGCCAGAAATACTAGTTTGTAGTTGTTGAAGTACTAACATTTTTTTCAAACTATTTTAACACAAAATTCAATAAATCTGTTTTACCTACACCACTTTCTTCGCATTCCTTATACTTAAGCAATATTAAATTTTTCGCGTTTCTTATACCTAAGCCCTGTTAAATATTTACGGAAGTAACCGTGAGTGTTAAAACACGCTCCATTTTAAATATATCTGAGATAAAAGCTGACCATGGCATTCCTTACAATGATAAAAGTGATTTTTTAGCTAAATTTTGACTTTTTTACCAATTCCTAATCCATCTATGTATCTATTTGATGTTAGCGAATTTGAGCAAATTTTCGTTATTTTGGCATTCCTTAGATCTCTAGGTATTTGCAAGTTATTTTAGGACTTTTTAAAAATTTTTCGTGAATTTTTTTCTATATTCGCAATAAAAGTTATTGTTCTCAATTCTTTGATTTTTTGAGAGTTTTAAAGATTTTGAATCAGTATTTTCGATATCGTCGCAAATTTTTCCAAGTTTTTGACATTCCTTATAATTTTAGCGTTTTCTAATAAATTTTTAAGTTTTTTTACCTAAGAAATTCCCGAATTTTCGCAACTTTTTGAATAAGAGTTATTTTTTATAGCTGAAATCTAATGAGTTTTTTCGTTTAAATTTTTTTTTTTAGTTCTTGGAAATATTTTAATTATATTTACATTTTGCAAGTTTTCGCGATTTATATGCTCTGCAGTGAAAAATTTCTAAATAAATGATATTGAAAAAATGTTCGTAAAATTAAATTAAAAAGTGAAATAAAACTTAAATAACAAAAATTAAAAATTTTAAAAACCTCCCAATATATCTAGAAAAGATGTGATATCTTCTAAAGGGCTGGACCGATTTTCTTCAAACATAGATGAGAACCTTCTGGATCAAGTCATCTTTCAAACAAAAAATACTAAATCAAAATCGATCCAGCCTTTTGGCCTGTACGTTGACACGGACAGACACACAGATACACAGACACTCTCTACAAATTTATAACACCCCTTTTCTTAGTCGGGGGTTAAAAAAAATGTAGAATTAAAATAAAAACGTACTTGCGCAGAGCCCCCGGGCCTCCGTAGATCCCCATTTAGGTGAAAGTAATTTTTTTTTTCAAAGCGTGCCTGATGGAATATTGTAACACTACGTCTAAAAATTAAGTGCTGAAAATTTTACCCAAATCGTACAATGTTTTCGGGACGCGCATCTAGATCAAATTTGAGGGTGGCATTGGCTGAAGTATTTAGCATGATGACTGCAAAACCGAAGGGTCGAGCAGGGTTCTCGACAGTCATTAAAAGCAACAACACCACACATTTTTCTGATGTGCATTAGTAGTGTCTCTTTGTATCAGTTGTTGTAGGAAAGTTCTTATAAGGCATATACACTGCTCACTGAAGTACACCGGCTTCAGCTTATATTAATTCCAATGTAATATCAGAGCGACCTCATTTGTCGGTATTGTGTAGCAGAATCACCGGCGAAGCAAATTAACCAATAAAAATGGCTACTAAGCACAGCTTAAAAAAAATTTAATACGCCTCATTTAACACCAGAGGCGCTACAACACTGCATATTTAGAAACGTGCAAAACAGCAGAATTGTAAAAGAATGAAGCTTTCCCTCCTCTATCTCTTCCTTCATCACCTGTCTTCACTATCACTATTCCTTTTCTAACAAAGATAACCCCTAGTAATAGTCGTAGGTATTCATTATCTGAGTGTTACTTTCTTTCAAAGAAAAAACATGCAAATTCAAATTTTCTATTAATATGAAATAAAATTGGGAATTCATTAAGTTTCTGCATTTTTCTTTGCAGAAATAGTTGGATTTATTCATTTTAATGAAAGCTAAAATTAATAATAATTAAATTCTTTGGAGATTAACAAAATTCTCGAAATTCTTTAATATTTTTCATTATTTGGTGCAAATTAATACAGACTTTTATTTTAATGTCATAAGGTATCTTCAAGCATACGCAAACACAAACACATAAATTCAAATACAAATGCACGAGTACATTTGTAGTAGATTAATTCTATAAGTATGTGTAAAATTCTGTTACATAATTTAGCATAAGTGCTGATGTAAGAATCTTGTTGTATATACCGTGTTATAAACGATTTGATTATATTATAAAAATGAGTTCCGTTAACCCCATTAAAGCTTAAAAAAAGTGTAGGTGCTTACATTCATTTGTTATGTTTATGTATGCTCATACTTGTATGTATTTACAAATATACAGTTCGTCAAAAAATCATTTGCAATAAGCAAATAATTCTTTGGAACCTGAAACTACAACTAGTTATCACAAGTGGCTAAATACCTTCAAAGAATTCTCAATGCTGAATATATTTTCCCTCGAAATATGTATTTCCTTTTTACCTAAAGTTGCAATTGTGAATTATTTTCATTCGAAAAATTTGGGAACACCAAAAATTCCCCAAAAATTATGTGGGTTTTTTCACCAGCGTTTTGTTTGGGAATAAATAAAAAAGCCAAATATAATTAATTTTATTATTTTTTTAAAATAGTTTTTGATTGTTTGATTTTATTTTTAAAAGGAGTGGAAATGCATGAATTTTTTTGTATGCACATGCCAACATCTCTGCATGTTTTAACTTGAAACATATTACTGCCGATCAACACATTTATATAATGCATCTCCCAAATTTCGCCTCTATATTTTTTCCAATAAGTTTTTTCTTCTTTTATTAACGAATTGCAATTCATTTTGCTGAGTAATAACAATTTATTAAGAAATTTATAAAATATGCATAAAAAATAAACTTATGTACATCAATTCACAATAGCCTGTTCGACTTGCAATAGATATTTATTTGATTCCCTAACAATTGGCGGTGGAATTTATAACAATGAGATTCACAATAAGGGTGAATTCCGTCATAAGTATAACATATATATACCTAATGGCAAAAATTCTATGATTGATCTGTAAATAACAAGACTCACTATCCTACAAAGTCCTACGATTTGCGAAAAAATATAACTCTGATCTGATGAAATGTTATTGTCTTCTGAAAATTTTCATAAATTCCATCATACGAGGGTTGTATTTTCTCAAAAATCGCACTTCTGTGTATGATTTTGTATCACGGCATTAGTAGTATCATAACAGCACTGTGTACATCAATGCAAAGAAGGTCTGATCTAGGGACTTTAAATGAATTCACAATAGCATGTTTGACTCGCAACCAGCGTTACCATATGTGAAGATTTATCTTATTGTTGAAGTTTTTCGGGATGTTAAACAGACAAAGATTTCTTTATTAAAAATAAGATTTTTAAGAATATGATATGTATGATTGGTAATTTTAATGTATTATTTAAGGTCCTTTTGGCTAAAGTACTGACATAATTTCTACTTTCCTTCAACAAAAATATGAATTATGTGCATACATATATTTATCTTATACATGTTCTATTCAGTAAATATTTTGAGTTATTTACCTTTGCGTTTGTTAGTTCATTTGAAACAAAATAAACGTCTGGCTGTTCCGTTCAACTATGTGTTGTCAGAATATTTACAACTAACTTTGATGTTATTTGTTCATTAATAATTATCACATGTAATTTGGCTTAAAAAAGCGATACGAACTTTAGCCCATTCAAATAAATCATAAAAATAAATTTATGCTGAATTTGAATTCAGTACGTTTGTTTATTGATATATTTTGAGAAAAATCACTAAAAAAAATATCTTTCAGGAGAAAAAAAGATTTTTTTTGTTCGACTTGAAGGTTTCTGAGAAAAAAAATATTGCAAAGCTGCTCGCAACAGATGTTTACTTGATTCCCTAAAAATTGGCGATGCCAATCTGTTGTTCATGGAATTAAAAAAATTATTCCCTAGTATTTATTACCTTAAGATTTCCAATAAGGGTAAATACAGTGTGTCTAGGGATAATTAGTAAAACATATCTATATCTGATGGAAAAAATTCCATGATTGATATGTAACAGCATCATACATAGCAGCACTGAGTACGCCACTGCAAAAAGTATTGTGAAGGGAAAAGCTTTTAAGCTTACTACACAAAAAAAGTATGTATTTATACTTGGTTATTAAAGTTAAAGTTGGCACGAATTTGTATGAGAAACCCGTCTTAAGGAATACTTTAACTTTAAAACTCGTTTATGAATGTTGGTAATAGATTCTATACCAAAAGCTACATACCCAGAGTAGCACTAAGAAAGAATATTTTATACCGTTACCTCAAACACAAAATATTATAGTTAGCAAAAATAAATATATTTAAATAAAAGAGAACAAATAAATATAAATGTAAAATATTTGTTTGTCTTTATAAAGAATTTATAATATTATATTATAACATATCTTCATTACGTACTGTTGCCTTACACTAAAGCTGGTGCACGACAATTATTTTGGGTGGAGATTTTCATACAAATTTTGCAAACCCACAGTCGCAAGCTTTATCAAAATTTTTATTTGAAGTTTTCCACTTGCATATGAGCAATTCTCCACAAACCCCCACAACTAATAATTCCACTACTAAAGATGCAGTTTTCCATAGATTTTTAAATACAGTATAGTCAAAAATTTATAAATCTTATTTGAGTTACCATAAGCCAATATTAAAAAAAATTAATTACTAGATGTTTACACATCTCCCCTGTGATCAGAGTCACATTGGTTTTTTATTATAAAAAATATATAAAAGTCATAACTAATAACTAAGTAACTAACATCTCTTTGTCTTTAATGTAAAATTATTAAAATGTTAGCGCCAGGAAACTTTTTGCTGATAAACTGTACACACTTTCTCTCACTCACACACTAAGAAGCAAACAAGATTTAAAACTTGACTCCTTCACCTTTTATTTAAATTAAATTTTTTTCTTTTGCTTTTTTAACGTAAAAAACTGAAAGAATAAAATGAAACAATAACAACCCCAAATAAATTTCATATGTTATTGAGTTTATTGCCTTAAATATGTACTCGTTTTATGGCCTTAAGTGCGTGAACACTGAAGTTATGAGGACATTAAGTACGAAAATTACAAACACATTTGCTCTTATGATCCCAGCAAGCACACGCGAACTTAAGCACAAATTAAGGACGAGGTGATATTAAAATTTATTTTTTAATAAAAGATTGTTTGAAAAGTCAAAGTCTTGAGTATATAATTTTAGAAATAGAGTACTAAATACTCGTAATATTCTCTTTCCCAAAGCTGGAAGTAAAAAATTTAACCTATCAATTCTCAGTCAATTTTAATGATTTCGATTGTTGTCAGTTGTGTTTTTAAAATAACTTAAGGGTGATTCCATTATCACGTGTGCAACATCTAGAGACATTTGTTAATTTCCTATTCCTTTATTTCGGTAGCATATTACCAAAATTTCGTACGTACCTTCATAATTATATAATTTTTTTTTATTTGATCTGCAGCAAATTTTTTGCTTAAAAATTACAAATATTCACATGTCTTACAATTGGCCACACACATTTTCGCTGGGCTCATTTGCCAATATTTACATATGTTAATGTTTTTATTACAGTAGATCTAAAAATTATATTATCAAAAAACCGATTATTCGAAAATTACACCGAGGAGAAAAAAAACGATCGAAAAAAACACTGAAATTCAAACAAGAATTCAATAAGAATTTATAATAGGGTATTCTTAAACCTAGTTCTTCTTGCGACGTCAATTGCTAATTCACAGCTGCTACTCGTATAAGTTGGCATAAGCTGTTTGTTAGACGATTGTGTTTACTATACAACTCCTAAAAGTATCTTCTGGTGATGATCTGATGAGTAACCATAACAAAAGTCCTACTTTTTTCCTTAACTATAACTTTTTTTATACATTTTCTGGTACGCTCGTCTTTTAATCTTGAAATGCTTAGCAATGCGATTCTAAAAAAATTTTGTTATTATTACTTAAATAGCACAGAAACAGTTATGTTATACTTTGCTTTTTTTTCTACGAGTTTTTTCGGAAACCCTCGCCTTTTAATCATGATATGTTTAATGGACGATGATTAAACATTTTTGTATGTTATTTATTTTCTTTAAAAGTAAGAAAACTGATATTAAAAAATCAGACTGAAAATATTGCATGTGGTTTCAAGTGTTTTTTATTTTTTAGTTTAAAGTCAATTTCAATGTAATTTAAATTAAAAAAAAAATATTTTACTGAATAAGTAAAAAAATAGTTTGGGATTATTAATGCGTTAATAAATGTTAAACTTAAATTTTAACAATTCCCAAAAAAAAATTTAATTAAAAAATTTAAATTTTTTTTAAGTTCTGTTATTGCGTTTTGTTTTTAGCCTTAGCGTTTTTGGCCGATTTTTTCGTTTTTGCGATATATTTTCAGATTTTGGCATCTTTTGGATTGTTTTCTTAATTTTCAGTTGCAGCGATTTTTTTAGCGATTTTTTAATTTTTGCGATTCTTTAGTTTTACTGATTTTTTTAGTTTTGATTATTTTTTTCGGTTACTTTTAGCGATTTTTTTATTTTTGGAGCATTTTCTTAGCAATTTTTCGTTTCGACATTTTTTTTCTTACTGATAGTCAAAATGACATTAACTGATAGAATGCTCTTTAAGTTTTCTTTTTTAATTTCAGTTTAATTGGTTTAGTCTGCACAAAAATACACTCAGCCCAATCATGAATATTCCCTCGGAATTTCTTTCTCACGGAAAATAATTTTCTCGAGAAAACATTCCTCCAATCATAAATTCCTTGGGAACAAAAAAGAGTAATACGTGGCATCACCGCATTACGAAGCTCATTGTTTTGCTTGTTTGTTGACATTTTGTGTCTCTTTTTTTTATAGTGAGAGAGTAACCAAAATTATTTAGATTCACCAACTTGAAAATATATGTAAAAATAAGTTTATAAACTATTTATTTGGGCATAATTTGAGTTTTTCCACATAAAAGAACTGTAAAATACGAGCTTATGTACACAAATATTGTTTTAATGGAGTTTTAAATATGTTTTTATGTAAAATTCCTTCTGTTTTGCAGAGGAAAGTTTTTAGTGAAAAAAGCAAGTTCAATTGCGTTCATAATACCTTCTCTTTACCCCGGGGAGTATTTTTATTCACGCATTTGGTAAAAATTGGGGAAAAACAAATTCATAATATGATTTTTTGTTCATGATTAGGCTGACTAACCTTAAAAATTACAAGTGTCTATATATTGCTAATTGGTCGCTTTAGAACACCCTTTAATTTTTAACTGTTAAATATTTATTGTTGCAGCGGCCAAGTTTTGCATATTCTGTAAAATTTTCAGGTCCGTAGCTCATACAGTTTTTGATAAAACAGCCTGTGACAGGCAGACGGACTTTTCACCTTTGGCATGCGAAACCCCAAAAAAGCTTGGAAGCTCTAAATGATTGCTTCTTTTTATCTGAAATCAAAAACCGGTTACAAGGTATCCAATTTGATTACTTGAACACTCTAATGTTTCCCTCTGTTGGCAAAAACGTACGTTATTAACATGTTTATACGAGTATGTTTGTTGGGTTTAATGTAGTAATGATATTGTTTGTTATGAAAAGAAATAACATAAAAATGTATTTGCCTTTCTTTAATTTAATTTATAAATTTTTAAACAAGGCCATAATTCGCCTTTGTGACCGAGTTCATTATTTAAAAAAGATACCTCAAGACAGAGAGAGAGAGAGCATTATTAAATTTTTGTTTTTTTATACCCATTCATACAATTGAGGATTCACTCAATAATAAAATGTCGAAACGTGGGGCATTTTCACTTCGAGCTTTTAGCTCATATGAATTTCGTTTTAACTTATTAACGTATTTACTACGGAACCGGTAGTTAACTAATAATATGTTCAAAATTAAATAATAAGACACTGTGAGTATGATCGTGAATGAAATAATTTTCAAAAAAAATCCTTTCATTTCTTGGCTAAAGTTGATTATCTAATTTTTTTAATATTTACATATTTTACTAAGAGCCTATTTAATCTTGAAAAATGTATATTAACCAAAATTAAAAATAACAAAGTGTGACGCTATGTGTGTAGATACATACACACCGTTTCAAATCTAATAACAAAATCGATAAATCATATATATGTATGTACATATGTATGTATATTTTGATAAAAGCTTAAATATTTTGCGTGATACTTTCCAAAATCCCTTTAAAGTATTTATGTTAACGATAATGTTTATTGCTTTTGCATGCACAAGTAGATAAATAAATACCTTTGGAACGTGCAGCACCCAATATGTATTTTGACAAAAAGAAAAGCAGTGTGTCCTTTTTGGCTAAAGTCTCTTATTGAGGGTTTTTATGGGAATAGAAAAAATAATCTTCTGATCTCTTTAATTTTCTCTAATAGTCAACAAAGATGCAGACATATTAAGCCTAAAATATTTGGTCACAGTTAAGACATGCCCATCATATAAAGTACATCCAAGGAAGTCAATCTTAGGCTGTCAAATAATAATAATAATTTATCATTGTTTCTATTGACTCAAAGATAAGTATGATGCTTAAACTAAAGCTAAGTTCTTACTTTAGAAATATACTAACTCGATGGATTCAATGTAATATATTATGTTATTTTTTTCCTTGTGTGCTTTTTAGAAATTTTCATTTTCAAATTACCTTCCAAAAGTATAAATAGATTTTTAGGCCACTTCCAGGCATATAAATGAAGTATCATTAGTTCTACCAGAAATATTACAACACCAAAAACCACATGCATTTTGTTGGTCTAATAAGTATATAAGTATATAAATGCTAAGATATTTCTACCAGAAAAACAAAACAATAACCAAATGAAAACAAACAAAACTGCTACGTCCAAGCCATATATAGACAATGTGCAAACTTTTATAAAGAGCTGTTTGTGCTTTTACAGCGACGAGAGTACAACATCCATTATTGTCAAATCAAAGAAATGTCAAACACCTTACAAAACTTCATATTTTTAAGGAGTTTGGTTATAATGCAAATAAGAGCATATTTTTGGGCTTATACCCATAAATATATAATTATGCATTTGGTTTAATTGACACACAAAGCTCATTGAGGTAGTTTAAACGGGAATAATTATGCTGGCACAACATGCCAAATTCGGTGAAGAGAGTGTTTTTTTGGTTGGCATAATTTTTCAACCAGTTTCAACCCTGCATTAGCAGCACAAAACCAATACATACACACTTGCGAGCGTATTATGGCCCTATGTATAAGAAAAAATTTGCATGAAGTTGGCATAAGCGGCAAAATTGAACATGATCTTAAAGAGTTTTGCGATGAAACTTCACATTATAAATCATGCTAGGACTTAGAGCTGGTTTAAAATTAGGTAATGCTACCGTTTGTAATGTCAAATTGTATGGAGGAACTTGTTACTCAATTCAATTATTCAATTTCGTCACTTATGCTAACTTCATGCCAATTTTTGCTTATGCATAGGGCCGTTAGTATTTAGTTGGCCATCGTAGTAGAAACATGAATTTAAAAGAAGAAAGGGGTTGGTCACGTCAACAAACCTTAAAACTAATAAGTGAATTTATTGTTTTTTTTTGTGTTAAATAAATTATATCAGTCTTATTTATAAAAATTATTAAGGCTTTATAGACTTTTTAAGAAAATTTTGTATGAAAATTTGATTTTAAAAAACCTTTTAAAAGCCTTAATAAGTTATATAAATAAGGCTGTATGAAAATAAAACGAACGAGATTTTATTTAATTCTTTTAAAAAAAAAGTTACAAAAAGTACTTCTGAATACTGTAACTATTTAGAATTATGAATACATTTTCGCATTAATTCATAAAAGATAATGAAAAAAATTTTTTCATTTTAATTTTTTAGTAAATATTGCCAATAATAAACAATTGCTCATTTATTACCATTTTTTCTGCAAGTATGTTCCGATACGTTTATAACGAAAACCAAACTTCAAATGAATAAATAAAACACTAACACACACAAACCTGTGTATACGTATACATTTTATGCCAGATTAATTAATCTCGTGTAATTTGGAAAAGAACAAAAATTGTGCGTCTTAAAAATTTTTCTCGTGTAAACTACCCACTCACTAAGCCCAATGAGGTAACCTTATAAATGGTAATCTTACAAATGCGCATTTTCACACGTTTCGGTTGACATCTCGGATATAAATTAACGCATGTTTGCTTTCAAATGCATCGCCTTAGACGATTATTCGAGTTGGCACGGTATTTTTAGCCTAGCCTCACAAAAAAGTCTAACGGCTTCAAATCGCATTATCTTACTGGCCACTTACTGGCCAATTGGCATTGCCAAAACGTCAAATTACGCATTCTGTTGTTAACTTTCCATGCAACAAAGCCAAAATTCGTCATATTTTTTGGGCTGTTTTGAAACCCCATATCGTCCAGTTCATAACCTTCAGTTGCAGGCCGTAGAAGCTGAAGCAGTGCTCTATAGTTGAATTCCGTAGCACCATATAGGTTTCAAAAGCGACTTTTATATCAAAAGTTTACAATATAGACTGAGAGTTGAATTTCTACCAATCAGGCAATGTACCTGAGTTAATTTTAGTTTCATTTGTGTTAGCTTAGAATCAATGTGTTGTTTCCATGTAAGCCGTCGATCAAGGTATATATCAAGGTATTTTAGAGTCTAAACACAATGTTTGCGCTGCGGTGCGATTTCTCATAGCGGGAGAGAAAAATAAACATAATATAACGGAAAACGGCGACGGGAATTCTTGTCATTATTTGTTTAAATTTTTATTAATTTTTTTGTGCATACACTTTTATAACTAAAAACAAAAAAATTATTAACATTTTATACATTCGCAGATATATTTGATATATTTTTTAAACTTTTATAATCTATGACAAAAATGTTTGAACTTCAAAATCATGTTTTTTTTACAATAATGTTGTGAACACAGCCAATTATTCAAAAACTTCGGCAACGTCAGCAAGAGAAAGAGTATCAAAAATTGAGAGAATAATTTGATTATTAATTCTAATGGGGGAACAAGTATATTTTACTCGTAGAGTAAATTTTATATGGATTCACTTCTGTTCATTTACTTTAATTCTCAATAATTTTAACCATAATTCCAGCTGGGTAGCATGCTCCCAAAGATATCGGGATGTCTCGTGAGGGTTTTCGTGCATGCTAAGGAAGGCTGTATCATCCGCAAATGTACATAGATGTATGGATTTCAGTGCTAACAGGCATATCACAAGTATATACCAAAAACAAAACTGGGCCCAATATACTTCCCTGTGGCACACCGGCAGGTATAGATTCGGGCACACTCATGAAGTCTCCTTTCACAACAATGAACTTCCGGGATAGAATATAACATTCCAATAGCTTTAGAAAATGTACTGGTAGACATGTCTTCAATTTTAAAATGGGGCCTTCATGCAATACTTTTCCAAATGCCTGAGAAATATCAATAAAGAGACTAGAACAATACATCTTTTTTCAAATGTTCTTCTTTTATAACTTAAACCAATCTATGCGCTTGTGCAATGGTGCTATGCTGACTTCTAAAACCAAATTGATGGTCCGGTATGCAAACACTGTCAGTTAAAATTGGGAACAATTTTGTCTTTTCTTTTTTTCTGGGTTTCCAAACAACATCTTTTAACAAAAAAATATAAAAGTTGATTATATATCAATTTGTAGAAAATTTAAATACCAAAAAAATAACATATTTTATGAAACAATAAGATCATCAAAACGCATTTTTACCCGTCTGCCAAGAAAGGGTTATGCTTTTTCGCGTGTGTATGTATGTTAAAAATTTGCACTGCAATACAAAGATTCTATATACATACATATGCACTCACAGACACACAAACACTCTTAAAACCACTTGCACATGCATAAACTTTTATGCAAAGATAAAAATAAAACCATTTTGTAAACTGTATTTTTCATGCACATATAAATCCCTCTTTTTTTTCTAAATTTTCATTTGCAGCTGCTTCAGTTGTTTTACTTTTTCTTTCACGTTGCCACTGAAAGGTAAAGAGCCCCATAAATGCAGCAAGAAAAGGAAAATATGTGTGCCAAGGATCACTTACCATGAATTAAAATGCATAAAGAAGGATAATTTTTTTTTTTATTCACATGAAGTGGTTTCTTTTATCTTACGATTTGCAATTGTAAAGTTATCTTGTAATTTGAACCCACCAAATCTGATTATAATTTAAATGTCAAATAAAGTTTCTTGTGCAAGGAGAAAGTAAAAAAAATTAAAAAATTAGCTATTAAAGTTGTTAATAATTACAATCAAAGAATATTTGGAACTAAACCCGATTATGTTACTCGCGCTTTATTGAAATCCGGGAAACTCATGGAAAAGTAAATTTTTTTAAGAGAAAGAAAGATTATTTTCTACGTTTTTTTATTTATACTTTTAGTTTGTAGACTCATGGCGGTGTTGAATTTTGTTGCTGCTCAATCAACTCATTGGTATATTTTAGGGTATTCAATTAATCGGGGTTTTGCTTTAATCGGTTAATCGCTCGATTAATTAATCGAGCTTTTTGCTTAATCAGCGACGAATATTCTGCAAAAAAAAATTGTTCTGAATTTCTTAGCTTTCGTTTTTGTACTGTCTCTCAGTATTAAATAAAAACTTAATAATTCCCTCTAGTTAGAGTACCAGAGTCTCTAGTAAACTCTTTTATAGCCATGTCCAAAGATTTTGAAGTTTTGCTTAATTTAGGATCACTGAACTGAACTGTATGAAGAATAATTTCTAAACATTTACCTTTTGTAAATGAGACGAAACAAATAATTATTCACGTAAAAAACAAGTTGTAATACTACAAAATATGAAAAAATTTGTTACGTCGGTTAATCGGTTAATCGACTGAATTTAACTGGTTTCACCGTTAAACGAAAAAAGTCAATTTTAAATTAACCGATCAGTTAATTTGGTAGTAAGTAACCGGTTAACCGATTAACGGTTAAGCGATTGAATACCCTAGTATATTTCATCTATAGTTCAAATAAGATTAAAAAAACCCCGATGCTTATAGAGAAACTCTCAATAAATGATTGAGAATTACAAAACTATAATGAGACTAGGCAAAGAAACTTTTTCAAATATTAAATTAGTATATTTCTAATTTTCTTGTTTTATTTTAACTGCAATCAATTTTTATTCAAGCAATTATTTCTTAACCAAACTCAACTTCAGCTTGCAGACTATACCTGGAACTTCTAGCTTAGCGGAATAGCTTTGGATAAAATTTGCGTCAATTAGACATTTCCCCGCAAACTGCTGCAATAGGGCAACGTATTGTGCACCACATAAAAAATGTTTTTTTTTATTTAAAATGCTATAGATATATAAACAAAAATGTTTTAAAAGAGATCAACAGAAAAATTTCGTCAATGTTTTAAGATTATGTAAGTATTTTAGTTTTTAAATTTTTAGATTCTCTGTGTTGTCAGTAGGATTTACTCGTAGTATTTTTTCCCCACACTTGGTGGTAAATTTTTGGATGGTCGATAAAATCAAAATAAACTCCTCTAAAAAAATAAACGTTCAGGTTTTTAGCATTTAGATATGTACATGTGTATGTAAATGCCTATATGAATTCATATGCATATGTGTGTATGCAAATGTGAGTTTAAAGGTTAATGTAATAGTATTGGTTTTCCTATTACAGATTGCATTGCTGTATTGTTTTATTTTTGTTTGAAAAAATAAAACGAATTCGCCCTTTTTTTCATAATACTGCCTGTTAACTTCACGTCCTAAAAATACCAAATACGAGTAGTCAGGCATGGTAAATCCAAACTTCAAAATTCAATAAACGCATTTTTTGAGTTATGCTACTATTGAAGTAAATGAGCGATATGTATTACTATATTTATACGCACAACTTATGCATTAAACACATTCACCACAGCAGGCTACACGAACACACGACTTCAAATGCCGAGACGGCAGCAGCACCATGTGCACCTCATATTTAAGTATAAATACATAGTTCAGTACGTGTGTTCTGTAACTTGCGAGAAGTTTTCGTGTCGAGAAAAATCAAATAATTATATTGGGTTGTCCTGTTTTTCACAGGCTGATTCATATACAACCTGATATAAGCTTACACGAAACATGAGCAAGGAACTAATTTTTTTGTTAGTCATCCTGTGTTTCACAGAGTGGCAACAAACTTTTCGTTTGGAAAAGTTCTCACCAAAGTTACAGAACATAGGCACAGTATTGCCACCTTCAAATATTTCGCATTTATAAAAATTATATTACTCTTTCAAAATGTACTTAAATGACGTAAAAGTATAAAAGTTAATCAACTTATTCTTCACATCAACTTTTGGATATTGTTTCTGTTAAATAATATGAAATAATTGTGCGATATCATTCATTTAATATTTTGTACTGTACTGGCAACACTGAATTTTCTCAGCCAAGGAAATAGAAATTAGTTTAATTGGACTAGAACGAAAAAATCAGCATAGACAACAACCTGCCGCCATGTTGCCTTGCTGTCTTCAAAAGAACCACTCTCATATAAACATGTGTGAGTCGTTAAGCAGCTCTGGGTTGGGGAACATCTCTCGCGTCATCGTAATTATTTCTTAAGTGCGGTCAGGCTTGTGTTTGTTGTTTGGCCTTCGAGAGTTTTTCGTCTCGCTCGCACTGGTTGACTGATCTGCCACGGATAACCGTATAATCTTGCGGTTTTTTGTGGAATTTCTTTAACAACCACGTTGCCTACTTCCTATGTGAAGGCATAGGTCGTGTACAGTCAGTCACAAAACCTTATAAAATACTGTTAATACCATCTTGGGCATATGGTCTACGTTACTCCGCCCATATTTGTGCAACACCATATTATGCAAATTTACTTTGCATTAATATGTTTAATAAATAAATAAATAAATGTAAACATGTGTATTCTATCCTTGAGATTTGGTAGTCGGTAGCTTGCTGTGGTGAACGTGTTTAATGCTTTATTTGCGAATAAAACTTTAAATTATTGCCAACTTATTGTTTTATTGTGAATTACTAACTCAGAAAACTATTCACAATTAACGCACTATTTGCAAATAAAATGCTTGAGGTTGCCACATTTACAAATGCTTGCTAATAAAAAAAACAATAAATTGACAAATATTGCAACAAAAAACATTGAAGGAAGAAAAAAATATCAATAAAAACAAATAATTACACTGTGATACAAAAGTTGAGAAAAAATTATTCAGGGGCTCTCGTGTACCAATTCTGTTTTCTTGGAGTTCATAGAGAAGAATAATGAATAGAAATCCATTGGGAAACAAAGAAGGTAAGACTCTCTCAATTTGAAATTCTAAAAAAACAGTGTTTCTCCATATTTACCGTTATAAAATCACTTTTCGAAGTGATCTAAGACAACCAAAAGTATTAGAAGAAAATAGAATTGGTACATGAGAGCTCTTGAGTAATTTTGGTGTTGCACAGTGTTATTTTTGTAACTTTATACATTTGCACAGTTTTTTTGTAAACATAAGTAACGTTTCTATAGAAGTGCTACCAAGTTTTTGTACATTTGCTATGCCGTATAAACAGTGAGTTAATTTATTTGCAAATATTTTTATTTGCAAGTAGTGCTCGTATAAATGTAGTATATATCTGCTTCGCTGCTTCGAAAAGTACAAGTTTCTTTTCAGAAAAGGGACTTTTGGGAAAAATATTACCATATGGGTAAAGCCATTGTGATGGGTGTGATCATGAATTTTCTTATAATTCAAAAACGTAAAGTATTAATTTAAAAATAAAATGTGGTTCCCAACAATGTTAATCTTACTGAAAAGTTATGATTTCTGCTCAGAATGGCCATCAGACGACTGTGCCGGTTTTGACCTTACAAATATCAGTTTTTATGATATGCTTTCTTTTGAATATATGCTATAAAATCATCCGTAAAACGCAAGCAATAATTTTGATGTAGTAAATTGTTCAGTCTTTTTTACTGGAAAAAACTAATTTTTCTTTAAAAAAAACTTTTGAAAAAGTTTTTCATTTTAGCGATTTTTTTTGTTTTTGGTGATTTATTTTAGTTTTAGAGATTTTTTTGTTTGACGATTTTTTTTGTTACGGCGATTTTTGTGGTTCTTTGCTTTTTTTTATTTTAGCGTTTTTTTTTTGTTTCTGTCGATTTATTTTAGTTTTTAAGACTTGTCAAGTTTGACGGTTTTTTTTCGTTTTGGCGATTTTTTTTTGGTTTGGGGATTTTTTTCGGTTTGACGATTTTATAATTTTGGAATTTCTAAGTTTTAGCGTTTATGAAAATTTCAAGAGTTTTCCTCTTACGGTTTCCAAGATACAGCAAGTTGTCAAAACTACATTAACTGATAGACCACCCTTTGATTTTAATCTGTTAAATTTCAGTGCAAATTGTTGTAGCCTGTATAAAAATACGCTAACCTTGCAATTGTCCATATGTAATTGTTTGTATATTACATAGGATTTTAAAAATTTTCGTTGTTTTAGTTTTTAACTGTCATTAATTTGTTGTTGTAGCGGCCAAAGTTCTATATATTCTATCAATATTTCAGATCCGTCCACAGTTCCTATGGTTCTCGAGAAAACAGTCTGTCTCGGACAGACTGACAGCGTAGCGAAAAAGTGTACGGAACACTAAAAAAACAATTAGGGACTTCACAATAGCGTTTTAAAATATCTCTTAATATTGCAACGTTTCAATTTTAATACTTTAATATAGTCTGGAAAGTTTGTTGTTTTTGTTTTGTATGTAAAATAAATTATTTACCAGTGCCTATGTTCTATAACTTCGGTGAGAACTTTTCCAAACGAAAAGTTTGTTGTCATTCTGTGAAACACAGGATGACTAACAAAAAACTTAATTCCTTGGTCATGTTTCTTGTAAGATTATTGCAGGTTGTATGTGAATCAGCCTGTGAAAAACAGGACAACCAATATAATTGTTTGATTTTTCTCGACGCGAAAGCTTCTCGTAAGTTACAGAACATAAAATGCATGTCATTATCAATATGGCAATATGGTAATGTGAAACTAAAGATGTTAAAACTGTTAGCGCAGCTGTAGTTGATAAAAAAATATTCTCTCTCTCTCATATTAAACACTAATACATATGTATATAAATAATATAAAAATCTATGTGAGCTTGCCTGACTTTGATATACACAGAACGCGTATTTATATCATTGCCTGCTCACAATGAAGGAATTAAGATGGCACAATATTGCCACATTAAAATTTTAATATACCCATTGTGAATTCCCTAAATATTTATTTCCAGTGCAGTCATTTAAGCATCTAAAAAACGTCTGCGATGAAAATTTTCTGCATGTGAATATATTGCATTAATTTTCTTTTATATCAAATTGTTAAAAAAAATTACAATAGCAGGCAATTTTCCATCTCCGAACAAAATAAAACACAATAAACAAAACACAACAGCGGGTTGGAATTTATTGTTTTTTTTTTGTCCAAAGGTCATGGTACGCCGTTGTAAAATGTTTTATAAATGTCTGTCCTCTGCGAACGTGTTACAAACATGCATGCCAAAATAGAAATTTGATAAAAATTTATTTTATTTCTGCCTTTTAAAGTACACAACAAAGCCAACGTTGTTGGTAACACATTCGTGATAGACATTGGTTTCCGGCCAATATGCTAAACAACTTTTATTTACGTATTTCATAACACTATGAAGTAAACGTTTAGTAGATAAAATACTTATGCTGCAATATAATAAAAATGAAACATTTATTTCTTTTTTTTTAACGTGAACCCAAGCAAACAAATAACAACAAAAAAGAAAATCATAAACCGCTCTGATAACACAAAACTTATAAGGATTTAAGAAAAATTGTAGCAATAAGTCACAGCAAGAATTTTTATAGAAAAAATTAAATGAAAATATTGTGGGTTGACGGGATAATTCATTGTCATTCAATTTCTGATAATTCATTGTTATTTTTTGATGAAATTTCGTAGTTTTATTTGTGTCGTTAAAGTGAATGGATATCTATGGCCATATTAATTTTGTTTTTTTTTTAATTTAAGGAACTCATAATTTACGTATTTTCATTGATTGGAAAGCTAATAAAAGATTTTTAAGAAATATTTGAAAAAGGATAGAAAAGTTTTAACCTTAGCCTGAACTATTTAGGGCAAAATAAATATGATGGATGACCAAAAAGACTAGCCCATGAAATTTAGATACAATACATTGATCTCTTTGTGTTACCTGTGAGGTGAAGACAAGATAGTTAGAGAAGGTGATAGGGAAGATATAGTTATAGAGAAGACAGCTGTTAAAGGAAGAGATAGAGGAAAACTTCATTCTTTTACAACTTTATTTTTTCATGTTTTTAATAACGCAGTGTTGCACCGCCTCTGGTGTCAATTATTTTACTTCGCCGATGAGTTTAAGCTGCACAATACCACGAAGGAGGACGCTCTGATGTTACATTAGGATTAGCATTCGCTGAAGCCGGTGTAGTTTAGTTACCTGTGTCTATGTCTTCATCACTTAAACTTTCCTACAACAACTGATACAAAGGAACCCTGCTTATTCACATCAGAAAAATGCATGGTGTTGCTATTTAATGGCTGTGAGAATCGGGCTCGAACCCAGGACCTTCGGTTTTTAGTCAACGTGCTAACTAAATACTTCATACAACGCCACACTCAATGATGTTGATTTATGAATATTAGTTATTTTTAGAACATTGTCCTGTTGTTTTTAACGTGCACAAGTTTGAGATGAAGTAATAATTTCGAATAAAAAATTTACTTTATTAGAAAGAGACCGGCCCTTATTATGAGCAACTTTTGTTATTTGACTGTAGTCGAAAGTACCGATGTAACGAATTTTCTTTTGGTATTATGACGAGCATTTGACAAAGAATGTTGTTGTTTTGAATATCGCTCAGAGTGATTTTTAAAGTTTGCAACAACTTTGCTTAAAAATAAAAACTAATCGTTTTTAATAAGTTGTCATATTAAAATATTTCATCGTAAGCTAAATTCTGTTCGATAGAAAATTCTTTGCTCAGCGAAAACGAACGCAGTCCATAATAAGGGTCAACATTATAAAATAATGTGGATGGGAGCGCCTGGACTAAGTCGAACGTAGTGAATTACGAATTTCAATTTTCGATAACTTCCGCATTTACCCAAATTAATGTATCCTTGTCAATTATCTCCTATTTTTTACTTCATAGTGCATATGAAATTCAATAGCAAAAAAAATACAAATACAAAAAAATTGAGATCGTAATTCAACTCTATAGTATTCACATTTTTTAAGCCAACACTTTTAACATCGCTTACGGCTCTTAAAGTGTCTCCTGTTAAAATGTCTTAAAATATATTAATGGCAGTCAGTCTAGTTCACGCAATAAAAAGCTGACATTAATAAAGAGATAAAAATGATGTTTTAGAAAGCAATCCTGTGCGTCCACGATAACTTTGGAAGTCATTTATTATTTCGAAGTAATTTGGTTTGATTTATCTTATGTATTGTAAACAAATTGGATGCTACTTCAATATTTATTACTAAAATATTTAACGAAATTAGCTAAACAAAAAAAAAACACCGAAGAAAAAGAATTTCTAAATAAATAGGAAAACAAAAAAAAAACACAAATAAACAGCGCAGCAGAAATAAAAAAAAGTAAAAGTTTTTACTTGTCTACTCTTTGTCAACAAGAATTGACTACTATTAACATGCTACATTAACTCACAAAGCTTTAGAGATTAGAAAGAGATTGTCAATAAGAGGCGATAAAGAGTAGACAAGTGACAATATTTACTGTCGTCTTGATGTGACGCCGACGATGCCATTCACAATAAGGGGGATTATAAATGTTGTTTTAATTTTTATTTGATTAATAACTTAATAATAATTAGTTACTATAAAGTTGGAGGATACAGCACTTTCTGTTCTCTTATACTTTTCTACCCTTTTATTGGTTAACCATAAGCAGTTAATTTTTTATTTATATGCTCCCAGAGGTCGTTGGTCTATTTTCCCTGACAACTGTTGGGTAAAAAATTTTTTGCCAAATCAGTGTGTTTTGTTTGTATTTAAATACAACTAGAAAGTCTTTATACATATTTGTATTTTTTTATACGTACATATATAAAATTCTTTATATCTGAGAAATTTTTCAGATTCTTTAATTGAACTGTAGTGAATTTTAATCAGAAATAATTCATAGTCAGGCTCAAGTTCAGTAATTTCAATTCTTATTAAATGAAATATTTTTATTAATTAATGTGAGTTTCTAAAGAAGAGAACAAAAATTAAACTTAGACTTTAAGCTGGGGGAAATACCGATACTTTTCTGTGCAGCCACGCACTTCATCAGCACCCTAGTCTATCTACTTGGGTAGAGATTCTTATTAATATCTGCTATTTAACTTACATTTAAAATGAAACGGAATATGAGAAACGATTGTTGTGTATACAATTTATTTACGTTTGGTAAAGACATTTATAAGTATCACTATTAATTCTTTATATCTTTTATACAGGGTGGCCCAGAAAGACCGAAGTGGTGTAAATTCCTTATAACTTTTTATTTAAGCCATATTTTTTTAATTTTTTGTTTTTTAAATACAGTAAATTTATAGGGAATATTTTTAGATTAGTTGTTAAAAATGATATCCCGCAAGTGGAGGCCATTTTCTGCTTCGCACAAATGATCTCTTTTCAACACATTTTCCATGACCTTTCGCAAAACTTCCGGTGTTATGTTGTTAATTTCGTCTGGAATATTGGTTTTTAATTCCTCAATAGTCCTAGGCTTATTAACATAAACTTTCCCTTTTAAATAACTCCAAAGGAAACAGTCTGGAGCGGTTAAATCCGGGGAACGCGGAGGCCAATTAAAATTGCTTCTACGCGAATTTATTCTTTCCCCAAAGATGTCGCGTAAAATAGCCATTGTGGCCCTCGGAGTGTGCGCTGTGGCTCCATCCTGTTGGAACCATATTTGCGGATGGTATTCCACGGCTGGCCTTACAAAATTTTCCAATATGGCCCGATATCGATCACCATTGATGGAAATGGCGACATCTCTTTCATTTTCCAAAAAATATGGACCAATGATCCTTTCTGAAGAAACACCGCACCAAACAGTACACTTAACTGGGTGTAATTGTCGTTGATGAAGTACTCTCGGGTTTTCCTTAGCCCATATCCTAAAGTTTTGCTTGTTAACAAACCCATTTAATTGGAAATGGGCTTCGTCACTCATAAATAAGTTATGAATAATGGAAATGGAAAGAGCACATTTGTGCGAAGCAGAAAATGGCCACCACTTGCGGGATACAATTTTTAATAACTAATCTAAAAATATTCCCTATAAATTTACTGTATTTAAAAAACAAAAAATTAAAAAAATATGTCTTAAATAAAAAGTTATAAGGAATTCACACCACTTCGGTCTTTCTGGGCCACCCTGTACATATGTATTAGTGATGCACGAATATTCGTATTCGTATTCGTATTCGAATTGTCGAGTATTCGGCCATTTTCAGGCGAATACGAATGCAAAATTCAGTCGAATACGAATACGAATATTTTTCCAAGGAAATTAAATAAATAAATGCATAAATCCTAAATGAAATTTAAATAAATGGCTAAAAATTTTAGTTTGTACAAATACATTAATTTTTTATAGAAATTTGTGCTTTGTATCATTTTCAAATATTATTCAATGACGATCATTTAATTTTTGGGTAATTTTTAAGAATTAAGAATCTTTTAATATATCATATTGCATAAAATATTCGTATTCGTATTCGCGAATATCGTTTCAAATATTCGTATTCGTATTCGCGAATGTCGTTTGAAATATTCGTATTCGTATTCGCGAATATCAAAAATTGACATTCGTTACATCACTAATATGTACGTATGGATGTACATACAGGTAAAAACAAATAAATAAAATATTGAGCTTATATATTCTTTTCCTTAATTTGTTCTATGTCAAACCTTATTTTGAATGCCGTTTTGCTTGAGAGTAAAAATAACAATGGTTGCATTCGAATGGCTGCTCGTTATCGAATGCTGTAATTAGATATTTCGATAAGTGTTATTTGAAATCGAATGAGTATATCCCACAAGTTAAAAAAGTCGTACGTTCTAGTAATAACTCGCTCGTAATCGAATGCGGGAATTAGACCCCAGGTTTAATATGAACAGCAGCCATTTACACGTTGAAAAGCTAAAGAATTTGTCAACGAAAGTTGAAATAGTTCTTAGGAAAAGTAGTTGATAAAGTTGTGAATGATTAAATTCGCAATTGTGAATAAGCATTTGAAGGAACAAAAAAATAAGATGCACTGTGAATGTGCGGAATTCATTTAAAAATTAGTAGAAAATTTCATTTAGGTGGACCTAAACTATTTAACTCTGTCGTATGTCCCTACTATTTTTTCGCCAACCGCTTTTAAGCATGATCTGACAATTTGCTTTTTGTTGCCCATTTTTAACGATATTTATTTATTAATAAAATGTATATAAATTTTAATCAGTTAACAATTTTATTTATTTTTTTATCGATATTTCATTTTTTTCATCCTTTTTCATCCATAAAAAATAAATAAAGTTGTAAACTGATTATAAAAGACGTTAAGCTGAAATAAAAAAAAAATATATATATATAATTAATAAAAAAGGTCGAACAAATTATTATGATATTTATTTATGTTTATAGATACACATATCTGTTTATTTATTACTAAGATTTCGAGGGAATATTTTTCCTTACTATTATGTGATTGCAAAAAAGAGAACTAAATTTCCGTTAATAGCTATTCACAATAATAATAAGTTAGGATCGCTACCTCTTTTCAACAGCTGGCACTTCGTAATACTGATTTATCAACTTTGTTTGTAAACATTTCTTTTATCAGCCGCATGTTGCTTTTCATAATAAACGTGATCGTGTCTCCGGCAACACTGATTTTTCAACACGTGCTGCGAGTATATTTAACACATTTATAAAACATAATTTTTATTATTGCATTAAGTTCATATCTAAAGTATTTATTATCTTTATGTTAATTTTAATGTATAATTGATACATTATACATAATTTTCTTTACTATACTTATGAATAATACCCAGAATATATGTATTAATTTATAATAATCATACGCCATCCCACACAAGATTGAAAGTAATATTGATTGGTATCAAGCCGACAAAATACATTATAAATATATATGTATATATATATATCAAATTAATTAATGGCCTACAAATAATTTCATACTTGTAAAAGATTAAAAAGAATTAGTTTCTTGATTTTATATTTATGATTCCATTAGGCTAAAGTTTGTATCGCTCTCTGTAAGCCAAATTATAAGTGATAATTTTTAAGAAACAAATTGAACTAAATACAATTGTCAATTATTATGGGAAACACTAGCCGCCACGCCTTCATCATCACCGTTCTTGTGTATGGTCCACTGTGTGTGGTGTGAATTGGTGCAAACTTCAGCTTTATATACACATTCTTCAATGCAAATTGAATGTGTGATGTTTTTTTTGATTCACTTGCTTGTTTGTTTGTTCTTTTCATATTCTTAAGCGTTATTGTTTTGTACTTATTAAAGGTGAATCACTTTTGGAATTTTAATTACAGCATGTACTTAAAAATATCTTTTAGTTGTAGGACTTCCTTCCAGTCAATGTTTCTAGTTGCTTTAGTTATTTGCATTTTGTTTTATTTATTTTCTTTAGCGCTTGCTAGGCTAATGTCCTTGACAAGGGCAACACGAGCAAATTAACTTTGGCCGCATGACAGGCTTGGAAAATTCGGCAGAATCATAATATATTTTTGAGTTTTATAAACAAATCCAAAATATATTTTGATGATTTTGGATTCTCAAAATTTAAGCTGAACTTATATTGAATGATATATACTTTAGTGAAAAATAGAAACTAGACACAGAAAAAATTATGACAGGTTTTTTTCAACAAACATGTTTTTAAAACTAATTTTAATTTAATTTAATTTTATTTTATTTTCTTTGTTGGTTATAGTGTATATATAGAAAATTATTTTAATATATAAATAACAAAAATTAAAATTTAAAAACCCCCGAACATATGTATCTAGAAAAGATGCGAACCGATTTTCTTCAAACATAGCTAAGAAAACTCTCGATCAAGTCACCTTTCAAACAGAAAAAACTAAATCAAAATCGATCCAGGCGTTTGGCCTGTACGTGGACACGGACAGACACACACTACAAACTTATAACCCCGCTTTTTTTAGTCGGGGGTTAAAAATTGTGTTTTTCATTTTATTAAACTAATAGAAATAATAAATCTAATGAAAGTGTTTTTTTAACGGCAAAACCAATTTTTCGTCAGCGATCAACTTCGCTTTGTCCAATGCCAAATAGTAGTGACTCATTAACATTACAATTGCCTAGTACTTCTTCATATAAGTCAGTAATATCATCCCCTTCAGGCTCGTATTCGTCACTTAATAAAGTTATCACTACAGATAACAGTATTTCAAAACCCAAGGTGCAAGTCGGTATGGACAGATATATAACCGTGGTAAAGCGTGGGCGAAGCCCAAATTCTTCAAAAATTTCATCCGCTCCAAAAATGTCTAGGGATAACAGCGCATCCTCAATTAATCGCCAAAACCGTTTTAAAATTTTGCAAGATGAAAACGACAAACCCGAGGCATCGTCGAATAAAACATTCAAGCCGCCACCAATCTACTTAAGGGAGAAAAATTCAAATGCCCTTATTAAAAAATTAATTTCGGTCGTTGGTGAAAATAAATTCCACATTGTCCCAATAAAACGTGGCAACATCGATGAAACGAAAATTCAAATTTATGACGAAAAGGATTTCCGCAAAATGGTTTCTGAATTTGAAACAAATAAAACAAGCTTCTACACATACCAGCTTAAGAGCGCTAAAGGCCTGCAGATCGTATTGAAGGGCATAGATTCTTATGTTGTCCCTGAAGAAATTAAAGATGCACTAGTCCTCCAGGGATTTAAGGTAAAGAATGTATCAAACATATTTAACAAAGAAAAAGTACCCCAACCCCTATTTCGTGTTGAACTGGAGCCAAATGATATACAGTTGAAAAAAAACGAGACTCATCCTATTTATAGCCTTAAATACCTTTTATACAGAAAAATCACAGTTGAAGAGCCACATAAGCGTGCAGGTCCCGTGCAGTGTCATAATTGCCTAGAATATGGCCATACAAAAGCTTACTGCAATTTACCTACAGTGTGTGTTATCTGCGGTGAATTGCACGGTACTGCAAGTTGTACCAAACCAAAAGATCAAGCGGAAAAAAAATGCAGTAATTGTGGAGGTAATCACACCGCTAACTACAGAGGATGTCCTGTGTACTCTTTCGTCAAGCAGGCTATGGTGCAAAAACCTAAATTAGCTCCAGCTCAACCATTAAACGCGTACTCCGCCACTTTTGCTCAAGTGAGCCAACCAGTTACTTCACGTGTATCGTATGCCGATGCTGCTAAGGCTAGTTCTATCCCCACACAAAATATTTCACCGCCAAATAATTCAACGAATGCAAATTCAAGCTTTAACTTTAGTCGCCTTGAAGCTACTATTGAGAATCTGGTGCTAACTATAAACAACTTTACAACAAATATGACTACCATGATGCAAGAAATGCTGAGAATGCAGAATACTCTGCTTCAAGCATTAATTAACAAGCCATGAACACGTTAAAAATATGTTTCTGGAACGCAAACGGCATTCGCCAACATAAAAATGATCTTGAGCACTTCCTTACGGAAAAAAATATTGATATAATGTTGGTCTCTGAGACTCATTTGACTTCTAGAAGCCTCTTTAAAATGAATGGCTACACTTTATATGATACAAAGGACCCTAGAGGGAGAGCATGCGGTGGATCAGCAATTCTAATAAAGTCAAGACTCAAGCACTATATTCTTGACAACATTTGTGAAGAACATCTACAAGCAACAAATATCTGCATTGAAAATTTTTGTACAAATTTCGTGATATCTTCAATTTACTCCCCTCCCAGATTTTCAATCACTGAGGACCAATACGAGAAGTTCTACAAATCTCTTGGACCTTGTTTCGTAGCAGCTGGCGACTACAATGCTAAGCATACGTTCTGGGGTTCGCGTCTTATTACGCCTAGAGGTAGGGCGTTGTTCAACACAATTTCAAAAATGGGCTTGGATGTTATTTCGAGTGGGGAGCCTACTTACTGGCCTACGGACATACAAAAAATTCCGGATGTTATAGATTTCGGCGTCATAAAAAGTATTTCTAGGGAATTAATCCACGTTGAAGCTTCCCTAGATCTCTCGTCCGATCACTCTCCCACGATCGTTACAATCTGTAGCCCACTGAGAAGCGCTTTACCTCACCCATATGTCAAGATGATAAATCGTGTTAATTGGCTGGGATTCAAAAAATATCTTAGTAGTCATTGCACAGAAAATATTACGCTAAGATCACCCAATGATATTGAATCGAACATTGCAAATCTTAACGAGAATATTAAACAAGCTTCTGAACATGCCACTACCTCTCATCCGCATACTGTGTACAATAAAATTTATTCTACAGACGTTGAACATCTCGTACGTGAAAAAAGGAGAGCTAGAAGGGAATGGCAACAGCACAGATCACCTCAACACAAAATCAGATTTAAAGAGTGCACTAAAAGACTCCAAGAGTTGCTTGCA
The DNA here is from genome assembly GCA_905220375.1 of Tachina fera. Classification (NCBI taxonomy): domain Eukaryota; kingdom Metazoa; phylum Arthropoda; class Insecta; order Diptera; family Tachinidae; genus Tachina; species Tachina fera. The sequence continues at coordinate 63,673,173 of LR999963.1, forward strand.
TCTGAAAAAACTGCATCTTTTAAAAATTATCTGGAAGGGCTTGATGTCACACCAGCATCTAATTACTCTTTGTGGCGCGCTGCTAAAAAGCTTAAAACACCCGTTGAGTTTAAGCCACCTCTGCGCACATCTACCGGAGGTTGGGCAAGAAGCGATACTGAAAAAGGTAACATTTTTGTTGAGCATTTAAAATCCGTTTTTACACCAAATACATGTACCGGTGTTGCTGATTTGCCGAGTGTAGTTGCTCTACCCCCTCGACCCTTAAAATTTACGATGTGTGATGTACAAAAACTAATTGCCGAGCTCAACCCGAAAAAAGCTCCCGGTATGGATGGAATTAGTAACCAGATGCTGATTAAGTTACCTCGTACTGCAATTAGAATCCTGTTATTCATTTTTAATGCCATTTTACGACTGGAGTATTATCCAGACTGCTGGAAGCTTGCCAAGGTTAAAATGATTCCAAAGCCAGGTAAAGATCTTACCAAGGCTGAGTCATATAGGCCAATAAGTTTACTGTCAACAATGTCAAAGCTTTTTGAAAAGCTCCTCATGGCAAAATTGTCTTCAATTTTAACTGATAATGGGTGCATCCCGGACCATCAATTTGGTTTTAGAAGCCAGCATAGCACCATTGAGCAAACGCATAGATTGGTTCAATTTATCAGAAAAACATTTGAGGAAAAGAAATATTGTTCTGCCCTGTTTATTGACGTTTCTCAGGCATTTGATAAAGTGTGGCATGAAGGCCTGATTTTGAAATTGAAGACATACTTACCAATAAACATTCTAAATCTTTTGGAAAGTTACATTCTCGCACGAAAATTTACAGTGGTGGAAGGACACTTTATGAGTATGCCTGAAACTATCTCATCCGGTGTGCCACAGGGGAGTATACTGGGGCCATTTTTATATTTGATTTATACTTGTGATATGCCTGTGAGCAGTAGTATCCACACTTCTACATTTGCCGACGATACCGCCTGCCTTAGTATGCACGAAAACCCTGATGAGGCATCCCGAAAACTCCAGGAACACATTAGCCAGATGGAACTATGGTTAAACTTATGGAGAATTAAGGTAAATGAACAAAAGTGTGTCCATATAACATTTACTTTACGAAGAGATACTTGTTCCCCCATTCGGATTAATAATCAAGTTGTTCCTCAACATTCACATGTGAAATATCTTGGTATACACCTCGACCGACGGCTTACATGGAAACATCACATTGACTATAAGTTAACTCAAATGAAACTAAAATTAACTCAGGTACATTGGCTGATTGGCAGAAATTCAACACTCAGCCTAGACTGCAAACTTTTAATATACAAGTCGCTTTTAAAGCCAATATGGTGTTACGGTATCCAGTTATGGGGCACTGCTTCTGCCTCCAATGTAGAGAGAATTCAACGAAGACAAAACAAAATTTTAAGGTTAATAACATCTGCTCCATGGTACATTAAGAATTCAAATATACATCGTGATTTAAATATGCCACTAGTGATTGAAGAAATTGCAAAATACGCAGGCAAATATCTAACGAAACTCGAGTCACATCCTAATCCGCTTGCTCGTAATATTTTGAACTTTACTGGACACATCCGCTTAAAAAAGAGAGATACAAGGGCTCTAATACTAAACACTCCGAATGAAGTTGCTTGAAATTTTTTTTTTTTTTTTTTTTGCTTATCACTACTTATGTATTATTTACAACTATCACTTAGTTAGGTCTGGCATTGGTCGGGCCTATTAATTATATGTTAGATTTAAGATTTGAATACTTATTGTTAGTTCATATATGAAGATACAATAAATAAAAAAACATGCATAAAAAAAAAAAAAAAATTTTATTAAACTTTTACGAATTTTGGCTAAAAGTCAAATTCTGTGGTGGTAAAAATATTATTTGAATTTATTAATTTTGTAATTGAATATCAAATAAATATTTTTCTGTGCAAAGCTATTTTATGCTCCAGTATAAAAAATTGCATTTAATATAATCGTAAACTTTTGCTAAATTCAAGTTGTTATCAAAAGCATTTGTTCAAAAGTCCTGAAAACTAAAATTTCGCAAGTCCCAGCAAACATTTTAGTTTGCAAAAACATATAAACTAAATTCTAAGACACTAAAATAGCAAACAATGTTTTCCAAAAAAAAATCGTGCCCGAAGTTCTTCAAGAAAAAGTCTTTTAGTCAGAAATATGGAAAACAAAAATTTGGAGAGCCCCAGCAGCCTTTTAGTTTCTAAAAATTTTAATATTAAATTTGCTAACTCTCACTAAGTTCCTGTTTCTTACACTATCAAATGTATTTACGCAAAAGTCTTGAAAACTAAAATTTTGCACATCCCAGCAAACATATTCGTTTCCATTAATATATAAAGGGAAATTAGTGAGTTCTAATGAAATTATAAGACGAAAATAATAGCGATAAATTTTATTAAATAGAATAGGAAATCTAAAATGTAATGATTCCCAGCAAACATTTTAGTAACAAAAAATTCTAAGTATTGAATTTGTGAACTCTCGCCCAATTCTAGTTGGTTAAGTTCAAAAGTCTTAAATTATATTATTATCCAGACATTTTGCAAAACAGTGCGCTTCCACAGAACTTATATTGAACACGTAAAATAAAGTAAAGTAGTTTAATCAGAAATAATTCCTAGTTAGGCTCAAGTTCAGTAAATCAGGAAATCCAAGTAAAAACTGTAGAATGCAACAACAAGTAACATAGACCACTACAATAATACTTACATGCATGTACCGATGGTACATCGAATAAGTAAAAATAATTAATGTGATGATCGTAAAAAGATAAGTAAGAATAGTTAAACATACTGAGGTAGAGTAAAATAATTTCGTGCTAACCTAAATAGAAAAATGAAAAATTGGAAAAAACAGAAAATTAATAGTGATACTTATAAATGTCTTTACCAAACGTAAATAAATTGTATACACAACAATCGTTTCTCATATTCCGTTCATTGTAAATTTAAGTTAAATAGCTGATGTTAATAAGAATCTCTACCCAAGTAGATAGACTAGGGTACTGATGAAGTGCGTGGCTGCACAGAAAAGTATCGGTATTTCCCCCAGCTTAAAGTCTAAGTTTAATTTTTCTTCTCTTCTTTAGAAACTCACATTAATTAATAAAAATATTTCATTCAATAAGAATTGAAATTACTGAACTTGAGCCTAACTATGAATTATTTCTGATTAAAATTCACTACAGTTCAATTAAAATATCTAAAAATTTCTCACGTAAAGTAGTTTATTTACAATATGGGCAATTCCACAGAATGTCATGTACGTTGACCAATCAATTAAGGTTGTATTTCAGATCAATGCGATTAGAGTTTTCTTTATATCATACCAAAGGTAGACCTACTTACGCTTTTCAAAAGTACATAAAGAAATAAAGAAAATTTTAAATTTTCTCTGAAATACAAACTTAAGTGAGTAGTCAACGTACGTCACATTGTACGTGACATTCTGTGTAATCACCCATATGGCATTTTCATACAATAACTCGAAGAATGTGATTTTTGAGTAAATATTGTAGACTTAGTCCTCATATAATTATTTACATTGTTTAGAAATTGTATACAAACATCTGGCATATTAAATTTTTAAGAGCAAAATTTAATTTTCTTTTTCTATTAATGTGGGTGTAAATTGAAAACTTTAAACTCGTTTACTGTAAAATAGGTTTTTTTTAATTTTGACTTTTTAAAAGTATTTATACAAAATTGCTCTTTTAATGTTCGTTCATGAATAAATTAGAAGCTCCAGGTCTGCCTTGAAGTCCAGATAATTAATATCACAGTTTCTTGTGCAGTTTTCATTATTGTATCTACAAAACGAGACATTAAATATGTGAGAATAATCACAATAAATAATAGATTTTTTTAATAGCCTCATCCCTTAATGTTTCAAAAAAAAATTACTTTTAATGTTTCGAAATCTTTAGTGTCCATGCCTGTCACACACACACACGCCGCACAGACACAAACTTCATTAATGCCACCTGAGGGGGTCTTTACCAACATTTTTATCTACTTTTTACACTCAGCACAGATACTTATTATGTATTCTCCTTATAGGAAAAAATTAAATGAAAACAAAAAATGAAACAAATAAATTAAAAATAAAAAACCGAAATATTATTGCAACCATAGACGTCTTCAAATGAACACAAGCATGGCTTCAATGTGATATTGTAATGTATTGTGAAATATTCAGTGTATTACTAAATATGAAATACGTACAATTAAAAATAGAAGTTAGTACCATTGCGCTTAAATTTTTGCATTTGCATTATCCCTGAATCAGGAATCCTGATACTTGTAGTATGTGTGTATGTTCATATGAGTAATTTATAATTTAGTTATTTGATACATATAATTTGTACGTATACATATAACTTATTGATACATATAACTTATACGTATTTGATACATATAACTTATACCTGATTTACATTAAGCATTTTTTTCATGAAATTAGTTGCATGAAAATTTTTTATTTTTCTGTAGGATGCCTGGAATAGAAACTTATACCAAAAGCGTTACCAAAAATGCATTAGAGATTAATTATACGTAATTTTTTTATACAACATTCTTTCTTTTATATCGCTACAATTAGCAAATAGAAAAAGTTGCGTGCATCAAAACTCATGAAATTTCATGAAAAAATGCTTAATGTAAATCAGGTATTATACTTATAACTTGATACATATAACTTATACGTATACATATAACTTATACGTAGTTCCAATTTACATTTAAGACATTTGTTAGCGGACATTTTTTCAATTCTCTTTTGATCTTGCCCGATGATTTTACATACTAGACATTAATAGACAGACAGAAATTTTGTAGTTTGTTTACTTTTTCTTCGCGTTTGCTACTTAAACACATACACATACATACCATATGCCTTCATAATACAGATCAAGTATCCATACACTCGTTGAAATAAGAAGAATCATATGAAGGAACAATAATAAATTGCGAAAAGTAGTAAAGAGAAACAAAAAATTTCCGGTACAGAGGGCCGTGTACTACACACTCTGCATCTTCGCCCCTTCTTCTACAAATTTCGATTGTCTGTCTTTCAATTTCACAAATGTAAAAGGGCGCTAAGAAATACTTAATATTTTTGAAATTTCAACTACATAGGAATAAAATTCACATTACAGCTACTGCGTCCACCTTCTGAAGTTCTAAAGTACGTGCATAAATTAATTACGAAAATTCGAACAATAAATCACTCACAAGACCGGTTGAAATACTTCGAAGTGATTTACTTAAACCTAATTGATTTAAAGTCGTTAGAAACATACTATTATTGTTTATTTTCCAAACAGCTGACTGAGTTTCCTAGTGCCCAAAACTAGCACTAAGAAAAAGTACGGGCTGTTTCTCACAAGAACAAGAAAAAAATTACTCTCACAACACCTTTCTCATTTACCCAATTTTCGAGTACGGGAACGCTTTTCATGCAAATTGAGACCCCAATGTAGAGCAAAGAAACACACCTTATATGAATCCTTGAAAGTTTTTTTCTTGTCCTCTTCATAATTAAGCTTGAATAGGCGAATTCACGCAAAGAATTTTTGGCAATAAATTCGTCCTGTTCTACTAAGTTTGTTCCGATTGTGTTTACAAGATAAGTCTTCATTAAGTATTGAAAAAGAATATATATACATATATCCATGTATATGACAGCACAAGTGTTAGTTTTTTCCTACTCTCTTTTAAACATAAATGAAAGCAAAACAAATAAAATAACTTGTTCATGGCAAAGTAAAGGTATGTATGTATTTTGAAACCAACAAACAAACAAAAATACAGCTTTAGTGCCAACTCGCACGCAACTTGGCACAGATTCTATTGGTATAGCTTTTAACCATCCTAAATTAATCAGGTTTATTGAGTTATATTTGCATAGTTACAATTTTACATACATACATACATACCATACATTTATTTATTTTTCATTTTAAGCAACTTCCTGCTGTTTTTCTGGTTATTAAGTTTTCTAATGAATTGACTTGAGCTTATGCAAATTTTTCAACATTTTTGTATAAATATTCATGATTTTACAACAACAACAAAATAAATATTCGACAAACTTACGCAGAACAAATATAATATTTTATTTTGTCTATAAATTATAACAACAAATTGTTAATTTTTGTGCTAATGTGTTTGTTTGCTTTTTCATATGGTGTCGCCAGCACTCTGCCATTTTCACTAGCATACTACTAATGCGTGAGCGTAATAAATCAATGAGTAAAAAAAATTAAGGGGCGCGCTTAGACAAATTTTATATCCTCATAAAATCTATTATGCTTAAGGATAGACATTATTTTTTTATACTCCACAAACATTAGTTAAGTGAGCTTATGTCTTACATCAGTGGTCTCCAAACTTTTTTGCTTAGTTACACAAAAAATTACATTTGGTATGGCAGTCAACAGACGTCATTTTGTGAATACGAAAAAAAGTCGGCGAAATATATCAAAATGGGAATCATTCGACTGGTATTTTAAAATCATCTTTAGCTTTCTCTTATGATTTTTTATTTTGAATGACCATTTACGATATTTAACGGTTCAAAGTTGGTCGCAGGCAGGTTTCTTGATTTTTTAATAACTACTTTACATTTATTTTCTTTACATACTTCTTACAACCAGAAAAATTTTTCCTCTTGTCCCCAATTGAAAACATCATGTCACCAAAAAATCCCCATTTCAAAAGAAAAATCCTAATTTTTGTCCCCAAAAATATTCTGCCAATATTGTTGTTTGATATCATTTTAAAATGATGCTGTAGTTCATTCCATTGCTTCAAAACTATTTGCACAGCTCTTCCAAGAGATAAGCATCTACGGCCCTATCAATAATGAAAAATTAGCATAAAGTTAGCATGAACATGGTCTTAGCGAAATTTGCCATATAATTTGACATTAAAAATCAAGGCAGATTGTAGTTTTAACCCACTTTTAAATTCTTCCGTGATTTTTAATGTAAAATTGTATGCCAAAACCATCTTATGATAACTTCATGCTAGATTTTATTTGAGTCCATACTAGGCTTGTGTCCAACAGTTCTTTTTGAACTAGTTTGAGAGCATTTGAATAAAAAGTTGTTTCAAACCCATTTCAATTTACATTGATATTTTTGGCCGGACTTGTGTCCAACTGAATGAATCTTATATACATAAAATAATAAATAAATGCATAAATCCTAACGAAATTTAAATAAATGACTAAAAATTCTAGTTTGTACAAATACATACAAATTACAGAAATTTGTGCTTTGTATCATTTTCAAATATTATTTAATGACGATCATTAAAATTTTGGGTACTTTTATTAACTTTAAAGTACGCCAACAAGAGTGTGAAGTCCTTTTTCATATTGCATATAATATTCCTATTCGTATTCGTATTCACGAATATCATTTCAAATATTCGTATTCGCATTCGTATTCGGGAATATCATTTGAAATATTCCTATTCGTATTCGTATTCGCGAATATCAAAAATTGACATTCGTTACATCACTAGTAGGTATGCACAAGTTTTCAAATTTATTTACTCAAAGGTAGTAAAAAGCGATTTAAATTTGCTTGAAAAAAGACGACTTTTTTCTTTGTTTTCTACACATGTCCTTATAATAAATTAAAACATACTATATGTCAAGTGGTCTAATTTAAACTACTGGGCGATCCTAGTAAGTTTCATTTGACTATAACAAAAATATACCACGCACAACAACCTTGAGCCTGTTGCCTTGTTGCCGTCAAAATAATCCTTCTCAAATAAACATGTGTATTCTATCCTTATCCTTAGCTGTGTTGAATGTGTTTAATGCTTTAAATATAAAACTCGCTGCAGCTGCGAAGACGGTTTTGTCTATGTAAATATTTTTTTTGTGGTATTACCATCTTCATTAAGTAGTATCTAAAAGGTATTTACATAAAAACTGAAATGTTGATAGTACTAAATTATTTAATGTCATCATCCACCATTAATTTTACCCTGCCCCGTGTTCTGTAACTCGCTAAAGCTAAAGTTAAAATCTATCGCTAAAATGCTGAACAAATAGAAAATTTAAACCTTTTTTGCCGATGACATAAAACACTAACGTTTCAGTGAATTACATTTTTAGGTCATTGCCTGATTTAGCAATTCACGTTTGAACATTGTATTCGTAGCCGAAAATCGATAAATCGACTTTTGAGATTCTTAGCGACAGAGATTTGACTTTAGCGAGTTTCTGAATACGAGGGCTTATATATGCAAATTAAACTCATTAAGTGCTACACTCAGGAAAAAGCTGAAACTTACAAATAAGAATGCTTCTCATTAATTCAATAATTTTCAATATATCTAATAGATATTGAGATACTTAAAAATGAATAAAATTAATAAATTAATACCGTAAATTAATATTTTTCCATATTGAAATAAGAAATTTCAACATGATTATATTTTCGTTAATGTTTCTTATTAATTCAATATGGTTTTTATTGATTTTAAGCTGTTTTTCTCTGGGTGTAGTACTATTTTAAAATAATATGTAAAATTATAAGAAAACCCATACAGCGTTAATATTGTATTAAGACAAAATATAGGGAAAAGTGATGTTAGTGCACAAAGTTAAAAGTCCCCAAATCCCTCCGCACGAAATCCTTTCCCCAAACGAGAGGCGAAATCTTCATATTTGAGGACAAATCCCCTAATCTGGTGGCACTGCTTACAACTAAAATTCGAGCTGAAAAAACTCAGCCATTATGGTGTAATGGTGAATTAAGAAAATAAATATGATGTTGTTTATTGAGTTCTTGTTTCAACTTTGATATTTGTTAAACTTCTCGTTTATTTAAATAATAATAATAATAATAATAATAATAATAATAATAATAATAATATCTCTATAATATCCAGCTAACTCCTCAATAATCAAGTTCAAGTTATTTTAATACAAAATATTTTACTGAATAAGCAAAATAATAATTTAATATTATTATTAGTGTGCTAAAAAATGTTAAACTTTAAAAAAATGTGTTAAGTAACGTAAACCCCACATTGGAGTATGAGACGGTCCTTATTTGTCACTTTGGGAATCACCATTTTAGACTTTTTCTACAATAATTTAATGCCTTCTTTTAAACGAGTTCATTTAATGAAATTCCTTTTAATCTCTTTTCCGACATTAACTTCATGTTTTCTTCGTATGAAGCATTAACGTTAAGAAACAAACAACTTTTTTAAAGTTTCAAATTAATATTAAGAAAAGGAAGTGGAAAAAATAATAAATTTTACTTTAAACAAAGTTAAGTCTTATTTTGTATAATATTATTACGTTAAGTTAAACCAAAAAGAAACCCATAAAAAAAGTATAATAAAAAAGTCGAAAAAATCAAAAAATCTTAAGTGTTTTTTAATATGAACATTGCGCAGGGAGCTGGCGTTAAATGACCCATTACTTGAAATAAATAAGCGCACCCATTATATTTTCTAGTCAAGTCTTAAGAGATATAAAACAAGAGCTAAGGAATAGAAAAATACTCGTACTTGATTTAGCTAAATTAAAATATTATTTCAAAATATCCAGGGAAACGATTTGCATAAGGATCTAAAGCAAAGCAATAACTTTTCATTGAAATGCAAAGTGGAGCAAAAGGGCTATTCACATATTACGTAACTATTTTTTTGTACGAAATTTTTTGAATAAATTTTGTAAACAAATCCTAGACCACCCTCCTACTTGGAGCGTTACTTAGTAGGTGAATAGCCCCAAGTTCAAATGTTTTGAAATTAATGTGTAAGAAAAAAATTTTAAAGCTGGAATTGAAATGATTACTTTCAATATATTACGAGTATCTTTAATTGAAGTCAGATTTATTACTATTTGATATATTTTGTCTTAGGCATCACTTTTGCACGTTCTATTTTTAAATTTACTTTAAAAGTAATTTTATTTAAATGCATACACAACTTTCCGTTTATATACGACAATCAAATGATGCATAAATGACCTTACGCGAGAAGTCAATCAATCAATCCCTCCATTTAAAATGCGTGGCAGTGTAAATAAATTGCTATGCAACTCAATGTCAATATGTTGTGTACATCTTCTAAATATGATTGTTAGTTTAATGAATGATAGATAATAAAAGAAATAAATACATACATACACATGCATGTAGATATGTTTATATGTGTGTGTGTGCTAAAATTTTCTCTGCCACTTTCACAACAAATCGAAGATGACATTTCGCCTTATAGGTCAGGGTTAAAGTCAAACAGATTTTCGTTTTATTTCATTTGTTATTATCTTCTTTTGCTCCCTCTACATCTTTAATGATTTAATTATTTTACTATTAAATTAAAAATTACAATATTCTAAAAGCTTACTTATATTAATGACCCTTTAGGGGGAAAATGTTTCTTGAACAGGCAAAGAAAAAAAGACAAACACGTATGTATGCCAGTTAAGTAAGTAGAACGAACGTCAACTACATACAAATGTTTAAGTTATTTTAGATATTTATGTATGACGACGAAAGCTTTTAGCCAAAAATCCAAAGTCATTAGAATGTTCAAGTAAAAGATAACAAACGCATTTTGTTGCCTAACGTTGCCGACTTTGTTTGAGAGGCTCTAGCCTTAAGATAAATTATGATTGAAAGAAAAAATAACTTTTGTTTTTTTTTTGCAAATAAAACTTTTGTATATTGAACGTATTTATGTATACATATGTACATAAGCATACATACATACGTATATAACTATGTACAGTGGCGAGCACAACTTTGCCTTAAAAATGTGTGAAGATAAATTTAAATTTCACTAGTACAGACTAGAAGCCTGCATAAACAGTATTAAAATGTAAATTCACATGTTCCATTTGCATAAAAGTTGCATACATAAAGCAGAAATCTACATCACTTGATGTAGACCAAACACAAAAGAACGCTGATGATGAAGGTTTAGTGGCCTTCGAAAACAGCTAGTTGTTCCATTCAACTATGTGTTAGTCATAATATTTACAACTTCAGTATTATTTGTTCATTAATAATTATCACATGTAATTTGGCATGCAAAGCGATACGAACTTTAGCCTGATCAAATCATAAATGTAAATTATAAGCCAAGCACAATGGATGCATTGGTGTTCGTGTATAAGAGTGTTAACAAGCGATGTCGTGAAGACTTTTTGTTCATAACAAACAATCAAAAAAAGTAATGTTGATGCGTGTATGCTTGTTATTTTGCATTGTACGTTTGAGTCTGTGTGTGTGTGTAAGATGTAGATGGTAAGCTATTATGTGTTTAAGGGAGGTTTTTTTTAAAGCAAGCGCACACAACTAATGTCAATGCATGTGTTCGTTTGTATGTGCGCAGAAAAATAAAAGAGCATACACACTAGTGTCCTACACAAGACCATTTGTAAGACATTTCAAGACATAAGAAATTTTTCAAATGCTTTACTACAGCGAAGTATTTTAAAACAAACGCTAAACAACACTTTTGGAAAGACATTTGTTTCAACTGTTTGTCTTGCCAACAGTGTTGTTTAGCGTTTGTTTTAGAATACTTCGCTGTAGTAAAGCATTTGAAAAATCTCTCATGTCTTGTATGTATGTATATATGTACATGCATGAAGTTTTTATACGCGCTAGGGTATTCAATCGGTTAACCGTCATTCGGTTAACCGGTTAATTATTACCCGATTAACTGATCGGTTAATTTAAAATCGGCTTTTTTCGGTTAGCGGTTAAACCAGTTAATTTCAGTCGATTAACCGAAGTAACAAATTTTTTCATATTTTTTGGTATTACAACTTGTTTTTTGTGTGAATAATTATTTATTTCGTCTGATTTGCAAAAGGTGAGTGTTAAGAAATTATTTTTCATACAAACAAAGAAGTAAGTTCAGTGATCCTAACTTAAGTAAAACTTCAAAATCTTTGGACATGACTATAAAACTGTTTAACTAGAGGGTCTGGTACTCTAACTGGAGGGAATTATTAAGTTTTTATTTAATAATTTAATAAAAGCCAATAGTACTGTTGCCAACGATTTAAGTATTGATTATATGGAATCAGAGACAGTACAAAAACGAAATCCAAGAAATTCAGAATCTAACTTTTTTGCAGAATATTCGTCATTGAGCTCTGTCATTATGAGTCAGATGATGACCCGCCAACAGAAGTAACTATCGATAGTATTACAAAAAATGTTTTAGAAAAATTAACCGAATTAGTTTAGGAATTATTATTTGTGTGTTGGGTTTTACTAATAAACTCAAATTAATAAATAATTTATGCACTTTGTGAAAACACTTGATTTATGGAAAAGTTTATTAATCGGTTAACCGGTTAATATCAAAATTAACCGATTATTAACAGATTAAGCAAAAACTTCGATTAATTAATCGAGCGATTAACCGATTAAAACAAAACCCCGATTAAATGAAAACCCTAATACGCGCCCTTGCGTTGAAGAAGCAAACATCACAAATTCTTCCGTCACGACGTAATTTCTTCTTTACTCCTATACCTGCAATAACCACTACAGTAAATCATTAAAAAAGTGCCTCATTTCATAAAAGTTCTTATAAGTGGTCTTGTGCAGCACTTTAGTACAGACAAAAACAAGAACTAAGCGCAAAATCCATAATATTGACTAGGACTACACTCACCAGTTAATGGAAAATATGCTTCAATATACATATATAAGCCCAATTCACAATCTTGTACAAATGGTCTTGCATCATTGCATGTGCAAAAGGGTATAGTATATTTATACTCACCACTAAGAATTCTTAAGTGGTGAGTATAAACTGGTGAGTGTAGTCCTAGTCAATTGCTTATTGTGTGCTTATATTTTTTCCGTTAGATGACGAATTCCCAAAGTTCCCAGATGAATCATTCACCTTTATCGTGAACAGTTTTTCCCTCGAATTATTTCCTATTTGCGCCAAATTGCAATTGTTAAATTTTTTTAACTTTTTGAATTCCCCTAATCATGAATAAAAATATTTTTTTACAGGGATTTTTGCACTTTTCCTATAGTTTTTTTTTCACTTTATTTTTGCAGGCGAACTGAATTATTACATCGCATATTTTCGATATTTTCCTTGGAATTTAATATTAAAAATTATAATTATTTAGCTTTAGGACAAGATTAGTAAATAAAGTTCACGATTCTTAATAATAATTCTCTTCTTCTTTTTTGATTCACACACACAGTAAATTTTATGGCAGTGCTACACTAAGTACTAGAGTATTTAAAATCTTAACTTTACAGTTAAGAAAATCTCATTTAGAACCCAAAATTTATTTATTTCTTATTATCAAGCTCAAATTTGTTTGTATTTAATTAATTTTTTGGGCTTTTTTACATTCACCGCGAACTGTCAACGGGAAGATTTTTTCACGGAAGATTCACAATAACATTTTTCCCTTCGAAAGAAATAAAAATTTCATGGGAACAAAAATTCTAATTGTTATTCACGATAGGGGTTATAATTTTTAGAGTACGACAGTTTACGATTAAAAGTGATAGTACTTACTTGGTTTATATATTTAATATATCGTTCAAACAAACAAAAATTAATAAAATTAATTCTAATTAATTCTTTTATTTGTAGTATCAGATTGGATAAACTTTGATTATAGATAAATTTCAGGTTGCTTTTTTTTGCATTACTATTTGCATTAAAAAACCGTATTATGTTTTTTATAATTTATGGGTTTTATTGCATTTATAAAATGAAATGTAAGTAGTAAATTTATATGGAATATATATATTAATATCGTTAAAAATAAACAATATAATATGTTTTATGCACAGGGCGCGTATTATAAGATATAAAAAGCAAATTGCACGGCTTGTAAGCTTGATGGAAGCAAACCCCAATATCGCAAAGGAACTCTCCTCAAAAGTGGTTGCTGAAAAAATGGGAAGAATATACCACGGATTTAAATAGTTTAGATCCACCTGTGAGAAATGCCAAAGCATTTTGAAAATGAAATTTTTCTACCAATTTTTATTTTTGTAATTTGTCAACTGTTTTATTTTTTTCTTCAAATGCATATTGACAATTGCGAATAACTACTTAATCATTCACAACTTTATCAACTGGCTTACGTTATAACTATTTCAACCATAGTTGACAAATTTTTTCACTTTTCAACCAGTTGATGGTTGCTGTTCCTAATAAACCTGCTTGTGATCACCACTGTATTTTTTGTATATATAAATATATGTATGTATATAATATTATATTTATATTGCTATATACACATAATAATGAAATTGTCTTGTTTTTTTTAATATTATTAATAGTGCATAGAGAGTCATCAATTTGGGATATAAAATAAATGTATACAATTTTTGTCTGTCTAGTTGACGTTCAGATACTTTATTACCTGGCTTAATATGTAAGATACTTTTCAAATCTTATAATCTTTTTTATTTTTGCTTTATGTAATTCATTACTATATTCCTATTTTAAGCAGCTCGGACAGAAAAAAGGAATGACATTTTCATTGCTTCCAAAGTAAAGTATCACGAGGTTAACCTTATCTACGTCTTGGAATGTCATATTAAAGAAAGCTTCTATGTAGGAACTTAACTAGAAAGTATATTTCCGATCGTTTGCTACATGCATATTGTATCTCATTTGATAAATATTAAAACTAATATAAATTTAATAAGTTTTCTAACAGTAGATTACCGACTCCATGAAGAAGTGAAGCAAGTACCGAATATGTAACCAATAAAAATTATAAGTAGGCTCCATAAATAACTATTTTCAATGCAGATATATCCTAGGATAATAATAAATTGCCTTATTATATCCGAATAAGAAATTGTATAATTTTTTTTTTGTTATATTATTTCTGTATTTTATGTTATTTTACTAATTAGAGTTAAAGCTCGTCAAGAAAGCACAACTCATCATTTATAAGCAACGAATGTAGCAAAGGAAATTGTAATTATTTCAAGAAAGTCTAAATAAATGGAATTTTTTGATGTGAAACATCTACTATACGCTAGCGGGTAAAAACCTTTTTCATAATAAAATCAAAAATTTTTAGTAAGATCGTAAAGCGTTATCAAATCGTTGTGAGCTTTGTATAAGTGTATTAGTGTAATCATACGAACAAGAAATACAGAGAAACTCAACCGAATTTTAAAGCATACCTTTAGGAGCAATTGCTTGTGAAGTGTAATAGTGCTGCCAGTGGGGATAATTTTATTAACAAGTTTAAAAATATAAAATAAATAAAATAAATATAAATAAAATAAATATAAAAGAGTGTTTTAAATGTTAAATATTTATTTAAAATATATATAGCAGTCTTTATAAAGAATTTATAATATTATATTATAACATATCGGTAACAATCTCCATCTCATGCCAATTATTATGTGTGGAGATTTTAATACAAATTTTGCAAACCCACAGTCGCATTGCTTGCTTTATATAAATGTTCACTGGTCTTGTCAAAAGCAACGAATACTCAGTGAATGGTGCGAATGCTTTATACTGTGATTGACCAGAATATAGTCTTTGTACTTTGTGCTTGTATGAAACTCTTATACATATTAGTATTCACAAAACATAATATAGATTTGAAATGTATTTTATGTCAAATTTTATATGAAACAGCTATTTGAAATACATTTCAGATCTATTTTACTTTTTGTATTTACTTTCTTTTCTCAAGCTTTAATTTCAGTCGCCTTGAAGCCACTATTGAAAATCTTGTGTAAACTATCAACAACTTAACAACAAATATGACAAGCATAATGCAAGGATTGCTACGAATGCAGAATACACTGCATCATGCATTAGTTAACAAGCCATGAACACGTTAAAAATATGTTTCTGGAACGCAAACCGCATTCGCCAACATAAAAATGAACTTGAGCACTTCCTCATGGAAAAAAATATTGATATAATGTTGGTCTCTGAGACTCATTTGACTTCAAGGAGCTTATTTAAAATAAATGGTTACACTTTATATGATTCAAGGGACCCGAAGGGGAGAGCATGCGGTGGGTCAGCAATTCTAATTAAGTCAAAACTCAAACACTATGTACTTGATAACATTTGTGAAGAACATCAACAAGCAACAAATATTTTTGTCGAAAATTTTGTTACAAATTTCGTGATATCATCAATTTACTCCCCTCCCAGATTCGCAATTACTGAGGATCAATTCGAGGAATTCTACAAATCTCTTGGCCCTTGTTTTGTAACAGCTGGGGACTACAATTTTATGTGGAAAAACACAAATTATGCCCAAATAAATAATTTATAAACTTATTTTTACATATGTTTTCAAGTTGGGGAATTCTAATAATTTTGTTTACTCTCTCACTCAAAAAAAATGGAGAAACAAAATGTCAGCAAACAAGCAAAACAACGAGCTTCGTAATGCGGTGATGCCACGTATTACTCTTTTTTGTTCCCAAAGAATTTATGATTGGAGAAATGTTTTCTCGAGGAAATTATTTTCCGTGAGAATGTCAATTTCAGTGTTATGTAAAAATTACAAAATTGATATAGAATACGAGAACGTTTTATGCAAAAGCTGATATAAAAAACTGTAGGGTGCCCCTGTGGCTGAGTGGTAGCGATGCTAGCCTCTCAGTCCAGACGTCGTGGGTTCGATTCCCACCTTGGACCCTGGGTGTTTTCCGCAGACAATCTTATCGCCTTGTGGGTTGTGTTTGTTGTTAAAAAAAAAAAATTTAATTTAAGCTTTAAGTGGGTTCAATTTATTTTTTGGAAAAACATTTTATGCTTTTTTGTTATTGAAAAATGGCTCTTTAATTATATGATATTCAGTTTTTATTTTAGACATCTCGTGTTCTTGTCGTCCGATTATTAAATCATTAAATTAGTAATCAGTTATTTTACAGCAGCGAATTTTCTTAACCACAATTAAAATTTTCCACATATTGTTCGCCTCTTAGCAACAATTTTACTCAATGTGAATAGGATTTCAATATACATACATATTTAATTTATTAAACTGTTATTATTAATCACTTCACTTGGGAAGTCATGTATGAAAATAACCCTGCTATTTATATAAAAAAAAAAATAATTAATTTTTATTACATATCAGTAAAGACCGGCCGGCCACACGCTGTCCTTTTATATCCAATAATTACATCAATTGTTAATCTTTTAATTGACAATAAATTAACTGACGCAAGACTTAATTTCTATGAAATGCATTAATTCATATTTAAACACGTCAAAAGATTATTAAAATTAAAGGAAATACTCTTTTCTGCTTCATTCTATTTATTGTGTTTTAAACATAACAAATATGCATAAATTAGCTTTAAAATATAAATAAATACTGCTCAACAAAATTGGTAGTTTTAACAACTCGTGTTTGTTTAAAAATTTTCCAGATGAAAGTGAATAATTTATATCACGTAGAAATTAAATATTCTATTAAGTTTAAGCATAAACTAAAAACCAAACCGCTAGTTTAATTTAAGACAGTGCTATTTTTTCTAAGGTTTTTACGTCTGGCAATGCTAGTGCTATCATTTCATACTGCATGCTAAGAGAGACCTGCACATCAGTAGAATAAATAATAACGTGTGAGGCAAACGAGTTTTATATATGAAATTTTCTGGCTCCGAATTCGTCAAGGATAAATGTAGAAGTATTCACAAATTCAGCGCACTTTTTCTAGTGGAAATTTTAACACTAGTGTTCACTACAACTATCAAAATAGTTCAACTAGTGAACGCTGAAATTGGTAAACAATTCAAAATGTATCTATCGTTGCGAAATGATGAATTTTTAAATGTTCACCTGTGATAAATTCATTATAGTATTTTCACGGGAATTCACGGGAGGGGCTACTTTTAATATGGACATTACAGGTGTGCCATTAACTCAGACTAGGCTTATCTCGACTTAAACACTTTTTGCTGTTTGCCACAGATATTATTCGAATACTCAAAAACCAACCAATACTATTTAAAATTAACCGAATTTTAAGAAAGAATAAAAATGAAAAGATATTTTTTAATTAAATAACGCACAAAATTTAAAACTCTCACTCGAGCCAAAATGTTATTTTTTACAACAGTATTTTCAGTGGCGAAAAGTAGGGAAAATTAAATTCATTATTTAAAAATATTCTAACACATTATTTATTTCTATATTTTTATAGCTGTCTTAATTTTTAAGGGTTGGTGAAAAGTGAGAGTATGTACCTACTTTCACTTTTATTCACTCTTTATAAAGAAACGCATTAATGAAAGCAAATTTAATACGAGTATTATAAATATGTTTCAATACACGAGTAAATGATAAAAGCAGTCGTTTAGACTCTATTTATATAAAATAGTGAATTTGTCAATATAATTTTTCAAATTTGATGATATTTGTTATTGTCAATTATCAGTTTAGCCTGTCATGTATACAACACTTTGTCATATAATTATCGTATTAAATGTTATTCATTGACTTGCATTCATTTACCAAGCTACAAACTTATGAACAAACCAGCCAGGCGGATGCTTTGGCATCCTGAACACAAATAAAACAGAATGTCATTAACAATAATGGCCAAAGTCGATTGGGCTGTAACAACAAATGACACATTAGTCAAAACTGATTAACTAATTTAAGTGTTATTACACTGACATGATTTTAATAAAACTTGTTTTAAACGTTAAAACCTAATTTTACCATACAAAATTATTTTCATAAAACCCTTTTTGAATTGGTTTGAAGTAGGTTTTATGAAATGTAACCCTGTTTACGCTGTCCTAAATTTTGTGTTGCCAAGTTAAAGTTATCGGAAGCAGCTGATAATGTTTATCACAGTTAATAAGAATAAATACAATAAATAGAAAACCATTGAAAGATTTTTCAACTGAAAAAAGGGTGCAGCCACAATAACAATCAAAAAATTTCGGGGAAAAAATTCACTTTTGCTCGTAAAATAACGAAAATATTTTCACTGACCTCTGGGAGGATAAAAAAGACGAGATGACACATATCCATCCATCTGGTTAAAAAAATAAGGTTTAGCTTATAATGTATTTGTGTATTTTTATATGTAATAACTTGATTTCCAAGCACTTCTTCACTTTTACAGCTTTTCCACACGCAAAGTTTACTTTGCAAAGTTTTAATTCAGCTGGGAGAAAGACAGAAAGAGACTGTACTACTAACTCTGTCTTTCACTTAGATGAATTAAGACTTTCCAAGGTAAACTTTTCCATAAATTTTCATAACTTTAAAATGTTTATTTACAAAATATAAAATAATTACCATTTAAGTGTTATAAAAAGCAGAAAAAATACAGCAACAAGTACACTTATTTCTTTAGGAGATTTATTTAATTTTGAACAAATTGATTAGAGAAGCTGTTGTTTAAAACCTGAATTTATTGTGCTTGCAGTGTGAACGCAAAATCAGCTGTTTATGGTTTTAACTTTAAACCCAGGTTTTAACTTTAGATGTGAAAACACTCTAAGTTTTTTAATAACTATTATTTAATATACTAGATAAGTCAGTTGAAAATTTATATGAAATTGCAATGGTAGGGACATTGCGATGGCAGAGAAATCTAGGCTTTAGTAAGACAAAAATTATATTTTATGATCATTACCTCGCATCTAATGAAACGTTTAATAAAATTTTGGCTGAGATCATACAAATTTGCACACATGGCAACATTGAAATACACACATCTACAAAAATAAAATGACAAATTATTGTGAATGAAATAATTAAATAATAAGTCAAAGTGTCATTTCTAATTATTTGCAGCTGTTGCCAGCAAGGGCACAATGAAAATTGCAATAATTATTTGAAAGGTTTTCTGAAATGTATTGTATGTACACTTAGCAGGTGTTTAGGACGGAAGGCATAAAATGTGTGTAAGTTTCTGGCCAGTTACTTTCAACAATATCGATTTACATTAATGAGGCAAAAAACTTTAGAATTTGATTTACTTTCCTTAAAAAATTAAATTAGTTTCAAGTTAGCTTTTAATGTTTGTTTGTTAAGATTAAAAAGTTGCAAGACCTTTTTCTATTTAGTTCTAACATATGGATTTTTATGAAACTTTACAACCGCATAAGTTCCGATTGTGATTAGAAAATGGGGCGTGGCCACTCCCACGAAAAGTAACTTTTTATGTTTACTGTTACTTTTTAAATTTGATTCCATTCAAACTTTGCAACCACATTAGGCTTTCATAGCATAAGAATTTTTGTCTTTTAACAATTGGGCAGTATCACACCCATCCCATAAAAACCGTAAATCATTTAAGCACATTCCATGTATATTAGACTTTAATAGCATAGACAGTCTTAATTCAAATTAACTTGTGAATTATCCCCATCCCAATGTTCTTAATTTATCGACTTTGCAAATTTACTTTGCAAAATATTTTTCAAATTCATGAATAAACTTTTGAATTAAATCAAACTTGGGAGGTGCCCAATTGAGCGATATATGTACATATGTATGTAATTTTTTCCATTTAATGTGTCATAAATTTTACACTTTCAAGTAAAGTTTCAATGAAAACAGAGTTAACATTATGACATTACTTTTGCGCCACCTTGTATACATAATATTCTCTGTTGATTTTAGCAAGTTGAACTTTATTGAAAAATTATTTTTGTTTTTAGAGAAAACATGATATTTCCATTATCCTTTTTCGCAACACATAATATTTGCATACATATGTATATTGTGTATGCATGTATATAAAAAAACAACTTGTAAATATGTTTTTGATAAAACTTATCCAACCACTTTGTCAGATTAAAGATTAAATTAACATCAATCTTTGTTTATTGTTTTTAAGTTGTCCATTATGTATAACAATGATTCAATTTGATACATTCAGCCGCCATTGCTGGTAGTAGTTTAATCTTAAATTAATACTGACAGCATACAATATGTAATAGAATATGTATGTATGTAAACGGTATTTTAGAAAATACCTATAAGCAAAAAATAATTCTAAAAAAGTAAAATATATGTACACGGATATATGGGCATTTCCACCAAAAAGGTCTACCGACTTCAAAACATTAAAAGTTCTTGAAAATAGTTTGCTCTATCATATTTTTAAAGAGAAAAAATCAAATTTAACTATTGGAAAAAAAAATTACATTTACGGGCTTTTCGAATGCAAAGTCACAAAAGCATAACTTTTTTATTTTGGATTTTTCTTTTGCAATTTTTTTTTCATAAATTTACTCATTCAGACCAATCATGAATATTCTCTCGGAATTTCTTTCTCACGGAAAATAATTTTCTCGAGAAAACATTCCTCCAATCATAAATTCCTTGGGAACAAAAAAGAGTAATACGTGGCATCACCGCATTACGAAGCTCTTTGTTTTGCTTGTTTGTTGACATTTTGTTTCTCCCCTTTTTTTTGAGTGAGAGAATAAACAAAATTATTAAAATTCACCAACTTGAAAAAATATGTAAAAATAAGTTTATAAATGATTTATTTGGGCATTATTTGTGTTTTTCCGCACAAAAGAACTATAAAATACAAGTTTATGTACATAAATTTTGTTTTAATTGAGTATTAAATATGTTTTTATGTAAACTCCCTTCTGTTTTGCAAGAGAAAGATTTTTAGTGAAAAAAGCAAGTTCAACGGCGTTCATAATACCTACTTTTTTCCCGGGGAGTTTTTTTATTCCCGAATTTGGTAAAAAAAAAATTGGAAAAACAAATTAGTAATTTTACATAAATAAAGAAGGTCGCTTTAGTAACAAAATTTTACAAAAATTAATAATTGCAGAAAAGGGAAAAGTGAAAAAACTCGCACGGAATTGTTATTCATGATTGGGCTGATTATGTTTCCATTGACTTTTGCTCTATAAAATGTTCTGAGGCTACAAAGGATAAAAAAAGAATACATAAGAAAATATTTGCGATTGCAAATAACTGTAAATTTTTGCTTTACATAATTACGTATTTCAATGTCACGTGCGACACTTGAAAGCAACATTTGTTGTCAGTGTGTCGAAAGTAATTGCAGAAAAAATATTCGGAACAAACAGACATTTTTGATAAAAAAAAAATAAAATTGAAAAAATTTTGCTGAAAAATATAAAATTGGTCACATGCGACATATTATATGCAAAATTCAAAAATTAAGAAAAAAATTTACATACTTTTAAACTATTTAAATTTAAATTAGCAAAAACGGCAAACAAATAAAGAGATTTGCAAGGGGTGGAGAGAAAAATTCAAGGACAAAATAATTATTTAATTTTAATTTAACCAGAATGAGTTTATATCAGGAATAATTTCTTAATCGGGCTGAAGTTCAGTATTTTCCTTCTTATGTAATGAAATATTTTTATTAAAGGATTTTTCTAAAGAAGAAAAGAACCATAAAACTAGACTTTGTCTAAGGAAATGCCGACATTTTTCTATACCGCCAACCACTGTGTGAACCAAATCTTTTCAAAATATCGAATATAAAAACCTATATACATATATATAAAATTCTTATGTCACGGTGTTTGGAATTGAACATAATTTCATGAAATTTTGTATATTTATTCAATAGGTGTGAGAATAGGTAATAATTTATTTTTAATCCCCTTAAATGGGCTATGCCACGCCCATACTAACGAAATGTAAGTTATCTTGAAAGCTATAAGAGTAAGAGTTTGCCAAGCCAGATAGTTTCGGATAAAAGTTTGTATTTAGTTAGTAGCCTATTTAAAACAACAACAAAAAATTATTTAAGACAAGTTTATTTGTTGATGGTTAAGCATGTCTATATGCATTTGATTGGTGCTTTACCAGTAAAGAAAGAATTTTAACAAAAGCAGTTGTGAACAGGGACCGAAAATAACAATTATTTTTTTTATTATTTTTTTTGGTGTCAATCACACCATTTTAGTTGCTTTCAACTAAATTTTTTAAAACTCGAATGATTTTAAAATTTTTGATTTTTATTTTTTTAAGCATAAATACAAGTAATTGTTATTTTTTAATTTTTAGTTTTTCGTTCAGAAATAATTGTTGTTTCCTGATTTTTATTGTTTTCGAGCAGAAATAAAAGTCAATTCCTGATTTCATCATGTTCTTTCCTATTGGAAAATAGCGAAACTGCCTTTAGTTCAATAACCATATCATAAAAGTGATAAAAATATTGCCACCCTGTTTTTTCGGATCTGAAAAGTCAGAAATTGATTTTTATTTGTGCTCGAAAAAATTAAAATTATGAAATATCTCTTATTTCTGTCAAAAAAAAATAAATAAAAATCACAAAATAACAGTTATTTCTGTTAAAGAACGTAAAAATCGAAGAATAACTGTTATCTTTTTACTTTTATTATAAAATTCATAACAATTACGGTCCCTGATTGCCAACCTTGCCTTGCAATAGGGCGCCTCCAAATGTACTGGCTCGACAATTTAGAACTTTTTCGTCTAAGTCGATTCAGTTTCTCAGAAGTTGTAAGCTTTTTAACACTTTTTTGGTATTAACTAAATAATTTATACTATAGATAATTTATCTTTGATGTGTAATAATTTATTTACTTTTTTATAGAAACATTAATTTTTAGAAATTGAAAAATAGTCTTATTTTTACACTCATCAAGTTTTCTTGTTTAAGTTTTGATTTTGTATTGGAGTTATGGCAAAGTAATATGTAACGTTTGTTTAACTATATTTTTCTTTCTCTTTTTGACAAAAAAACTTGATGTGTGCGAACTTCGGTATAAAGTTGTGAAAAATTTTCTGCACCATTGATTATTTCGCGTGAAAAGTTTGACATCTACTAAATGTAGCCCAACTCGCGGTTTTTTATAAATTTCTCGCTTTTATTGCTTGAGAGTATGAAACATTATCAAAAATTCCGTGCGAAAAAGGCATTGCTCATGTTGTTTCGCAGCTAAAATAAAATCATGCCAGACTAATTTAATTTGGAAAGACACGATTATACGTGTTTTCCACAACAAGAACAGAGTACTGCTTTTGCGAATTTATTTCGTAAATATTTCATACCAAATACTTTTATATGTAGTTTGACACTATTTCACACGAAATTGTGAACAGATTACCAGGCTTAATAGAGAAACTTATTTTCATATTGGAAATATATATCAATAGCTGTTTAAAGTAATAAATTTTTTTATTTAAATTATTTTAAACATTAAGATAATTAAAAGAAAATGCTTGTATGTAGCAGCTATTATAACATTAATAAAGTTCTGCTTCTAATCAAGAAGACACTGATACATATGAAGGTCCAAAATGCACAAACCACCAGCAAGATATTTTTTATTAAACTTTATTATTGTAAATTTTCATTTAAACATAAAGATAAATATCAAAAAGTCAAAGTTCCAAAAAGCCAACATAAGCCACAGGAATCTACACATGCATACGCACATTTCAAACAGGAGGCTACATACAGTTTTGCACACACTTAAAGACAACAACATAAAAGAGCAAGAAAAATGTTTTAACTGTATTAAATAGCTTAACAATGAACTATAACTCACTGGTATTTAAGTTACATACATACACATAAGACCCCAGTGTTAATATACTACGCACTCACGTCAAATACACACAAACTCAAACAATTTTCATATATTTACATAAATACAAAGAAAAGAGTTAACTAAGTATGTAGTAGAATCAAAATATATATGTATGTATGTACACATATTTTCATTCATGCATTTAACATCAAACGATAGCAGCAGCAACAACAAGAAAAATAAACACATGGCGGTTAAAAAAAGGGCATTTTAATTTGTCACTTCCGTTTCCGTTTTGTTCTTTCATACGCCTGTGAGCCTACATCAGAAAACACATCTGTTATTCTTAATATACCAGCATCAGTGTTGCCACTTCGTGGGATATTATCCGAATTTGGTGTAATCTTTGCTGACGTTGGTAGATCTGGGGTAATTTCTTTTAGATGTAATCAAAAATCCTTTCGTTTTAAAAACCCATCCTGGCATTTTTAAGTTTTTCTCTTTGTTTTCGTTTTTTCAACACTTAAGCTTTTCTACCTAAATAATGATTGAGAATTTATTTTTGTTCAAATTATATAAGAAATGATGGTGTCATGGCCCAGTAGCATACACCATTTTTCGATGTATGTTTGTAAATTATATACAAAATACTTTTAAACAAATAAATAAATAAATAAAAAGTGATGTTTTAACACACCAGAGCTTATGGGGAATTGATAATGAGGCCTAAAATTTATTTTTAAACGTAAATGAAATACACACATATATTTTGTATTGACAATACCTTTTTATGTATATTATATTTTTTATATATTTTAACTGCCGTTTTCATAAAAAATATTTCAGGTTTATTACGCGCTTATTTGACGTATTTCTATCGGAAATTTGTCAATAAACCTAAAATATTTTTTATGAATTAGACCGTAAATCATTAAGCATGAGGTCAATTCTATTTAAAAATTTAAAAAAAAATGTATATAAATTATTTAAACCATTAAGTAATTTTATTATTTTATTATAACAACTAACTAAAACCAATATTTCGCTACTTCGTTCAAGGTATATATGTAATTGTAATTATTAATTTTATTGTTGAGTTTGATAACAAAATTTACCTCATGCTTAATTAATTAAAATACATTTATAAAAAATTAAATTTGCTTAATTTGAAGGAAAAAACTAGCTTTAATTTCTATTTTCTGGTTTTTTTTCTACTTCAAATTAAGCAAATTTATCTTTTAAAAAAGTATACTAGAATTTAATGTAGTGTTTGTACGATAATACTTTTAGGCCACTGTATATTGGTGCTTCGGCATATGAGCCAGTGTCATTCTGTTACGATATAGAAGGGACAATTATATTTGAAAATTTTAGAGAGATTTTTTATTTCAAAAATTAAAAAAATTTAAATTTGGTTTAATTTAAAGATGAAATTTATAAAATATAAAAAATAGCTGTTTATTTTTAAGAAAAGATGTACATCGTTTAATATGGATTTTCAAAAAGTTCGATTTCGATAAATATCAGCTTCATAGTGAACCCAAAGTTTATTAGAGAAATTATTCCAATATTAAAAAAATTTCTCTTTTATTTCACCATTTTTAAATGTTCCAGTTAATAGAATACTTAGCACTTTTAGCATTTGTTAAAATAATCTAGGAAACACATCGGTCCTTATTATAGATTTATCTCAAGCGACATGTTATCGAAAATAGACTTTTATATTGAAATTAAAATTTTATGGGCTTACCCATATGCCAAAATTGTTGATAACTTTTAAGATACGGTCTTTAAAATTTTATCGTAAGCGGCAATTTACGTTTAACAACATATTTGATTTTTTTTAAAAACATTCTCCTCGAAAATAAGACTTGATATTTTTGTTAATTTATTTCAAGTTTTTTTTTGTTACTTTTTTAATCTAAATACGAGTGCTATGACTAATATAGATTTCCACTGAATTAATTTTTGGTGTTTTTCTTTTTATAAAATAATATTTTTTGAGTTGCTCAAAACTTACAAGTGTTGTAATACAAGAATAGTTATGAAACTGTTTTTTGTTTCATATAAAGTATTATAACACTTGTAAGTTTTGAGGAATAGGTCGCAGGTGTAATTTTAGTTAAATTAATTTTACTTCAACTCAAGTGTAATTTTAGATTTTGCTGGTGGTAACACTCACAAGCATAAATGAAAGCACAATTTTTGTTGCATCCTATTTATTTTTTTGTTAGATTGCGTGATCTTTTCTCGTTTTTAAAAATTTAAAAAATGATAATAAAATTGTTTCCCAAATGTGTTACGTTAATGTGTGTACATATATATGTATATGTATGGGCTAACGTTGTAGTACAAACAATACGTCGCAATGTTAGAGATTAACTTATTTTATGTCAGTTGGTACTACAATTGTCGTCTTGTCCTTGTGCACTTACAAATATCTTGAACTGCTGGTTGTTTCTAGCACCAAAGTTTTTTTTCCTTGCTGCCAGTATTTCTAAATTTGATGATGATGTTGACTTCTACATATGTACATATGTATATGTTTTATTTTTAATATTTCATATAACTATTGTTTTCATTTGTATATTACACACACAGTTGCTTTTTTGTATTAAATTACTTTTGCTTATTTTTTTTTTTGCTTTTGCACTATGTTTTAATTAATATATTTTTTAATTAATCATTTTACTTTATTCATTCTTTTTATATTCTACAGCACATTTTTCAAGCTATCTAGCTCATGCACTTTGTTAAATCTTAATGAGATTGCACTTACTATTTTGTTTAAATTTCTTTTTTAACACACCTTCATATGATTTCAAAGATAAAAAATCTATTTTTTTAAGCCACTGCAAATGAAATTTAAGTGATTTGTTAAATCATTTCATTTAAATGATTTTTTTACTGACAAAAAATTTTATTTTTGCTTATTGTTTAAAAACTTTTTTTCAACTTTTTTTATTTATTTAAAATTAACCGTTTATTAAATTATATATTTTTGTTTCGCATCCGCTCAAAGTGCTTTCGTTGAGAATCGCGCTGTAACTAAATTTATGTTGTAGTGTTAAATCGATTCTGTGTCCTTTCGCAAGCTGTTGTTTACCGCATACCGATTTTAAACGAAGTAGTTTACAATATTTACTGTTAATGATTTCTGTTAAGATATTTTTAACGGTCATCTGTTAAATTTTTAAATTTACAAGTCTGGTAACGTTTTATTTCAGTTATTCAGGCATATGAAAAGCTGCCATTCTTATAAAACAAAAAAGGGGTATTTTTTATTCCAGATTTGTTTAATTACTCCACATGACATGAAATTTTGCTGCAACTTGACGTTATAACTGAGCTGTTAAAACAAATGCACTAACAATAATGTTATAACCTGTAAAAAGCATTAATTTGCGCAGTCTGTACTTAACATTAACTTGAAGTTAATGTTAAAGTTAGTCATTTTATGTCAGGTGGAGACAGCGAGTTAATTAAAAGTAATATATGTGGTCTTGAGCGAAAAATCAAAATGGATAAATTAAAATTATTTTTTCGAAAAGTGAAGATTACTGTATTAACGAATATTATTATAATTTTGAGCTTACCGCCCATTCAAGCTGACACCAAATTAAGCAATTTCTTGATTTCGGTCGAAATCAAGTCGAATTAAGTTATTTTACTTAATTTCGATGAATTTAACAATAAATTACAATACACAACAACTCTGTTTTTTATACTAAAACTACTTTTTCAAATATGAATAAGTTTACAGCTATGAGAAACAACAAATAAAAGAAATAAAATTTTTTAAATTCAATATGAAAATCAAAGAAGATTGAAAATTATGACGATATTTACAAGAAAAATTTATACAACTGTAACAAAGAATTGAAAAAAGTACTTCAGTACTTCTGCCGCAGTGAATAAGATGTTTGCGAAATGAACTCAAATGTCATTCAGTACTGCATAAACACTTTTCATTTCATTCGTAATTTGAGCTTGAAATTACTTAACATCGCGACAGCCTGTTGAAGCTTGCAATTTCCCTATATGTGGGAGCGCTAAAACAACACCTTAATTTTTTTTAAGCAATTTACAAATTTGGTAACTCTACTTGAAAACAGCTGTCGTGTCTTACTATTGTGAATTAACAATAATAAACAAAAATTAAACACAACATTTACAAGTGAAACTTAGAAATTTTATAGAATTAAGCAATAATTTTGCATAAGATATGGCGCATTATAAAGGAGCGGCCAGTGAGGCTGGACGCGCAGCCCAGTTGATGAAAAAACGTGAAATTCAGCAACAAGAAATTGAATTTCGAAAAAAGAAAATCGAGGAGGAACTAAAATTGGATAAGATTGAAAATAAATTTGCTACACATTATGATGCAGTGGAGCAGCAACTTAAAACCTCCACTATTGGTTTGGTCACCTTGGATGAGATGAAAGCCAAGCAGGAGGACATAGTACGTGAGCGAGAAAAAAAATTGGCCCAGAAAAAAGATGAAAAGGAACGAGAGAAGCAGAAGGCACTGGAAGCCATACAGGCGGAGAAAAACAAGCAGAAAAAACAGATTCAAGCTTTATCATTTAGTTTCAATGATGATGAAGAAGAGCAGGAAAACGGTGCCAATGATGAAGACGACGAGGAAAAGGAACGGCAATGGGATACAGATGTAAAGATAAAAGATGAAAAAGCCGATAAGAAAAAATGGACAGATTTTAATCCCGACGAGCCAACGGCTGTTATTAAAAAGAAAATTTTCAAGAATCCCGATGTAGATACCAGTTTTCTACCGGATAGAGAGCGTGAGGAGGGAGAAAACCGCCTCAGGGAACAGCTACGGCAAGAATGGGTAATGCAACAGGCTACCTTAAAAGACCAAGAAATACCCATTACTTTCTCTTATTGGGACGGTTCTGGTCATCGCCGTAGTGTTGTAATGAAAAAAGGAAACTCAATTTATCAGTTCTTACAAAAATGCCTGGAACTATTGCGAAAAGAATTCAGTGAACTTAAAACTGTTATGGCTGACCAGTTAATGTACGTCAAAGAGGATTTAATTTTACCACATCACTATACATTCTACGACTTCATTGTGACAAAAGCCAGGGGTAAATCTGGACCATTGTTCCAGTTTGACGTGCATGATGATATTCGTATAACAAGCGACGCTTCGGTGGAAAAGGAAGAGTCTCATGCTGGTAAAGTTCTCTTGCGTTGCTGGTATGAACGGAACAAGCATATATTTCCGGCCAGCCGTTGGGAACCCTATGACCCTACGAAATCGTATGATAAATATACCATTAAAGATAAAAAGAAATAAATTGACTGAAATCAAAACAATACTTTACAATAAAGGATTATTTATTCGACCCAATTACGAGTGTCGTACTTCGAATTCCACTACGATGATTTTGTAATACAATAAGCACCATTGCTACATTTTTTTTCTGCAAAATCTTCGTAGTTGAAGTTAGAATAGTAACCTATGGTGAAGCACACAGAATAAGAATAAGCCTTCTTCTAAATAACTTCTACCCGGCAGTTTATTTCCTATTCATTGTTCCCCCTTTTAAAACGTCATTTGCAAGCTTTCTGTTAAAACGAAACCCCTGGAAACAAAATAGTTGACACCGAAAATTCGATGTTCTCCCTCAAATTTTAAGCAAGCCATAATATTGATTAAAAAGCGCCAAAAATATAACAAAAAACAGAAAATTTATACTTAGTGAAATATACAAGTAAGTTTTACAAAATTAATAGAAATAATTTGTAGTATTGAACTAAAAAACAGATTGTGAAAAAGATTATTAGAATTAAAAAAGTGTTTATAATTTATGTATGATTTATTTGAACGGGCTACAGTTCGTATCGCTTTTTTGAGCCAAATTACACGTGATTATTAATGAACAAATAACATCAAAGTTAGTTGTAAATATTCTGATAACACATAGTTGAACGGAACAGCCAGCCGTTTTCGAAGGCCACTAAACCTTCATCAGCGTTCTTCTGTGTTGGTCCACTGTGTGTGGTGTCAGTTGATGTAGATTTCTGCCTTATATACGAAACTTTCTTGCAAATGTCAGCAGTATGAATTCATTTCAAAATCAAAACTATTTTGATTTTTCATACTGCATTGTCTGTGTAACAAATACATTAACAAAAATTTTAAATTTACCAACATGCTTATCGCATGAGCATGAGCTGTGTGTATGAGCCCCTTTACTTTTAGGAAAAAAATAATTCCATAGGAATTAATTCCCAGGGAATATCTAGAATTGGGCTAAATTCATAATTACCAATTGAGCGATTAACTTGCAATAAAATGAAATGAATATGAAATCCTACAAAATTTAAAAAAATTTATTTTGAAACGTAAATTATAAACACATTTTAAGTTTTCAACTTATACTCAAGGACCGCTAAAAGAATCAAATTAATAGAGTAGTGCTACGGGCATAAGGAAAGCTCCAAGATATTCCTTGTTACATGGACTTCCTTCAGATGCATTGATTTTTAGCTGTTTAATTTTTATAAAGAAAACTCAACTTTACCGATTATTTCTTCATTTTTATTTATTCCTCACAAAATAAGTTATTTTTTTAATTTTTTTTGTTCCTCAGGACAGATTTGTTATTTAAAAATTACTTTTTAAGCAGAAAAATAAAAATCAAGAAATAACTTTTGAGAACCCTCTCCCGATCAAGTCACCTTTCAAACAGAAAAAACTACATCAAAATCGGTCCAGCCGTTTGGTACGTTGGTACGTTGACTCGTAAAGATACACAGACACACTACAAACATCACAATTTTTTTTTAACAAATAAACATTTTATTTTAATTGTAAGTTTTGATTTGCCTGACGACATTTTTCTTTAAGTTTCATTTCTTTTATCCGTTTTCTAAAATTTTTCTCAGCTATTTTAGACATTTTGAGGCTAGCATAAAGAAAGCGATTATGTGTTTGCAGGTACCTTAGTTTAGGCAATAGTTTCTTGTGCTTTCTTAACTCCACGAATAAACGATGCTTTTCCTTATTTATTTGCTTAATTTGTGCTAACTGCTCTTCACATTTTTTATCCAAAATTTTAACTTGTTCTTGTAGAGTCCACTTCCTTGGAGGCGTGTAGCTGACTACTAAGTAATCGTTTGTTTGGAAATAACGACCCTTAATAATCATATCATTATTACTGCCTTTGCGTATTTCAAAGTCCTCTACTTTATCGCCTTTTTCTTGTGACTCAACTGATTCATTTTCATCTTGCTTTATATTATTAGCTAAAGAGTCATCCGCACAATTATCAGCATTAACCTCATTTTCAATAAAATTCTGATTTTCAATTATATCAGGCACGGAACTTTCAATACTTTCGTGCTGTCTATTAAGTAGGAATCTTTCGGCTTCATAGTTCGACCATCTCGCAGAAGTTGACACGGACATTCGACTGTTAATATTTGACTGTCTTGAATCGGGAGGACTTGGCATTGCAAATTTAGATATACGATTGCCAAACATGTAGCACTCGGGTATATGTTTGTTACATAGGTATGCCCTTTTCGTCCTCGGATAAACACCCAAAATACGACACCATTCCGCTCTCCTAATATGTGAAAGTAAAGAAATACATATTAGTTTCATTGATTTTTTAAAAAGTTTCCACGAACTATGTATTACTTTTATAAAGAAATGATTACCTTTTTCCATCTTTTGGAAATCTGTGAAGTGATTGGATACTGTTTCTTTCACAGCCCATAGCACATACCCTTGACATGATTGTTTTTAAATTTGCACAAGGAATTTAACTATAGTTTTTTATGAAATATATATATTTAAAAAAGTTAAGGCTGCCAGATGAATTAGTTATAAAATCTTGTGGTCGGTACAGACTTTGCGGAAAGATTTCAATAACCTAGGGCTTACACGTGCAAGTGCAATTTCGAAAAACTCGATACACTAACTCTTTTACTAACACGTATACAATTTCAGCACTTGCAGTCTACTTCCAACTCAACTGCCAAGGAATTTTACAAGATAGTGACTTGTTGAACTTGTAGCAAGTAAATGGAAAGTTAGTTAACAGTGTTGCCCTATTAATACTTTAGTACAAATTAACTGCATTTCAGTGTAATGTTATATGAGTTTTAACTCATTTTAAATACATTTAAAAGCTAATTTAATAATTTTTTCTTAAATATTGCATGTGTAAATGCAGGGTAAAGGTTACATTTAAGAAATTTATTAGTGCTAGTTCACACGGTGGAATTTATGACATCTATTTTTCTTAATTCAATTTAGAAGTTGCTACCAAAAATTTCTTGCATTCATACGATGGTCTCTTTTGGACGTCTAATTTTACTTCTCTCCATCCATATAGCCAATAAGCTAGAAGAGTACCTGTAAAAAATAACAATAAGATAGAAGAGTAACATTAAAACGTAACAACAAGAGCAATGTAAAGAGAAATATGAAAAAAACCATGGAAAACAGAAATCGAGTCATATTTTCTACCCCTCTTTCTTCTTACACCGCTCGCTTTCAAACAAAAAGTGAAGTCGAAAAATATACTTCATAAGTCTTCGTGTGAATTAGGTGTAAGAAATCTTTTTGGTCGTTTTAATGTCTCTAAAAACTAGGAATGTAACGATACGCCGTTTTGCCGATCCGATACGCAAAAAGAAATATCGCTGATACCGATACGCATATTGAAATTGCAATCAAGTTAAAATTAACAAAATTCAAGCAGAGTAATTCTTTTATTATACAAAATTACAGTGTAAGAGATTACTAATATTTAAAATTGATATTTGAATTCATTTTGATATTAACAAAAAACAAATTATTTTTTAACAAAATACCTGCATGATTTAGCATTGAGAGAACATTTCGCTACTGTGGTGCAAGCACCATTGCCAATTCAGCTATTTTCCCGTCAAATCTAGCGATTTTTAAGTACATTTTGCGGGAAAAATTAGGATTTACATAAGTAAATACGTTGATAAAATTAATTCTATAGAGTGCTTCATATAACTACCCATGCTTGCATGTTTTATTAGATTCAAAAAAGGGCTCTTGTGAGCAACAATGTAGTACCCCAAACCGGAAACCCGCCACACAAAAATCTCTATAATAGCAGAACGCTGCATTATTTGAAGAAATTTTTATACTGGGGAGGTCCCAAATTCAGTTCTAAACAAATTAGGTATTAGGTATTGATTGGCTTAATATTTTAGTTAAAAATATCATTTATAATATTTTTTTATAAACATATATAAGTATATCTGTGGCAGTAAGAAAAAAGTGCTAAAGTCATATTTTAGCGTTTTGCAGGAAAGCGCTTTTAGGCTTTCAGGTCGATTTTCAGATACTTATTTTTGAATTAAATTGAAAAAATCTCGGTTAATCTTTATTTTTTTAAGTAAACATCGTTCTACACAGTCTAAAAATCTAAGTCGCAGGTCATAGTACTATAACTTCCTGAAAAATCACAAATTAATTCATATTTTACTCAGGGGTACTTTCGCGTCCTCAGATTACGAATTTACCATTAGCTCAAAATCAGCTTATCCCTACTTAAGCACTTTTTCCTTTTCGCCAGATATAATGAATATATTACAAATACAGAAGTATGTATTTATGCATATGTTTTTTTAATAAGCCTTTTATTAACCCATGATACAATAATATAAAGGTAAAACCGTTCTCTCTTTTCGTCGCCATATTAACCTTCTGACGTTTGCCCCAATTATTTTTCACTCTCAAAATTAATGCTACCTTACTAATTTATGAAATCCAAATTTTTCATTAATTTTTTGACGTTCTTGTTTATTTAATTAAAAATAATTTAAAATATTTCATATTATTTCATATTTCATATATTTATGAAAAATAAACAGCAATAAAAAGTTATAGCAGCACCAACAACTGCAGCAAAAAAGATACAACAAGGAAAATGGACTGCAAGGAAATTTCCAACTGAATCAAGGCGGAACTTTGTCTATGCTCTATGGTTTATTGCCTTACATTAGCTGCAAACTTTTACAAAAGACCTTTTGTACTTTCGCACTGACCAGAGCGCAACATCTAAGCAGATATCGGCGACAAAATTGCTTGCTCTTTGCAAAAAATCAAGAAATTTAAGAGCTGAAATGCAAATATTCGATTTTGTGTGCTTAACCTAGCTGCCTTACATTATTCGGATGAAATTGTTGCTCGGGTTGTAGCGTCCTTACGGATATTATATGACTACATGGTCCATTTTTAGGAGAAATGGGATAATAACAACATGGTTCATGTCCTAGCGAAAAAAAGGAGAACAGTTGTTGTACCAATCAACAAAGCATTAACTCTTATTCAGCAACGTCCAAGTCATATGCACAATGTACAACCTCTTATAAAGAGCTTTTTGTACTTTCACACCGACGAGAGCAAGCTAACATCAAGCATTAATGTCGCCGAGATCCTTGCAAAGAAACACGAACAAATTTAAGAGCTTTCAAAGCTGTTTACCTAAATGCAAGTATCACAGTATGTGTGTTTGTGCAATAAATTTGCACAGGAAGTGTATGCGAATGTGTATTATATGTATGAAACATACGCTCATGCATTATCTGTTGTGCTAACAATTATATTTTATTTTTAATTAGAATATATTAGTTACTTCTTTAAAACAAAATGCTTGTAAATTTATTATCCACTGCAAGACATTTAAA
The DNA here is from genome assembly GCA_905220375.1 of Tachina fera. Lineage (NCBI taxonomy): Eukaryota > Metazoa > Arthropoda > Insecta > Diptera > Tachinidae > Tachina > Tachina fera. The sequence continues at coordinate 63,708,451 of LR999963.1, forward strand.
TCATCTAATGATAACAAAATAAAACATCGATATATCGCTTCTATTTACGGCGTGAGGCTTTTTTATTATCTAATGAATTAAATAATAAATCCAACACTTGCTTTTGTAAGTATTATTACACACAGATTTCGTTATCCTCATGTCCAATTAAAACAACCAACATTAAAACAAAATATGTGTTAAACTACAATTTCTAAACTCAAATTACACATTTCAAAAAGCATTCCTAAATAAAAGTTACCATTATATGTATGTGGCAACGTTTTCCTCTCTGTTTATAAAAAACAGTATTCAAATAATTTGGGTAAGTCATAATTAATTTTAAACGTCAAATGTGGCTTTACCTTTATATTATTGTATCATGTATTAACCTATTAAGTTTTCAATTGAGTCTTTCTTTGAATTGATTCTTGGCCACACTTCATCAACTGAATTGAAAAATTTTCATTAAACTGTCAAATTTATATTTTTTTTCACAATAACAAATTTATAAATTAAATACTTCTACTGCATTCATTCATTAATTTTTATATTTTTTATTTAAAATTCAATGAAATTAAATACAATTTTAAAAATACATAACTGTTTCTATACAAAATAAAGCAACAAACATAAAATTTGACAGCTAATCAAGAGACTCGAGCACATACAGCACAATCGAATTGAAAGATTTACTAATCAACATGAAAAATCAAAATTTTTTGATTTATCTTCAACCAACTCGACAACTGCAAACTAATCAATTGACAAAGCCATACACGCTTTGATTTGGACAACAACCGACTCAATTGAAAATTGAATTGAATCGTGTATGTTGAGCTTTACATTGCTTTTATTTAGTATATCATAAAATTTGTAGGGAAATTCGCAAAGTATGAAAAAAGTTAAATACTTACCGTAAAATTTTTGAAACAACCTAAAATTAAATTTGTTTTTTTTTAGCTATTTATCGCCAAATTTTAATCTATTTTTAAAAGTTTGCTATTTTCTAGCTATTTCCTTATCTACCATAGACTACTATTCATATTCTCTCTATTCATATTCTGTGTTATCTACGTCACATCTACGTTAGCGATATTTGTTGGCAAAGCTTTTAATCAAGGCGAATTCAGTATCTGATACTGAGTTCGCCTTGCTTTAAATATGTTATTCACATCAGAAGTATAGCCGATATATCGGAATCGTTATCGGTTACTTCCCTACTAAAAATTTCAAAATAAGATGAATTTTCAAATATGGTCGTACTCGACTTCCAATACAGTACAAAATCGTCGTAGTCGTAGTCAAACTACGACATTCGTAATTAGGCCCATTATTTTCTGAGCAATAAATAAAACCCAAGAAATAATGATTACAGAGTAAAAAGTTTATACTACAGACCATGGTATAACAAAAATTAAAAGTTTTAAAAACACCCGATGTATCTAGAATAGATGTGATATCTTCTAAACGACTGGATCGATTTTCTTAAAACATCTAAGAACCCTCTCGATCAAGTCACCTTTCACGTGGACACGGACAGATACACAGACACACACTACAAACTTATACACCTTTTTTTGGTCGGGCGTTTAAAAATACCGTACTACAGACTTTTCATTGAGAGTAATTGAGTCCGATGTTCAATTATAAAATAAAAATATTGGAGTTATAGTTGAACAAGTAAACATTTTATTCTAATTGTATATTTTGATTTTCCTGAAGTCTTTTTTCTTTAAGTTTCTTTTCTTTTATCCGTTTTCTACGATTTTTTTCAGCTATTTTATACATTTTGAGTTGAGCATAAAGATAGCGATTATGTGTTTGCACGTATCTTAGTTTAGGCAATAATTTCTCGTGCTTTCTTAACGCCATGAATAAACGATGGTTTTCCCTATTTATTTGCTTAATTTGTTTCAACTGCTGTTCACATTTTTGATCCAAAATTTTTACTTGTTCTTGTAGAGTCCACTTCCTTGGAGGCGTGTAGCTGACTACTAAGTAATCTTTTGTTTGGAAATAACGACCCTTAATAATCATATCATTATTACTGCCTTTGCGTATTTCAAAATCCTCCACTTTATCGCCTTTTTCTTGTGAGTCGGCTGATTCATTTTCATCTTGCTTTACATTGTCAGCTAAAGGCTCGTCCGGAAAATCATCAGCATTAACCTCATTTTCAATAAAATTCTGACTTTCAATTACATTAGGCATAGAACTTTCAAAACATTTTTGCTGTCTATTAAGTATGAATCTTTCGGCTTCATGGTTCGACCATCTCGCAGTTGACGCAGATATCTGACTGTTAATATTTGACTGTCTTGAATCGGGAGGACTTGGAATTGCATATTTAGTTAAACGATTGCCAAACATGTAGCACTCGGGGATGTGTTTGTTACATAGGTATGCCGTTTTCGTTCTTGGATAAACACCCAAAATACGACACCATTCCGCTCTCCTAAAATGTGAAAGTAAAGACATACATGCATACATATTAGTTTCGATTTTTTAAAGTTTTCACGAACTTCATATGTTTGTATTACTTTTCTAAAGAAAATATTACCTTTTGGAATCTTTTGGAAACTCATGAATTGATTGGCCACTGATTCTTTCACAGCCCATAGCACATACCCTTGCCATGATCGGTTTTAAGTTTGCCCAAGAAATTGAATTATTTTTTATTATGAAATAAATATGTATTCAAAAAAGTTAAGGCTGCCAGATGAAATAGTTATAAAATCTTGTGTTATGTACAGACTTTGCGACACGTTATTCAACGAGGAAGATTTCGTTATTGATATGCCTTGTTGGATATTGTGCAGTTTTGTTTATGGTTGCGTCGAAGTTGCAATCGAAGTTTCAAAAAGATCAAAATGTGTTGATGTTTATAGGTTGCATGAATCGTTTCATTGTAGATTGCAGTGTGTGTGTCAAAATATGCCACATGTGTTATAAAGCGCAATAATCACAGTCAAAATGCATGACGCTAGCATCGTGTACGTGCATGAAGAAAGCATACTCATGCATGCATTGCACGACAAATTAATGGTAGGAACACAACTGGGACGAACGACGAATTTTTCGGTGCGAACTTTCGTGAAACATATTTGTGCATATGAAAATGAACACAACACCGCCGTACAACGAAATTCGCCGTGCGTGACGAACTCTGAGATAGATTTATTTCTATTTTGTACGCCGACGAACGACGAAAAAACAAAATTGAGAGAAAATTCTCTATCTCTCTACACAAAAAAAATTTTATGCATATAATTTGAGTTATTTGTATAAAATACTGCTTTTAGTAGCTTATTTATTAATTTATTTGTTTATTAATATGTATTATGTAATATGTCGTCCAGACTTGCAATTTTTGTTGCTGCAATTTCTGAAATTTCTGCTTTGAAATTGCATAAGTGTCCACATTATGAAATTCTAATTTGCAATTATTCCTAGACTTTCAAAAACTATTTGAGAATTCCCAAACAATATTTTTGGAAATCACAAAAGAACATAATCAGCGTAATAGGCTTAGAAAGTCTGTGAATAAGAGGTTTGTGACTATTCAAAATGTGTGATTGAAGTCTACTGATGATTTGTTGCAGCAACAATGAAATGCAAATAAATTTCAAATTAAAACATACATACATACATATTTATTCACCCTTATTCCAGTTGTCGTCATCGACGTCACTTTAACACAAGACCAAAACATTGGTGCTCGTATATCCTTTGTCGAAAAAAACTGACTCCTGTTGGCAGGCTTATGCCATTTTCTAGACCTCAGGGAACGGAAATAGATTGTGAGTTGCGCAAAATTGTTCTCGAGAGCGAGTAAGCAAGACCCTATTTTTTGGTATTGTGTTAAAGTGACGTCGATGACGACAACTGGAATAAGGGTGATTATTATAAAATAATTTATTTCAAAAGATTCAGTACAGTGACATACATATGTACCTATGCAGGAATGATATCTCGTGAGAGTTGGGAGTTCGTGCGTGATTTTTAAAAATAGCTCACGCACAAGTAATTTATTTTAAGTCACGCTTAGAAATTTGATCATAATCAAGCGCGATTCACGCGTCACATGATAAAATCACGACATTTGCACATCTCTAGTTTTCACACGCGTTATATACAAAAAATATTGAAATAACTATCAAGTTGTTTTATTTAAATTTTGTTGTATTTTAAGTTAATACTCTTTTGTTGACAAAAATATTTGTACTAAAATTTCAACAAAACCGTTACAATTCAAAATGATAGAAAAAGTAACCCAAAAATAGTTATTTTTATGCAATAACTGAAAAAATTAAAACAAAATTAGTTGAATAAATTTTCTAATGGAATTAATTTCCCACAAATCTTGTCATAGATCATCTGTCATATAAATACATATGTACATATCTATGAGTCAATAAAAACAACAACAACAACTTGGTCGAGTCCAAACTTAAAATACAAAATTATGAAGCGTAAAAGTCCTAAAATATCCTTTACTCTGGATGAAAAATACTCTATAAAAAGTTTGATCATTGGTATTCTTAGCACCTGTCACGTTTGGCTAGCGATATACCCCCTTATGCAAAAAAATATTTTACTTTAGCTTAAGTTCATAGTAGTTGCCAAGCACTTTAAGGCTAACATTGCTTTGTTAAGAAATTGTATGCAAAACACAACTTTAATTATTTTGTTATTTAATAATAAATAATGGTAACACCACCGTGTTCAACAATCAATTCACAGCTTATGATGTACAAAATCGAATACAATTTCATTCGGGTATTCAAATATTTTTTTATTTTATTAAATAACTTTTTATTATCTTGAAGTAAAGCAACTTAGTTTAAACAATATGAGCTTCTGGTATGGTAAGAAAACAGATAAACATTTCAATGAAGTATACGTAAAAAAAAATATGAGGAACAAAGAAGAATTATCACAATTTCTTTTATTCGAATGAAATGAGTACTTCAATATCCAGCTTTTTTCGATTTGTTTTGATTGTATGTACACCACTAAAATATTTTTGTACAATTGTATTTATTTTAGTATTTTTTATGGATTTTACTATGTATTTTGAATCAGCTGGATAATTTGATGATGTTTTCCATTACATGACAGAAATAGTAAATCTAAGCTAAGAGCTAACAATTCTAGCTTCATTTTCAAATGTAACATTGATCAATATGTGCTATATTAACAAATATATATGAGGTACAAAACAAAAATTTTGAAAAATCAACTTAAAGTAGCTTAACAAACGTGGGGACCTACTTTAGAAATTTGATACAATATTTTTTTTATAATAAAACCTTACTTAACATTGCTTTGCAAAGCTTTAAGTTTTTTTTTTTGCATAAGACCCATATACTTTACATTATTCATGCTCATGTTCTTTTAAATATTAGGCAAGAACATACATATGTATGTATGTGATTGTTCTTCCTTTATTAAGAATTTATATGCATGTATATTGGAAAAAACATCATTGTGCTTTGTACTGTGTACATATATGTACTAGTATCCTACACAAGACTATTTATAAGACCTTTCAGGACATGAGAAATTTTTCAAATGCTTTACTACAGCGAAATATTCTAAAACGCTAAATAGCACTGTTGGCAAGACAAACAGCGTTTTTTTTAGAATATTTCGCTGTAGTAAAGCATTTGAAAATCCTCTCGTCTTGAAATGTCTTATAAATAGTCTTGTGCAGGACTTTAATGTGTACATACTAGTGATGTACGAATATTCGTATTCGAATTGACGAATATTCGGCCAAATTCAGACGAATACGAATACGAATATTTTTCCAAAGAAATTAAATAAATAAATGCATAAATCCAAATTTTTTTTATAGAAATTTGTGCTTTGTATCATTTTAAAATATTATTCAATGACGATCATTGAAATTGTGGGTACTTTTTATTAACTTCAAAGTACGCCAACAAGAGTGTGATGTTCTTTTTCATAACAATTTTTTTATATTTCATATTGCATATAATATTCGTATTCGTATTCGCGAATATCGTTTCAAATATTCGTATTCGCGAATATCTTTTGAAATATTCGTATTCGTATTTGCGAATATCAAAAATTGACATTCGTTACATCTCTAGTACATACACATGCATACATAAGGTTTGTTCATTTACTAAAAATGTTGCGAATTTGTAACAATTTTTACTGGAAAGTGTTCATTAACTCATAAAGTTTGCAAGGAGAGAGCGTCAAAAGAGAGAAAAACATTGAGAGACAAAAAAATTCCTACAAATTATTACTAGTAAAATTTTTACTTGCAAGAATTATCCAACCACCTGTTGTGTGTTTTGTTGTCAAATAAATTATTTAAAAAACATTTGAAAAAGGAAAACTGAAAAAATGTGAATTTCTTCGTTAAAAAAAATGTGCACGTATGAAAAACGAAAAACATGTTTTCTTAATTTATTGTTTTTCTTCCATTAAGCCACAGAAATTCAATTTAAATGGCAAATAATTTTGTTTGTTTCTCAAATATAATCAGAGATTTAAAGTCGAATTCTTGTATTTGTTAATGGAATAAAATTAAAAAAGTATGAAAAATGCATAAAGATCGTATATATATGTGCATGAAACTAACTGTGTAAAGAATTTCATTTTAATTATTAATTTCTTACAAAAAAATTGCAATTTAAAATATTATCAAAAAAAAAAAATCAGGAAAAGTACAATTGTATCATGATTTCCAGCTATGGTTCTCATATGAATAAAATATTCTTGCAAGTTTTTACAAGTAAAACGTTCATTTACTTTTTCATATTTAGGAGAGTAATTTTGTAAATTTCTTCATTACTGTCTAGTTGCTAGTTTCTGCTGGGAAAGTAATTGAACAGACCTATAGTTAAATAAATTACCACAGAATATGAACCACATAATTTTCGAATATCCAATTGCCACTTGTAAGCATTTGCCCTTGGGACAATTACAAATTTATATATCGCAACGTTTGTGTCTTCGATACAGATCACCATATGCGCCAGCACTCAAAGCATTAATTTTCTTACAATTGGTATGAGCAACCTTTAATATTTCATACCATAATTTGAGCACAAACGAAACATAATTCTGTTGTACCCTTTCGGGCATATAGTTCCATTTTATACTGATCGGTTGGAACACAGGCATGACAATACAAATCAAATTCCCGGCAATTTGCAAGACATTTGCACGTATGGCAGGTTAAATGAAAATATTTCTTGCATGTTGCGCAGCGTATGGTGGCACTCACTTCTAAACAATAAATACATTTACAATGCTTGGCCTTTGCTATTTCAAGACGTACATATGTATATCCCGCAATAGGAAACCCAATATCCCAGCATGATCTTCTCCACTTTGTGGCAAATGTGTCGACAGCAGCAAACAATAGTAATGTGCAATAATGCCCTTTGTACCATCCATTCACCAATATGTATGAGCGAAATTCCTTCAGCTTCGGAAGTTTTATTGCACAAAATATATGTCCTCATTGGTGTTTTTTTTTGTATCGATTTTTTCATTGCTCTCTTGATTTTTAAATGATCCTTTAAAGGCACTTTAAAAAACAAAATTTGTTGCATTGGACAGGAACATAATTGCCCTTTCCAATGCACAATGTTCACAATTTTTTCCGCGACGCGTTTCTGAAGCTACTGTTGCATTGGATAGGAACATAATTGTCCCTTCCATGCACAATGTTCACAATTTTTTCCGCGACGTGTCTGAGAAGCTATTGTTGCATTGGACAGGAACATAATTGTCCCTTCCAATACACAATGTCCACTTTTTATCTTAACCTACGTACTAGTACATTCGACAAGAACATTACTGTCGCATCCAATGTACAACAATTTTTTAGTAAAAATAAGATAACACACTTACCGAATCGGCTCTTGCGGGAACACATGTAGCTTCTCTCCAGCAGGACAACCAATAATACATCTTCGGCCCCTGTAAAAAACATGATATTATAATAAAAACTAAAATAAAAATTTATTTCCATACTTACATTTTGCTTGCAACATCCAGAATAATCCTCTATTTTGTCGTTATCACATTTGCTTTTGCACTTTTCTCACTGTTGGTAATATGTGGACAAGATAATCTAACAAATTTTGTACACAAATTACCAACTTTGGCAAGGATCTTGGCGCAAAATCATTATTTATCCAATTTGCGCAAATTCCTGCCAAGAAAATTTTTATTTTGTAAATAACTAAAGTGCGCCAAGAAATAGAAAGACGAAATAGCGTCGATTTTGGGAATTAAAAAACCGGGGAAAAATCGTGGGTATTTTTAAAAATATATCAGCTGGCTAGCAACGATTTTGGGAATTCAAGGGGGAAACAAAACGAAAACCGTGGATGAATTTTCCCAGGAGCACTCTTGGATCCCCACGCCAAAGTCTCATATATATTATTAAAGTGGACACTTAGGAGAACAAAATGAGACTACCGTGCAAAATTCTAACGAGCCGTTTTCGAGAAAATCAACTTAATCGAAAATGGCAAAAAAAAAACTGGATGAATTTTCCCAGGAGCACTCTTGGACCCTAACGCCAAAGTCTCATATATTATTAAAGTGGACACTTAGGAGAACAAAATGAGACTACCGTGCAAAAATTCTAACGAGCCGTTTTCGAGGAAATTGACTTAATCGAAAATGGCCAAAAAAAACCGTGGATGAATTTTCCCAGGAGCACTCTTGGACCCCCACGCCAAAGTCTCATATATTATTAAAGTGGACTATTAGAAAACAAAATGAGACTAACGTGCTTGTCTACTCTTTGTCAACAAGAATTAACCCTAACCTGTGGAATTAACTACTATTAACTTGCTACATTAACTTACAAAGCTTTAAAGATTAGTAAGAGATTGTCAATAAGATCCGATAAAGAGTAGACAAATGACAACATTTACTGTCGCCTTGATGTGACGTCGACGACGCCATTCCCAATAACGGGTATTATTTTTTTGTAAATGAGAAATTTTTTATAGATTAATTGAACTGTCGGAAAAAAATATTTTTGTACTTGTTCATATGTAATATACTGAATATCTACAAAGAAATATATGACTTATACAAGTAATTAAGGGCACACACATTAATTTGTAAAAAATTATAAATTTTTGTACATTAGTTTTATAAATTCTGCTTAAAACTTTTAAACAAGAGATCAAAAATTTATTATTCCAAATTAATAAAGCTAATATTTTCATCATTATTGTTATCATAGGGTCATAAAAAATACTTCATTTCAAATTGTGATGCTTTGTAAACATCATAAACATAAAAAGTTTCACAACAAAAATTTTTCTGTTTTAACCCACTGTCGTGTTCAATTTGCGTTGGTGCCATTAAAAATTGAAAAACGCACCAAAATTTAAATTTAACAGCGCACCACGCACCAATTAAGGAATTTTTATCACAAAAAATTTCAAAAAGCACCCAAAATGGTGCGAAACGCACCAAATTGACAACGCTCAAAGTTGTAGAAAAATAACCAATGTTGCCATCTCACCCAAGCAAAATTTCTCGCAGATCATGGGCGGGTTTGTAAGGGGAGGAGAACGTACTCTCTTTTACCAACCTGTTTCCGGATTACGTGATTTCTGCAGTGAATGCCCCATTCGGTGATTCTTAAACAATCAAATTCTTTTTATGTATGCTAGATGCACAAGCACTTGTCTCATTCTCTAAATTAAATATGTATGTGAGTTAAATATGTAAATTTTTTATATGGGACTAGCTTACTTTATTGCATCTTTGTAAGCGAGAGAGGATACAGCTCATAAAAAATATATATATGTAGATATAGTCCATACAAACGGTTTGCTTCCATTAATAACATACATACATGGCTGCGGATTCAGGGAAGCTTATTTAGAAGACATATTTTTAGTTTTTATCGGTAGGTAAATCAAAATTTGATTTAGGTACTTCTCAAAGAGTATAAAACGCTTTGTTATTTAAGAAAAACTGTTGAGAATTTGTTAACCCTGCGTTCGTGTTTTGTAAGATCGAAATTATAATATACATATACATATATGTATGCACATATGTATGTATATACATGCATATATACATATATATGCATATATATGTGTACATATACATATACATATATAAGTATAATCTATCTTATCTCTCGTTTTGAGACTTCAACTTTTTTTAAAAGTATTTTTGCTAATCTTTTATACTGTTTGAAGTGCTTGTTAAAACAAAATTTCCACACAAATTTTAACTAAAGCACACTTAAAATCAAATGATTTTTTTAGAACAAGGACAGATAAATATGCATGTATGCGAATAAGTTATGGAAAACTTATTTTGAATATTTAATTAAAATCGCTTTATTTGATCATTAGTAATAGTTTATAATATCGAAATTTTTATAATTATTTGTTACTATTGTTTGAATCCATTTTAAAGAAATTTTGTTTGAAAATTTTTAAATGAAACACATTTCACTCATTTTAAATTTTATGAATATGGGTGGGTTTGTTATAGACCTCTTAAACATTTAAAAATCCATTTTGCATATGATTATACGATTGATAATACAAGCAAATTCAATTTATAACTTTTTTTTATAATTTAAATTAAATATTTTAATATTTCAATATTTAATATTATATATTTTAATATTGTTTAGCAGCTGTAATAAATCTCAAAAATTTTGTAATCTCCGATTTATAGTATATATGTATAAGTATAGTTAATGTGTAAATCAAAATCGGGAACGATTCCTGTTAGGGATCTCTCATCTAAAACTTTTAGAACATCTAAATCTCCGATTTGTTGAAGGTTTAAGCAAATGGCATGGTACAAAAAAGCTTTTGTTAATTAAATTCAGAAATCCATTTGAAAATTGTCTTTGATTCATGTTCGCGAGCCTGCACAACGGAAGCAGGATCTTTCGGATCGCTGGATCTTAAATCCAAGTGATGTGCTCCCTCCGGTATTATAATAATATCAATTTTGTCATTGTCAGTTTGCAAAACACCGCCGCCGCTCCATGGATCTAACAAACCATTACTAAATATTATATTTGAAGTATGACGAAGATTTTTTCCTCCATACCGAATTGTGATGTCATTAAGCTTGGGTTCTATATGCAATTTGTCACGACATTCTTCCGCGACCTTCTTAAAGTTCCATTCTTTAACACGGAACATAGTTTCTGGAGTATTGCACATAGGCATAACCATTTGATTGCAGGTCTGTATATACCATGCATCACCACCTACAGTTGATGGATCAAATGCAGAATTGTAATTAAGACAAGTAACAGATCCGGTAAAATTAAAATATACATTAATAGCCTTTTTCATAGATTCAAATAAAACAATGCCATCTGCAGAGTTTTGCAAATATGAACAAAATTGTCTCACCGGATAACCAGGTAAAGGGCTAAGGAAATCATTACTATAAGGATAGTTGACCATAGCTAAACTGCCATAAACATCCTCCAAGTAATCAAAAAACTTTTCTAAATCTGCGTCACTTTTGATAGGATCACAAAGCACCAAATCAGCGCTCATTTTCTTCTTACCCTCATCTGTGGAAGCCATTTGCTTAAATAAACCCCAGGATTTTTTTATATTAGAACTGCATGTGTGATTTTTGTTAGTGGTAGCAAATACTGAAGTTGTTATTTTCGAAAAAATATCGCAGGAAGTCATACCATCAAACTGCCAAATTGGGGCTGAAGCCGCCAATGCTCCGTAAACTAAATGTGGATATTTCATTCGGAACCAAGCAGCCAACATTCCGCCATAAGATCCACCAAACGCTATGACAGGGGCATATTTATATTTCTCCTGCAAGTCGGTTATTAACAAAGCATAATCCTCCAAGGCTTGCTCAACACTTAGATAACCATAGTTCTGTGAAACATTAAAGGTAAGATTACCAAATGGCAGCGACTTGCCATAATAACGATGTTCAGCGAATACTACACAGGCACGATATTTCTTAGCTAATTCCCACATAAAACCAGTATTTTGAGCAAATGATTCGATGTCTCCTTCATTTCCAGTGTAAAAGAATAAAGGGGTTTTTTCACTTTGCTTATCAATGTACGAGTCATTGTATAGATAACGCAATTTGAAGCTGTTGTTTAAAGCAAAATTAAAATGATCTACTGGGACTTCAAATTCCTTTGTTTCATATTTAAAAGGCTGCCCGTTACAGTATCCTGTTTTACATGATTCGATCAATAAAATTGTTAATAGGTGAAACACAAATGTCCGGCTTTTAATATCCATATTTTTAAAAACAAAACGTAATTTCCAAAATCAGTGATACCGGTCACAAGCAAGATCGAGTTTCTCTACAACAAATGAATGACCACAACCATAACCCAAACAACATTTTATATGGAATTTTTGCTGCCGGTGCTGCCATTGTTGCGCTTTTGTTAGTAAATCGTCGGTTGGTTTCTGGCTTGCTGCAAACATTATCCCCCATATGGAAAAAAATTAACGTATGCTTCAAGTATGCGTTAAACTGTTTTTGTAAGGAAATTTTGTCTTTACGTACATTTCAAGCACACTTAAATATTTTTGCATTTGGGGGTATGTATTTTAAATATACTGTGCCGCAAACCAGAAACCAACCGACGAAATGTGAATTCGTGCTAAGTAATTTAATGGTCAGTTTTTGACTACACACTAGTCTTCATTTCATTTGAATTTTAATTGTATCATACATTTTCTTATTATTCATTAATTTACATATTATTACAAGAGACATGCACTTGCGCTTAGCTTAAATTGGACGTTGCATAACCATACGAAACAGCTATTCGAACCAAGCCAATTTGACTTTTGGTTTGGTTATGGATATGGATTATGGTCTAATTAAGCTTTTTCTCTTGTTTTTGCAAAATTGTTTGCACAGTTTTAATAGGGACTGCGTAAAACATAAACATTTGGTAGATAACTTCACGAAACAAGCAAATCAAGGCGAATTCAGTATCAGGTGACCTTATCAGCCCAGCTGATTATCAGCTGTTGATGCGAAATTAAGCAATTTGAACCAAAACGTCAAAATTTGCTCAGAAATCGTTTGACAGATTGGTTTTCTAGCATAGCAAACTACATGTTGTTTTTTGTGTTGTAAAATTGTTGTACTGATAAGGTCACCTGATACTGAATTCGCCTTGAAGCAAATAAATGACTATCAGCTTGCTAATCGTTGTACGTTTGTACGCAATTGTCGAAATATCCCTAAACCACATACAACTCTGCATAACAAAATGTTCCCAGCTGGTAGCATTGCCATATTTTTTTTCTCAAACCCCTTTAAATGGAAAAAAAAATTTTTTCTCAATAAATTTTTTTTTAGTGATATTACTCAAAATATAATATGCATTGATTTTACTGAATTCAAATTTAGGAACATTTTATTTTCTTTCAAATGAACAAACAAACATAAAGTAAATAGCACAAATTATTTACTGAATGGAACATGTATAAGATAAATATATGTCAGGACTTTAGTCAAAAGGACCTTAAATAATATGTTAAATAATATGTTAAGTACCAAATATCATATTCTTAACCCTGCGTCCACACCTAATATATATTTATCATGACAAAAATAAAATTCCATATAGCAAAAAGAGATAACATAAAAAAAATTATTTGTCAATATAAAGTTTGAAATTTGTTATGATAAAAATATATCATGTGTAGACGTAGTGTTAAAATCTTGTGGTAGGTACAGACCAAGGCCTATTTATTAGGTCTATGCAACTCTACAAAAACACAGCAATACAAAAAACAATTTTGTGTTTAAGTTGTCAGAAGCACACACAAACATGAACTATAGTATATGGTGCAAACAACTTTGACAGCTTAAACACGAATACACAGAATATCATTAGGACGACTGCATTACCTGATAAATAGGCCTTGGTACAGCCTACAGTAGACGGCATGTAAAAATCCACATGCGCATGTGAATATGACGTCACGAGAATTTTCATCATGTTGGTTGCATTTTTTTAATTATTTGTAGGTTATACATGTAAAATATTGAGAGCATTTTTGTTCCAAAATCTAAATATGACAAAATTTAGCAGTCGGATACATTTCCAGAGACAGCACATGAGTAGTGATGTAAATTTCTCAATTTACATGTATTGCCAGTACACGGCATGTAGCCAATGTAGCTTCATGGTGACGTCAAAATTACGTCAGAACCACATGTGTATGTGTATTTTTACATGCCGTGTACTGTAGGCTTTAGCAACGTGTTTATGAAACCAGGCAGATTGCATTGTCGGACGCATAGTCTGTAGACCTGTTTATGGTTGCGTTCGAAGTTGCATTCGAAGTTTCGAAAATATCAAAATGTTTTGTTGCTTATGGGTTGCATTGACGGTTGCATAGTAGGTTGCAGTGTCTGTATCAAAGTATTCGAAAAAGGTTTGCGCAAGCAAGTTGCGAAGTCTGTATTTACCATTATATATAACCAAGGCATATTATATATAACCAAGGCATATTAAATGTGCCTTGATTTATAACAAAAAATAAATCATTTAGACTTTTTAATATCCCGAAAAACTTCGAAAACAAGATAAATTTTCACATATGGTAACGCTGCCTACTGGATCCCCATGAAAAAGCAAAATGTAACAAAAACACAAAACAGTCATCTGTCACTTGTCTTCTATTTAACGTCTACCTAACGGGAATAGCATAGAGCGGACTGTGTTTTATTGGAATTGTAGTGCCATACATATGTGATACATATATACTTAAGTGTATACACATCGCGGCAGTGAATGAAAAAAAAAATAAATCTTTATCGGAATAAAATAAAATTATCATAAACTTTATTACTCAAATTAGAGATATTTCTCCATATAAGATTAATCATAATGTGAATAATGTATTCTATGATAAATTAAGTGATGTTCCCTAAAAGGGTACACAAATCGAAGCGAAAATAAAAAAGAAGTAGCTGCTTAATTATTTTATTTTGAAACGCAGGGATACCGTGAAAATATTTATATTTATTATTAACAAAAGTTAGTAAATTTCGAGTGTTTCACTAAATACATAATTATTTTGCAACAATACAAAAGGCACATCCAATTCGATAAACATTTTCAGCAAAGACCTACGATGGCAAACCGATAATGGTATGTACTTATGAATGTATGTATGTGTTCATTACTGTATATATGTATGTAAACATATTTTACACACAGAAGTATGTAAATATACAAATCTGTATAGGCACATCTACTTACAAATGTATGTATTAAATATGTATGTAGGAGGTTTTTCTATAACATTATTAATACTTACATATGTCCATATAATCTTAATATAACCTGTATTTTAGAGCATATTAAGAATTGTAGGTATCATTCTTTTCAATTTAAAAAATTTAAAGATTTCTCATATCAATCTTTATTTGAAAAATCAATAAAATTCCCACTTGCACAAATCTTATAAAAGAGGCTGCCAGATATATTTTTTATAAAAACTTTAAAGCTGGAAAACAAGTGTTGGTTTAAAATTGTATCGGTAGGAATTCATATGATGTATGTAAATATGTATGTACATATGTATGTACATACATATGCATGTATGTCCATATGTACCCTGGAGGAAGTGTCACTACTGAATCAGTACTAATTCACTATTGACTTTGTCGCCAGTACTACTGACTAATTATACCCCACTCAATGATTTTTGCTATAGACATTTAACATGTGCTTGTCATTGAAAATCAACTACTGACATTGGAACTACTGATTAGATAGTTCCTTAGGGACCATATGAAGACATTGGAAACAGATTGTCTCTAGTAAATTTTAATAATTCTAGCATACACTTTTTAAAATGAAATTGCATATTTTTTTCACATTTTGGTATTTTATTAAATTAATTTTTAAAAAATGGAACTTATAATTAAAAAACATGCAATAACTGGGATTAATTCATTTATTCGTTCAGCATATCACCAGCAACTAGGGATTGTGTTCGCCATCTCTATTAAACAAACGCACATACATATGTTATTCAAAAATTTTATGTTTCGCTGAATTAGTAAAATCAAACACTTACGAATGAATCTGCAAGTATGACAAATCTTTAACTGATGGCACAAAATCTTCCACAGGATAAAACAATTTCCATAACTGGAACTTTCACTTAACATTTTTTAATATTTGTTTTATATCTTTTTTGCAAATTCTTTTCGTGTATTTTTTTAATTATTGTTCAATACATTTAAATTCACCTTTTAATATTTGATTTCTTAAAAAAAATTTTATAAAAACTTAAATTTTGCTTTACGTCACTTTTGTTTTCAACAAACCAATAAAACAAGAAGAAGCATAGATGTGTGTATATGAAAAAATGTTTTCTACGCATTAAGAACAATACTAATAGACGCTCTGTTGACAATGTCACCAAACTAGTCGACAAAAGTGGTGACTTGGGGACACTTAACCCCATGTTTCCTTCAGGGTAAGTAGTCAAATATATGTTATTATAAATTATATATTATTATATTAATATTTATTAAAAGTTACACACATTTGTACATACCATGTACAGTGAATTTCAAAAGAGGTGGCACCAAAATATATTGATTGAATTTGTTCCCATAATTAATTAATATCTAAGCAGCCGTGTTTGTTTAGCGCATTTTTTGACAAATTGTTTTGTTTTTTGCCTTTGTATAATATCTGGATTGAAACCAAATTTTCCGAAAAATTAAAAATTAGCAAAAAGTACCCAATTTTCGTTAATTTAACCAATATTGTTGAACAGGCTAAAGTTCGTATCGCCTTGTAATCCAAATTACATGTGATAATTATTAATGAACAAATAACATTAAAGTTAGTTGTAAATATTCTGACAACAACACACATGTATGTAGTTCAGCGTTCTTCTGTGTTTGGTCCACTGTGTGTGGTGTCAGTTTCTGCCTTATATACGGAACATTTTTGCAAATGGAATATGTGAATTGTTTTGATGGAACAAATCTACTATAGTGAAGCTGCTCCAAATTTAATAAAATTTATCTTAGATGATCGATTCTAAGAAAAAACTGTTATGTCCGAAAATCCTCGGAAAGGCATATTTACGGAGTTACGGACCTCCAAAGTTTTTAATGTCTTTTAGCATTTTCGTGGTAAGTTTCTTATTTAGTATAACAATATGGGTATCATATGAAAGATTATCATAATTATGACACAGTAAACAAATTTTCGAAGAAAAACAGGTAGAATTTTTTCAATTTTTTGCTCGTTTTGAAGTTAAAGGAAAATATTTACTGCTCAAGGGTTAATCTTGTTTTAAAATAAATACTAAATATTTCCTGCATAGCCGGCCTTCGGCCGAGCTTAAAGATTTTCTCCTCTATATATTTTAATATGACGCGTAATAGCAAATATTAGTGCATAGCCTTAAAGATTTTCTCCTCTATATTACACGATATGGCGCGTAATAGTAAAGATTTCCTGCATAGCCAGCATTCGGCGAGGCTTAAAGATTTTCTCCTCTATGATGTTTCTCGATATGGCGCATAGTCGGACTTCGGCCGGGCTTAAAGATTTTCTCCTCTGTGATATATCCCGATATAGCGAGTAGTAGTAAAGATTTTTGTTTAGCCCGCCTTTGGCCGGGCTTAAAAATTTTCTCCTCTATGTTATTTCCCGATATGGCGCACAATAGTAAAAATTTGCTGCATAGCCGGCATTCGGCCGGGCTTAAAGATTTTCTCCTATTTAATATTTCCCGACAATAGGCCTAATACTAAGATTTTGTGCATACAAATGCTTTTTATATGTAATTTTGTTTAGTTTTGAAACAAAAGTAACATTCCGGAAGTAGCTTTAACTTCAAAACAAAAAAATAGAAAAAAAATAATTATTTTTCCTTGAAAATTTGTTCACCGTGTCATAATTTTTTATAATCTTTCATATGAAAATGCTAAAAGACATTAAAAACTTTGGAGGTCCGTAACTCCGTAAATATGCCTTTCCCAGAATTTTCTGACATAACAGTTTATTCTTAGAGTTCAATTTTCTATCATCTAAGATAAGTTTTATTAAATTTGGAGCATCTTCACAAAAGTAGATTTAAGCCCTAATTTCTTTTAATAACTTAATATCTATATATTTTAAAGATGGTAAATAAAGCAATCAATTAAATATAGTTCGGCTCCATCTCTCGAAAAAATACCCTGTTAAATAGGAAATTTGAAAAATACAAAAATTGGCGGCGAGGCTTAGTTTCCTAGTTATGCGGCTCGGAAGGTCCAGTACAAAGTTGTGATTGAACCGTTTATTTTGTAGTGAGAATCGTTAAGGACTGCCGAATGCTTTCTGTACAAAAAATCTTCAGAGGTCTATAACTCTGAAGCCAATTTCTTTAATTTTTTTCTTAGTTTCAATTTTCTAAAAAGTTTTTTTTAGAGGTATAGTTAAACTAGATTTTTCCCCAGAAAAGTAATAATAACTTTTCTGATATACACATTATCCAACAGCGGTGCCAACTATTTACAACCCAAACGCGCTATTGCCCTTCTCAAAATGCGCTAAGTTACAACATTGTCAACTAATTATAGCTATTTTTTAGCGCGCTAAATTAAATTTTAATAATGTTTGTATGATGTTTGTATCAGTAAATAAAATTTTTTTAGTAACTGTTTTTCAGATTTTGCATTATTGTTCCTTCGAAATTATATCCTAAATAACTTAAATCATTTAATAGAGAATCATAATCGCCTTCCAAATAATCCATATCCTTAGTTTTTATTTTAATTTTATTTGTCAAACTTTGTAACAACATATACGTTGTCGAATAGTTTTGCTATGAAAATGCTTTTTATATTTTACCAGTAGATGCTTAATAAGTAAGTTGTGTAAACTTTTTGGGTCATTAATACATATCTTTAGCTGAAAAAATTTCAAAACCATTTGCCATTTACAGTATTTATGTAAATGCGTTTTTAATTCTAAGGTAAGGAAGGTCAAGGTAATTTTATTTGCGACAGCTGAATCAATAACCAACTTGAAAATTTTTATCAGAGTTTTGGATACTAGAAATTTGTTAAACTTATAACTTAACTTAGCGCGTTTTTTATAAAAGGCGCTAAGTCGAAAAAAAGCGCATTTGGCATAGATAAAACGAGGTAAATCTAGGGCGAAACGCGCATTTCATTTGGTATTATGACGAGCGTTCTACAAAGCACGTCTTTATTGTGAATAAAATCGGCAAAAAATAGCTTACAATTTGAGTTGGTGTACTTAAAAATAAACATAGTTTAACACGTAAGATTTTTAAAAATTTTTCATGTTAAAATACTTCATCGAAAGCTTATTTCTGTTCGATAGAAAATTCGCTGCTCAAAGAAATTTTCGATGCTCATAATATGAATTGAACTTTCGATATAAATATTTATTTAATTGTTTCAGACTATCGACAAGAAAAGTACTTTCAGACTACGATATACAATTTATTTTTAAATATATACATACAATTATTATTAGTAGCTATGATTGATAACTTATATATGCATGTATATGATCAAAATTCTAAACGACTAATAAAAAATACGAGACTAATTTCTGAATGAAAATATATTTAAACAATTTTAAATAACAATATTATTTTATTACACTTAGAAGAAAAAAGTTTAAAATCGTTTTTGCCAGTGCTGAATTCCACATAAGATTTCGATTCTCTTTGCAATTTAAAATTTATTTCATTAAGAAACACAAAAGCACGCGTTAATGTGCCATTACGAGCATAATTAGTTCGATGAAAAGGAATATCAAACAATTAGCTAACCTCAAGTTTCTTGGAGGTATAAAATTGAAGATCGAAAATTGAATGCAGCTCATAATAAGGTCCTCTTTCTTTTTTGTGGCGGAAACTTATCGCTTAGAACTATAAACGACCTGTTTATATTAAATGGTTTTAGTTCAAATTATCAGTTCATTATTTTTAATAATTGGATATCACATAATTAGACTTTTACACCTTTAAATGATTCAGAAATATTAATTTCTTAAGCTAAGTTTAGACGATATGTTGAATCAGCAAATATATGCTTACATTCATATGCTTAAAAATAACAACAAATCCTGCTGTCAGCATATATATGTATATGTTAGTCGTCTATACAGTGTGCTGAAAGTATAAAATTTTTTAAAGTCAACATGTCAGCAAATGATAATACAACATATGAGTTAGCATAAAATATTTGTGTCTACACAGTATGTTGAGTTTCGTATTCTGATATATATGAAAATCGCGAACATTACATAAATTTGCAAAAAGCGGGATGATAACAAAGTTTAATACTATTTTTTTTTAAATTCGCAAAACTGCCAAGAAGCTGGAAGACATGTAAAAAGTCACTTTTATCTCAAATTTTGCAAAAAAGTGCGAAAAGTTGCATAATTTTGAAACAGCCATTAAAATTATTAAAAATCGAAAAAACTCTAAGAAATGCAAAAACTTCAATAAAACCGCGAAAATTACGAAAATTCGCAAAATCTTACTATCAGTGGTATGATGACCAATACTTTTATTTTTTTTATGAATTTTTTTTTATGAAATTGTAATTTCCCTTAAGTTTTACTCACCCGAATCCACTATTTACCGTTTCTTTTTAATCAGTGGTACCATAGGTTTAATATGCAGTAAATTGCCGAATTTAAGAGAAAAAATTACAAATCAGGCAACACTACATACATGAGTAGAGTTAAATTATCAATATTAGGTTTGTTTCTTTACTTCTTGGGTAAAGTTCGGTAAAATGAGAGCAAACTATAATTTCGCTCAATAATATACAAATATGCACAAAAGTACGGGAACGCAAAAAACCAAAATTTTAACACGAAAATAAACTTCAATGCATGTTTGCATATACATACGTATACACATAACTAAATACATACTTATGTACATACACACGCACGTATTTACTTACATGATTCAGCATACTTGCATAGGTTTTATACCTTAATTTCATATAAAAACTTATAAAACTTTGTCTACCACCTTTTTTTAGAAATTTTTTCATACATTTTTCTATTTTTTTTAGTTTTTAGGTAAATGTAATTTTTTTGCAATTTTTTATTTTTCAAACAGCTGTTTGATTTTGTGTTTGCCCAAACTAGCACGAAGAAAAAGTACGGGCTGTTTCGTGCAAGAAGAAGAAGAACATTACTCTCACAAAAGCTCCCTTACTTGCCCAAACTTTGAGTACGGGAACGCTTTTCGTGTAAGTTGGGATCCCGCGGGATCCCAATGTAGAGTAAAGAAACACACCTTCTATTTGCTATCAAATTTGCCGTATGCTGAAAAGCTTAAATAGGCTTTTCAACAAATAACATATAAGACAGCATACATAGAAAATTTGTTACAAAGTAAAAATATGGTGTCTACACGATATGCTAAAATCTTGAACAAACGTTTGTTGGCAACTTTAACAAATGCCCTTCATATGTAGTTAAGCATACGTACGTGTCCACACAATATGTTGGCACTGGTAACAAATTTTTCACCATAAATATGCTGACTCAACATATCGTCTAGACTTAGCTTTATATTTATTAAAAAATAAAACTGGATTTTGGAGTGTGCTTTATTAAAATAACATGATTTTTTCATCAAGAATGTTATCTATAAAGTATTATCTTAATAAACTTACAATAATATTTGTATGCACATATGTATGTATGTATGTATCACACAAGCAAAGAAATTTTTTCAGACCAGTCATATTTAAGGCTTTATTTCGATAAAACATATTGCATATTAAGAAAAAATTTTTTTTATAAAATAGTTGTTGATACGTAGCTCACATTTTATGAGGGATAGTAACCCAAAAGCTTCGAAAAATGCTTCTGAAAAGCACTAAAGTACTTACTTCTGTGAAGCACTTTAGTAAGGCAAAAAAATGTATTGCTTCTTGGAAGCTAAATGTATTGCTTCTAACTGGCTCATCTCGAACAAAAAAGCCTTATTCATGAGCAATAGTAAGTGATTCTGTAGCATTGTCTCCCGTACAAAAAAGGTTTTGGAAAGCAGTAATTTTTGCTGGGAATGGTTATAAGTTTTATTTAAAAAAAATATTTTAATGATTAATGATTTTTTTCGTTTGGAAAATAGTATTTTGTGCTTCGAGAATAAAAATTTGGCTTAAGAAGCGATACGAACTTTAGCCCGTTCAAATCATAAATATAGAAACAAATTAAGTTCGAAAAATAATAATTAAAATTAACGAAAAATAAAAATTATATTTTACAATCAGTTAATATTTGGTTTAAAACAAAATATGCTATTTCTACAGTGAAATAAAAAATACAGATTTAATAATATATGTATGTACGTTTTAAATTATTTTTTTTTTCAATTTTAATATTTTATTTTTTTAATGCGTGCCAAAATGAATACAAATTTAAAATATTTTTGTTGTTGTTGGTTCAGCATGTATAAATGTAATTTGTTGCTGCTCCAGCAACATATAAGCATATAAATATATAAAAACTGAATCAAACAATAATTCGTGCAAGTTTTATTATTATTGTTCGAACTACATTTGTTTCTGTGTTTATGATTTGATTAGGCTAAAGTCCGTATCGCTTTGTAAGCCAAATATTATGACAAACACTCAGTATAACGGAACAACGTATTAATGTTCATCATCAGCGTTCTTTTATTGTGTCTGGTCCACTGTGTATAATATCAGTTCATGTATATTTCTGCTTTATATATTCAGCTTTTTATTGCAAATGGAATATGTGAATTGTTTTACAATTTGCTGAAAGTTTTTTTTTGTAATGAAAGCTCAATTTTACCATCTCTTCCCATATTCGTTTGTTTTTAAGTAATTATGCTCATGCTAGTTAATTTGCTTATTTTTGTTCTACTTAAGAAAAAGGAAGTCTACTTCGCTTTTTAAATCAGTAAATTCATATTTTTGATAGCAGGAAGTTAATAAAAACAAAAAAAGAAATTCGTAAAAAAAATTCTCTAAAATTCTTTCGTTCGTACTTGTATATTGTTAATTTTACAATGCGGAAACACTTTCTTTCGATTTTCTTCCTGAAACTAATAACAAAAGACATATATATATATATATATATATATTAATATATTGGATTTCGCCTTACCAGCATGGTTTCTATGCTGGAAGGTCTACTGTAACGAATCTGATGCTATTTAAGGAATACTGTTTAGAGGCCTTGGTTAACGGCGCCCAAGTTGAGGTGATTTATACTGACTTTTCAAAAGCTTTTGATAAATTATCGCATTCGGTCTTATTATCTAAATTGAAGTTAATGGGGTTCCATTCTAATTTATTAACCTGGATTACGTCTTACTTGTCCAATAGAACTTGTTCCGTTAATATTGAAGGTTATAGCTCTGTGCCTTATATGCAAATGTCGGGTGTTCCTCCGGGTAGTATACTCGGTCCTTTATTGTTCAACTTCTTTATTAACGATATCGGCAGTTGTTTCTTTAAATCAAATTATTTATTATATGCTGATGATTTAAAATTTTTCTTAAAATTAGACTCGATTCATGATGCCCAAATTATGCAAACTGAACTCTATAATCTTAGTGAGTGGTGTCGCCTAAATTGCTTAAGTCTGAACATTAATAAATGTGTGCATGTTTCCTTCTATAGGTCTGTTGCCCCCAGTGTTGTAGCCTTTTATATTGATGGTGTAGTATTGAATACGTCTAATCTTAAACTTGACTTAGGCGTTATATTTGATAACTCCTTGTCGTTTGATGCTCATGTTGAATATTTACTTCCTAAAGCATATAAAATAATGGGTTTTCTGAAGAGAACTTGTTCTGAGTTTGCTGATCCATACACTCTGAAGTATATCTATACGTCTTTTATTAGGCCTAAATTAGAATATGCTGCTGTTATTTGGAATCCCCATATCTCTAATCGTATTGCTCCTATAGAGAGAGTTCAACGCATTTTCGTCAAATATGCTACGCGCTCGTTACTTTATTTATCATCCGTTCCATATGAATCTAATTGCTTGTTTATTGGTCTACGTACTTTGGCGTCTCGTAGAAAAGTTCAATCTGCCTTGCTGCTATATGATGTTATTAATGGTTCTATTGATTGCCCTGATTTGCTTTATGCCATACGGTTTTATATACCTCCCAGTAATATGAGGTTCGCTAAACTTTTCGATATTCCATTTCATCGTACAGATTATTCTCGTAATGGCACCTTATCACGTACATTTTCTTTCTTGAATGAAATAAATTATAATATTCAAAAGGATTCAAAATCTTTTATCGAATTTAGCACTGAAAAATCAGAGTTTAAATTGTTACTTTTTAGCTTATTGAAATAACTGTGATCTCAAAACTATTTAATTATTTAATTTAATTGTAAACTTTTCAAAGTAATATTATATGTATATATATGTATATGTAATGTATATGTATATGTAATATATATATATATATATATATATATATATATATATATATATATATATATATTTATTTGTCCATTGACTGAACTACAATAAATAAATAAATAAAAGAGGAGGAACTGAAATTTTCGATACTTTATAGGAGAAGCAAAAAAACTGAAGAAAAACTAAAGCATTTACATGCAGGAATAATTTTTTAAGTGGCCATAAGTCCTTGATTTTCAACTGTAACGTACTAATATCTTCAATGAGGATGCGATTATACGTTATTTTTCAGAAAACGTTAAAAACACGATTTCGAAAAAATTGATATATGTATGTATGTATGTAGTTATAACTTAACAAAATTTTCAAATTTGAAAAATACAGAAAACTTGCGAAAAATCTAGGAGTCTACTCTGTAATTCGAAACGAATGAAAATACTTTCGAATTTGCTTTTAATTAACACACAAATTCGAAAATTTATTTTCGTTCCGATTTAAAATCAAGAACATTGCAAAAAGCTTCATCCTTTTAAAACCAAAATATTTTTACATTGTTTCGAAATCTAGTACTTACGAAATTTCCAGCTAAATCTTTCTACCTTTTACTAGGTTTCCCATACAAAACAAAATGTATATTGTCAGTAGATTTTTAGGAAATTTAATCAAAATTTAATGTTTCTATTTTATTTTTTACTACTCTGTACAATATATACATATATATGTACATGTGCCCTTAATTATAAAAGTGGTCTAAGTCATGTGCATTTTTGCTTCGAAATGTCAAATAAATCTTTGAAAAACATCAATAAATATTTAAAAATTATTAAATAAATTTACATAATTCGAGACTATTAGTACAAATCTAAATTAAAATACTGCATAACATAAGAATACTTTTCAATTTGCGAAAAAGTAATCTACTATATATGTATATCGACCAGAGAAATATATGACTTAGGCCACTTTAATAATTAAGGGCACATATATATACATATATATAAGCGAGTGAATTAGCTAAGGTCTGCTTAAAAAGGTGCGTGAATTGGCTACATTGCAGTTGCTTTGTTGCAGTTTTGGATATTTTTCAGTTAATGGGTTTTGTTTTGGACAAAAAAAATCTTGATAAATATCCAAAAAAGGTGGTGTAAACGGTATAGATTTTCATGAAGATTTAAAATCTGCTAGATTTTGAAGAGGTGTAAATGCCCTATAAATTTAAAGTTTTAGTTTTGCTACGAACTCTAAAAACACAAGCAT
Organism: Tachina fera; assembly: GCA_905220375.1. Lineage (NCBI taxonomy): Eukaryota > Metazoa > Arthropoda > Insecta > Diptera > Tachinidae > Tachina > Tachina fera. The sequence goes on from LR999963.1 coordinate 63,734,150, forward strand.
GCAGACAGCTTGTTGATAACTGTAATTAATACTCTAGTTATACGTTAAATACAATCCACAATTGCTGATGAATTAATTAACTATATACATATGTACATGCATACACATGTATGTATGTAGCTACATATATACATACATACATATGTGCATATTTGATATATTGCTGGCCCTTCAAATTAGTAAAATAAAACTTGATTTAATAATTTGTTGCAAGATATTTAGTTACAGAGGAGCGTGAGTTTGGTTGGTAAGCAATGTACATATTTTAAATGTACATATTATAGGTACATATGTATGTATTCTTTTCACTTATTGTATTTGACCGTCTATTTTTCCGTTTCCTTTCCTTTTACTTTTTATTTTAAGAGTTTTTTGTACAACCACACATACATACATACGTACATATGTATGTACATATGTACTATGTACAAATTTTTGCATAACATTCAAATTATTACACTAATGCTGAGTACACATCTGGCATTTCTTGTGTTGGTATTTTGTGGTGTCATTTTCAAAATGTGTGCAAAGCCGTTCACATTATTCACTTTGACACACAAAGAAAAAATATTGGAACTAGTACACACTATTGCGATGTCACAAAACGCCATAGTGTGTACTCCGCATTAGAAGTTGTTTTCTTAATATATTTTTTGGCCGTGTGTAGTGTGAGTGGCCGTTATTTTTTTTTAATATCTTATATTCTCCGCCCAAATCGGTTCAGTTTTATATAAAAAAATACAAAAAAATTGTATAGCTATAAGTTGTGTTTAGGGTGTGCGTCCGCCCCTCGTAACATGCAAAAGTTTGAGTTAACTTTTTTAGAACCAACTTTGCAAATATCGCACACTAAATCATAAACAGTTACAACTAAAAATTCCCAAAATGGTTTTATGTCCTCATAAACCAGTTGGCTGAATAAATCTCTAACGGCCGCAAAAATTCCTTTCAACACAGACTTCTTAAAATATATAAAGTTCCACAATGCCTGTTTTTATATTACATACTTGCGTCATTTGTACAGTATCAACAGTTTTTGCCACTCGTGAACATCTGAGATTTTTTGAGTTGTGAATGTTTATGATTTATAGTGCGATATGTACGATATTGTAAATATGCATCTACTACTTACATCATACATATGTAGGTACGTATTAAAACGAGCATAAAATAAAAAATATGATTCATATTACGTAAAATTTTATGTCTTCAAAATAAAAAGACTTCGTTTATGCCAAAAACTTTTAACTTTTAAACTTTTAAAACCATCATCAACGTTGCCAACATAATGATTTGGTTTCAAACATTTTGTGGAGTGTAACGTTGCACAGTGGAATTGAGCGCTATAAAAAGGGGTTAAACGAGAATTTTTGTATTGTACTTTCTGAAAACTTAATTGTTGGTCACTCAGGAGGTATATGACATTTTACATTTGTGTGAAGATAATTTTAAATTTGACTAGTACAGACAAAAACCAAAACATTTTACAGAGCTCATTTTGCAGTTAACAGAGGACTGTTAAGCACTTAACAGCACTAGTAAAATAAAGGAATATTATTTCGGTGGCAAAATCCAGGAACAAGGACTGATACTATACACAAAAATTAATGGAAAATATGGTCTGGTTACATACTATTTACAGATTTTTAAAGTTGACCACACAGGATTCTAAAAATTATTAAAGTATGTTCTTTTCACAAATGAATCGGTTGTATATAAAATCATGTAAAACTAATATTTTTCTTATGTCAGCTTTACGTATAAAAGACCGCCTAAATTTTGCTCAAATCCCTAAAAATTCATATGTATGGGATTTTAAGCCGCAATTATGACTTGAGTACTATATTAACCCTGTTGCACTTTATCATAGGCTAGGTACGTAGCTCCTTGCATTTTACTTACCATAGAAATTGATCCTTACTCCCTAAGGGGCTTATTTTTGAATAAATATATAGCCTTTGAGTTCTACCAAATCTCTGATCTATTCATGTTTTGAAGTTCATCAAAATCGGTTAGATATTTTTTAATGGGCAAAAATTGATCCCTAGCCCTCGTCGTGCTCCTATTTTTAAAAAGTGTATATCCTATATGCTTTGCTAGACTCAGATCGATCTATGATACGAATTTCTTAAAAATAGGATATATAGTTTCAAAGAGAAAGAAATTTCTCCTTACCTCCCCACGTGCTCCAATTTTTTTCTTTAAATAGATAGCATATGTGTTGTTGCTGCAGACTCAAAACTATTTATTTTTTGAATTTCATAAAAATCGGATAGATAGTCTGAAAGAGGGAGAAATTCTCCCTACCTCTCCTCGTGGTCCTATTTTTTAAATAAATGTATTCAAAATTGCATAGATAATTTCAAAGAAGAAGACATTTCCTCTTAGCTTCCCTCTTGGTTCTATTTTTGAAAAAATCTACAGCCTATGTCTTCTTTTAGACTCAGATGTTTTGAATTGCATAAAAGTCGGATAGATAGTTTTTAGATAGATAGTTTTTAGATAGATAGTTTCAAAGTATAGTTAGTTTCAAAATGTATAGCCTATGTCTTCTTTTGAGCTCAAATCTATATGTTTTTTTTTAATTTCATCAAAATCGGTTAGATAGTTTCTGAGAGGCAGACATTTTCCCCTACCTCTCTTCTTGCTCCTAGTTTTTAAAAAACATATAACCTATGTGCCCTGCCACAAATCACTTATCCAAGCCACGAATCTTTTATCAAATACACAAACCATATTGGCGATTCCCAAAAAAAATTAGCCTAATTCCCAAGAGTCCTACGGCCCTCAACCCGAAAATTACGGCTGGACTGAAAGTCTAAAAAATCGCAGTGGGAGCACCATCATGTTATGTTGTTGTTGCCAGGGGGCAAATCGCGGCACTCGATATCGAACGAAATTACAAAATATTTCCATATAAACTCTATTGAAATATTTCGTAATTTCGTTCGATAACGGTTGCCAGTATTTTTTAATTTTCAAACATTTATTTCCATGGCGCGACAAAAGTAACTTACATTCCAATAATAATAATAATAATTTTAAAGTTTAAAATTTGTTAACGTACTAATAATTCCAAATTATTATTTTACTTATTTAATAAAATATTTTTTTATTAAAAATACATTGAAATTGATTATTGAGGGACTTAGCTGGATCATATGCGCATTTCACTGTTGCTAAGGCAGACCATCAGGGAACTTTTACCCAAAAGTATCTTACAACAATTAGAGTTAATATGTTATAAACTTTCATTTAAACAGATGAAAAGCTCAACTAATAACAAAGTTGAAGCAAGAACTCAATAATCAACATGTTTTTTATTCTCTTACTTTCCCAGCTAACCAAAACATTCGTAAATAAATCGCATTCGAATGTTGCGTAATCATTTCTCGGACAACGACTATCGTAAACGGAAAGAGAAAGAGCTGCTAGAGCTCACTCGTCGCTCAGTTTGTGGCAGCAAATCTTTCTATATCAATATTTTGCTTACGAATCAATAGCGAACCTTTATCGATATCATTAGCAATCGACTTCATTGCTTCTTAATAGCAAAAAACATTATTCCCCTTTTTTTGTAAATGCAAAAAAATAATAAATTTAGAGAAACAAATTGTTTCTTGTTGCTAAACTTTTTTTACGATAATCTTTCGAGAATTGTTGGCTACAGCGAACGTTCGTTAATTTACGAAACTTAGGTTGGCTGGGTTACTACATTGGCTGACTTTTTTCAGCTGTTATTGTAGTTGTAAAACTATATAAAGAAAATAAATGTAAATAACAACAACAGCTATTCAAGAATAGAGTTGCCACACAAGTATATTTGATCTGGTGCAATCAAGTTAATAATTAGTGTTTTTTTATGGGAATTGTTACAATTTAAGTTTCACATTTGTTAACGCCCTAATAATATCAAATTATTATTTCACTAAATAAGTAAAATAATAATTATAAACTATGGGTAGGCCCATAAAATTTTAAATTCAATAAAAAAGTATTTTCGATAACATGTCGCTTACGATAAAATCGAAAACCATAAAAAACACTAAATAATAATTTTTTTTAGAACATTTTAACCCATTATATTGTCGTTAAATGTTACTTATTTGTTGCCTTTTTTCGAAAGGGACAAAAAAAATCAGAGCTACTGAAGGCAATTATGAATAAAATTCCGTGAGAAATTTTTCCCAGGCAACAATTCCAACTAATAGCAAATGATAGGGGAAACAAAAAAATTCTAATTGGAAAAGGAAGAAATTTTTCGGGGAATTTTATTCATAATTGCCCTGACTATGTTCCACTTATAAATGCTAAAATTGCTTAACACATGCTGTACCTAAAATGGAGGAATGAATAAGAATAATATTAATCTTAAAAGACATTTCACTCTTTGACTGATTTTTTGTGTTTTGAACTTTGATGTATGCAGAGAATTATAATATAATATATGGCGAATATTTATGTACAAGATTTTAAACCGTGATATGCGCGTTTGGAAGTGATATGTACAACTATTTCGAAACCTACTAGATACTATACGTTTTACCTTCTTGAAATTAAATACGTGCAATTAGATTCAAGTTCGGAAAGAGAAAAAAATAATTCTTACAGTGCATTTACATCTGAACAAAATCTAGATTAGTAGCAAAATGACTTTGATGAAATATACTTAAAATCTGGAAGAACTTGGTAATACGTGTTTTTTCTTCTTCAAAATTGTATTAAAAAATAAAACGAAAAATTTCAGTTAATGGTTTTTGGTTTGGCTAAGAAATCTTGAAAAAAAAGTGGGTGTAAACGGTATATATTTCAATAAAGATTTGAATTGAAATCTGCTAGACTTTGTGCACGTTTAAATGCCATATTAATTAAAGCTCAACTCATTTTGGTACAATTAAAAACAAACGTGTTGCTAATACATGCAATTCAAATTAAATTTTTGCAACTTTGAACAGAAACTTGAACGTAAACTTTTTAACGGCCAGAAATAACCTTTTTTTGTTCATGAATAACCGATTTGAATTTTTTAACGTAGGATAGTTCTAATTTGCATCCAGATCAGTAGATAGCAGATATTCCGCTTAATTACGAGTGCCGTAGTTTGTAATTTACCTCACCGTGCATTGTTTTAATCGTGGAACACCAAGAAAGTATATGTTTTCCTTCAATAGACATAAATACAATATCTGCACACATACATATGTATAGTACATAATAAGTATATGTATGTATGTAAGTAAGATTTTTGTGGCGTATGTAGAATATTAATGATGAATATATGTATGTATGTACACACATATGCACATATGAATACATTTTTATAGTTGTACTGACTGGTAAATGTCGACGCTAAAATTCTTGTATTGTCTAATAAAAGAATAAAAAAATTGTATTCGAAATAATTTTTTTTAAAGGGTTTATAAATAGTCCACACAATAACACCTTAAAATCATGCTGAACGTAAATAACGCTATTCAAATTAATTTAAAAAAAAATTGTTTTGAAGAAATTTGTAAGTTGCAAAGAGAGCATCATTAGGTTGTCCTCAAATGTATTTAAATGCCAAAATGAAACAAAAAATGTATGCAATTTTTATCTCAATATTTTATTTCTATTTAACGTGTGTCAAAATTAATACGAAATTAAGAAAATTTATTTGTTGTGGTTAAACACATCTAATGAAAATAAATTGGAAAAATTACTACATTTCTGCTACATTAACATTATTAAGGCATGCGTCCATAATGAATGTCATTTATAGTCCAACATTCCTGGCTTAGTGCTAATTTACACTATGCAAGCCTTATTGCTAAGCGTATTAGTCTGTTAAGAGAGAGAGAGACACGAAGGGAAATGAAACGGCTCTATTCCCCTCGTGTCTCTTTCTTACAAACTAATCAGATTAGAGGCCGTTTAGATGAAGGGTGGCCTCGGTCCGACACGTTCCCTGCGAGTCGTGTTTGTTGGCGAGAACTGAGGAGAAGCTTGCGGGGTAGCAAAAGTCGCACTTACTGGGAATTGAAGCGACAATTTTATCTCTTCTCTCCCACATATTTCTTTATCTCGTATTTTTGTGTATGTTATGTACAAGGCATATCAAACAGGTACACGTATCAGGCATATTGCTCATCCGCTGATTTTTTGTTTACAAATTTATAACGAAGAATTCATTTGACAAATACAATTGTGTCTTGTTTGATGCATACAATTTTTTGACAATTACCATGTAAAGCTATGTGAGAAGCAGAGAGTTGCCAGAGAGTTTTGACTAATGCATGTACCTGTATTAAATGTGCCTTGGTTATGTACAAGCACTGTTGCCAGATAGACCATTTTTTTATAACATGCATCAAGTAAACAGTTAAAATATAAAAATTATAAACAAATAAAGTAAGGAGAGAAAAAGAATTATTGTATTTTTTAGTAAATTTAAATAAAATAAGAATATATAGACATGTTAATTCTACATTTCCCAAACTAACAATTATTTTCTCTACGAATGAACGAATGAAAAACATTGACCAAATTAATATCAAAAAGTCGCCTGACTATTGTCTTCATGTAAACAAGCGTGGATTTAAGAAGGGACTCCAAAAGAGAACGTAAGCGTTGCCGCAGCTAGACCACCCTTCATCTAAATGGGCTCTTAGCATTAAGACTTAACTAGCAGAGACAAAAACCAACTAATAAAATTGGTTGGTGTGAGCTCATTTTGCAGTTAACAGCGGACTGTTAAGCACTTAAAGGGTAAATGATGTCGCATTTCTGTAAGCATTTGGGAGTTTGGATTTTTTTTTTGAAAAACCACTTTTCAAATTAATTTTTCCAAAGTCCCAAAATGCTTACAGAAATGCGACTTCATTTGTGCTCTTTAAAGAACCACCAGGAGCACAATTTCTATATAGTGAGATGTATGTAGAAGTCTTCTATTTCCCACAATGACCACTACTGTTCTCCAGAAATTTTGCTTCAAAAATCACTTTTTTATTCAAATAAATTTTTCCGAACTCCCAAAGGATCTTTTTTAAAATTAAGTTTCTGTGTTATCGATATATCTGTTGTATATTCCATTATTATAATTTCATTATTCAGATCTCGGATCATATTTGCCATTAATTTTTGGGCATATTATCAGTCCCTCCTGTTCCTGGTTTTCGCCACCGAAATAATATTCCTTTATTTTACTAGAACTGTTAAGAATTTAACAGTACGCTCTTAACTGAAAAATGAGGTCTGTAAACTTTTTTGGTTTTTGTCTCTGCTAGTTAAATTTAAATTTATCTTGAAACACATGATGCATAACATTTGCATGAATGCAAAAGTTGACTGATGATCGAAGGATGATTAATGAATCAGTCATTTTTAAAAATCACTACACTAAAATAATAATCCAACTGAAATCTCTCAGTGTTTTCGTTTGGCAATAGTATAGTACATAAATGTGCGCTTAATTATGAAAGTGGTCTAAGTCATGTGCATTTTTGCTTCGAAATATCAAATAAATCTTAAAAAAACTTCCATAAATATTTAAAAAATATTAAATAAACTTATATTAATCGAGACTAGCACAACTCTAAATTAAAATTTTGCAAAATATAAAAATATATTTTAAACTGTTCAAATGTAGTCTACTAAATATCTCGACCAAAGAAATATATGACTTAGACCACTTTCATAATTAAGGGCACAAATGAATGTACCTTTTTATACTTTATTTACTTTTTATTCGTTTTTGTTAATAATCTCGATTACATTGTGCAACACCAAAATTATTCAGGGGCTCTCATGTACCAATTCTATTTTCTTGGAGTTCATAGAGAACGGAAATACCTTTGGTTTTTTTAGATCACTTCGGAAAGTGCTTCTATATTTCCCAATGGATTTCTATTAATTATTCTTTTGTTTAAAGGAGCTGATATTATCTTTCAAGCAAGACATATTTTTTTGTAAATCGGATAGTAAATGGCTAAGTTATAGTGGTTGGTATTTTAAAATTTTTGCTTGTTGCTTGTTTTAGAACACCCAAGGTTCTACATACTCTGTCCAAATTTCAGATCCGTAGCTCTTACCGTTCCTGAGAAAATAGCCTTTTTCCTAAAACATGAAAAATGTTTAATTTTTAAAAAAAGTTTAAGTTTTCCAACCCTGGAAACGTCTTTTTAATTTGTTTAATTTTTTTCATTTTTTAAATTAGAAATACCAATTTTGCTCATACCGAAGTATGAATTAAGTTAAGTTAATTTAATAATAAAAAAAGTAATAAAAACTAGTTTTCGGTAGTTATCTTGTATGGGAAAATAGAATTTGAGTTTTCCAGCTCTGAAGCGGTCTGCTCGATTTTGCTGATTTTCAATACCAATCTTATTCGGAAAATATCTGGCACACCAGTCCAAAAACGAAGTCTCTAGCTGTTCTGGGAGCTTCGGAAAACTGATTTCACGTACAGACAGACGGACATCGCTTGTTCGTCTTCCCTATGCATAAGGATCCAGAATATACATATATACTTTATGTGTCCCTTATTAATATTGTAGAAATTGTGTACGTTAAATCCGGCTTTTCTATAGAAATTTTGTTTTAATGCCCACTTCAAGCACTCGTTATTTTATTTTTGCATATGGAAGAAAGTGTACAGTATCATTCTGCAAATAAACATCAGGAGATTCGTCTAGGAGTTGTATATTAAACACCATCGCCAATCAAACAGCTCTTGGCTAGCTGGTTTATTTTGAGTAGTATTTTGCAGTTTGTTTTTATTGCAATTTCGTTCTACATATCTTCATCATCACATGCGGTCATTCCCATTTTAAAATTCTTCATTTGACTTGTTTGATGGAAGATTTGTATTGACTGTTTTAGTTGAGTCATCAGCGAGAAGACCATGATTATTGCCATAATGATGATCATCATACACAATACAATTTATACCAATTTATACAAATTCATACTAAAGAACAGCTGCAGCAGCAGGCGTTAAAAACCGGCATTGTAGTGTTTTATATTAGAGATGTGCAAATCTCGTGATTTTATCATGTCACTCGTGAATCACTCGTGATTCACCCATGATCGTGATCAAATTTATAATTCATCACGCGTGAGTGCGTTAGCGTGACTTAAAATAAATTACTCGTGCGTGAGACATTTTTAAGAATCACGCACGAATTCTCACGCTCTCACGAGATATCATTCCTCCATAGGTACAAAGAAAAACATTTTGATTCAGACATGTATTTATTGATTTAAACCGTTTTGCAATCATGTTGGATTCTATAAAATTGTCTATTAATTATGTATGAAACTGCTTAAATTAATAAATACATGTCTGAATCAAACAGTTTTTCATTAGTAATTAGTTGGTTACGCTTATTTTACGCTTGTGTGGCATTTGGCACATGGATGTAAACCCAGCAACATGGCAAACAAAAGAACGTAACCTCTAATCACTAATGAAAAACTGTTTTATTCAGACACGTATTTAGTACATAACTAATAGATAATTTTATAGAATCCAACATGATTGGAAAATCATAAATATATAAATCAATAAATACATGTCTGAATCAAACAGTTTTTCATTAGTAATTAGTGGCTACGCTTTCTTTTGGCACATGGCACACATATGTAAACGCGGCCTTATACAAAACCCAACAGCATAATCAGATGACACCTTCCGATGCCGCTGTAAAATAATAATAACAGTAGCATTTAGCTACCTGTTATTAGCATTAAGTACACTTTAATGGAAAAACACATCGTATAATTATGAGAAATATTTTTATTGTGAAAAGTATACACATACTTATTGTATAATATTTTGTTTTTCTTTTATGTAGAATTTTAGAAATCACAACAGTTCTAAACAGCTATTGTGTGAATAAAAGGAGATGAGTCAAACGCATTCTATATATTTTTTGAACTGCAGCCTACAACCGGAATATCTCGAGAGTAGCTAAATATATTGTTATAATTTTTTCAGGCGTAGTATACAAACTCATATGAACTTAAAAGATACCAATTTAGGAAAATAAAATTGTTTTAATATATTTTTTTATGGTACACAACTATATTTTCCCTAAAGTTTAACTTTTTTCGGAAAATGTGCGCGTATATCCGCATTTATGAAAAGGAACTTTTAAGTTTTGGCTAACAATTTTTAAAACTATCTACATAATAAAATGTGGTAGTTGAAATTTTCAAAATCTACCGTCACATCTTTGTATAAGAGATTAAACACAAAAAAGTTTTTAGAATAGACTATTTTGGGACATTGCTGAATGTAGGGTACATCCCCAAAAATACAAAATAATAGGCTCTAGACACATTCTTAATGCATTTAGCGCTATATAGTTAGAAAGTGAATTTATTAAACAAAGTTTTTTACAAAATTTAAAATTATGAAGATACTTAAATAAAACATGTCTTTTTAAGGAAAATTTTGATTTTTTAGGTTTTTTGATTTCACGAATGTAGATACTCATATTTTTTTACTAATTTATCAAGCAATTAATTAAAAAGGTATAGGCGAAATAATAAAAAAGTCAAGGCAAAAATTTTTTTTGTCTTAAGTAAAATATCTTTTATAAGTTATAAGAGATACGGAAAAACATCTTAAATTATTTCTTTTAGGGTTAGCTCAAAATGCTTCCTCCGGTAAAAATCAGATAGTTTAAAAAAAAAGTTATAAGCCTCGGCAGTTTTTTTTAGTCCCATGTGGTCAACTTTGTCCCACTGTAACTCCTCTCCAGCTCAAGCCAAAAGGCTGTAATGACATGTGTTATAAGTTTCATATAAATCAAATTAATAGTTTAAAAATTACAGATTTATTACCATTTATTTTATAAAAGTCCCCACTGTGCAATGTAAATTTTACATATACACGTGCATACATGTATACATACATACATATGTATGTGTAAAACCCTATTTTTTAACCCCAAAACCATACGAACTTGATTATATTCTTTTTCGTGAGCGTGCGTGATCGTAATAAGTTGTAAACCACTCGTGCGTGATTAAGAATATTTTATTTGTGAGCGTGCGTGATCGTGAAAATTTTTAATATCATTCGTGCGTGAACGTGAGTGATTAAAATATTTTTCTCGTGAGCGTGGTTGGTGTGAGTCAAAAAACGCTCACGAACACATCGCTATTTTATATGCATATTTATAAACATAAATACATACATATGTATGTGCATACATATGTATGTGCATACATATGTATGTGCATACATATGTATGTGCATACATATGTATGTACATATAATACAACAGATGATATTGGATATCCAATTGTGAATAACATGGCACCACTCATGAACATTTGTAGGTACACACTTTGCAACGTGTTTACGCAATAGTGACCTGCACAAGACCATTTATAAGACCTTTCAAGACATGAGAGATTTTTAAAAAGCTTTACTACACCGAAATATTCTAAAACAAACGCTAAACCACTGTGTTAGCAAGACAAACCACTGAAAAATATGTCTTGCCAACAGTGTTGTTTAGCGTTAGTAAAGCATTTGAAAAATCTCTCATGTCTTGAAATGTCTTATAAATGGTCTTGTGCAGGTCACTAGTACGCAACACGTTTATGTAATGGTAGGTACACACTTCGCAACGTGTTGATGGAACCAGGCAGATTGCATTGTCGGTCGCATAGTCTGTAGTCTTGTTTATGGTTGCGTTCGAAGTTTCGAAAATATCAAAATGTTTTGATGTTTATGGGTTGCATTGACGGTTGCATTGTAGGTTGCAGTGTCTGTATCAAAGTATTCGAAAACGTGTTGCGTAAGCAAGTTGCAAAATTTGTACCTACCATTACATTTTGCTTATTTTGGCACAGACACTGCAACTTGCAATACAACCTATAAACATCATAACATTTTGATATTTTTGAAACTTCGAATGCAACTTCGAACGCAGCCATAAAAAAGACAGACTACACACTATGTGACCGACAATGCAACCTGCCTGGTTACATGTAATATTTTATTAATTTATTTAACTTCTCCAAAAAGTTTTGCAAAAGCACCATGGAGAAATGGGGAAAACAATTTTATTTAGCGCGGACTCCAAATTTAACTAAATTTAATTTAAGGTGGATTTACCATGTTCGAGACGGAGGGGAAATTTGATAAGTGTTTAAGGCCGTGATACACTATCATACGAAGATGTGCGATCTACGAAAAATTACAGCACTGGTGTGATGAATTGTTATTGTCTTTTTCAAATGCTTTACTAAAGCGAAATATTCTAATTTCTTGCAGCCATGTTTTTCTTCATTACAACTGAGATGGCGTATAAATACATTACAGTAAAATGATTTGAAGGATTTTTTATAATACTATCGGTCAAGCAAAACTTTTCAATAACATTTAAATTTTCGGTCATGGTTGTTTACCTTTTGCTGGAAATGCCCATGTGTATATTGTTCTATCGACTCAAATAAAGATTGCATACATATCTCTAAATTATATGTGTTTTTCTTTTTTAAATCAAATCCGAAAGCTCTTAAAAATTACCCATTTCAAGTATACAAAAAATTTATTAAAAAACCTGAGATGCAGGTTGGTTATGGGTTCCAAATGAAAAACGTTCTTTTACAAATGATGTTAAATTTTAAACATTTTTTTTTTTGGAAAGTAAATAAAAAAGAAATTAAAAAAACATGTGCTGCCATTGTATCATCTATTTCATACACTTAAAAGACATTTACATTTCCAGTTATTATTTATGTTCTTGACTTACTTTCGCTGATATCTTCTTTTCAGTTGAGTAAAAAATTAAAAATAAAAAATATGTAGTTTTTTAATTGTTTATAAACCACAAAATAATACTAGAAAATTTTTACGTAATTAACATTATTCGTCTATGAGAAATCAAGTTTTTGATATTAAAAAGTTAGTGAACCTAATACACCTGTGCAAATAAAAAAAAGCGTGACCACTAAATACTAATGAAAACCCTTTTGATTTTTTTATGATTTCATAGTCTGTTTCCACAAGTCAGATAGGCAGGCGACACGTCTAGAATTTTCTTATGAAAATATCAAAAAAATTAGTGCTTTTCATATAAATTTTCTACTCAAGTCGACCGTCCGTTTTGTGGAGAGAGGGGTAAGACTTATAACATTATTTTTTATAATCTTTCTTAATTTTTTTTGGCATTTGCTAACATTAGTGCAAATTCTTTTTTACATCTGGCCACACTACGCATATGTATTCTACTATTTAAATGATATATCACTCATACGTCGACCTATAGAAAGGAGTGAATGGTCTCAATAAAAATTATAAAGCGCTAGTATCTTCCGAAGCTCAGAAAGATACCGAATAGGTTATGAACAGTATTTATATAATAAATATATAATATATATATAAAATATATATAAAATATATACATATATCTCTATACTCCTTTCTATATGTCGACGTATGAGTGATATATCATTTAAATAGTAGAATACCCATATATTATTATGTTATTATGTTATATATATACATATTTTATTTTATTTTATTTATTTTATTATTTAAATAGTAGAATACCCATATATTATTATGTTATATATATACATATATGTATATGGGTATTCTACTATTTAAATGATATATCACTCATACGTCGTCGTATAGATATATATATATATATATATATATATATATATATATATACATATATATATATATATATATATATATAAAACATAATAATATAATAAAATTCCGTGCGAAATTTCAACCTTTCCCAATTAAATTTTTTTGTTACCCCTATTGTTTGCTATTAGTTGGAATTGTTCCCCGGGAAAAATTTCTCGCGGAAGTTTATTCATAATTGCCATCTATACATTTATGTATATATGTATATTAGGTATGGCATAGTGGACGACTTTTAGATTTCGACATGCAAGGATCCCTCATTTTGTGAGGTTCGGAAAAAAATTATTTTTCAATACAAATATTTTCTCCAAACCTACTTATAGTCTATCTTCAACCATTAAGGTGGTTCCCATACAAAAAACAATTTTTTTAATCATTTTTTTTAAGAAAGCCGCTTGTTCCTCTTTTATGGTAGCTCCCAGGGCGGTAAAATGTAAGACCGACCCAAAGTAATTTTTTATCTTCAACATTTCCTCCGAATATATCTATGCCCTATCTCGACTGCTTAAGGGGGTTCCCATGCAAAGGCGAAATTTGTATAAAATTTACTCGCAGGGCTCTAACTGCACCTAGGACGTACCTATCGAAGTCAAATGTATGAACAACCTCCAATATTTTTTCAATATAAAGATTTTCTCCAAACATACTTGTCGTCTATCTTCAACCATTAAGGTGGTCCCCATACTAAAATAATTTTTTTTAACAAAGTCGCTTGTTCCGCTTTTGTAGTAGTCCCTAGGGGGTAAAACGTAAGACCGACCCAAAGTAATTTTTTATCTTCAACATTTCCTCCGACTCCTTAAGGAGGTTCCCATACAAAGACGAAATTTGTATAAAAATTACTCGCAGGGCTCTAACTGCCCCTAGGGCGCACCTAAATATTTTTTCAATACGAAGATTTACTCTAAACATAATTGTCATCTATCTTCAACCATTAATGTTGCCCTCATACAAAAAAAGCATTCTGTGTTAAATCATTAATTTATTTTTGGCATGTGTTGGATATATCTTTTTATTTTGGGCAACGACTTGAAGTAAATATATATTTGCTTCTGTCGCGGCACAATATGTGAAGTTTAATTCTGCATAATCATTAACTCAAAAAAATTTTTTTTTGATTTTTATTTTAGAAATTATTTAAATTACCATGCTATAAAATGTAGGAGATTCATAATTCGGATCTTCGTTTTACATAAATATTTTATATGCACATAATATGAAAGTGGTCTAAGTCATGTGCATTTTTGCTTCAAAATATCAAATAAATCTTAAAATATCTTCAATAAATATTTAATAAATGTTAAAAAAATTTATATTAATTGAGACTAGTTAGTACAAGTCTAAATTAAAATGTTGCATGTTATAAAAATATTTTTTGATTTGTTCAAATGTAATCTACAAAATATATCGACCAAAGAAATATATGACTTAGACCACTTTCATAATTAAGGGCACATATGTACATACATACATATATGTAGATATGTGAACATCTTTGCACAAATGGAGTATTGGTACACAAAAGCGTGTGTATCTATCTTATTTTAATAGATGTTTTGTGTGTCACAAAGTATTCTACTCGTAGTAATTAATAGTGGACTTGCAAAAAAAAATATTTTTTTTAATATTCTCTTTTCTTGTTTATGTATTTTCAAATTTGATATATGTATGTATGTATGTATTTATGTATAGATACATACATAAGTATGCCTCCTGCCCATCTTAAAATAGGGCCAATTTAAAATTAAAATTAATTAATGTAGATTTTACAAAAGAGCTCAAACTATTTTTATAAATAAGAATAAATTGATTGTTTATGTGTGTATGATGATAAACAAAGAAAACTGACCAGTTTTGTGTGCAACTTTAAACTGAATAAAAAATATTAAATGCAAAAGAAACCACGAGAATGTACAAATTATTGCAATAAAGAACATTTACTTAATAAATTTAAAAATTTTATAGTTGTTAAATATCAGGAGAACGCCCAAAAAACTGGGAAAATTTTCAATATCTTAAATTTTTTAAAACTGCGAGTTGAAGCGTGAAGTTAGATCGCTATAAATGAGAATGCTAAACAAAACTTGTGCCGGGTACACATCTGGCATTTCTTATGTTGCCATTTTGTGCTGTGTACAACGCCATTCCCATTGTTTTTTTTTTATATGGTAAAGAAAAATATAGGAAATTACAAACGTTGCCACTAGTATACAATATTGTCACAAAATCTCATAGTGTGTATTCGGCATTAGGGTACAATAATTTTAAAGAAAAAAATAAAAAAATAAGAAAGATATTTTTAAAATTGTACAAATTGCAAGTTGATAAAAGTTGAAAGAAAAATTCAGAGAAGAAATTAGATTTAGACTCAGTTTAAACTTGCACATTGACTACGAACCCGAAGGTCCTTGGTTGGAGCAAGGTCTACAAAGTAATTTAAAAAGCAGCACCACGAATTTTTCTGATGTGTTGTTGTAGGGAAGTTAAAGTGCTGAAGGCATAGACACTGGTCGCTGAACAACACCTGCGTCAGCGGATACTAATCCTAATGCAACATCAAAGCGCACTCCTTGGTCGGTATTTTGTGTAGCTGAAGTAAAATAACAAATAAAATGGCTGCTGAACACAGCTTCAAAATTTAATACGCCTCATTGACACCTGAGGTGCTGCAACACTGCATTATTAAAAAACGTGCAAAAAGCAGAGTTGTAAAAGAGTTGTCTTTTCTATCACTATCCCTTTCCTAAAGAAAGTAACACCTACTAATAGTACAGGGTGTTTTTTAGAGGTATAGAACTTCGAATTGAAATAAAACACAAGAAAATCGTTTTAATGTCCATCAATTTGGCTTTATTGGAAGGATAATTTTATGCCATTAATGTTTAAATATGATTTCGGGCATGTGGCCGCCGCGGCTGGCTCCAATAAAGCCAATTCTACAGGTCCAATTTTCAACCACTTTTTCGAGCATATGGGGCCGTATGTTGGCAATAACGCCACGAATGTTGGGTTACAAGTCCCCTAACGTTTCTGGTTTGTTGGCGTAGACGAGCGACTTCACATATCCCCAAAGAAAATAATCCAATGGTGTGTGGCGAATCGATTCATTCGGGTCCTCTTCAACACTTTGCTCTACAGCGGCAATTGTTTCTTCGGTGCGCACTGTTCGACGTCTCTGCGGATGCGTATTATCACATAGAGTAAACGTAGTGCGAAAACGATCCATGGTTAACCGAATTAATTGCTCTGATGGACGATTATGTCGACCATAAAATGGACGGAGCTTGCGGTAAACTTCGCGAATTGAACCATTATTTTCGAAATAAATTTGCACGATTTGCAAGCGTTGTTCTTTTGTCAACCTGTTCATGATGAAATGGCAAACCAAACTAAATATTAATCACTTGACAGCTGACAAAATGGCCGCCAGTTAAAAAAGTGATGCCAACTTAAAGTTCTATACCTCAATAAAAAACACCCAATACTTTTGTAATACATAGGCGGTATTCGGTGTTTGATGCAAATGGTCTTGCGCCAGTGTAAATGCAATATATCGTAGCTTTTCTTTAAAATTCAAAAACAAAATGCACATACAACCCAAAGAAAAGCTACGATATTTTGCATTTTCTCTAACGCAAGAACATTTGCATCAAACATCGAATACCGCCATAGTTTTTATGTAGGCTTTTAGGATTTCATATAAATTTTGGGTGTGATTTAAGAACAAATTGCCATTTACTCGTATTACTGCAAAGCAAAATGCGTTTAGAGAGTCTGCGCTTAGAGAACTTCTGACGCGCATAAAAGTACTTTTTAGATAATAGATACATATCGTTACCTTAATATTGAAAGGCCCTAACTCATTAGTTTTTTTTCTGTAAATCGAGTGTTTTGTATAGTCTCTGAAGGAAATGGAACTTACACAGTACTCAAGTCCGAGTTTTATCACTTCCTATAAAGCGGAGCAGTTACTTTTATGATGGGATGTCCTAGTACGGGGTTAATTGATACTTTGTATGCATCTTGTGACTTGTCAGTGAACTATCTCATAGGGACCTAATCGGTGTGGAATAATATAAATTATTTAAAAATGTCAATCCGATACTTAACTGTAACTAAAAATGAAAAGTTATAATTTTTTTATTGTTACAAATATGCAATTATATTTATAAGCATGACAGGCTTGCACACTACCAACTCGACCACAGGGGCACTCATATTTCAAAAGTATAAATACCTAATTAAGCTTAGGTTAATATCCAAGTATAGTTACCGGTTACTTGTTCAGTGCCGTTGACTATAATACAAGACCAAGTCCAAGACAATACATCATGACAATGGTGAATATGTAAACATTTACAGGGTTTGTCATTTTTAGGGTTCCGTACACCAAAGGTGAAAAGGAACCCTATTGTTTTCGCTACGCTGTCCGTCAGAGGCTATTTTCTCAGGAACCGTAAGAGCTACGGGCCTGAAATTTGGACAGAGTATGTAGAACTTTGAGAGTTAAAGGGTGTTTCAAAACGAGCAACGAAAATTTTTAAAATTCCATGTAATATCCATACATCTATGTATGTATATAGACACTTAAAATTTGTAAGGTTAGTGTATTTTTATAGAGACAGCAACAATTAACACTTAAATGTAAAACCTATAATTTAAAAGGTGTTCTATCAGTTAATTTAATATTGACTATGTAATTTTGACAACTTGTTGTATCTTTTCAAGCGTAAGACGAAAGCTCTTGAAATTTTCAAAAACAATAAAACTAAAAAATCCCAAAATGTTTAAATCGCTAAACCGAAAAAAACAAATCGCCAAAAAAAGAAAAAAATAGCCAAAACAAAAAAATCGCCAAATTAAATAAAAATGTTTTAAACTAAAATAAATCGCCACAAACCAAAGAAACCAAAATGAAAAAAAATTGCTAAATCGAAAAAAAATCGCCAAAACGAGAAAAAAGCGCCAAAATTAAAATAATCGCTAAAACTTAAAAAATCGCCAAAAACCGAAAAAACACAAAAAGAACGCCAAAACTAAAAAAACGCTCAAAACCGAAAAAATCCTAAAAACGAAAAAAAATCCCAAAACTAAATATTATATAGGCTAAAATATATGTATATATATTATATTATATAGGCTAAAATACCTAAATTTTAAAATAGCCAAAAACCGAAAAAAATCGCCAAAACAAAACAAAATCGCCAAATGAAAAAAAAAGTTTTAAACTAAGATAAATCGCCAAAAACCAAAGAAATAACCAAAATGAAAAAAAACCCCAAAATTAAAAAAACGCCAGAAACCGAAAAAATCGCCAAAACGAAAAAAAAGCGCAAAATTAAAAAAAGCGCTAAAACTTAAAAAAATCGCCAAAACAGAAAAAACACAAAAAGAACGCCAAAAACTAAAAAACGCTCAAAACCGAAAAAATTCTAAAAACGAAAAAAATGTCAAAACTATATATTATATAGGCTAAAGTTCATATAGTATTACACATCTAGTGTCCGTAAGGAACCCTTCCTGCGCGAGTCAAAGTCGCACTTTACTGAACTTATTTCTACTGTTGGTAACACTAAAATTTTATCAAGTCATAGGACGAGTTCGTTAGGACCAATTGTCACCAAATTTTGTGCAGGGTTTCAATAAAAGAACATCTAATGTATCAAAATATGCAAAAATCTCGATTTCAAAAAAATAATGAGCTAGGGCCTTTAAAGGCAACGATATTTGTATTTACCATGGCTGTAATTAATATCTTGTGATGTTTTCAATGTTGTCAATCGCAATACATATGTACGTACGTACATATATATGTATGTATGTATGTATGTACTAGTGATGTAACGAATGCCAATTTTTGATATTCGCGAATACGAATACGAATATTTCAAAAGATATTCGCGAATACGAATAGTTGAAACGATATTCGCGAATAAGAATATTATATGCAATATGAAATATTAAAAAATTGTTATGAAAAAGGACTTCACACTCTTGTTGGCGTACTTTAAAGTTAACAAAAAGTAACCAAAATTTTAATGATCTTTATTGAATAATATTTGAAAATGATACAAAGCACAAATTTCCATAAAAAAATAATAAATATTCGACAATTCGAATACGAATACGAATACGAATATTCGTGCATCACTAGTATGTACATAATTAAAAATTTTGTTGTCAACAAAATAAAATAAAATGTTTGCATTGTATGTATATTTTTAGACCTTTGCACATAATTGTAGGATTTATTTCTGGTTGCTTTCTGCATTAAAAAACTAAAAAATTGGCGAAATTAAAATTTGTAATGTCTGCTTGATTATAATGAAGTTCATTGTTTTTTAAATTAAATTCGTGTGTAATTTATTTTACTTTCTGAGTAAAAGACTTTTGTTTCACTTACTTAAAGTCTCTCACATAAAATAATAGCTAATGCAAATAGTTGCAACAAACATTGGCAATTAATTAATTTGAAAAAAAAATGAAGTGCTAATAATTTATTATGATTTAATAACATGCAACTAAAATATGATATCGCAGGACGTTTTCATGCATATTTACTCTTAAAATATAAATGCCAAAGAAATGTTGTAAATTTAGTAAACTGTCAACGAATTAAAATTTAAACCCTAAAGTATACATATTCAACTTTTTCCAGTTTGTCTATGGAAGAAAAATAATGTATCCCAACCTGAATATTTATGAAACATCTTAGTATTTTACAAGCATTATGTTCCTTTACTCGCAGCTTTTTTGCAAGAAACATGGCCGCAATCGATTTAATAGATTGTAATTTAATTTTAATTGTAATTTTCTTCACGCAATTAGCTTACGATGTGAATTTTGTTTAGTTTCGCTTAAGATTTTTTTAATCATGCCACAAATTTTTTTGCAGCTTGTGCTTCTTACTTACCTTGAACTTAAAACCAAAGTTTATAAAATGCGAAATATATTTTTACTTGTACTGGGTGTAAACTAGTATTTTTTATTTATTTATATCTTAGCACAAGTACATATTTTCATCCCACTTAAAATTTGTGAGCAATACGAAAAAATTTTGGCTGAATTAACTGACTGACTGACTGGCTGGATTGAATGTTTTATTTTTTATCCATTTTATTTAAAATTCTTGCATCTTATTTATTGTTTTTTCAAGTTTCAACTCATTAGAAAAATATTAATCAAAATGATTAAATAAGAATGCATTTAGAGGGTGCAAAAGATTTCAAATAAGATAAAATTAAATCCAAAAACAAAATTTTTTGTACTACATCTGTACAAGTTAGTAGATACAATCAAATTCGAGTATGTACAATGTACATTGTACATACATATGTAAACCACTATAAACTCACTCATTGAATTTTATTTATTACTATTTTTTTAACATTTGTTTTTATTGGTATATTAAAGTCATGCACTGGAAACTCGAGCGAATAGCAAAAAAAAAAAAAAAAAATAAAACAATAACACAACAAACAATTGAAAAATACCCTGAAGACGAAATGAGAAAATGGCAAAAACTTTCTAATAAATATATGAGAAATGTGTGTAAGTTAATGGTATAATTGCAGCCAACATTTGTACTAAAGTGTATTCTACGAGGGCAGTTCGCAATTTCACTTTTTTAAACGGCAGTTACACATAATAAATAGGAATAATTTTAACCATCGCGTTGCATTTCCATGATGTCGAACGTGACCGTCACACATTTAAAGTGCGGAAATAGTAAAAATAAAACGCATTTTTTATTTTAACAACAAGCGAAACTTATAGGTGTTACTTTTGGTTTTAAGTAATTTGTCGTTTCAAAGATATTTGAAAAACCAAGGCATTCGCATGTGACAAAACCAAGGACAAGGATTAAAACGCAGATTTCAGCGGTACTTGAAACAATATTTTAATAAGACTAATTTTAGAATGTTGTGCACTGATGTCTCTTTAAAATAATTTTAATTGTACTTAAAAATGTTTTATATATTTTTTTAATTATATTTTAATCACAGTCACATGTGACAGTTTCCTCCATCATGATATTTATGTATGTACAGTGAAATCTTCCTTAACGGCCACTCCCTATAGGCGGACACCCCCCTTTAGACGGATACTTTTGACAGCTCCATAAGAACATCATTGCTTTCTCTTGAGCGGACACATTTCAATGGTCCTTTCGGTGTTCGCTCAAGAGAGATTCCACTGTATATGGTTTCTGTTGCTCTGCTTACGAAATTATGAATAAACAGACTTAAGGCAGAATTAGTTTTTACTTTCTTTAAATTTAACGAAGTCCTTTTTTTGGGTTCCACTTTGCGTTTGAGTAGCTGCATATGTGAACTTCTCCGAGAAAAGCACCTAGTGCTTCAAAAAACGGGTACTTGGGAAAATCGATAAAAATGAGAAAAACATTAAGATTTTATTTTTTAAATGCAGTTTTTCTCAAAACTTCATTTTCAGACACTAGGTCTCTTTTCTCGGAGAAGGTCACAAATGTATGTATATGTATTTTTGTAGAAAAGTTGCTTGCATTGTGAATACTACACGTTAGTATTTAGTCACGATGTTAAAGTTATGACTAATTTTCAGCCAAAATATTTCCTGCCATTAGCCCAGTAAATTGCTTTAATTCATTATTCAAATTCCGAGAGAAATTTCTCCCTTTTCCAATTAAATTTTATTTGTTTTCTCTATTACTTGCTATTGTTTGAAATTTTTCCCCGAGAAAAATTTCTTGCGGAATTGAATTGTAATTCTGGTTGGATTCCGGTACTGATATTTAAATTTCATGTCTTGTAGTTTTGTGTAAAGAAATTTATTTCAATTTAAACAAATTTATTTATTTTCTTATATTAACGTACAATAACAAAAATTAACAGTTTTAAGAACCCCCGGTATATCCAGAAAATATGTGATGCAATGTAAACGGCTGCACCAATTTTTTTTAACAACATACATAGCTAAGAACACTCAATCAAGTAACCTTTAAAACAAACAAAAAATGGTCCAGCCGTTGGGTCTCTACGTGGACTGGTACAGACACACAGACACACCCTACCAGCTTATAACATCAGAAAAAGATCTCCACTACTTGATATATCGTCTCTATGCGCGTATTACATAATATGGTAAATTCCTGAAAGTTTATTAAAATTTTTTCGCAAATAGTTTATAATTTTTTACAATTATGAAACCACCCTCTTACTATATGCTTGTATATGTATAATAATTTGCTATAAAACGATTACTGTTGTTATCAAATCTGTATGTGCATTGTTGCATTCACATCATATCTCTGTTATCTTTAACATTTTGGTTATTCGGTTTTGAATAACTATTTAGATCTTAAATTTTTATTTTTGTTTGATTTCGCAGCTACGGATTGTTGATTACATTGACAGTGACTCCGCTATACTTGTTTTGTTCATATATTTGTGGCTTTTGTAAAACCAAAGAACCAAAGATCATAATTGTTTATATGTATGTAAGTATGTATGTAAAAATACACGTGTATGTGCATATATATAGACATATGTACCCAGTGGGAAAAAGAAGGAGTACGGATGCCTCCTAAGAAGCCTCTGTACTTCTTCTTTTGGATGTACAAGGCCTGGCCGCTCCATTCCATATTCATATCTTTTTTACAAACGTTGTCATTGCGAGGTAGGCCTTCCGTTCTCGTTTCTTTCGCAGCTATTCTAAAAGGCCTTCCAGAGAATGACCTTCAAATGAAGGTCATATTGAAAGGGGTTTAATAAAGGTTTTCAACTGCTTGGACCTGTATCTCAAAACTTACAGCCTTCCTCAGAAGTTACATAAGAGTGTCCCAGTGAGAAAAAATGGAAGTCATTCTAGCGGAAGTACATTTTCATTGCTTCCAAAAAATCGATATTTTTAATTTGCCGAGAGTGAGCAAAAAACCATGTAGAAGCTTATTTTAGTCACACAAAACCTTGTAACTCCTCCATAGTGTTAGAAAATACTCACCAGAATTTAAAAAAATTTTATTTTTTTTAAAAAATTTATGAATTATTTTTAGTCTAAAATTTAAAAGTTATTTGCTTAAATTTACATGAAAACACTGTTTCGGGCTTAATTTCGTATAAAAAGAAACGAATTGTTAAAAAAGGAAACTATTTACCCTTTTTCCTAGATGAAAATATTATCATAGAACACAAAAAAGGGAAGTTTTCTTAATATCGCTTCCAATTCAGTGACCAGGCATCGAAAAAGAGAACTTCTTGCAATGACAACCCTATGTAAAAATCATTAGATCGGCACTACTTCCGCATCGTAAACTCTACATTTTCATGACTTTTTTGGAGTCTCTTTTTTTACTGGGTGTTAACTGAGTCAAAAAAATGAATTCGTTTGCTTTTATTTTGGAAAAGTAACAAAACAAAAATGGTACACCTTATCTTCTCCCTTCTCGTAGAAGGGAATGTGGAATGTGTACCTTACTTATATTTTATGTGGAAAAGCCGAGGCCTTCTTTAGCAGTTTGATAATGGAATCGAAAAAATTCCCGAGCAGGCCTTTAATAAGGCTTGAATTAAGAAGGTCTTCAGAGTTTTACCGCTGGGTATATACATATATATGTATGTACATACACATATCGTTTTATGTCATGTGAAAAGTACTCACATAATTGTAACTTTACGGGAGGGGTTAAAAACATAATAGAAACTGTAATTATCAAATGTAACTTTTTTAAATGGAAGTTTTAATTAAAACCCAACACAAATGTGGTGGTAAATTTTAGTTTAAGTTTTTATACTTGACTAAATCTGTAATTACTTGACAGATGACAAGTACGCCATTAATAAAAGACGGAGCGATAGATGTATGCTTCATTAAAATTATTAAAATTCTGGTCGTGAAGCACCTTCTTGGCCAGAAATTGTGAAATAAAACATGTGTTAGTTAATTCTATATTTAGTTATTTATGCTTTTAGCATAAAATAAATATCATTATAGGTAACAGTAGGATAGCCTTTACTCCTTTAAAGTCAGCGTCGTGAAGTATTCATGGTAAATATTTCCTTCTTGATACAGATCTTGAAGTTTTATACAGTGGCATTAATATAGTAGTTCTGCTAAGGTTTGTGGGGTTTTATTTTTTTTAAATAAAAACCTTTTTTAAATTCAGAATTTTCTTCTATGCTTAATTAATCCTTTTTTTAAAGGTTTAATTAGGCGTGCCGTGCCATACAATAATGACATAGCCATAACCATTACAAGAACCATATACATACATACATACTAGTGATGTAACGAATGTCAATTTTTGATATTCGCGAGTACGAATACGAATATTCAAATGATATTCGCGAATACGAATACGAATATTTGAAATGATATTCGCGAATACGAATACGAATATTGTATGCAATATGAAATATTAAAAAAATTTTATGAAAAAGGACTTCACACTCTTGTTGGTGTACTTTAAAGTTAATAAAAAGTTCCCAAAATTTTAATGATCGTCATTGAATAATATTTGAAAATGATACAAAGCACAAATTTTTATAAAAAAATGAATGTATTTGTACAAACTAAAATTTGTAGTCATTTATTTAAATTTCATTTAGGATTTATGCATTTATTTATTTAATTTATTTGCAATAATATTCGTATTCGTATTCGCCTGAATTTGACGAATACGAATACATTCGTATTCGCATCTGCCTGACTTTAGCGAATACGCATACATTCGTATTCGCCTGAAAATGGCCGAATATTCGACAATTCGAATACGAATATTCGTGCATCACTAATACACACATATATATTTGATTCACCAATTAGTGCTGCCATAAACATAAACAGCTGTTTATGTTTTCATTTGTTTATTAATTTCAAAAGTACAACAACAAATATGTATCCAGCAAACAGCTGTTTATCCTACGTCTTCACTTGCACATGATATGACTATGACGCCGGCAGATCAACTGTGACAAATTCATAAAACTCTTTATTGTGGTGAATACGTTACACGTCCATGTCGATGCATATCGCAGTATTTTGTGGTAGTGCAATAGAGATGGAATATATACCAATTTTGTTGTCTCTTTTCCTTCTATTTCAAATGCTTGGAAACGGCGAATCTCATGGCGAACATTGTTGCCAAGCCATATGCTCGGGCATCGATGTCGGCGTCCAGTTATGGTTAGTCCCAATTCACATTTGAGACATTTCTTGCCGGACATTTTTTCAATTCTCTTTTGCGCTTGCCCGAAGCTTTTGCATATTGGACATTAATAGACAGACAGAAATTATGTAGTTTGTTTACTTTTTCTTCGCGTTTGCTATTCAAACACATACACATACATACCATATGCCTTGATAATACACATCAAGTATCCATACACCCGTTGAAATGAGAAAAATCATATGAAGCAAAACTAATAAATTGCGAAAAGTAGAAAAGAGAAACAAAAAATTTCCGGTACAGAGTTTCGTGTAATACACAATGCATCTTCGCCCCTTCTTCTAAAATCTTCGTCTGTCTGTCTTTCATTTTCCCAAATGTAAAAGGGCACTTATGGCGAAAAACCAAAATGCAATTGGTTTCTATAGCTGGGCCTTATAGCGAGTCTCCTATAAACAAATACAGTGTTGCTCATAAGTTTGGTTCGAACAGGTCTTTTGTATGGTTGTGGTTATGAACGTTTCATTGAACATTTAGTGATGTTTCCCCAAATGCCAATACCTCTGTCGTTTGGAAGAAAATAAAAGTTTGTGGTCAATAACATGTATACTATTCGGTCCTGTTTTGTAAATCGAATCGATTTGAAATCGTACGATTTCCAAAATTATTAATGGTCCTGCAGACGTGCTTAAAATCGACATAATTTTCAAACTTAATTTGACCAAAATCGATTACTTGCGATCGTAAATAGTTAATTTTCGTTCAAAAAAATTAAGTCCAAAAATGCCACGCTTAAGCTAGTTTTTTGGTTATGACCCGATATACAATAATTTTCTTATAGATATCGAGCAATAACCGCAAAAAAAGCTTAACCGACACATATTTTGGACCTCGCTTTTTTTACTATCGGAAATTATCGATTTTGGTCAAAAAATTAAGTTCGAAAAGTATGTCGCTTGAGCTTTTTTGGCGGTAATGGCACGATTTGATATTTTAGGCTCTATTTAATAGAAAAATTAAGAAAAGTCTGAAAAAATGTTTTTGTTATCGGAAATAGTTTTCTACAATTGTGTGAATCGACTCGATTTACAGAACAAGGCCGATCATCAGCTAATTGAACAGTCCTAAACCAGTCCTAACATGGTATCGGTTTATAACATTTTGAATGTGGTTCTGGCAGCAACCTTACCTACATGTTGCAGCTTCTTTCTATCAGAGATCTGCATGATTACGAATCAAACGGCATAATTTTACCTTTTTGAAAAACTAACATTTACCTAGGTGAGTAGACAGCAAAAGTGAATCAACTCAGTTCTCTGTTTCCTATGCATACAATTTGTTAGGGATGTAACGATACGCCGTATTGCCGATCCGATACTCAAAAACAAATATCGCCGATACCGATTCCGAAACTGATACGCATATTGAAACTGAACTTAAGTTAAAATTAACAAAATCTTTTATTATACAAAATTATAGTGTAACCTGTACCTGTAGGTATTTTTTTTATCACTAATACCATGTTCAGACGGAAACATGAACCACTTGGTTCGCTCTCTGAACCACATTTGCGAACCATGCCGTTCAAACGACACATTCGTGGTTCGTTTTGACAATTTTTTTGATGCAGTGATGCCAATTTATCAGTTTTCGGGGTAGACTTAACCCGTCTTCAGTCACTCAAAACGCGAAAAAAAATGTTGGCCCCAAACTAAAAAAAAAAGCAAATCTAGCACTTTTTAAAATTATCTCTCAGACATTTTAAACTTTTTTACTTTTTAATCAGAAATAATTCACAGTTAGGCTCAAGTTCAGTAATTTCAATTCTTATTGAATGAAATATTTTTATTAATTAATGTGAGTTTCTAAAGAAGGGAAGAAAAATTAAACTTAGACTTTAAGCTGGGGGAAATACCGATACTTTTCTGTGCAGCCACGCACTTCATCAGCACCCTAGTCTATCTACTTGGGTAGAAATTCTTATTAACATCAGCTATTTAACTTAAATGTACAATTAACGGAATATGAGAAACGATTGTTGTGTATACAATTGATTTACCTTTGGTAAACACATTTATAAGTATCACTATTAATTTTCTGTTTTTTCCAATTTTTCATTTTTCTATTTAGGTTAGCACGAAATTATTTTACTCTACCTCAGTATGTTTAACTATTCTTACTTATCTTTTTACGATCATCACATTAATTATTTTTACTTATTCGATGTACCATCGGGTGCATGCATGTAAGTATTTTTGTAGTGGTCTATGTTACTTGTTGTTGCATTCTACAGTTTTATTTTGGTTATTCCAGCGTTCTGAAACTGTGATAACCAAGTGAACAGTGATTGCCAAGTGAACATATTTTTGTCACGTGCCCATGATGTATTAAGTGAGAAATTTTTTAGATATTTTAATTGAACTGTAGTGAATTTTAATCAGAAATAATTCATAGTTAGGCCCAAGGTCAGTAATTTCAATTCTTATTGAATGAAATATTTTTAAAGCTACCCTATAGGAACTCAAACCCATTTGTAAGTACCTTCAAACTGGTTTTTTAATAACTACAACTGGTTGATTAAGTGACTTTTTTCCTTGTCGCCGACTCACTATTTTAATAGGCATGTCATAGGCGGTAGTCCATTGGCCATCTCTGCATGACTTTTAAATTGACTACTAACTACTTATGTTTCAACTAATTTGTAGTTAATTAATATTAAAGTAAAAAAAAGATATATGTATGTATATTTATATTAGATGCATATATTATATATACAGGGTGGCCCAGAAAGACCGAAGTGGTGTGAATTCCTTATAACTTTTTATTTAAGACATATTTTTTTAATTTTTTGTTTTTTAAATGCAGTAAATTTATAGGGAATATTTTTAAATTAGTTATTAAAAATGATATCCCGCAAGTGGTGGACATTTTCTGCTTCGCACAAATGTGTTCTTTCCATTTCCATTATTCATAACTTAGTTATGAGTGACGAAGCCTCGTTAACAAACAAAACTTTAGGATATGGGATATTGAAAACCCGAGAGTACTTCATCAACGACAATTACACCCAGTTAAGTATACTGTTTGATGCGGTGTTTCTTCAGAAAGGATCATTGGCCCATATTTTTTTGAAAATGAACGAAGTGTCGTTATTTCCATCAATGGTGATCGATATCGGGCCATGTTGGAAAATTTTGTAAAGCCAACCGTGGAAAACCATCCGCAAATATGGTTCCAACAGGATGGACCCACAGCGCACACTTCCAGGGCCACAATGGCTCTTTTACGCGACATCTTTGGTGAAAAAATAATTTCGCGTAGAAGCAATTTTAATTGGCCTCCGCGTTCCCCGGATTTAACTGCTCCAGACTGTTTCCTTTGGAGTTATTTAAAAGGGAAAGTTTATCTTAATAAGCCTAGGACTATTGAGGAATTAAAAACCAATATTCGAGACGAAATTAACAACATAACACCGGAAGATTTGCGAAAGGTCATTGAAAATGTGTTGGAAAGAGCACATTTGTGCGAAGCAGAAAATGGCCACCACTTGCGGGATATAATTTTTAATAACTAATCTTAAAATATTCCCTATAAATTTAATGTATTTAAAAAACAAAAAACTAAAAAAATATGTCTTAAATAAAAAGTTATAAGGATTTCACACCACTTCGGTCTTTCTGGGCCACCCTGTATATACATAAATATATATGTGTATATTTATATATATCTATGTAAATTCATAAATACATATACATATGCACATATATATAAATATTTATTATTATTTCAATCACTAAAAATAAAAATACGAGCCGCACATAGAAAATATTATACATATTAAGTATTGAAATTATTTAGTTTTTTTTTTCGACTGATCTGATTTCAAGGCATGGTTCTTTTGATTTTTTTTATTAAATCAAAAGGATTTACTTATTTGCTTTTATTTATTTCTTACGTGTGCTTCTTTTCAATATGTTTGGTTGATGTCTGCATGAGATTTAAAACAATTTGTAGTCACTTGCAAAATAATTAATTTATAAGTTAGTGTTTTTTGTCTATTGATTATTTTATTTACTACAGGGTAGTTCAGATAAATTTCTGCATGGTTCGCAGCAAGGTTCAAAATGAACCAAGTTGGTTCGCTCTCAAAAATTTGTATGGCGAACCATGTTGATTCAATCAAGATTCGACCGCGAATCGTGAATGAGAGCGGGAACCCCGATAATTGCTGTCCGTGTGAACATGGTATAATATAGGAGTATAGGGAATATCGGAAAAATATTTTATTTTGGACAAAATTTAGGTATTTTTGATTCTCACAACTCAAAATATATTTTTACCGTTTCAAAATGTGTTTTTGCTCGAAATTACATAAACCTTTATCTAATTATATTGGTGTCGCCGTGCCAGTCTTTGGATCAGATCTTGGCCATATTCTTCTAATGACAAGCACATCATGTAATAGAAAATGATCATCTATTAAATAACTTACAACTATTTAACTTAAATACAGCTGTGTGTTAAATTTGTATTATAAGATAATTTCTAAAAAACTGTAGAAAAGTATGCATACAAGTAAAAGTAGTCACTCTAAATAATTTGATACAAAAAAATTACATACATATGTCAAGTTTTAAGTAACCTACTGTAGCTCCAATAAAACAATAACTGCTTTTGTATTAAGAAGAAATAATTTTGGTTTCAATTGGTTTACAAAACAAATTTTGCATGGACGTTTGGTAAACGTTTTATAAGCCAAAAATATTTTTTTTCTGAATAAGGTCTTAAATGTTTTCGAGTTATCTTTCTTTAAATTAAATTACTAAAATTTGTAGATTTTCGTAGGGGAAGATTTTTTAACATGTAGGGAAAAAATATAATGGTAAAACTGATACAATTTTCGGAAGAAAATAAATCAAAACTAGAAACATGGAAAAAATCATGATATGAATGTAAAATGTTTTTGGAAGCAACTTTTAAAGAGAATCAAAAATAAAACAAGATTTTTAAATCATCGTATGAATTGGGCCTAAGAGATTATTAATATTTAAAATTGATATTTGAATTCATTCTGAAATTAACTAAAAACAAATTATTTTTTTTAAATACATACATACATGATTTAGCATTGAGAGAACACTTAACTAATATGGTGCAAAGCAAAACAAACGAAACATTTAATTTTTCTGTTTAGACTTTATGTTCTGCTTTTAATGTTATTACTCTTAGTTTTTATGCAAAAAAATCGTTAAAAATTTAATTGTTTGTTCAAAACAGCTCTAAAAAAATTTAAGAAGTATCGCCGTATCGACAGTAAAATATCGCCGATATCGATATATCTGCAAATCGGAAATATCGCCGATATATCGGAATCGGTTACGGTATTCGTTACATCCCTACAATTTATGTATAGTATGACGCTTTGACTCATAACAAAAACTATCCATACCAAGCAAGATTTCCATTTACTGGGTATCTGGCCCCAGCGGTCATCGGCGGAATAAGGAACTTGATAAACTATGCCCAGATCTGTTAGACGGCAACATATCTGATCAAAGGAGATGACACTTCGGCCGCTAAGGAAATGTCCCTACAAGAAGACTACTAGTCAATTGACTAGAGCGATAACCGACACTTCGGTCACAGTCCGCAGTTAGTTTATTAGGGGCTTGGTGAAAAAAAATTACCAAAACATTTGTTTACGTGAGCTTTTATCTCTTTTATTTATTAAATTCACTTAATTAAAACACATATATCTGAACTGCTTACACTTCTTCTTTTTTGCTAGTCACTGATTACATAAGCATTGGTAAACTATGACTAGTCAATGTTTACATATAAACTTACATAGAAACTGGTAAAATGTAACTTTTAAATAAATAAACATAATTTTTATGTTATTTCAATTGTTTTTTATTATAAAAAACATTGAAATAAGTAATAAATATATATATATATATATATATATATATATATATATATATATATATATATATATATATATATATATATAAAATATATACAATTTAATATATAAAATAACGTAGGTGGTACCACTCTAGTGCTATTCACGCTTTTCATAACATACATGCTAGAGATGAGCAACTATAATTGATAAATGTGTCGGTAATCTCTACCAGTCAAATGACCAGTCAATTGACTAGCACTCTTAAATTCAATGGAAAATTATTGCAAATGTATCAGTGAAAAAATGTCGTTTGTGATAGTTTCAGCCATTCATTTCTTGTAGGGGTGACTGACTTCTTCTGGTTTAAGGCAAGCCAAAGCATTGATTCCATTTACATATAACGTCATCCCAAATCTCAACATGGATAATTTACGGCTTGTTACTGATTGTCTTTCTGGTCATTTTGGACTAAACTCTCCTCTGTGGAAAAGAAACCAAATTCCTTAACCCTTGTGTCATTTATGCTTAGATGACGAGACAAGGGCACACATTCTTTGTGCGTGTATCGTCTTATGTAACAGTAGAAGAAATGTTTTTCATTTGTTGTTTCTGTGTTCAGATGATATTAGGTGGGCTTTTCCCAATATATGTGTTGACTTTCCTAAAGAGTCATACAGAGATTGATTTAATTAAATTTACAGATCTATGGCACAAAAGATCCATCAGGTGTCGCAGTGCCGGTCTATGCACCCAGTATTTCCCCTATTCTATTCTATGATGAAAAATATTATAATTATTAGCAATGGACTTATTCCACTTCCATTCCACAAAAAAATTGAGTTAACATTTCATAACCAATAGTTAGTTCCTGTATACTAGAACTAGAAATTAATTTTAGAAGGATGTTTCAAAACGATCAAGATGTCCATGTTATTGATGAAAATCTTAAATAAATGTTATTTACATATACATACATATTTATAGCTCTCCTTTTATTTCTATTTACAAGACTTGAACAAATATGAAGTACTAAAGACTTATAAATACTTCTTCAAAGAGAAGATACCGATTTTCGGAATTTAATTATCGAGAGCCGAAGGGAGAATAATTTTTACATACAACCATGTATAAAATATCGGAATGTGAAAAAAATCAATCACTGACTACAACTCCAGACTTGGATGATTCGATAAGTTTTTCCGATGATGCAAATCCTGATATTGAAGTTGATGTAGAATCCGTTGCCACAAAGAAACCACATTTCTTAGACTACGATGCCGTACCACCATCCGATTTTGTCGAACATTTCGATAGGGTAATGAGTTTTGGCAATGCAACAACAACGAAAACGAACACGACAACGGGAATAGCTGAAACTGCTCAAACTTCTAATGTTAATACAAGTAGCGGAGTTGTCGGTAGTGGCGAACAACTTAAGTTGGACAAGAAATACGAAAGAGATGGCGAAATAAGCGATTATGAATTGGCAGCTAGTGGTTATACTAAAAAAGAATTTACTCAAGACGACAATACTTTGAACTTAACAACGGCTTTGTCTACGAATATAATTAAGCCGAGGAAGCATTTTTTGGACGAAAACCCCATACCACCTGATTATATGCTAAATGATCACCAAATGCGGGAACATCGCAGTTTGGATCGAAATTTTGAAAGGCATAATGAGCAACGATCGGCTTTGAACTTACACATAAATTTACCTGGATTTCGTTCATCGAGAGAACGTTTCAAGGATATACCTGCTATAAATCGTTTGCCTAAGGGATCGGCCTGGACACAGAGCTTCGATAGCCGATATGACACTAATTTGTCAGCTGATAAATTAGATGACCTTGGGCCAAAAGTCGAATGTGTCTATTCACTTCTTTCGATGTTGGGTTCAAACGATCCTTTAGAAATGTCTAAAAAATTTCATGAACTCTCCAAGACTCCGGAAACATGTAACACATTAAGGAGATCGGGATGTATACCGCTTCTAGTGCAAATGATACATGCCGAAGGTGGACCTGATGAGCAACGAAAGTGGGCAGGAATGGCCT
This sequence comes from Tachina fera, assembly GCA_905220375.1. NCBI lineage: Eukaryota > Metazoa > Arthropoda > Insecta > Diptera > Tachinidae > Tachina > Tachina fera. Next base: position 63,767,923 of record LR999963.1, read on the forward strand.
TGCATAATGTGGTGCATACACATCCCGACGAAAAATGTGGACGACGTGAAGCAAAGGTGTTGCGTTTGTTAGACCAAATAATGGATTATTGCAATTTCTTGCGTACATTACTACAAAGTGGGGGAGAAGCAATAGCCGATGATGCAGATCGCCATCCTCTAGCTGCAATGTCTTCGCTAATGAAAGTTAGTTTTGATGAAGAACATCGCCATGCTATGTGTGAACTGGGGGCCTTGCAGGCAATTCCTAGTTTGGTGCATCTGGATCACGCAGTGCATGGACCTAAACCTGAAAATCAATGCTGCAATTCTCTTCGCAGATTTGCTTTGATGGCCTTGACGAACCTCACATTTGGCGATGAGAACAATAAGGCTTTGCTTTGTAGTCAAAAACTTTTTATGGAGGCGCTGGTCGCTCAATTGGATTCCGCACCCGACGATTTGCTTCAAGTAACCGCCAGTGTTTTACGCAACTTGTCCTGGAGGGCTGATTCTCAGATGAAAGCTGTACTAAATGAAATTGGCACTGTGACGGCTTTGGCTAAGGCAGCTATGAAAAACAAGTGTGAAAATACACTCAAAGCTATTCTTTCAGCTCTTTGGAACTTATCGGCTCATTGCAGTACTAATAAGGCTGAATTTTGCGCTGTTGAAGGTGCTTTGTCTTTCATTGTTTGTATGTTGACATATGAAGGGCCAAGTAAGACGTTAAAAATTATAGAAAACGCTGGTGGTATACTAAGGAATGTATCCAGCCACATCGCCGTAAGGGAAGACTATCGCCAAATACTAAGGGAACACAATTGCTTGTCTATATTGTTGCAACAATTAAAATCGGAAAGTTTGACAGTAGTTAGTAATTCATGCGGCACTCTGTGGAATTTATCGGCACGTTGTCCTGAAGACCAGCGTTTTCTCTGGGATAACGGTGCAGTACCAATGTTAAGATCCTTAATACATTCGAAGCATGCCATGATATCCGAAGGTAGTGCTTGTGCTTTGAAAAATCTTTTGAACTTTAGACCCTCATCACAAAATACAAACCATATGGACAATATAGCAAGATCTTTGAACTTAAAGAAACTACCCACGCTCAACGTACGGAAACAAAAAGCTTTGGAGCAAGAACTGGGAGCAGCTTCGAAATCGCACAGTGAAACCTGTGATAACCTGGATTCAACGAATCCTAAAGACAGGCCTACATATGATGCATCAGCTGCCATGGGCTCATCCATACAAAGACATCGATTCCCCTTACATAGTGCTCTGGGATCAGTTGTGGGGGGAGTTGCTGGTTGTGCAACTGGACGTCTAACACGATCTGCCATGCTTACAAAAAGTGAAAGCCGTGACTCGGTTTTTTCTGCCAAATCAGATGGAGCTGTTTATGATCATCTAATGAGATCGCAATCTGCTTCAGATGCCAATCGAAAGCTGCACAATAATTCCAGATCACAACCGACTACTTCATATCAATTGGAAGGAGGAGACATCGAGCCACCGGAAGAACAGCCTATCGACTATTCACAAAAATATAAAGAACACATTTCTAAGCACATCGATCGTCAAGAAGATGAACAAATTTGTCAAGCTGCTTACCAAGAAACTGATTTAGATCAGCCAACAGATTTTAGCTTGCGCTATGCTGAGAACCAAATCGAAAATGACGTTGATCTGCCGCTTCCCGGTGGTAATATATCATCCGACGTTGTCAGCGATACACGAGTCAGTTTGTCTGCAGCCAGCCAACAACAAGCAAAGCCAAGATCGGAAAATAACACAGAAGGTAATGAAATATTGTTAATACTAGAAGATAGTGTCAAATGTTATCAAACCGAAGACACTCCTTACGTTATATCAAATGCAGCTTCTGTAACTGATTTAAGAACCGTAACGACATCGTCTAAAATTCAAGCTAATGATTTGCCCACTGGATTAGATAATGCTGAAGCGGCTTCGTCGACAGGAGCACAAATTCCCACACGCAAGCTCAGCCGAGTTAACACACACCATCTCGCGGGCCAGCAAACAAGCAATCCTTATGGATCAGGCTCGTATACACCGGAAAAACCCGTTAATTATTGTGAAGAAGGCACGCCAGGCTATTTCAGCCGGTATGAATCTTTAAGCAGTCTAGATGAATCTCCGCCACAGGGAGACCATTCTCAAAAAGATGGGCAAAGAGTTCCCGGTAAACCGGTAAACAATAACCTTAATTCTCTTTCGAAACATATAATTGGTGATGCGGATAAATCCACTTCACTGCCGGAACCACCGCCTATTGTCCAAACACCACAAGTAAATTCAGCTTTAGAAACACCTTTAATGTTTTCTCGACGGTCATCAATGGACTCTCTCGCTGAGGAGGATGTTGGACCAATAGATGATAAAAGTTCTGTAGTTAGTGAGTTCAGTCGTTTGGCTAGTGGCATAATATCTCCATCGGAAATACCCGATTCTCCCACGCAAAGTATGCCGCAATCACCACGGCGAAATTCAGGTGCCGTATCAAGTACATGTTTTTCGACCGGTGTATCACCCAGCACCACCCAACGTATACAAAGCCGTATTGGTAGTGGAGAAAATACTAAGCGATGCTTACGCAGTGTATTTGAAGATGATCTCAATACGTTTAATGTTGAAAACACACCAGCACAATTCTCTACAGCAACTAGTTTAAGTAATTTGTCTATTTTGGATGAAGAGACTTCCAATCAGTCTCCATCTCAACAACAGCAACAACCGCTTCCGACTACAACCAACACAATTTCAGAAGGCGAGGAGGAAGAAGATGCGAATGATAATAACGATGATTTGTTATTAGCTTCATGTATAAATATGGGCATGAATAGATCAGCCATGCCGTCGACCTACTCACAAAACACTGATACCACCTCTTCCATTAATCATCCAACCGGTATGACGCACGACGAACCGCGACACTATTACACCGAAGATACTCCGGCCTTACTTTCAAAAGTTGGCAGTAATACAAATCTTTCGGCAATTTCTATATGTTCCAGCAACAACGACCCTAAAGAAGATACTGTCTACGAAGTACTAGGATGCTCCTCGAACAACACAACTCGTACGCATCAGAATCCAGCTATTCATAGGCGTTCATTAAATTTGTCCGATGACATGTCATCAAATGCTTCAGAAAGTGGTACTGGTGGTATTGATATATTACAGCAGTGTATACGAGACGGCATGCAAAAAAAATCTGCCAAAGAAAAGATAAACTTGCCGAGATCTGCAATGTCTTCTAATCTCTTAGATCCCATAGCAATGTTACGTAGAGGTGGAAATATGTTACCGCCCTTTGTACCTGTAAACGATGAAATGAGTAAATATCGTGTTGAAGACAGTCCTTGCAACTTTTCCGTCATGTCTGCTCTATCAAATCTTACCGTAGGCTCCAGCCTCGTTGGACCTGCTGTAACCTTACAGGGCACATCAAACGTATCGTAAGTAGTTGTTTATATAAGCACATTCATCCAAGTACACATTGCTGTATTTAGAATATGTTTTTGAATTTTTCAGATGTAACAATGTTGAAACCACGGTTCCAAATCACAATAATGTATCATCTAATGTAAAAGACGAAGAAAAAGCTAAAGTGGCTACGGCACCTTTAGAGGATGTTAGAAGGGAACCTCAATGGCATGATGATTCCTTGAGCTCTCTATCAATTGAATCTGAAGATGATACTAACCTTTTAAGTCAGGTACGCATTTAAGTTCATAGTACACAAATCTATTATCGATAATCAAACATTCCGGATAAAAAAAGCGTTATAGGCCATTTAAATACAATATTGAATAAGAATATATGTGCTTATAAAGATAGATTTAAACTTTAAATTGAAAATATTTTATTTTTCAGGCTATTGCCGCTGGTTGCAATAGACCAAAATCGAATTTGGGTTTCACAACCGCTTTGACGTCAACTGGTAAACACACAACCACATCATTATCATCATCTCAGCCTATACCCATTAACACAGCGACCTCGACATCCTCTTTGAGCTCCCAAACCACAGCACGCAATTTCGAAAAGCAGCATTATAATCTTCAGCATCAACAGAATCTGGACAAACACAATTATCGCGACCCCCAACAAGCAGGTAATGAGTCATATAGTTCAGTTGATTCAAGCGATTCGAATGATAATCAGTCGAAATCATTATTCGAACTGTGTATCCTTACGGGAATGCATAAAAACCGAGATTTCAATATGGTAGGAACATCGGGCGGTAGCTCGTCATCGCGCAAACATGTCAGAAGTGTGCAATCGCACCGTTCAAAATCGGGATATACCACCCAGTCAAATCCTAACTTAAAACAGTTCGATTCTTTGCCAGTGCAAGGTAAACTACTAACGCCAAATCGGCACGTCCGTGAACGAGACCGAAGGGATGAAAAACTCTTAATGGAATGCATTAATACAGGAATAATGAAAAAGATTGGCGAATCGAATAAACCAACATCAGTACTGACCCGTGAGGCTTTAGTTCTACACAATACACAGCCAAAAAACGGGCAGGCTACGTCTGCAGCTGTTCAAATGGAAGAAGTAACTCACCCCACAAGTGCCAAATTCACCAACTTCACTCACAACTCCATTGCCACATCCAACAACAGCACCATCATCACCACCATCACAGCAGCTCCAGGCGTAGAGAAGAAAGACAAACACACCTTGGTCCCAGAGATTTTGAACAAAATATCACAGCAACAGATCAACATCAACAACACCATCAATCCCGAAGAAGACACAAAAGATCGAAAAAATCCCAACATGTTCCAACAATCATGCCAGGAGGAGGTGAACACATCTCCTCAAACAGAGTCAAAGCTTCCAAATCTCGTGAACGTTCCGGAGACAGTGAAAGGTATTGGGTTTAAATACGATATTGACAATTGTGACTCTTTAGGCAATGATGGCAGCACAACTCAAAGCGACGAATCCAATCAATCGTTTATAATGGAAACGACGATTTCACTTGAAGCCAAACAAGCTGATTACTCCAGTTCCTTGAGCAATTGCGCCGAGAAGCATAAGGACCCCGACTTAATGTTAAAGTCCGTAGAACGTTTAACTCTAGAATTTGTATCCTCAGCCGAGCAATTGAGAACAAATGGCAGTTCGACCGCTAATGGAACACAATCCCTAAGCTTGAATTCTTGCGATAATCAAAAGAAAAATAATTCGTATCACACTGGAACGTGTGGTTTAACTAATAATTCAACTTCTAATAACACTTGGAACGAAGACACATGCCCCAATGACATAAGTTTCCCAAGCGTTAGTGTAACTGCGCCCAAAGTATTTTCTCTCAGTTACGATGACGATGAGGACGAAGATCAAGCAACAACTGCAGATTATAAAGAACTAAATGATTTCGCTGAAAATACTCCCATAAATGATGAGTTACCTGCTCCTGATATGTCTTTGGATTTTGACAACATTGGCTTGCAACAGAACGGATTCTTCTTGGATTCAATACCACCAACCTCATTGGATTGTCTTACGGAAACAGAAAAAACCTTGGTAAATGAAGACATCGGGGATCAAAATATTTCTACCGTAAAAGAGATCGTAACAAGCCAAAGCAGCAATGGCTTACATTTTAAGTTGGGAGGTAAAGTCCAAACAGCTGCCACAGCTCCTTCCCTCTTTTTTAATTCCAATGCAATGGCAAACTCTACTTTCATAGCACAGGAAGCTAGAAAACTTGCTGCTACTCTACACACATCTGATCTGGAGCAAGAAGAGGAACTGACATTTAGCATTAACAGCATGGACTTAGATAACATACGGCCTCCTTCGGGCATGGACTCTTTAAATATATCCGGTTACTATCACGATTCGACGCAACCAAACTCAATACAAAAATTGGGTAGTTCACCAACTCAAATGTGTTTCAAATCACCAAAATTCCCGAGAAAAATTTTGCCAGCAGGCTTAGTAGCTCGCAGAGCTTTAGGTCATATGCCACCTCATTTAACGGGTAGCATAGAAAGCGTGAATTCTTCATGTAATTTACTACTGGACAATATAAAGCCTCCCTCGCTAATGGATGAACTCTTGGATTCTATGATAAGTGTGGCTAGCATACAATCGGAAATCGCAGACGATTGTCCTAGCATGGCCACTACGGTAACTGTATCAAATTATGAAACGTGCGCTGATGGAGAAGACGGCGACACGATAACTTTGCAAAGCTGCTGCGATAACTTGCTGCCGAAAGACGATGATCAGACTCTCAATGATGGCAGCACTACTACATTGGCGTCGGATTATGAACTCAGCTCAGTTGAAAGTACACCCAAAATATCAGCAGATGCTTCTCCATCCTCAGCTCAAAAAAGAACTCTTACGCCAAAACAAAAGCGTAAAATAATTAAGGACCGTTTCAAAACATATACAATTTCAGCAGATGAGATCGTTAACGAAGAACTGCAAAGAAAACTAGACGAAGCGCAGCAAGATGAAACATTGGCTATTGAAATAACTAACCTAGATAATGATAATCAACACATAGAAAACGAAGTTGTAAACACTCCTCGTAGCAGAAGAAGATCTAGTCAAGATCGTTATAAAACACAGACTATAATCTATTCAGATCTGCAATTGAGTCATCATACGCAATTAAGCAGTTTAGAGTCTAATAACGAAGCCATAATGGGCGAAGATAATTCGATCAAAAATGCAACGCAAAATTTCAATTTTGTAACTGTATCCGCAAATTCGAAACAACAACGTGAATTCGATTTACCAAGTCTCGAATATGACCAAAATTCAGAGACTGAATCTTGTCACGATTTTGGCAATAACACAGACTCGTTAAGTGGACACGAAGAGTATGAGAGCGAACAGCGAGGAGAAGAGCAACAAAACGCCGAAAGTTCACGTCCTAGAATTGTGAAACCAAATGAAAACGATTTAGAGTTGAACAAAATTAAACAAGAAGAAGGTGAAGAAATGGCAACTGTTAAAACTGTAAGAGGCGGTAAAAAACCTCAATATGTATCACCTTATAGCATAAAGTATCAAAAAGTGGAAGGAAAAACAAATTCCAAATTACAAACTCCAGTTAATACAAATTTTTTAAGAAAACGTAATGGTAATACGGCTGCAGCAGCTACTCAACCTACCGTCAATACAAAACTGGCACAAAAAAAGACAATAAATAAGGAGGTGCCGGTAAGAAAAACTGAAGCAGCATTTACACCGCCGCTCCTTGAACGCCAGGGAACTTTTGTCAAAGATGAACCATCATTAGATTCATCTAGTGTGCCAGTCGTGGATATAATAAGTCCCACAAAGACAAAAATATCAAAATTACCAACTAAAAGACCAGTTTCAGTTAGCAAATCAGCGCATACATCACCTCAAAAGACAGCGAGTACCAGAAAATTACCAACCTCTTCTGGCATTCAATCAACAAGTAAACGAAACTTGGGTTCCATCACTAAACCTCAAAGGGCTAACAGTACTGTTAATATACGCGCAACCACAAATGCGGCCCGCATAGCAGTTTTATCACATAGACTTTCTACTACAACACCCCCTTCACGCAGTAACTCTTCACTCAACTCTGCCAATGCGGCTGTAACGGCTGCCAAAAATGCTGCCTCCAAAATAAATCAAGCCCAGTCTCGTATAGCAGGCATATGGCGTAAAGTAGACGAGGGAAAAACTTGTCAACAGCTAGTTCCAGCTTCAAAAATAATTAATAAAGGTACGCAACTGAAAAGTACAAGAGCACAACCCGCTAAGCTAATACGAAGTACAACTTTTGATAACACTCCAACATTGGAAGTAAAACCGGCTAAATCAGTCCCACAACTTAATGGTACTAAATTGCCAACAAGTGGTGCTACGAAAATTGCTATAACACACAGACAAACTTATCGAAAGTAATTTTATTAAATTGGTTTTCCGAAAAAAGGTAATCTTAATTATTCCTAAAGTTTTTATGAATAAAATTTAAAAAACTTATATGCTGAAACAAACGGACAGGGTTTTTTCCATAATTTTCCAAGTGCAGCATTTAAAATTTAATAAAATTAAATAAACAGCCATTTTTAGGGCGACTTTTTGGGTTCGAGATTAAGATTAGTTTATTTCTCCAATTAGCTAATCCGAAAATTAACTTAATCTCACATTAATTGAGTTTGATTTTTCTGAGTGCTAGTTTAAACTTCTTGTTAAGTGTAGTATTACCATACTAAGAAACAAAATAGTGGCAACAATTTATATGCAAAAGTCATACATGTTATCAACACACTTTGATTTTTTTGTTGGAAGAAGAAGATGTCATATTTTATTATTTACAAGTAAATATTTCGCGTGTTAATGGAAACATATAAATAATACAAAATACATATGTATATTTATGTGTTTTAAATTATTTTATCATATAATTTTTACAAAAATTTATATGTTTCACAAGTGTTTGTAAAGTGAGATTAAACCACCACGATTGGTCGCTTAAACTAGCAAGTAAACCAATATAATTGACTACCCAAAAATTGCAAATGAAGATTAAGGTTAATTTAATCTCTAATCTTCAACTCAAAAAGTCGCCCTAAAAGATTTAACATGAAACATTCTGACAACGCTGTATACTACAAAAGTTGGGCATAGAAAATTATTAATGTTTTAAAATTTAAAAAATACATCTGTATGTATGCATATGCTGACGATACAAACGGACGAGGGGTTTTCCATCATTTGAAAAGTGCATAATTAAAAATTTAATAAAATTAATGCCCCTATTACGGTTTACAACTCAGCTCAGTTGAATTTAATCTGAAACAACTTAAGTTCAAAACAATTTAACTGTTTTTTTAAGATTTCTTAGTTTATGGCTAGCTACTAGGAGCAAAGTTTCAGGTTCTTCAACAAACAGAAGCTTCGTCAAGGCCTCATTCGACCCACGCCTTCAAACAGGAAGTAGAGAATCCTAGAGTCCACTCCCTGAGTATAAACAGTGTCCACCGGTCAAAATCTTCTATAAACTTGAATTATATGTGTGTATGTATATGTTTCTCCACCAGGGTCTTCAACAATTTGCTAGTTTATGTTCTTACTTGTCAGATTAGTATCACGTGTTTAACAAATTTATTACATATTGGAGTATTCTATTTGGTGTAAACCAGGATCTTTATCCAATTTACTGAGTATTCAATTTGGCCTCCACCAGTTTATTGCTGCAATATTTAATAAGTCAGTGGTCCAAGTATTAAAAAGTTCCATCAAATTTCTTCTAGAGTCATGCAAGCCATCACAAAGTGTGGTTATAATAGATACAATAAAAGCGGTTGAACAGATCACTAAAAGTGTAACAAATCACGAACAGTTATACATACATATGTATGCATGTATGTATATGCACTTATGTACATATCAAACAAAACGACTGCATATGCCAATGAAAATTTTAAGAAAAAACCGCAATTAATTAAAGTTAATCGAGAAAAACGCGTTAAACAATGCGACAGCCGCAAATTTCTCCAACTAAATAAAATATTCACCTTTCAGCACAATTGTGCAAAGAATTGCCCATCTATAGTTTAAAATTCAAATATGTTTCAAATGGTTTTAAATTTAATATGAACCTTGAATTCCGCTATGGTATGTAAAAACTAGGGATATAAAGAATACCAGTTTAGCGAATTTGAAAGCGAAAGAGAAAAATACGTTAAAAAATAACAAAAATAAATTTGTATAAGAACATGAAGTTGTGTTGCATTGATGTACTACTCGTACATATGTATCGAGTTACACATTATTGGTTACAATAATGAGTGAGTTGAGAGTGCTAAAGCTGACTACCTCGAGATTGAAGAGGCTTTCAGTCAGGCTTAAGTAATTTTTTCATGGTATTTTAAGTTTTTTCCTGTAGCTTTTCAATTCTTATGTCTGGTATTTAATAAAAGATTTCATAAATTTATTAAAAAATAAATATACTAAAAAAAATTTAAAATTAAAAATTATGCTAACTCTAAAGAAATATTTGTTTTTTGATCGACTAAATCTTATAAAAATATGAAACCCAGTGCAAATTAAAATATATTTTGCAGAACTATAAATTAGTAAGAATTTTTAAATCATATTATGGAAGGCACATCATTTATTTTTACAATAATGAGCGAGTTAACTAGTTTTTTCGCTCTACTGAAAAGTTAGCTTTTTTGAGTTGACGTGTTTTGAATATAGGCTCTCGATGTAGCATTTTATTTAAATTAATTAAAATATAATGCTCTTATGCAGAAACGATTGTTAAAGTTATAGCATGCGTTAAAACCGGTTTTGCAATACAAAATTCGTTTGTTAAACCAACTTTAAATTTACCAATCGTTTTTGCATAAGGGGGAAATTTTTAAAGCAAATATGTATGAAATTATATTAAAATTAGTATAGATAATAACTAAAAATAAATTTACAAAATGTTAGGCAATCAACCCATTCGTACTTTGGCCCTTAAGGCCTGGTAGTTTGTTCAACATTTCATGTGAAATGCTGTACAAAAAACATTATTAAGAAAAATTTTAATGAATTGTTCATGAAAAAATGTTGCAGAAGTAGTACTCTGTTCATCGTGGGAAAAACATATGAAATATATTTTCAACATTTTATGTTTTCATGGCGAAGTAATAGGTTTGTTTCTTTACTTTTTGGGTAAAGTTGAGCGGAAACTATAATTTCGCTCAATAATATACAAAATTGCACAAAAGTACGGAACGCGAAAAACCAACATTAATTGCGTTCGCCTACTCAAAAGTTTTTAAAAAATTTTACTGAACTTTACTGCATTTTACTAAATTGCGTTCGCGTACCCAAAATGTAGTAAATGAGATTACACATTGAGAGAGTAAAGTGACAGTTCTCGACTGAATGTTTTGCAAATTTTTACTGCAAAAATTTGTCGTAGTAAAGTTTAGTAAGATAAAAACATATGATTCAAAATGTAAACAAATGAAAAGTAAGCAAACGAAAAGTGTAAAAATTTGAGATAAGGTTAAATAAAAATTGTGAAATTCATTAAAAAATTATTACTTTATAAAGTATAATAATAATTACTGTTAATATAGGAGTAAATACATATATTGTAATTTACTTTTGTAATCCTTTTGTTTTGCAAATTATTCTAATTACTCAGAGTTGTAAAACTATAAAGTACCTGGTTACCCAGTATTGTACCTGCTTTTAAGGTAATCAGTAACAACAAATAGTCATGTAATTTATATTAATTTAACCAACATTAAAACAAGGAAATCAAGAAGAAATTAATTACAAATATTATATGAAATACCTTTTTCGGCAACAGCTCTTTTTGAGAGTAAATTCTTAAATTTTTGCAGTAACTACTCATTTGCTGTATTTTACTGCAAAAGTAAAAAAACACACATATTTTAACACGAAAATAAACGTCATATATGCATATATAGGGTGTTTTTTTAGAGGTATATAACTTCGAATTGAAATAAAACACAATTGAAATAAAATTAATGTCCATCAATTTGGCTTTATTGGAAGGATAATTTTATGCCATTAATGTTTAAATATGATTTCGGACATGTGGCCGCCGCGGCTGGCTCGAATAAAGCCAATTCTACAGGTCCAATTTTCAACCACTTTTTCGAGCATATGGGGCCGTATGTTGGCAATAACGCCACGAATGTTGGGTTCCAAGTCCCCTAACGTTTCTGGTTTGTTGGCGTAGACGAGCGACTTCACATATCCCCAAAGAAAATAATCCAATGGTGTGAAATCACACGATCTTGGTGGCCAATTGACAGGTCCATTCCGCGAAATTATGCGCTCATCGAATGTTTCCTTCAATAAATCGATTGTGACGTGCGCTGTGTGGCATGTAGCGCCGTCTTGTTGGAACCACAACTCATCCACATTCATGCCATCCAATTCGGGAACAAAATAGTCGATTATCATGGCTCTATACCGGCCTCCGGTGGCGAATCGATTCATTCGGGTCCTCTTCAACACTTTGCTCTACAGCGGCAATTGTTTCTTCGGTGCGCACTGTTCGACGTCTCTGCGGATGCGTATTATCACATAGAGTAAACGTAGTGCGAAAACGATCCATGGTTAACCGAATTAATTGCTCTGATGGACGATTATGTCGACCATAAAATGGACGGAGCTTGCGGTAAACTTCGCGAATTGAACCATTATTTTCGAAATAAATTTGCACGATTTGCAAGCGTTGTTCTTTTGTCAACCTGTTCATGATGAAATGGCAAACCAAACTAAATATTAATCACTTGACAGCTGACAAAATGGCCGCCAGTTAAAAAAGTGATGCCAACTTAAAGTTCTATACCTCAATAAAAAACACCCAATACATACGTATAACCCCACTTGACCTGAGATTCGATAAAAACTAATGCTCACTATAGCGAAGAAATTACGAAACACAATTCTTCGATATTTGTTCGTTAATCAAAGAAAATTCGAATGTTCGTTAAAACTTCGAGCTTCGAACTTCTCTCGGAAGTTTTTCGAATGTGTAATGGTAGCCGAGTGGATGTGCACTAGACTGGTAGTCGAGACATACCAAGTTCGATGCATGACAGAACTGTAAGTTAAAAAATAAAAAAGAAATCATACGTACATATCTGCAATAATTAAACAGAAATAAATTCGTCACGATTGCCTAATGGATGTGTGTTAGGGTGAGTTTATATCTGGCATTTCTTGTGTGTCATTTGCCCAAAAAAAAAACGTAACCAACTAATTACGAATGAAAAACTGCTTGATTCAGACATGTATTCATTGACTTTAATAGTTTGCAAACATTTTGGATTCTATAAAATTGTCTATTAATTATGTATTAAACTGTTTAACTTAATAAATACATGTCTGAATCAAACAGTTTTTCATTAGTAATTAGTTGGTTACGCTTATTTTACGCTTGTGTGGCATTTGGCACACAGATGTAAACCCGGCCTAAGTCTGTTAGAATGGAGGTACCATGTTCAAATCATGCAGCGTAAGTCAAGGTATTAAAAAAATAAATAAAAAAAGTAAGTTAAATAAAATAAATAACTGAAAAAATAAAATTACTTTTTTACTTTTTCTGTTGCCTTTTTGGGATATCGAAATTAGTTCGATATTTTCTCACTTTTGATATAGCTAGCGAAACTTCGATAACGAATGCGTTTTGGGAAAAAACTGAGCGCCAGGTGAACATTTTTCGTTTCATTTTAGAGTGTCACTCTATAGTTTTACACGATAAATGTTCGAGATACATATATTCGAAATCGATATCAATAACGAAAGTCTTGGTCAAGTGGTTATGTACATACGTATTTACTTACATGATGTAGCATACTTATGTATTTATATAAGTTTTTTTATCTTAATTTCATATAAAAACTTATAAAACTTGGTTTACCATAAATTTTTTTTAGTTTTTAATTAATTTTTCTTGTAATTTTTCTTTATAATTGTTTATATATCAAACAGCTGCTTGATTTTGTGTTTGCCCAAACTAGTAGAAGAAAAAGAAGAAGAACATTACTCTCACAAAACCTCTCTCAGTTACCCAATTTTCGAGTACGGGAACGCTTTTCGCGCAAATTGGGTTCCCGCGGGATCCTAATGTAGAGTAAAGAAACACACCTAATATGAGTGGCACTTGTTTCGCTTGGAATTTACAACAAACAAGGACTAGTTAATAGTGTTTGCATTTTAAATTTTTGTACGAAATAATGAATGGTGCTCAACATTTTTCAATAGTTTGAACACACTAGTCTTACGTAGAAAATCAAACACTGCCGTTTCTTTTCCAAATACTGAAAAATATTTCCAAACACCGCTGGATTTGGGTTTCATTTTGATACTTATAAGAACTTATTGATATGGCCTAAAATAATTTTTGTCTTTTTGACGTTTGTTAATCGTAAACTAAGTACAAGAAGTGCAAAATTTTTTTGTATAGTATTCGCTTGAAATATTCGCATACATTTTAGCGAATGCAAGTAGCAAAAGTAAGCGAATAATTTGTGAACATTCGTTACACATCCCTAGTAAAAACCATTGACTGATCGCCGTGTTGGAGGATAGTTGTATAGTTGTAAACTTACATCCATACATACACACATATCGAGCCATAACCGCCAAAAAAGCTTAAACGGTATATTTTTTGAAGTTCATTTTTTAACGATAATCGATGCCGCTTAATCTTTTTTGGCGGTTATGGGACGATATTTACATTTATCAGCATAAGTATTTCTGCAAAATATTCATTTAATTTTATTTTTAAGATTTCAATAACAATTAATACAAATGCGAGTAATGAAATTATTTAAAAATTTATAGCCTGGCCCACGATGTCGATAGAACATCTTCAATCGATTACTTATACTTACAAAAACAAATTTTCTTATTTTGTTGTATTCAATTCAATACAATTTATCGATAGAACGTTTCCTGTCCACGATCTGGGTCAGACCCTTAGAAAGATTAGTTGGTAATGCTTTAAAAATCGGCTTCAAATTATGGTGATTTGAAATGAATGTGTTTAATTTTCTTGAAGAAGCTTTCCAAAAAGTAAACTCATATCTTCCCCTATTGAAGCATTTATAAAACCCCACAACTAGTTTAATATTTTTTTAATGCATTCATAACGCACATACATACATATTCTAAGAAATTACAAAGCTAAATCATATTGCAAGACTTGAACTTAAATAATAATTAGAGATTATGAAAGCACAATGCATTAGCATTAGGTTGTGCATAAATAATTAAAAGATTAATAAATTTTAAATTGAATTAATTACATACATACATATACTATCTCAGTAAGAAAAAAATTGTATCCTAAAATTTCATTTAAAACAGCAGAATAAGGAAAACAAATATACATAAGTATACTTGAGTAAAATTCAATTAATTTGTCAACCGTAAATGTTAAAAGACGCCATTAAAATCCAAAAATAAAATTAAGAATCCACCACACCACACCACACCACCCATGTTGGCAGAGATTGTGTGGAATTCTTTTTTTTTATAGCAAAAGTATTATTATTAACTGTAGTATAAATATCCGCAAGAGAAAACAGTAATATAACTTGAAATCAAATCTTAAAGTCAAAGTAATTATAAGAAAATGTTTTCCTTTTTTTTTCTTCCTGTTTTACACCCTGTTTCTATAACAAATGCAGCCGGCTCGTCTAGAAAATTTTTATAAAAATCACTCAAAAAATTAGTGTTTTTCATATAAATTTTCTACCTAAGTTGACCGTTGGAAAATGCAGCCAAAATTGTATTTAAATTATTGTAATTGTTTACATATGTATGTTTTATGAAATTATTATAATCACTAACATGAAAATTAAATTTTTTTTATAATTTTTCATCTTTAGTATTTAAACTAGATGGGAAAGCAATTGCCTGTTTTTGTGTTCCAAGTGAAATGTTTTTAAAAATAATTATGAATATGAAATTTTCGCTTTTAATACAAAAATTGGTACATACTTCATTTCTGTGACGAGAAGGAAAAAGACGACTTAAGCTAAAACTGATATTATTATAATTTCGCCATTTTTAACTACCTGTGCCAAAATTTAACTTTATTTTCATGATTTTTAAGCAAGTTGCAGCAAAATTACTTTTTGCTTATTTTATTCCAATATGTGATTTCTTTTGGAATAAAAACATAACTTGACTTTTGATCTAATAAATTCAAAATTTATATATAGAACCCTTCAATATTTTACAGGAATATTAATACATAGTTTAAAAAAAATCACTTAAAAAACGGCTAAGTTACACTTAAACACTTTTTCCTTGTTGCCACAGATTTATTCTTGAATAATTTGAGACTTTAATTTCTGATACCAAAAATTTGTTTATAATTATTTTAGTTTTCATACTTAATTCTATAACAAAAGCTTTATGTTTTCAACAATCTATTTTTTTATTATATATGTTTTTAAAACTGTTTCTATCTTTTCTGTTGATTTTCATTTATTTTTTAATATATTACATTATTAATGTTAGCAGTAGAGTTATTTACATACATATATGCATTAAGAAGTTCTTGCGTTCGAAAAATAATTTTTATTAATTATCAATACTTATATAAATAGTTATTTAAATAAAGTGAATATAAATAAAAAAATAGATAAAAGCATTATTTCAATGATTGGTTAGCTTTATTTTAGATATTAGAAATACTTTATCGATTCGATTACAAACATCTGGTGAAATACATAGTTTTTAAAACTTTTATTAAAAAAGTTTAAATTTTGGGTTTAACAAGAAGAAGATAAGAAGTACGTGAAATAAGAAATTGAGTTTTAATGGGCGTGACACCGCTCATTTTTTTTAAATGGAGGATTGTGTATAATTTAGAGCTAAAGATGTGTGGTAAGTTTCGTAAAAATCAGTTAAGCAGAACCGCATGAAATATTATAATAAATTTTAATGGGCCTAACCCTGCCAATTTTTTCAACTTTCAAAGAATTAATTACAAGAACCAAAGGAGCTTTATAGGTTTCGCAACAATCAAATAAGTAGAATATCATAAGATTAATGAAGCTAATGTTAATTGAATATTTTTATTTTATTTTGCAATTTAATTAGATGAATAAATAAAATATGTTTTCGCTTACATATTTGTGCTTGGAATAGCATTCGAATAAATTTTGCGATTTTAATATGTGTTTTCGCATTACAGAATATCTTCTTTGCAAACATCGAATCGCATTGACTTTTGCATCGCAATATATTGTCGGTTTGTTTCTGGTTTGCGGCACAGCATACTCAAAATACATTATGTCTGCAGCAAACCAGAAACCAACCGACGATATCTACATATGTATTTGTATGTAATTTCTCGACCTTATTTTTAATATCAATTAATGTAGTTTTATAGATATTGTATCTATTCAGGCTTTCAAAGGTCATTCAACTTCTTCAAAATGTAAATAAAAGACGTTTTCTATTTCATTCTTAATGTATCCGACGTTTCGTTGGGATTTTCCAACATCTTCAGGGATAATTATTTTTATTGAAATATATTTTATCTTTTATTCCAATTTACTTTTAAATTTTTAGGATGTATTTTAAAAAGAGACATAACATGTACAACATAAAACACATAACGTAAAAAATAATTGCAAATATAAATAAAATAAAAATAAAATATCACAGCCTTTTCTTAACTTCTAATATCACAGTTGGAATTACATGCATACATATGTATGCATAAAAAACCCTCATGGCATCAAAATTCCACTAAAGAATACCTTCATTTCATTGAATCTCATTTTTAAATAAATCAAACATGAAAAACGATTGTTTTGAAAAGGTGTGATAAGTTCCAGTCATAATAATCATTTTTAAGCCAATCTTAAATTGGTGATTTTTAAAAATCGCACTCACTAGAATTACTAACGAAACTATTAAAAACAGATTCTAAAATTACCAACAAAAAGACTATCACACCATTTATCGTTTTCAAAACATACCGGCATATTTTTTTTTGCACTAGAGTAATTTTGTATTTCCTCAGACAAAAAAAATTAAAACGGTTTGGAATTTTTGTGAGCCTGAATACAATCGTTATCAATTTAACCACGTTGCATTGTATATTCCGCGTCGTCATCACTTTCATTAGAATCATGGCCATGTCATTTCCGGCTGGAGGGGAATTGGAAAAATATCAATGTTTGGCAAATAATCAATGAATTCTTCCAACTGTTCCAATAGTCTCATAATAGTTATAAAAATTAACCACGTCAGTGAACATACAAATCCCAAAATTTCGCCTGAAATACCCACACAAAGTTTCACCTCGCCAATATACACTTATTCAAAATCAAAATATGGCAACCTCTTCGTTAGTTTTGAGTTGTCATTCACAATTAAACTGTGAATTAAACTATTAGAAAAAAAGAGAATAATTTGTTAAAATACGGTCGCAGTTATCAAAATTCGTGAAATTTGTTTAAAATCCATTAAGAGTTGTTATACTTGAGTAGTAATATAAACTTACTTACTGGTAATTTAATAAAGAATAAAATAAAATGTGGAAGCATGCTGGAAAAACGCTTTTAATTTTTCTGGGTATTCTGATGGCAGAATATGCATTTAGCACAAATGAATATATGAAAAGGGAACATTCATTGGTTAGACCTTTTCAAGGTGAGTCAGTTACCGGCAGAAAGTTATCTAGATATGTAATTGATAATGTATTATTTTCATTTCAGGTGTTGGTGTAAACTTACCCAATTGGGACTTTATGGGTCATACACTAGTGACTAGCAACTACATAAGGCTGACACCAGATCTACAATCCAAAAGTGGTGCTTTATGGAATTACTCAGTGAGTAATGTGAATATTTATAAAGATCTGAAATTGTGTAAAATAGTTTTTTATAGCCGTGTTTGACTAAAAATTGGGAAATACATGTGTCGTTCAAAGTCCACGGCAAGGGCAGCGAGTTATTTGGTGACGGTTTTGCCATTTGGTATACCAAAGAACGTATGCAAAATGGTCCAGTATTTGGTAGCAAAGATCATTTTTCAGGCTTGGTCGTCATTTTGGATACGTATAGTAACCACAATGGTCCTCATAACGTAATTACATGCTTAAATTCAATATAAATTTATATTTATGTACCTATATACTACACTAATTAACATTTTCTGTAGCATCAACACCCTTATCTAAGTGCTATGGTCAATAATGGAACCTGGAGTTACGATCATGACCGAGATGGAACACATACGCAGTTGGCTGGATGTGAAGTTCGTTTTCGCAATGTTAATTTTGACACTCATGTGGCAATACGTTATGAAAACGATGTGTTGTCGGTGTCAACAGATCTTGAAAATCGGGGCGAATGGAAAAATTGTTTTGTTGTTAACAATGTTGAACTACCCACTGGCTATTTCTTTGGTTTATCGGCGACCACAGGTGATCTTTCCGATAATCACGATATATTGGGATTCAAATTTTTTGATTTGGATACAAATATTACAGTAAGTATAAAAATATTTCGGCTTGTTTAAGTCTTTAATGTATGTATGTATATCTTAAACTTCAAAGCCTGAACAAATAATGGCCCGAGCGAATATCATTCCAAATGCTAAAACCTTTGAGGCACCACGTGAACATAAGGAGGATCCAAAACCTGGTATGTCAAATACAAAAATCTTTTTCATATTACTTTTTGGAATGTTAGCTGCTGTAGCTGTTGCAATATTCGCTGTTTCCTACTTTAAGGAAAAGAACTCGCGCAAACGTTTTTATTAGTTCATTATATGTATATTCAAGTCATTGTACTACAAATTTCTTCGAGAGAAAAAAGACCTGACTTTCCAATTACAACAAAGAAGGAGTATTTAAACTTTTTATGTTATATTTTATTTTAATTTAAACTATCTTCGTTTCCTTCTAAAATTTTTAAGTTATATGATTTGATTCTAATATTTATTTTTCTGGTTAAAAATATAAGTTTCCAGTGATGTTGCGCATCTCCACAAATTCAATAGTATGTAGTAAAATGTAAAACGATATAAAATTGTAAATGTGTAATGTAAGTAATCTGATAAAGAAATAAACTGAATGATTGTAAATAAATACCTACTTTAAGGTAAAATAACGAAATATGTTTCATGGTATACAGTCCTAGGCACACAAAAATACTTCGAACGACGTGATTTTTCCAGTTTATTTGGTACCGAGAGTTGCAATTACGTTTTTTTCAAACTACATGTGGTGTTTACTTTCATTTGACGCTCAGTATGTACGTCAATGTAAGTTATACAATTTTCACGTATGTGTGATACACAAAACACACTAAAGTGCAAGCAATTAGAATTTTTAGACACAAAAATGATTTGAAACGGTATGATGTGTGTACTACAGTCAACTTGTTAATCATTTTAAAATTGTCAATAGATTTTTCAATAATTTTTAATAACTTTCATCCCACATCTTCATTATATTGTTTATATTTTATCATTTAGTATGCTTTTTAAAAGTCAGTCATTTGAAATTAGCCTAAAAATGATTTTCAAAATATTGATGCAATTTCAAAACAATCGTTTGAAACACGATTTTAGAATAGACATGCAACATTGCGATGACTTTTTGTATCCCGAACCCAGATTTTTCGTTTAGCAGCTGTTTCAGGATTTATTTAACCAGGTGGGAGCACAAGACATCTGACTATTTTTTGCCGAGAACAATTCTGCCACTCATTGTCAAAAGTTGCTTGCTCTTGCTTCTTAAATATATTTTATAAATTATTTGACCAAAACTTTATTTTGAAAAATAAAAAGAAATAAATTATTAGAAATTATGAAAGGTGGTGTGCTCGCATTTTTTCTATATACACACATGTATATATGTATATTTATTCTCTTAATTTCAAATCATGTTTTCGACAAGCACTAGCACAAACAAGCAAGAGTATTTATTGCTATTAGCTTGTTGTACTACTGCTAGCACCTAGTTAAATATTTACATCGAGCTGTCTGCCACAGCTGTCTGCTATTTGTATTTAAGTTTTTTTGTAATTATTTTAATATTTATTTTGTTCTAACCAAAGAATATTTAGTTAAGAAATAGACAATGACCGCCGATGAAAGAAATTTTCGTTCTTCATATTATGAGAAAGTCGGTTGTCACAGTGTTGAAGAAAAGAAATCATTAAATAAGTTGCTTCAAGATAATATACGAAATCATGGGAAGTTAAAACAATTTTGTTTAAGTTACACTGTCCCAACGACACATCGCAGCCTTTTATGGAATATTATCCTGGGTGTAATGCCACTGCACAAGAACTCTACCGAATACGTAACTGAACAACGAAAAGCTGTTTACGACGATCTTCTAAGAGCCGTCACCATAATGCAGTATGTGAGTCAAACAACACCTAAATGTAAAGTTCTATTAAACATGTGGCAATTGGAACAAAATCGTCTCTTGCATGCCACAAGCAGAGACAAATTGGAAAATGACCAACATTTTATGGAAATTGTAAAAGTTTTGTTACAGTTATTTGATGATGATGTCGAAACGTATTGGCTAGCAAAAGAGTTTTATGCATGTACACGAGAAATACAAGAGGAATGTGGAAAACTTAAGGAATTGACGCAACACTTGCTTAAGAAAGACGATAGTCAATTGTGCAAGTAAATCAATAATATTTGAAGTTGTAAGTAAATGTGAGGTTTAATTAATCAATGTCTTTTATCAAATAGCCATTTAGAAAATCTGTCTGTATTCAGTTCGGAGGATATTCTGGACAAATGGTATGTTACCTGTTTTGCTGGTGTAATAAATGATTCGAGTTTGGTTCGTGTTTGGGACAAAATATGTGGCGGGTCCAGAAAGATCGTGGTATTCATATTTCTTGAATTGGCTAAAGCTCTAAGCGAAAAAGCCTTAAAATGTAACACAAAGGAGGAATTTAAAACTTTAGTTGAACAAGTAAGTGTCCGTTTTTTATTAATAATGAACTAAATATGTAAATCATACGTATGTACGTACGTAAAACTGAAAGAGGAGCTGGGGAACAAAACTAAATATGTGCTCATTAAATGATTTTTTTTTATTTTTTCTTGCTTTAAGTACACATCTACGAAATCACGAAATATTTTCATTTAAAATCAATTGATCCTGCCTTAAAAAAACTAAAACTGTGATTTCCTTGCTAGTCTCTATCTACTTAGGTAGTTCAGTAATTGGCCTGTCCTGTAAAACTTTTAAGGAGACTAGTCTGGTTTTGTTCGCCATCTACTCAAATATTAAAGATAACTTGCATATTTCGACTTAGTTCTTTTCTGGTTTTGCCAATAAGTTGTGTAGAAATTATTCGCCATAATCGCAATTTTTATTTATCATTCAATAAATGTAATTGTTGTTTTTCCAATCACAACTATTAATTGTGCCATAATTTTTCTTGCAGGTTAAAGATCCCGATGCACTTATTGTAAACAAGGCAATAAAAACGTGGCAAAATAGCAACCAGCACAGTGAAAAAATAACTGTACACTGAGTAATAAACTTTATTTGTAATTAAGTTTATTTAGAATTGTATTAAATATATTTGAAAACAACATCTTTCCTATCCTGTACTGTTTGCAACTCTAGAATTACGGGACATTGCAACCAATAAGATAAAAGTTCCTCTGTATAACCAATTAGGAAGTACATTTTACGAGCGCTAATACCTTGCCTAATTATAGCAGCTATGCGAATCATGTTGTGTTGGCGTTTAATAATAACTTCGGAGCAAACTAAAGAGTGCCAAGTGCCAGTTACAAACTTTCGTATAAATAGGTCTTCAATTGCTGTCTGTGAGGGGCGCAATCCATCCAACATAGTAGCTGGAATGCACACACAAATTTTTAGATATGATGAAACAAATATACATACATATGTACCAATGAATATTAAGACTTACAAGTATTCCAGGAATTCCAAGATTTACGATGAGCTATGTAATGAGGTGGGTTCGCCATTTCATAAGTTAGCGGCTTGTCACGTTTTGTGGTTATACGATAGCGACCTGATTGCACTTTCGAACAAGGAGCAGTGGTGTGTACAGCAACAGCAGCATACTTGAAAAATGCTAAGGCCTCACTCGTTAACAAAGGTTTACACTGCACAAATAAAGTAAAAAATTATTTATATCCTCTGTGATTTATATGGGCATACATATTTATTTAATTTTTGTAATAATAGGCCAATATTTCTGATAAATAATTTTGCTTACTTTTTGTAAAACCAACATTCTGCTTTATTTTGTGATTATGTTGATATGATAGCCGTGGTGATGCGTGAACAATGGTAAGCTTCAGCAGAACAGCTGCTTATGACGTAACCCTTACATTGAGTATGTTCAGTTGCTTATAAAGGTTATTATTTCTTTCCACTGACTGGTGTCATTTATTAAAAAGAAGCAGAATATTACAAGAAAAAATTTGTATTTTTCTAATATTGTTTAAGTTTATTTTTTTGCATTAATTTTCTATTAAAGTGGAAAAAATATATAGAAATGTTAAACATACAATTAATATTCGTTACTGCTGGAGATATAAATTTATCCTAATCACATCTATACTTTTTAAAAAGGTATTATGCAAAAGTGTTTTTTGTGTTGGTCCACTTCATCATGTAATTATTGACCTGTAACAATTTTCAAGTGTTTCGTACTTGACAATATACTTATTTCTTTATAGTGGAAATAATACAATGATTATTTGTAAAGGAAGTTGACGATAATTCAGTGTATTGGAAAAAGGATGTTACTGTTTATTTTGTGCCTATAGTAAACAAAATTATTTTATTAATTCTTGATCATAAATTCAACTACATAAATATGTATGCATGTAATAAAATCGATAATTTTTCAATCGGTAATAGGTATGTTAATACCATAGAAGCTCATCAGGCGGTCTTCAAAAGATTAAATTGGTGTATATAAGAAATTATTTTGATCTGTTTATAGATATGTACATTTATATGTATATACTATATACAAATTTAAGAATATATTTCTTATACAAGTACTAAAACCACAGAGGATACACTGAAACTGCCAATAAATGTTTGACCTTCCATGTTCATGTGTATGTATGTATGTAAGTCAGCCTAAAGGAAGTTTATACAATACATTGTATGCACTACATACTTCTACGTACATACGTATAAGTTTTTTCGAAAACTTTTTAAAATCCTTGATCCTTCAGTTAAAATTACAAAAAAGAAAGCATTAATAATATGGATTTGTAAGAAAAAAAAACTATTTGTTTACTTTAGTGAACTCAATTTTCCACTTGAATTTTTCCATACATATGTATGTAGATGAATGAATTTAAAATTATATCGAAGAAGATATATGGTATTTCTTGCCAGGTGCTAGAGCACATCATTTAGACCTACTCTCCTGAGTAGGTCAGGAAAGATTTGGCAGTCCCTAATCCTCTAATAAGTGCTTGCCCAATTGAGTATTTCTTCTATGGCATAAAGCTTCATAATTTGTTCTGTAGCTTCATCTTCACAATTACAGAAACTGCACAGGCTGTTACTATCAATGCCAAGTCTATTGATGAATTTTCTCAATCTGCAATAGCCTGTGAGGAAACCTGTGAATATTCTTAGATTGTTTTCTCTGCAATAGCCTGTAAGGAAACCTGTGAATATTCTTAGATTGTTTTCATTTAACTAAATTTTCCATTAGACTTTTTTCCTTAGATTATACGTGCTTTTCTTTTTTTTCAGAAATATAATTAGCTTTAGGTCTCGAAAATGGAGCAAGAAATTGGAACTTGGGATTCAGTCTTGTTGGAAAATCTTTCAGAAGACAGCTTTATAAATAATATACATCAGCGCTATAAACGGGATCATATTTATGTAAGTTATTCCTTTTTATGTTTTAACATTTACATATATACATATGTATTGAAAGTTT
This sequence comes from Tachina fera, assembly GCA_905220375.1. Taxonomy (NCBI): domain Eukaryota; kingdom Metazoa; phylum Arthropoda; class Insecta; order Diptera; family Tachinidae; genus Tachina; species Tachina fera. The sequence goes on from LR999963.1 coordinate 63,792,395, forward strand.
TTTTCACAAATAGACCTACATTGGTACGTCCGTGGTAGCCGTAAATCCATATCATCACATATCAGAGCATTCATTGGAATTAATACGCAATTATGGCAGCAAGGGCATCTTTCAATTACCGCCACATATGTAAGTTTAATACTTAGCCGTTTATTTTGAATAATACATACACATGTATGTAGCAAAAACGTGAATAATTTTCTTGTATTATTCTCGGAGGTATAGCAATTTACTTAAACTACTTATAAATTTCGGTAAATTATTTCGTTGCCGATAACTGAAAGTTGTTTGTTGTTACATACTTTGTTAATTTGCAATTTTATAAAATCAATTCAGCACTACGTCTTTTTTCTCAGCTTTACTTTTCGATATAGAAAAACTTGAAAAGTGTGCTCTTTTTATTTAAAAAAATCGGAACTCGATTATTTTTAATCTGTGTAAAAAAATTTAACTTTGTATAAAATTTTAAGATTTATACCCAATTTCTCACCTGCGAAAGAAAACGTTCGACTTGCAATTTATATTGAAAACAACAATAAAATATGAAAATTTGTTTTTGTTTTCAATATAAATTGTACGTCGAACGTTTTCTTTCGCAGGTGGGAAATAGGCCATTAGTTTTATTTTTTTTTATTCATAAAAAATACAATAGCTAACCTCTTTGCGTATTGCCACATGCAGTTAAATATATTTCAAAGAAAATAAGTGCTTTCCAACTGAAATTGGTGGAAAACTTTTGATTTTGTTCACAATTTTAGTGTGAGAAATGAAGTGGCAAACAAAAAATATATATTAGCCTAAAATGCATTCTGTTACGTAACGGAAATGAGTACGCAGGAAAGCGCTAAATTTCTCTTTTGATTGTCGTTTTAAAACGATTCATGAAAATGAACATTTTGTATGCATACGATAATGCGGTGGTAGGGTAGTACGGTGTCTTTTCAATGCAAAAATTGTCAAATTCAAACGAGTATAATAGACCCGATTACTAATACTTTTTTATATGTATATAAATTTGGTGTTTCAATCAGAGTGAGTTCTTTCTTTTATTAAAATTAAACATATCGCTCATTCACTTCAATAGTGTAATAACTCAAAAAATTTGTTTTTTGAGATAATAATGATGAACAATTCTGCATTTCATATTTTATCTATTGCAACAAAGAATAAACATTGGATGTGCAAAATGTAGAATCTTCGACGGAACAGAAATAATACAATGCTTCAAATGTAAAGGATTTAATCATAAAGCGATAGATTGCAAAAATAATGATTTATGTTATAAATGTCATGAATCACATAAAAGTAATGAATGTAATAAAGAAATCAAAAATAATTTTTAGTCAAGTTCTGTAATTTTAATTCTTTCATCAGCTATTTAAGTTAAATAGCTGATGTTAATAAGAATCTCTACCCAAGTGGATAGACTAGGGTGCTGATGAAGTGCGTGGTTGCACAGAAAAGTATCGGTATTTCCCCCAGCTTAAAGTCTAAGTTTAATTTTTCTTCTCTTCTTTAGAAACTCACATTAATTAATAAAAATATTTCATTCAATAAGAATTGAAATTACTGAACTTAAGCCTGACTAAAAATTATTTCTGATTAAAAAATCACTAAAGTTCAATTAAAAATCTACAAATGTCTCACGTAATAAAGAAATATTAAAAAAATTTATAAACTGTGTTCGTAGTAACCAAAAACTGAATATGGGTCTTGATGAAAATAATTACACAAGTAGTAAACAATGTCCAGTTTATCAAAACAGTTAGGTTTGAACATCTAACAATTACAGGAAATTCAAGGCATATATTTGAATATTCAAGGCCTATGAAATAATTTTAATCAGATAGAAGACATTGCTGTAAGTGAAAATCCTGAACTTATAATACTTTCCGAAACGCATATTACACAAGACATACAATAATGTGGAATATTATTAAACGGATACGGGCAAATAACAACATTTTCAAATTCGAATAGAACAGGTGGAGTCAGTATATATTTTAAAAATCATTGGAAGGTGCAAAAAAATTTTTGAAAAAGTAAATGATTTTAATTATTGGATAAACGCATGTAGTATTAAATATAAAAATATACAGCTCATAATAATGGTGGTATATAGATCACCAAGAAGTAGTGAAGGAGATTTCTGTGAAATATTTGAAAAAACAATTAAAGAAATTAACGAGAGTAATTGAAACGTCATAATTGCGGGAGACTTTAACATAGACTGGTCGAAAGAAGGAGTGTACAAGAATAAATTAGATAATATTTTAAATGATAATTACTTTAAACAAATAGTTAAAGATTATACGAGAATTACACAAAGATCGAAAACAATAATTGATTACGTCATAACAAATATGGATAAAGTATATGTTAAAAATAACAGTACAAGTAAAATATCGGACCATGAAACAATTGATATCACGATTAAATGCAGGTATGAAAAACAAAACTAATATAAAAAATTTAATATTTTAAATATAATAAAAGAATATTTAGAAATGAATTGATGCCAATAGTTAATATAAATGAAAATAATGATTTGAATAGTAATGTGAATATTATAGATAAATGCATAGAAGGAGCAATAAAGAAATGTTTAATTAAAAATAAAATATAAATCAAAACTGCACAAACAAATGGGTTAATAATGAGTTATGAAGACTGAAACACGAAAAGATTCAAAAATATAGAATAGCCAAAATATATAACTCAAGCAGTGCTTGGAATGAGTACAAAATAGTTAGGAATATATACTAGAATAAGATAATTGAAGAAAAAGATAAATATATAAATAAACAAATTAGTAGTGCTAAAGACCAAAAACAAATGTGGAAACAGATTAAAGAATTAGTCCTAAAGAAAGAACAATCTGTGATAAAATCAGTAATATTTAACCAAATTGAATATAGTGATGATTACCAAATAGCAAATCAATTTAATAAATATTTTATAGACAGCATTAAAGACATAAGAAATAATACAGAAAAATTAAATTAATTAAATTTAATTCCTATGGTAAACAAAACATTTAAATTTCGTACAATAAACATACAAGAACTAAAAAATATTTGTAAACATTTAAACAATAAACCTGACTTTAATAAAGTATCCATTGAAATTATACTTAAAAATTGGGACATTATAGGCAAAACAATTTTATATATTATTAACAAATCGTTCAAAACGGGCATATTTCCTGAAAACTGGAAAGAAAGTATGGTGATTCCTATAAAAAAATAAATAAAACAAATAAATGCGAAGAACTTAGACCAATAAACACATTAAAAACTTGTGAAAAAAATAATTGAAAGAGCTGTAAAAGAGCAACTGGAAGAATATATGTAAAAAAAATATCTATGCTCTAAATTTCAATCGGGTTTTCGTAAAACATACTCATGTGAAACTGCGTAAATTATGTGATAAACAGATGGAAAAAGTTAGATAAAAAGAAGAAAATATTAGCAATATTCCTAGATTTTAAAAGAGCATTTGAGACTATATAGACAGAAAAAATCTTATTAACTAAAATGCAAAAATATGGTATAAATGGCAACGAAATAAAGTGATTCGAATCGTATCTTAATGCGAGGATCCAAAAAACTAAGGTCAACAATATAAAATCAACAAATCTTAATAATGATTACGGTGTTCCCCAGGGATCGATTTTAGGCGCACTGCTATTTATTATATATATAGCTACCAGAAATACTAGAAAAATTTGAAATATGCAGACGATACGTTATTATTTACAGAAGCAGAAGCAGATCAATTATGTCACTAAAACCTAGAAAATGATTTGAGTAAAGTGAACAAATGGTTAAAAATGAATAAATTAAAATTAAATGAGAATAAAACAAAAGCAATGGAAATAAATATGAACAGCAATATACAAATTGAAATAAATTACGAACAAATAGAAAGAGTAAAAAGTATTAAATACCTCGGTTTTATACTAGACCAAGACTTAAAATTTAAAGAACATATTGATTATATATGTAAAAAGATTGGCAAAGAAATAGGTTTTTTTTTAAAGAATGAGAAACAAAATATCAATAATCACTGCAATTAATATATACAATACTTTGATTAAACCATATTTTGAATTTGGATCAGATAATTGCAGCGATACACCGCAACAATAAGTACACAGTTCAAACACACAGTCTATCGTTGACAACTGTATCTCTTACAGCTCAACGAAAACTGTGCTGTGTGTGTTTTACTCAACATTCTTTTGCAAATATCTTTATGCGATCACAATTGTAATTTGCATTATTCGTACTGTGTCAGAGACACAGTATGCAAGCAGCGATTGCAAAAAGGTGATGAGAGCGAACACAGCACTCAGGGTGTATTAATGCTCTCAGTACTTTGCAATTTCACAATCGAGTCTCTTTTTTACATGTTTTGCTTTGTGTCGTTTGTTTATAAACATTTCTTGATGTGTGGCGGTGGCGTAAATGTGTATTGTAGTTTTAATAAACTGAATATGTATTGGCGTTTAAAAAAATTTTTTAGTTATCCCTTTGGTTTTTTTTTTGTTTTTAGTTTTGGCAGATTAGCTAACTGTGCCATTTTTGTTACTGTACACATATAAAACTTACTGTGTCGGTGGCACCGCAACCGCAAAAAACCAAACACACTTTCTACACTCCACACTCTAGCACTCTACTCTCATTGATTTATTCTACTGTGATCGCCTCACATACTGTGTTGTTAGTATTGCAATGACTGCTTAAGCTGTGTAGTTATGAGCGAAGACCAAACACTGATCCGAAGATGTATTATGAACGAGGCAATGACACACACACGAGACAATGACTAACAAACAACATGAGTGCGCTCTTGATTGATTAAAAATAATACTGTGACGACAATGATTGTACAGATTGCTGTTGCTGTGTGACCGACACAGTAATTTCTTTGTGTGTACAGTAAGAGGCAAACATTACTGATTATGCTGATTTGGATCAACCATAATTTATACATGCTGCACGCATCCACAAATAATCAGACTTCAAAAACTTCAAAACAAAGCAATGAGATGTATATTCAGATGCAACCGTTATACACCAATAGACCACATGTTAAATTGTCTCAAATTTCTTAAAATTAAACAAAGAGTTGAATTAAATACTTTAGAATTCAACCAGAAGATGAAAATGGGATTTGCACAGTAAAATACTTATGTGAACAACTAATATACGTGGGAGAGGTTCAACCTTATAACTTAAGAAATTGTCAAGACTTCAGATTACAGCGAGTAGCAAACAACACGATGCAAAGATCACTTTTTTTTACAAAGGATTAAATATTTATAATCAATTACCAATGCATATTAAAAATGAAAGAAATATTAATGTATTTAGAAGAGAAATTGTACAAATTTTAAGGAACAATTGAATTAATACTTATATTGTTATTATTATTATTGCTATTATTATTATTATTGTTATTATTATCAGTATTATGAAATGTATATGAATTTTATAAAGTATGGTACATACTACTAATTAAACCAATCAATCAATCAATCAAAAATTTCATATTTTGTTTATATTTACCTGCATTGAGCTATATGTATGTATGTATATAAATTTATATGTATATCTATATATATTTGGCTAAAATGCAAATAGACGTATCTAACAAAAAATTCAAAATTGAGTTTTTGATTGATTGTTATGAATACCATTAAACTACAGGTTTTCACAAAATTTTACACAACAATAAAAATTAAAGGGGACTTAAACACAAGTTTGTTTAATTTTTTTTTAGATTTTTGCTCTCCTATAAAGTTGTATTTTGTTAGTTACGCCTTTTTTCATTTTAGCTAACGATATACTTTTACAATCTCTTTACACTTTTAATAAATGCAGTTATGGCCTTTCAAATCTGGCATTTCAATCCCTCAAAGATCAAAGTGAAGATCAGTGCATATTACTAACAGGTTGTATTAAAATTTCTTAAAAACAATTTAAATCATATTTAATATATGTATGTACTTATTTTTATATATAACTATCAGGCGAAAGTGGATCAGGGAAAACGGAATCTTTTAAAATGATTGTTAATTTTTTAACACATATACAAGAAAAATCTAAAGAGATAGCAGGCACACTTCAAAAACAATCAACAGGTAGTTCAACTGCTGCGGCTGCTGCCACTGCCACTGGTTCCACTAATGCTGCTACGACTTGTACATGGGGCGGCAGTCACAAGCATCGTCGTACATCAAGCTCATGCTCTATTGGACCTACAACGAATTATATGCTTTGCAAAAATACTACAACTACAGCGAGTACCAGTACTTGCTTATCAACGCAGAGACGCCAGTCTCCCTCTCCTGGTCCGACGGCAAGAAAGTGCGATAATGTCTTGCAACATCGTTCCCGAGCAGAAAGTGTTGAAGGACAGAGAAAGTGCACTAGTGCGCGGGAAAAAGTAGTCGATTTTGATTTTTCTCACCACAAAAGCACGGAAAACATAACAACTTTAGATAATTCGTGCGCTACAGCAGCATCAATTCATTATAGCCAAGCTCAACAGGGTTCAACAGCATCAGCTGCAACATTATCCCCACATCCAACTAAATCTTGTTTCAAACATCATCAATCAACGCAAGTTGGCTTTAATACATCCACACCTTTGAAATCTACACTATCAGTGGCATCATCGTCGCCGTATTTTAGAAGTGCTTCTCCGAAATTCTTAACAAGCGGCGCAGGGGGTTGTCGACAATGCGGCCACAGTAAATGTACAAGAGCTCAAAGTTTCGAAAGAGATGAGCCAGATTTTTGTTTTCAAAAACCTAGTGGAAATCGTAGCTTATCTGCATATCCCTCGGTTCAGCTTCAACGTGGCAGCTGTTCGAATCTTGTTTACCAAACATCAATTGAAAGTTATACTCGCGATGATCGCTCATCTCTAATGGGTTCTATGCAACGCATTTCATTGTATGATGCCCATAAATTAAACCAATCAGCTGCACAAAAAAATACTTCTTCATTATGTAGAAAATACAAGAATCCCTTAAAAAGGCTAAGGGAATGCGTATCGTATGCAGACGTTTTCCTAGAGGCCATGGGTAACGCATCCACCCATAAGAATAACAACTCAAGTCGCTATGTAAGTTTCAACAATTATTATACATTAAATTATTAAAGATTATATAAAATATTCTTTTTAAGGGCAAACTATTTGACATAGAAATTGACTTTAAAGGAGATCCAATGGGAATTCATATAACACATTGTAAGTTAAAGAAATATTTTATATGAAATATGTATGTATATTTAAATTTACTAGTTGCGACTATATCTTTTTATAAAAATGGCCGTGCAGGTAGGCTTTTTTTAGTTTATTGGTGAGAGGGGGTGACAACCTTGCGGTGTAGAGCAAAAGGCACGAAATGAAAATTCGAGGGGATTTATGACACACACAGCATTAAACGTGTATATAAATAGGTCTGTCTGCGTACTTTTCCAGTAGCAAATACTCAGTAAACTTTTTTGGGAGAGTAAGACCAATTTTACTCTGCCGGCTGAAAATATCTTAAATATTACGCAGACAGTATCCAGTGAAATCTTGCAAGAAAACAGCTGATCGGTGTGTAAACAATTGAAATAACAAAGCAAAAGAATTTTAGCCAGAAAAATAGCATTATTGGAATCATTGGTTCTGCTTTTTCGCCTCGGTCGCACAGTATATTTGTACGTTTCTAGCATGAAATAAAATGTTTTTTTATTATAATTTATTATAAACGTTAAAAATCAACACAATTCTAACTATTTACCTCTGCCATTGTTAAATTTCAATTTTTATTTTCATTTCACAAAAATTATTTCATTCAAAAAGTAATAACAACAGCTGTTCAAACTAGTTGCAAAATCTTGCAATTGGAAATTTCTCCAGCAACATTTTGCAAGTTCTCTAATTTCCAACTGTCAAAAAATTCTCTTTTTTGCTCTCTCGCTGCAAGAGATTTGGAGTACGCAGACAACATTTTGCAAGATTTTGTAACATTTTGCACAAAATTATGCAAAATATGTGTACGCAGACAGATCTAATGCCAAAAAGGCATGAATAAAAAAGGCTTAATGTAAATGTGTGTGAGTTTTCGTAGGGGGTTCAAAAGAAATGTGTCAATACAAGGCAGGCTAAAAAGACATATACCTCGTTTATACGCAAATCTTATTTGCAAATACTGAACTCACCGTTTATACTTACATAGAATACATTACTATTTGTGAAATATATTGCCACACATTGTTAAATTTGTATTACATTTCCTATAAAACAAAAATAATTGGCATTATTTTACACCTTATTTGCAAATAGTGGCGTTATTTGCAAATAGCTTTCGTGAGTTATTAACTTATTAACGCTTTCGACTTTTATTTGCAAATAAGAAGTGCGTATGAACAGGATAATAGTGTGAATAGCGAGAAACTTGTACATGTTTTTTAAACAAAGAAATTCACATTTTTCAGTTTTCAGGTGGTTGGATAACTCCTGCAAGTAAAAATTTTACTTGTAATAATTTGTAGGAAATTTTTTCTCTAAATTTTTTTCTCTCTTTTGACGCTCTCTCCTTGGAAACTGTTTAAGTTAATGAACACTTTCCAACAACAGTTGTTACAAATTCGTAACAATTTTTAGTAAATGGACAAACCTATTAATACATTATACTTAACGTCAAATAAATATCTTTATATAAATTTATTAATTTAATTATAAAAAGTTATTAATATCTCTATATATAAACTTATTAATAAACTGGTTTTGTCCGTGGTTTTGTCCGCTTGCATTTAATTTTTGACTAACTGCGATTACAGTAAAAGTAAAAAGTGGAAAATACCATTTACCGTGTTCAACAAATTCGTGTTCATGCATATAGGGTTTCATACCACTGTCCAATTTTTCAAATTTCAATTGTTCTTCCAAATCAAATAAAAATCTTAATATATGGCAAACATAGTAGATTTAAAAAAATCGTCAATATGGCCAAATATCGTTTTGAATGAAAATCCTGTGTATCTTTGTGCCTTTAAATATAAAGCTTGTGTGTCCTTTAAGCCCCATACCTATAGATTTATTTATTTATTATACATATTCTACAAAGAAAATTTACAGAATACGGTTGCACAAAAATGGACGGGTGACTAAGACCATATCGAGCCTTATTTTCGATTTTATCGTAAGCGACAATAATTAAATTTTTCAGGAGAAGGTTTTTTTAAATTTTCAAACTTGTTTTTGTACGTAAATTGTCGCTTACGATAAAATTGTGCAGCCTGTATCTTAAAAGTTATCAACAATTTGCATTTTGATAATTCTAAACTAAGGGGAGCGCCCATACAATTTTAAATTCAATAAAAAAGTCTATTTTCGATAACATGTCGCTTACGATAAAATCGAAAAAAGGGCTCGATATGCCCATGATGTTATTAACAGTATTCTTAAAAATATTTTTGTGACTGACTGTACACGACCTTCCTCTCCACATAGGAAGTAGCAACGTAGTTGTTAAGGAAATTCCACAAAAGAGCCGCAAGATTATACGGTAATCCGTCGCAGATCAGTCGACCAGCGCGAGCCAGTCGCAAAACTCTCGAAGGCCAATAAACAACAGTGGCCTGGTTGCATTCAAGAAATAATCGCCAACGACGCGTGATATCTATAGATTTTTTAAGATTTATCAAAAGTGGTTGAAGAGTTTCTGACTAGCAGAAATTGTCCTCCGCCCACTCTTGGTCCTAGTCTTAAAAACAATTAAAGCATATGTGTCCTTCTGGATGGAGATGTAGATATTTCGTTTCGAATAATAGAGCAGACCCCCTGTTTTTTTATTAAATTTATTTTTATTTATAAATTTATTTATTTATTTTTTTTATAAATTTACAAAAATCATTATGATAATTTTCATAACTATCTTAATACTTCCGTAAGCTTATTTATGCCCACTGTTGCAGTTTCATGCAAAATTTGCGACTAACAAATACATATCGCTCATTTACATCAATAGTGTCATAACTAAAAAATGGATTTTTGAGTTGAAAATTTCATATAAATGACTTGTACCATCACCTCCTGAAAGAAAAATATTATTTCATGTCTTCATTGAGTTGTATGCAAATTGAAAACTTCAAACGCGTTCTCTGCAAAAGTGGTTTTTTTTTTTAGTTGTGACACTATTAAAGTAAATGAGCGATATATTTTATTATTATATGGATCTTTAAGTAAAATTATATCATATTATATATTTCATGTCTGTTTCCATTAGATATGTTGGAAAAGGTTTGTTCTTAGACCATATTTACATGTAACTTTAGTAATAAATATTTTTTTATTTACAGACTCGAGTAACGAAAACTACATTAGGGGAAAGAAATTTTCATATATTTTATCAATTATTATTGGGTGGTGACCTGCAATTGTTAAGTAAGTATATATAAACCTATAAAAAAACTAAAAATTAAAATAATTACCCAGCTGAAAAAATATGTATGGATCATATATGATATCCCATATATGGTTTGGATCCGAAAAATGGGGGTATATGGGCATATATGATTATATATATTCATACATTTTCATACATGTATGTGTAAATTCCCTCCACAGTATGCAAAGTTCATATTCATACACTCTTGATTCACACAAGCGCACTGCTGTGCAATAAATTAGATTACTAAAATTAAATTTTTTAGACTTGAAAGAGAGGTTGTATTTAATGAAACATTTGTTTGGACAAATAATTCAAAACGAACTAAGTCATTTCATTCATCAAAAGGCGAATCAAGTATTTAAAAAACACTAAATCATATTCGTACATAACATTTAGCTTAAGAAATCAGATTAAAAACTAATGCAATTAATTATAAAAGAAAAAATAACCCGTCTTACAATAGTTTTCAATACAGTAATATGAACTTTGTTTCTTATCTAGAGAATTTTGTTATTTTCTATAAAATTAATGACTGGACTATCCTTTTGATTATTTGATATATTAAATGGGGCTACAATGTATAAAATCATACAAGAATGGTTTTTTGTAACAAAAAGTTCTTCGTTTTTAAACGTTGAGGGTACGCATATAAACTTTGCATACCGTATGTATTTTCTAATGGATTTCCAATTCAGCAGTGATAAAATTCCAAGCTTTTTTGATTGCAAAAACAATCTTATGTGAGATATCATGTATGCATACATTCTTATATGGCTCCATATATAAAATTTTATATTTATATATGGATCCACATAGAAGAGCTTCATAATTAAATGTTCATATATGAGCTCATATGTTATAATAGATTTCATATATTAGTCCATATATTAGTTCATATATAATAGTTTTGAAATGTATAATCCCATATATTTCCATACATGAATTCATACATATTCATATATAGTTATATACATTCATGTATTAAAAATATATGGACCATATATATTTTTTTTACTTGGGTACTTACGTTTAATAATTCAAAGCGACAGTGAAATAATTTGTTAACAAAACTGCGGCCTTTTTTAATAAATTGATTCGCTTAAAAATTGCTTTGCTTTCAGTTTTTTTTTGTCACCTACAAATTTGTTAAGGGGATGTCTATTTTTCGACTAAGTACAAGTATATTTGCTAATAAAGTCAACATTTGTTCATGGATTTTCGTGATATATTGCTTATGTTGCATCTTTTAGAACAGTAGGTAAAAGTGATTTTTACAGCCTTGAAGTTTTTATGATTTTGTTTTATAAAGCAACAATTAGTTAACACTGGATAAAAATATTTTTCTATGCTATTTTCTGTATAATTAAGGGATTAAGAAAACTTGAAGTTAATATTAGGTGTGTTCATTTACTTTACCAGCAGAAACTAGCAACGAGAGAGTAAGGGCGACTTTTTGGGTTCGAGATTAAGATTAGTTTATTTCTCTAATTAGCTAATCCGAAAATTAACTTAATCTCATATAATTGATTTTGATGTTTTTGAGTGGTAGTTTAAACTTCTTGTTATGTGTAGTATTACCATACTGAGGAACAAAATAGTGGCAACATTTTCTGTGCAAAAGTCGTACATATTATCAACCCACTTTGATTTTTTGTGGGAAGAAGAAGAAACTGTCATATTTTATTATTTACAAGTAAAATATTGCGCGTGGTAAAGGAAATATATATATAATATAAAGTATTTATATTTATTTAAGTCTTTTTAAATTATTTTACCATATAACTTTTACAAAGAGATATATGTTTCACAAGAGTTTGTTGTCAATACTAAAGTAAGATTAAACCACCACGATTGGTCGCTTAAACTAGCAAGTAAACCAATATAATCGACTACCCAAAAATTGCAAATGAAGATTAAGGTTAATTTAATCTCTAATCTTCAACTCAAAAAGTCGCCCTAAATGTTCAAACATAATTGCAACATAAACACATTTTACATACAAATTGACAAAAAAAAAGTAACACCAGAAAGCAGTCGAAGAATAGAATCTTTTTTATTTTGAAAGCGTTTTTTTTCAAATGCTCTCATATATAAATAGTCATTCTCTCAACAATGCTACCATACTTTCAATAAATTTTATAAATTTTGTGAACAAAACTACAAAGAAATATAGGCACAAAAGAAAATGAAATAAAAATTAGAGAACATTTGAAGTTGTTCTCTTAGATTTTGTTATAGGTTTTGTTAATTTGACAGCGATTTTGCTAGAAGTTGCGGACTTATTCTGTTTAATCATTAAATCAGAAATTTGCAAGAAAATTGTATTCATATCAGAACCATAAACGGAAATTGATAGATATAATTGTACTTTTTTTGATGTATATGAATTTTTCATAATTTTTCAATTTTATTCATTAAAAAATACAAAAATGCCACTTTCCATCTCTGATATGAGAAACAAACAAAATTATTTGCCATTACAATTGAATTTATGTGGCTTGATGAATTAAAAACAATAAATTTAAAAGACATGCTTTCTTGTTACAAACGTAATAGAAAGATGTATTTTTAACAAAGAAATTCAAATTTTTCAGTTTTAATTTTTCAGATATTTTTTAAATAATTAATTTGACAATAAAACACACTTCAGGTGGTTGGATAGTTCTTGCAAGTAAAAATTTTACTAGTAATAATTTGTAGAATTTTTTTTGTCTCAGTTTTTTTCTTTCCTTTGACGCTCTTTCATTGCAAACTTTTTGAGTTAATGAACAATTTCCAGTAACAAAAGTTACAAATTCGTAACAATTTTTTGTAAATGAACAAACCTATTATAGTAAATTTAAATCGGGCATAATGTTCTTGAATTATTGTGAAATATACCGCTGTATCTAATGGAAGTAATAGACGTGCATGTAGAAAAGTGATAGGAAAAAACTGAGAACTCACTATTTCTTCTCAAAAATTAAAAAATATATAAATTCATACATATATATATATATAAAATTATAACTTTTTTACAGAATCCTTAAAATTGTATCGTAATGTGGATAAATATGAAATACTTAAAAATACAACTGCCATTGAAGAAGATCGCACTAATTTTCATTATACAAAAGTAAGTTAATTGTTTTAAATTAAAAAAAAAAATAATAATAATATTGTAAATTTCTTATGTGTAACGTATTTTACAGAAATCTTTAGATGTTCTTGGTCTATCATGTGATGAAATAAATGCAATTTTTCGTGTTATAGCTGTTGTCCTTAAATTAGGTAATTTTATTTTTGTACCCGTTACAAATATAGACGGCACTGAAGGTTGTCAAATATCAAATATATATGGTGAGTTATTAAGTTATGTTGTTCTCTGGATTAAGCTTTTTTGTCTTTGATATTTATCGTTGAGTATAAATTTTGTCTTCTTTTTTTGCAGAAGTACAAGAAACTGCTCATTTACTTAATATGGAAGCTCAAATTTTAATTAATTGCCTTACTAGAGCAAGTTGCTCAAATAGTTCATTAGAAGATCTGGGTAAGTCAAAAATGTATACGTACATACATACCAGATAATGGCAAAGAGTATGGTTGTAAGTACTCTTTAAGTATTGGCCGACAAACAGCTATAAATAAACTACGAGAATTAATAAATAAAACCATTCTCGTACGGAAACATACTCATCGATTTTAAACTAAATACGTTTGACAGATATGGCTGAATAGTCCATAGAAAAATAATAATAATTGCGTTTTTACTTTTACGCAATCGTTAAAAAAGGTTCCGCACCAAATGCGATGAAGTTTGTTTAAAATAACTTTTCAGTCTTTGGTCATAACGTAAAACTATACATGGATATTGAAGGTGCTTTTAATAATATTGATCCGTCGGCAATCATTCAGTCTCTCAGAGAGCTGGGGGTCGACCTGGGGACTTATCAGCTCATCTGCTACTACGCACAATAATCACTTCCACCATGGGAGCAGCTACCATCACAGGGCAGGTCCACAGGGGTACACTTCAGGGTGGTGTGCTGTTACCCTGGCTGTGGAATGTGACAGTCAATAATCTGCCCAAAAAATTGGAATCCATAAATATTAAAACTAGTGAAGTAACGAATACGAATACCGATTCCGATCTATCGACGATATTTCTGATTTGCCTATATATCGATATCGGCAATATTTTACTGTCGATACGGCGATAGTGCTTGAATTTTTTAGAGCTGTTTTGAACAAACAATTAAATTTTCAACGATTTTTTTTTGCATAAAAACTGAGAGAAATAACATATAAAAAGCAAAAGTCTAAACAGAAAAATTAAACGTTTCTTTTGTTTTGCTTTGCATCATAGTAGTGCAATGTTCTCTCAATGCTAAAGCATGTATGTATTGAAAAAAAAAATTATTTGTTTTTTGTTAAGAATGAATTCAAATATCAATTTTAAATATTAATAATCTCTTACCCCCATATTCATAAAATTTAAAATGAATTTGAAATGAATTTTATTTAAAATTCTTCATACAAAATTTTCCTAAATTGGATTTGAAATTCATTTTATTTTTTTAACACTATAATTTTGTATAATAAAAGGTTTGGTTAATTTGAACTTAATCACAGAGACTAGAACTCTTTTCCAGGCGATACAAAATTCCAAACTTCAACCACCCAAAGCTAAATGGCGTTACCCTAACCCTGTCGGATAAAGCCAAATGTCTTCTGGGTGTTGTACTCGATAGTAAGCTTTCCTGGAAGGAAAATTTTCAGACAAGAGTAGCGAAAGCCACAACGGCAATGTACGTCTGTATAAATGCAATCGGCCTTACATGGGGAATAGATTCTAAGGGGTTGGATACTAGAGATGGTTATAAAACCTATATTATTTTATGGAATTTCGGTCTGGTGGAAAGCAGTCGACTTAGTAAGTAATCAGTCCCTTATAGAGGGAACTCTCCGAAAAATGGCACTTATGATAATAGGTGCTCTTAGATCAACGCCAACAAAAGCGCTCTTCGTTATTTTGGGTTGGCTTCCGGTGGACTTAACGGCTGGAAAGCTAGCTCTACCTACCGCCGTCAGACTAAACGTAATAGGCGCATGGAACCATCGACTTTGGGGGCATGCAAGTATTTTACATATAGTGAATAACATACCGGATCTTATGGACTACTGCATTCCAAAACCCTACTTCAATAGGAACTTCCAAATTTCGTTGACAGAAGGGGTTTCCCCACTGAACGGAGCCATACAGGTCTTCACGGACGGTTCAAAAAGGGCGAAGAGTTGGAGGAGGCGTTTTCATTTCAAAATACGGAATTGAAATGCCCTTCAGACTCCCGAACGAATGTAGTATAGTACAGGTAGAGTTATCTGATATTAAAAGAGCGAGACACTGTCTAAGGTTCTATGGGATTTCAAACATAGATATCCATATTGTAACTGACAGCAAATCTGCTATTAAGTCCCTCATAGGTGTGTATACCACATCCTTTCTTGTGCATGGACACGGGACTATTTCAGGAAACATAGTTGTGGATGAACTAGCAAAGAGGGGAACCCTACTAGGAGAGGTCGATATCGACAATCTTTGTGGACTCCCACTCACATCCTGCTGGAGACGTTTCGATGCTACCTTTCTTGAATTAGCTCAAAACAGTTGGCGAATTGAGTCTACCTGTGTAATAGCGAGTACCCTCTGGCCTCGCCTGGACTTCCGTAGAACGAAAAATCTCATGAACTTCAATAGGAAACACTTGAGAAATATCGTGGCCACATTGACCGGTCACTGAATCTTCGGTACCCATGCTAAACGTATGGGTCTCCCGTATAATGACTACTACTACAGTTGCAATGACGAGGAAGAGAAAGAAAGTATCCTGCATCTCCGGTGCGTTTCTCCGGCTCTGGAGGATCTCCATCTGCACCTCTTTGGCAGAATATCCTTCGGAAGCTTATCCGAGTTATCGGAAATCGGGCTCAAAAATCAAAGCCTCTATATTAGGAATAGTGGTTGGTATAATCGCTGACCCCCCTAGCCAAATTTCTTGACCAACTCTCACCTCACGCACCTCCTGAACAATCTTCTATTTCTTTTCTACTTCTACCTTTCTCATCCTCCTCTTGTTCTCTCTCTCTTCTTTCAACTTACAGTCAGCACAAAGGGATCATCATATTGGACCCAAGTGAGCTGGATTCTAAGTTTATACTTTTCCTTACCAGCAGCCTGCTAACCTTAGTCATAACGTGAATGCAATGTTAACTTTAATATCTAGGGAGGCATTGAAATGTATAACATTAATAACATTTAAAATTTTTCGATCCTGGTTTATTGAATTTTTATCGTTATTAAAAAAAGTTGGAAGGTTTAAGAAATTCATTCGGTGCGGGAAGTTTTTGTTTCAAAATGGCTAAGATATCCATAGCGTAGTGCCTACAAAAATTTTAGTAAGAAAAAAGTTACATATATGCCTAATATACATACTTATGTATGTATGTATAGCGCAAAATATTCTATCTAACAAAAATCCAAAATCTAACAAAAATCTCAAAAATGTTTTCAATTATCATTTAAAATATTACTCTTTATTTTTAAAATTTATTTGCATTCGTTTGTATGCAAAATTTTGTTTCTCACGTGCTTTTATTTTATTACATACGTATACTTAATTTATTTATTTTTATTTCAAAATAAGTATACGTTTCCGTTTAGTGCTAGGAACACAATTGGGACGAACGACGAATATTATCAACGTCGACGAATTCGTCGATAACCATTCGCTGCGTAAATTCGCCGTGTGAAGCACAATAACGAAGAATTTACTCACCGAATTCTTCTCTCATATTTGATCAAGTTGGTTGTTGTGTGTATAAAAACTGAGAGAGAGAGAGAATTTTCTCTCAATTTTGTTTTTTCGTTGTTCGTCGGCGTACAAAATAGAAATAAATCTATCTCAGAGTTCGTCACGCACGACGAATTTCGTTGTACGGAGGTGTTGTGTTCATTTTCATATGCACAAATGTGTTTTATTTTTTATGACGAAAGTTCTTCTCTCATATTTGATAAAGTTGGTTGTTGTGTGTATAAAAACTGAGAGAGAGAGAGAGAATTTTCTCTCAATTTTGTTTTTTCGTTGTTCGTCGGCGTACAAAATAGAAATAAATCTATCTCAGAGTTCGTCACGCACGACGAATTTCGTTGTACGGCGGTGTTGTGTTCATTTTCATGTGCACAAATGTGTTTTATTTTTTATGACGAAAGTTCGCACCGAAAAATTCGTCGTTCGTCCCAGTTGTGTTCCTAGCATAATGAATTTACATTAGAGACCTGCGTAAAGGCCAACTTTGAGGGGCGGGCGCACCCCCTAAAACACAACATACCGCTATGAATTTTTTTGTATATATTTTTACTTAAAACTGAACCAATTTGGGGGATGAGAATATAAGAAATAAAAAAAATAAATAACGGTCACTCTAATGTACATACATATATACCGACAGTACAGCGAATAAGTAAAAATAATTAATGTGATGATCGTAAAAGATATGCAAGAATAGTTAAACATACTTAGGTAGAGTGATATAACTTCGTGATAACCTAAATAGAAAAATGGAAAACCAGAAAATGAATAGTGATAGTACTTAGTCCCTGTCCAGACTTGCAATTTTTGTTGCAACAATTCTTGAGTTTATTGGTGAGAGGGGTGAGAAGATTGGGGAGGCGTACACAGTTGCATGTGCTCGACAATTCTCTTTTGATTTGAAATTCGTACTTGTTTATATCAAGTTTTTAGTTGTATATGACGTTTTTTATTTATTTTATTTATTCAGTTGTGTGAAAAAAAAAAATATAAATATAGCATTGTTAATTTTTCAGGGAAATTTGTGGTGTAATAGAAATTTTTAATGCATAATTGCAAATTAGAATTTCATAATGTGGACACTTATGCAATTTCAAAGCAGAAATTTAAGAAATTGCAGCAACAAAAATTGCGAGTCTGGACGAGGACATACAAATTTGTTTACCAAAGTTAAATCAATAATTGTATACACAACAATCATTTCTCATATTCCGTTTCATTAAAAATTTACATTAAATAGCTGATGTTAATAACAATCTCTACCCAAGTAGGTAGACAGCAACCTGCTGATGAAGTGCGTGGCTGCACCGAAAAAATATCAGTTTCTAGTCTAGTTTAATTTTTCTTCTCTTCGTTAAGCATCCCATACACGATTCAATTCAATTTTCAATAAAGTCGGTTGTTGTCCAAATTAAACCGAGTATGGCTTTGTCAATTGATTAGTTTGGCACTTGTCGAGTTGGTTGAAGAAAAATCAAAAGATTTTGATTTTTCATGTTGATTCGTAAATCTTTTAATTCGATTGTGCAGTGTGTGTTCGAGTCTCTTGATTAGCTGTCAAAATTTATGGTTGTAACTTTATTTTGTATAGAAAAAGTCATGATATAAATATAGAAGGTACTTACTTCCATTCTCTCTTTGTTTTGAGAAATAAAGAAAAATGCTCCTATATAGTAACAAATTTAATTCTTCCCTCAGAATTTTTTTATAAAAATGTGTAATTCTCTTAACAAAAATTTCCGAATTATTAAAGTGATATAGATAACTACACATCTGTGAAGTTTGAAAAGTGGTTATGTAATAACTTATCTCATATTTTTATGTTTTCTGCTTTATACAAATCTTTTAACTATATTTTCATCTAAATTTGGCGTCGAGAAACCAATTTTCATTAAGTTTAATAAATATTGATTGCTATTGCATTTTGTTTAATCTACATTATTCGTTTCTTGTTGATTGTAACATCTTTTTCTAAAATATTGTAGAAGATCTTTTGGCAAGTCTATTTCACAGATATTATAAGCTTTTAGCCACTTTTGACAAACACCAGGAAATGAAGGGAATTAAAAAAATGCTGCACTCATATTTTTACTTATGTCCTAATTCAGTAAGAAGATTTAGGACGTTTTGGTTTGCAAATACTTTTGAGTTCTTGTTTTTGAATTCTCTAAATTATTTTCTGCAAAAATGGTTGTTGTTTTTGATAATGAAAAATAAAAATATTATTACCATTTTTTTAAAACATAAAAATTAAATTAATGTATTATACAATAGTTTGAAAAATATATTAAAAAATATGTGTTGGGTACAATGTTTAGAAGAAAATCATAAAGCAAATACACGAACCTTCTAGCATAGACAATAAATAATGTTTTAAAGAATCACAACTGCGGTTTTTTTCGTCCATAGATAAGAAGATACAATCGTCGGACAGAATTTATGCATTAATTGTTTAATTTATACATTCTATATTTTATAAAAACAATTTTGAAATAATTTTTGAATAAAATTTTCAAACAAACAGGAAACAGAGGGGGAAATATTACATTAATACGGTAGCACGATTTTAACGGAAACTTCAGAATACCTATAGTTGTCAGAAGGTGAATGTCAAGAAAAAATGAGAGAATGGAAGTACCTTCTATATTTATATCATGGAAAAAGTTATGTGTTTTTAAATATTTATTTAGTTTTATTCAATTTTAAATAAAAAAAATAAAAATTATTGAATGAATGCAGTAGAAGTTTTTAATTTACAAATTTGTTATTATAAAAAAATATAAATTTGGCAGTTGAATGAAAATCTTTCAGCTCAGTTTATGGCCAAGAATAATTTAATTGAAAGACTGAACTGAAAATTTAATTGAAACGTGTATGGGGTGCTTTAGAAACTCACATTATTATTCGATAAGAATTGATATTACTGAACCTAAGCCCGAATAAGAAATTATTTCGAAGTGATTAAAATTCACTACAGTTCAATTAATCTAAAAAATTTCCCATTAAAACTCTTATATGTTAAATTAAATTTACTTTTTTATAGTAGTTTTCTTTTAATATTTAACAGGCTAAAGTAAGTTTTATTCATTTACTAAAAACTATTACGAATTTATAACAATTGTTACTGAAAAGTGTTCATTAACTCAAAAAGTTTGCAAGGAGAGAGCGTCAAAAGAGAGAAAAAATTGAGAGACAAAAAAATTTAAACAAATTATTACTAGTAAAATCCTTACTTGCTGGAATTATCCAACCACCTGTAGTGTGTTTTGTTGTCAAATTAATTATTTAAAAAATTTTTGAAAAAGGAAAACTGAAAAATGTGCATTTCTTCGTTAAAAAACAAGCATAAAACGAAAACATGTTCTCTTCATTTATTGTTTTTCCTTCATTAAGCCACATAAATTAAATTTTAATGGCAAATAATTTTGTTTGTTTCTCATATGCTATCAGAGATGGAAAGTGGCATTTTTGTAATTGTTAATCAATAAAATTAATAAACTATGAAAAATGCATAAAAATAGTAAAAATACATGAAACTGTGTAAAGAATTTCATATTAAATGTCAATTTCTAAAAAAATTGCAATTTAAAATATTATCAAAGAAAATATATCAGAAAAAGTATAATTGTATCATGATTTCCATCCATGGTTCTGATATGAATAAAATTTTCTTGCAAGTTTTTACAAGTAAAGCGTTCATTTACTTTTTCATATTTAGGAGAGTAATTTTGTAAATTTCTGCCTTACTCTCTTGTTGCAAGTTTCTGCTGGGAAAGTAAATGAACAGACCTAGTTTATTCGTTTTAAAAATTTAAGTTTTTTTGAGCAAAAAAATAAAATTCAAAAAGTAACAGTTATTTTGTGAGGAATAAATAAAAATCAAGAAAAAACTGTTATTTTCTGAGGAATAATAAAAATTTGAATATAATCGGTAAAGTTGAGTTTTTTAATAAAAATAAAAAAAAAATAAAAATCATTGCATCTATAGGTAGTCCATTTAAGATGGAGTATCTTGGTATATTCCTTTTGCACGTAGAACTTCTCTATTAGCGTGATTTTTTAGTTTAAATTTGGAAAATAATCGTTATTTGCGATCCCTGTTTATAAGTAAATATTTACTAATGATAATACATTTATCACTGTACAAATAATATCAGTTGTTTGAAGGTTGTATTTACTCAAAATTTTACCTCCTATTTATCTGATTAATGTTGTCAAACAGCCAAAGTACATTTGCCATTCCATTTCATGTACACAAATGCATACAGGGAAGGAAGTAGGAATAAATACTCTAAATATCATGCGTATATTAATTTTGTTCGAATAAATAATCATACTCTGAGTATCAGCATAGCCCGAGTATAAGTATATAGCTACATATGTGTAGAGTATTTAAGTTTTTGAAATAGGCTATAGTCCAAGTTGGTTGATAGCAAATATGTGAGCATACGAATTGTTTGTCTAGAATTATGAGTATACGCATTTACTAAAATTAAGAATAAATATTTAACGGCCCTTTTCACAGTGTACAATTAAAAGCTAACAGGGACTTCAACGGCAAGTTTTGTATGAAGAACTGTCACTTAAAGTTTACGTTAACTCTTAATCACACATTGTGAAAAGGGACGTAAGTATATTTTTTGGAGTACTTATTGTCATTCTTTTGTACATATTTATGTACATACATACACGAATATGTATAATTGTGAATTAACACATAAAATGATAACTCAATTTCATCTCTTTTTTACAGACTGCGAACTAGATGCCCGTCAAGCTTCAATTGTGCGTAACACTCTGTGTCGTACTCTTTATGGTCGACTGTTCACTTGGCTGGTGAATAAAATTAATGAAAGCCTTAAATCAACACAAAGAGAAAGGAATTTAGCTTTATTAGATTTCTACGGTTTTGAATTATTGGATAATAACTCATTCGAGCAATTCGCTATCAACTATAGTGCCGAAAAAATTCATCAAAACTTTGTACACAATGTACTTAGGATTGAACAGGAGCTTTATGCCCGCGAGGGTCTTGAATGGTCGCGAATTGACTATTTCGACAATGAGTCAATATGTGAACTTATCGATAAACCCAACTACGGCATATTAAGTTTAATTAATGAACCACATCTGACAACAAATGAAGCTCTGTTGCAGCGAATACAACAGTGTTGTGCTGGCCATCCGAACTTTATGATATCGCAACAAAGTTCCATTTCATTTCGCATACGTCATTATGCGAATGTTGTTCAGTATTCAGTGCAACACTTTTTAGAAAAAAATTCCGATATACTGCCAAAATATATCAGTTCAAGTTTATATCAAAGTAAACTGCCACTCGTACAAAGTCTTTTTCCCGAAGGGAATCCAAGACGACAGGTCACTAAAAAACCCACCACTTTAAGTTCCAATATACGCACTCAATTACAAACTTTGCTCGCCATAGTTAAGCCAAGACGTTCCCATTATGTATTTTGTATAAAGCCCAACGAATGTCGCCAGCCGAAAACTTTTGATATGGCTTTGGTGCAACATCAAGTTCGCTACATGTCGCTGATGCCACTAGTTAATTTGTTTCGCCAGGGGCATTGCTTTCATATGCTACATGCAAAATTTTTTCTGCGTTACAAACTGTTAAACAGTAAAACGTGGCCTCATTATCTCAGCGGTAGTTGTGTTGAAGGTATCGCTGTTATAATACGGAATCTTCCTCTACCATCAGCAGAATTTACAATTGGCACAAAAAACGTTTTTGTACGTAGTCCGCGTACGGTTTATGAATTAGAACAATTTCGTCGAGTTCGTATGAATGAATTGGCCGTGCTGATACAAACTACATTTCGCATGTACAAACAAAGGAAATTATTTTTGCGCATGCGTCAAAGTCAAATTGTGATATCAAGTGCTTGGCGAATATGGAGAGTAAGTTGATATTTATTTCACATCGCTTTTGCATGTATGTAATTGCTTGTAAAAAAAAATTGTGCTAACTTAGTTTAATAATAATAATGAACATAACAATAAGAATATTATTTAATACCTACTTTGCAAAATGAACGATCTATATATTAAAAAGATAATTTGTTCAAATATAAACTATTTCAAGTTCATTTTGCAATTGCAGGAAGGAGGCTTATTAGATAATTCAAATCGAAAGGGAATGTTCTTTTATTTTCAATTTGAATTATATAATAACCCGCCAAGTCTTTGATTGCATGTTTTAAATGTCTTTTTATTTACTAAAAAACTTTTACATAGGAATGTCGTTTTGGCATTCCATTCAACGGACGCCGAAATTTATGGAATCTTTATCGTATAGTAAGCATGTTCAATAAATATGTTTCAAAAATATCTTTAGCATTTTTTTGTTAACACATTAATTATATTACAAATATATATTTACTCTAATTATACTTTTCCCCTTTTGATAAGCACTCGTCTTTTCTTTTAGGCGCGTGAAGAATATCGTAATATGCGATATAAGCGACAAATTAAATGGGCTGTCGATGTTATATCTCGTTATTATTTACGCTGGAAAATACGTCAATATTTTCTTACCATACCGTTGAGATTACCACCAAATACATTAAGCCCGTTATCTATGGATTGGCCAGCAGCGCCTAAATTTTTAGCTGAGACTTCTCGATTATTAAGAGCTATTTATCATCGTTGGAAATGCTATATATATCGCAGTTCATTTGACCAAACTTCAAGGAATCGTATGCGAGAGAAGGTCACAGCTAGTATAATTTTTAAAGATCGTAAAGCTTCCTATACTAGAAGGTAAATAAATTATATTCAGGGTTGGGCAGTATTTGAAATACAAATATAAAATACGTAGTAGAACGTGAAGTAGAAGTATTTTGTACTTTGTATTTTAAATACATAATTTAAAAAATACATATGGGTGATTCCAATCTGGCGTTACGTGACATTTGTACGACAAAATGTTGAAAAAAGTTTGAAAATCATGTTTGAAAAATGTTTTCTTCTTACATTTGAGAAGCGTTTAAATAACTCTATATTCAGTTAAAAAATTATAAAAATCAAAACAAAGGATTTCAAGATATACCCAAAATTGCTAAATTCTGCGAACTGGGCAAGTCTTTTTAGACAAAACTTTTTTTGTTAGGACTTGGACTGATATACATTTATTTTCCAAGCATCTAAATTAAAAAATTTTTTTCCCGTTTTTTTCTATTAGCCTTAGTATCTGGCGTTACGTTATATGTCGTTTCGTTACTTAAATTTCCACTTAATATTTTTTTTTGGTTAAAAATTAAGAGAAAGATACCCAAAAGATTAACAAAACTATATTTGTTATTTATAAATACTTATTAGTTTTATCCGCAGCTCCGCTCACGTTGTATTTTGGAAAATATAATTAAAATTTATGAATGTATTGTTAATTGTTAGTCGCTGATAAAGCCGATAAAATAAAATTAAAAAACAGAATAAAAACCGGGTTTAAGACTGGTTAAACTATCCAAACCGAATCGAAAACTACCCTTACCAGCCCAAAAATGTATTTTTCGGAAAAAATCCGTACCATATACAATAAAAACCGGTTCCGAACCGGATACAAAAAATATGATTTGTTTGACGCTGGTAATGTAGCTTTCGATTGGTGAAATAATTTAAACCCCGGTTTAGCGGTTTGGTCGTGAAAGCGAAGAAAACAAACGAACAAACTCAAAAACCAAAATGTCAAGTAAATTTTACACAAACGTTCTATTAAAAAAATACTCACAATCTGGCGTTACATTACACAATTGAATATTAATATTATATTAAATATTTGTTCACATAAGCTAATAACACTTTACTAACATGCAAAATTTCACGCACTTGCGATCGTCAGCACAGAGATAATAAAATAAATGCAACTTTTCCTGGCGTTACGTTACATTGAAACAACATTTTAAGAAAACCTAAACTTTACGGTTAATTGATATATAATGGTTTTATATATCAATAAGAATAAAAAGTAAAGAGAAAATGCTCATGAAATTAAGTAAAACTTACCAAAACGAGAAGCCTAACTTTGTAGCATATTATTTCGCCATCACAACTAAGGACACCTTCGAACTCTTAAATTTAGTTAATTTTAAATATTTATAATCTATAATATAAGAAAACAAATCTGTTGGTGAACTTTAAAATTTTCCGTCATGGTGGACTTTTTTTTGGAAGTGCCCATATGCAAAATACATTAAATTGTTGGTGTTTTCATTTTGATCAATTTATAACGTATCATTCGTCAAACCAATAACAAAATATTAGAATCGCCAAAAAAATATAACTATACCAACTCTTAGAGTTGGCATCACCACATTGTGCATTACTGCATTAAAATCTCAATTTCTAATAAAAGTAGACTTAGAGCTTTTGCATGTTAAACCAGCGATATATTTGTTATGAAGCAAAGAATTTGTTCTGTGAAATTGATTTTCATGCAAACAAAGAAGTATTTTCAGTCAGCTGCATTTTATTTAACAAGTCAACAGTTTTTTCTTCCATTTAATTTTATAATAAAATTAAATAAAGAACCAAAAAACATTTTGATTTACATATGCGATAATGATTATATAATCTACTAAACAATTTAAAAAACTCACTTATGTATTTCTTTTTGTATTAATACATACATACGTATATGTATATAAATTTTCCCTTTCTTATTCTCTCAATTTTTGACACGCTTTCTCTTGCTGACGTTGCCGTAGTTTTTGAATAATTGGCTGTGTTCACAACATTATTGTAAAAAAACATGATTTTGAAGTTCAAAAATGTTTGTCATGATCACAAAATTCTAAAAAATATATCAAATATGTACAAAATGTTAATAATTTTTTTTGTTTTTAGTTATAAAAATGTATGCACAAAAAAATTTAATAAAAATTTTAACAAACAATGACAAGTATTGCCGGCGCAGTCTTCCGTTGTATTATGTTTAGTTTTCTCTCCCGCAACGAAAAATCGCACCGCACCGCAAACATTGTGGTTAGACTCTTATAGAGTCTAAAAATTTAATATTATATTTCACGTGCTTCTATTTGACCGATTTTGGCGAAGCTCTGAAATAGACTCAATCCTGTAATAGTAACTAAAATAATTTATTTATTTATGAATGTTAATAACATAACATAATTTTCGAAAACAGCTTTTCTAAATGATTTTTCTCTTCTTTATGGCTTTTAGTGTTCCTCATGCATTTGTTGGCGATTATGTACGTTTAAGACACAATCAACAGTGGAAAAAAATGTGCGTAGAAACAAATGATCAATATGTTGTGTTTGCTGATATAATCAATAAAATTACCAGATCAAGCGGAAAGGTAAAAAACTATACGAAAATGTTAATTAATAGATTAATATGGATTTAAAAAAAACTTTCTAGATTGTGCCTATACTATTAGTTCTGTCAACTTCTTCTTTGTTATTATTGGATCAAAGGACTTTACAGATAAAATACCGCGTACCGGCCGCTGAAATTTATCGCATGTCCTTAAGTCCTTATGTAGACGATATAGCGGTATTCCATGTAAAAGCTGTAAGTTAGAAAATAAAATGTAAAAAATGGATCTTGGATCTTTTAAATTTTTTACCTACAATTATTATTTTACAGTCCGAGTTTGGACGTAAAAAGGGAGATTTTGTGTTTCAAACGGCGCATGTTATAGAGATTGTAACAAAGATGTTTTTAGTTATACAAAATGCCACTGGGAAGCCACCTGAAATACATATAAGTACTGAGTAAGTTTAATTACATATACATACATATGTATATAGTACATAATTTTTCCTACATCTTGAATTAATTGTTTTCGTGATGGTCAGATTGTCAAATTTGACAACACAGCATTTATTGAATTAAATTTTACTAATTAAATTGAGGTTTCTTAACAACTAGATTTGAAGCAAATTTTGGTCAACAAACAGTTATATTTAACTTCAAATATGGTGGTATGGTGGCACAAGGACCCCCTAAAGTTACTAGGAAAGCCAATCGCATGGAAATTATTGTATGATCCGCAACAAATATATATCGCTGGTCGTCATTGAATTTTATGAATGACTATTTCCTTGATGAGGTGGCAGATTAATATATAAAGAGATAGCTTTTGAACAAGTTGTCACACACACCCATGCAACCCTTGATCTTCTTCCACTCCATTAGTCAACCACAATAAAATAAATAAAATTAAAACTGACAATCATCAGATTCAGTTGTTCATAACAAATAGTTGTTAAAAAATAATAAAATAATAAAAAAAATTATTTAAAATCAACTTGAAACACATTGTTTCAAATTTGTAAAATTCGTGTGCCAAAATAAAAATATTTTGAAGGCAGCAAAAAAGTAAATAAGTAAAGAAAATAACTTTGTACCCTTTATAAATTTTATACATATTTTAAGTAATTAGTTTTTAATTAATTTTATTTAACTAACGTTATAAAATTATAAGAACTATTTATTATTTATTTGTGAGAAAAAGAAAATTATTTTAAGATAGCTATGTGACATTTTTATCATACCAAAAAGCATTTAACTTACGTTAAGTTTTATAATTTTTCCTTAAAAGTTTTTCTCATTATGAAGGCAATAGTTATTCTTCCAACCGGTTTCACAGTTTTTTTATAAATAAAATAAAAAATAGTAAAGTTTTTCTTTATTTAAATGTTTTACAAACAGTAAATGTTTCAAAATACCTAAAAAAACCAACATATGTATATGTATTTACAATAATTGCAAACGGAACAATATCTTAATACACAAAAACCTTATAAAGAGAAATAAAAATTAAAAATTTAAAATTGTTAATCTCATCATTATTAAATTAGTACGTATAATTCTTTACACCTTATTAAACCAATTGAATTTAAATTACATTAAAGAAAAAGTTTCGTAAGCGTATGTCTTTATATCGAGAAATTAATGCAATTTATTTCAAATAAAACCAATAAAATACCATGTTTATCAATTCTTATAAAAGAAAAAATTTCAATAACATCTCTGCCTATAACCTGTTAACAAAAAAATAAAAAAAATAAATAAATTCTTTTAATATTTATTACTTCACAAGAAATGTAGGAAAATTTTTTTTGGTACTAAGTAAACGATAATAAAAAACACAATTCTTAGTAATATTTAAATTTATTTAGTTAATAGTTTATAGTTGAAATTAAAACACATAGTAAAGAAAAACTAAAAACTCTATATACATACATATTTATTTAAATGTTATCATGTTAACAATAATAACATTCATAGTTTATAAAAAAATTATAGATTTTATGAGATGAATAAAAAAATGAATATCACTTTTAAGTAAATAAATTATTAAATGAAATGGAAAGGATATACAATAAATTTATTTTAAAAATCAGTAGACTTCCAGCACAAAACCTCAATGATTTTTGGAATTATGGTTGAAGTCTATTAATGAGTTGCTTAAGCAGCAACAAAACACATCTAGAAGTGCTTAAGCAAGAACAAAATAAATAAAAATAGGAAATTAGAATAATTTCTTTTTATGCAAATTAAATTTAAACTATAGTTATAGACATATGCTAATGTCTATA
Organism: Tachina fera; assembly: GCA_905220375.1. Classification (NCBI taxonomy): domain Eukaryota; kingdom Metazoa; phylum Arthropoda; class Insecta; order Diptera; family Tachinidae; genus Tachina; species Tachina fera. The sequence goes on from LR999963.1 coordinate 63,821,287, forward strand.
AGGGCAAATAAATCAGTCAATGATTATATGTATTTTATTTTTAAATCTGATTTAAACACAAAATTTTGTTTTTCACCACAAAATTAAATGAATCTTAAATAGCCAACATTGTGCATTTAAGCGTTATTTAAGTTTTGCAAACATACCATATGTTTTGTGCATGTTTGTGTTTTTTGAATGCATGTACATGAACATCATGTGATCGTATTAAAATGAATTTCGTTTAATATTCGAAAATATACAACAAATGTAACACATATTTTCATAAAATGAAATATATAAATAGAAAAATGCATTCTGATGCTCTTTTTGTATCATAAAATGTGTTTTTCGCTACTTCATTTTTCTGCAAATTGATAAATCAACTTTCTTATTTATACTGAACAGCTGTTCTTTAGAAAGCTTTCCATATTTGGAAATGTTGCAGTGCTACCATACTTTCAACGTAATTTGATATTAACTTTAATTAGCGACTGAAAAAATTAAAGTGTATTTAAATAAATTTTAATTATTTGTGAAAATTAACTTAAACTATGTTTAAACATTCAGTGATTTATTAGCTATAAGAGTATTATAGTTTACAAAAAATAATCTGTCTAAACTGTATAAGAAATGCAAAATACAAACTAAATTCCATTAATGGTTCTTAATACTAACAAACATTACAATGGGCCTAATTACGAGTATCGTATTTCGACTTCACCTGTGATGATTTAGTACCCACTACAGTAAAGATTATTGCAAAATATTTTGTTTAATCTGGTACAAAATAGTCGTATTCGAAGACGAATTATAATTTACCCAATTTGTCTGGAAAATACTCTAGAAAATCTACTACAAAGTGGTAACAACAAACGACGCCAATTTGTTGTCTTTGTTAAATTTTTAAGAGTAACATATGTCCTTGGTGTAGTTGCTGTAGTGATTTATGGATTAAAATCTAAATGCTGCATGCTGCTAACACCAAGGTTATTAGTAACACTAGGTGATTTATTGTGGTTGACATATTTCGACTTCAACTACGATATTTCGGTCCAAGATTAATAAAAAAAATTTTGCGGGGGTCCTTAATCTATTACAAAAACGTCGTAGTCGAAATACGCCAACCACGATAAGGGGAATTATCTTGTGTTCTACCTAGTGGTGGGATACTATTGATAGTTTTAAAACATCGAAAATATCAATACGAAAAAATACGATGTCTATATTATGCAGTTTCGAAAAACTGAAGTGTTATAAAAGTTTTTTAAATGACATCCCAATTTTTTAAACACTCAGCTAAAATAACGTTCGTAGATACATACATATGTACATATTGAAATAAACACAACACAGGGATAAAAACTAACTGTAACTTGGGGACAAATCACGTCATTCAATACAATTTAAAATTGAAAAATATTCCGATATAAACTCTATTGAAATATTTCGTAACTTTGTTCTATAACGACTGCCGTAATTTGCCACCTGATAAAAAATTAGTTATATTTTTCTATATCGATAGTATCGATAGTGAAATCTAGGGTCAAATTACGTCATTCGTTATCGAACGAAACTACGAAATATTTTCATATAAACTCTATTGAAATGTTTCATAATTTCGTTAGATAACGAGTGCCGTAATTTGCCCCATAAACCATCGATATATATCGATAGTAGAAAATGTCGATAGTATCCCAGCACTAGTTCTACCTGGGAATCGCTTCCCAATATTTATATTGGTCCTGATTGTGAAGGCGTTGGTCTTTACCTGAGTCTTTTTAGTAGTATATTAAAGATTACAGGTTTACTTTATCTGTTACAAAACTCGACATATTCTCAGTTGGTTATTGGTTTGCTGCAGTTATTTTACATAACCGAATCCCCCAAAAATTTTTAAAACGCAGTTTTTTTTGTTATATATTTCCATTTCAAATCTGAACGGATACTTGCCAATTCTAAGTTCAACGCGAAAGTAGGCAACATTGGAAGCATACTTAATTTTTTACAACTCTGCGTTGAAGTTCCGTTAGTTCATTGAAGTAGTGATCGTACAAAGTTTTATTATCTTCTTTCACGGTGTTAAAATTTTATATAGTGTTTTATATAATTAAAAATATAAAAAGTTAATACAAAATATAGTGAATATAAGTGCCTGTTTATTATCGAAAAGTGTTAAAGTGGTAGAAAGTGCTATATTTAATTAAAAAACTCAATATGCGTGCATAGATGCATACACATGTATGTATGTATGGATGTGTATATGTATATCTCTATAAGAAAAAATGCAAAATATAATAAAAAAATTAAATGTTTATAAATTAAGTAAATGCGTGATGTTGAGAATTTAATTAAATATGCATTGATGCAAGTGTGGACAACTGTAAACAGAATATTCTAATTGACTCCTTCCACAAATAGTGCAACACCAGTGGATACCCTGCATCCATACACACACACACACATATATGTATATGTATGTACTTAAGTGTATGCGCCTGCGACAAGTAAAAACTGAAACAGGTAAGTTTTTACAAAAACAATATTAAAAATGTTTATTTTTATGATTTTTTTTGCTGCTTGCACCAAAATTTATGTTTTATATTTTACATCTTTAGCTTTGAAATATTTTACTTTATGACTTTGGTAGGTTTTTTTTTTAATTTGTATTCGCATATATACATGTGTACGTAAATTACAATTTCGATTTGAATTTTGATTTTAACAAGTCGCGTAGAACACGTCTTAAAATCTTTCCACTAGGGTTTTTGGGAATTTCATCGACAAATATTACGCCACCTCTCAATCTTTTAGTGGTAGAGGCTCGTTCACTTACATAATCAACTACTTCTTGTTCGGACAATTGGACATTGGCTTGTTTAACCACAAAAGCCATGGGCAGTTCCCCGGCTTCTTCGTCGGGCTTTCCAATTACAGCGGCATCTTTGATTTTAGGGTTAGCCAAAAGTAGCGCTTCAATTTCTGCTGGTGGTACTTGGAAGCCCTTGTACTTGATTAATTCCTTAATACGATCAACAATAAAGAATTCAAAATCATCATCGAAGTAACCAATATCTCCGGTATGTAGCCAGCCATCGATAATTATAGTTTGTGTGGATTTTGCATCTCCAATGTATCCTTTCATAATACAATCACCCTTAAAGCAGAGTTCACCCCTTTGATTGGGGCCTAAGGTTTTTCCAGTTTCAGGATCAATTACCTTGGCATAAATACCAACTTTTAAGGCACCAACACTACCAGGCTTACAAGCATTATCACTTTGCACCAACAAACTTAAAGTAGATTCGCTTAGGCCATAACCTTGGCGAATGATTGGTACCCCAATACGCTGTTTGATTTGGTCTTCGGTTTCTTTGCTTAAAGGAGCAGCACCACATAATAATGCCATCAAAGAAGATAAATCGTAATTATCCACCATTGGATGTTTTGCCAAAAATACCATCAATGGGGGCACCATAAAAGCCATTAAAACACGGTATTTTTCAATAGCCTTCAAGAAAAGATGATCTTCAAACTTAGGCAAATACACTAAACATGCTCCTAAGCTTGCAGTAATAATTAAAGTTAAACAGCCAAAGGCATGGAACCAGGGTATAACTGTCAAAACCGTTATCTCTCCTAAGGGTATGGCTGTAGGTTCACTAAAATGTTTCTTTAATTTTTTAGATTTCGCATTCTAATGAAATGTTCTACTTACGATTGACCATCCAATGTAGACAAAATATTTGATTGTGTCAATTGTACTCCCTTCGGCAAGCCTGTGGTACCTGACGAGCAAACAATTAAAGAAACATCTTCTTTTTTGTCAGACTTTAAGCAATCATAGGTGGATTGTGAGGGAATTGATTGTTCTTGCATTAGTTGCCAAAATGAATAAATTTTAGATTTAGGTGAGCTGCTGGAAAATAGCACAATTTTTTTTACAAACGAGTTATTTTTGGCCACTTTGGAAATACGTTCAATAGTAAGATTTGAAGCAAATATTACTTTCGGCTTTGAGAGATTGATAGCGTGCTGAATTTCTCCTAAAATCAAAAATATATTTTATTTATTGTATTTTGAGACGAAGAAAGGAAGTTTACTTTCTGAATATGTCACATTTAAGGGTGCTACAGTGGCATTAAGAACAAAAGTAGCAAATAATGTTAAAGCGAACTCGACACTATTTTCACTTGATATCGCCACAACGTCGTTGCTTTTAACACCCAAATGTTTTAGAACATAAGCCAATCTAACAATATTATCGTGCATATATTGAGCAGTGTACTCCTGGCCTGAGACAGCATCAATCTACAATATATAAAATAAACAGATGAAACTATAAACATGGCAAACATTCAATGCCAAATTTTTAGAAAGAAATTTAATTACCATCATTGTAATGTTTCCATAACTTTTATACTTTTCCAAAATAAAATGCCCCAGTGATTTGTAATCTTTAGACTCTGAACAGACTATGGGACCTCCATATAATATATTTCCAGGTAACAAAGTAGTCATTTTGATATATTAATTCCTTTTAGCTGACTGAAATTAGAAAATGAAAAAAGATACTTATTGTATGCTAATTGGTATACATATTTTTATTTTCCAAGAGATTACTTTGTTTACTTTACATTATTAATCTTATCTTATAAGATTAATTTTAAATGTATGTATGTAAACAACACAGGTACCTACACTTTTGAGATAAATTAAACTTTTAATTATTTTATTATCACCTTAAGTATCTGTACATGAATTACTTTTATTAATGTACTGTTAAACTTTTTTAAACAAGTTCAAAGTTCAAAATTTACTTTGAAATGCATTTTTCATATAAACTTTCAGCAATGACACATTACAATGTTTTTAAATTTCTCTTAATATGCGCACATTATATTAATTAGGAATAAAATTTCGACTTAAAATTGACAAGTGCACTAACTTTACGTACTTACTTAACCAATATGTTCATATGCATATGTAATTATATATTTGGATATGTACATAGACACTTACATATGTACAATAATAGTCTTACATAGGCATATGGATTTTAATTTCATATACATACATAGGTACTCTTCTACAAAAAAATTATATTTAAGTTCTCACATTGTGTAGTTGATGTTTGTACATATGTATATACATATGTAAGTATATGCTAACAGTATGTATTAATTTTATTTGTTATTAATTATGAACAGCTCAAGTCGGTGTCTAGAATACAACTGATAGCAATTTTTTTTTGATTGCTTCCAACAATATGATTTTGTTCCATTTGGTTTTGTAAAACCATCAGCGACAGAAAATGTTAAATATGTGTAGATATTTAATAATAAAAAAAATATTGAAGCACAATGAGTACTATGAAAAAAATAAAGTACATACCTATTTGCTTTTTACTTAAAAACTTGTTTAAAAATTCGAAATTCTTAGTTTTTTAATTCTATAATTTCCAGAATTTTGTTTTTTAAAACAAATTTTAAGTTAAAAGCAAATACTTTTTGTTTATTCATACCAGAGCTGTTAAATTTCGATTACGATTAGTAATCAATTAGATTACATTTAAAAAATAATTGTACTTGATTATATAATTCCCTTTAAAAGAATTTCTGATATATAATCGAAAAGTAATCTGAATTACTTGAAATTACAAAAAATAATCAAAAAGAATCGAAAGTAATCAAAAAATAGTTCGACTACTTTCAAAGATTACTTTTGATTATTAATAAATTAAATCGGATTATTTTTTAATTACTTTTGATTCTTTTGGATTATTTTTTGTAATTTCTAGTAATTCAGACTACTTTTCCATTATCGTAATCGTGCGAAACTGAATATAATTGTAATTAAATCATTACTTCACCTTTCAAAAAAAAAAAAGGAATCAAATTAGTAATCAGTACGATTAATAATCATCACTTAACAGCTATGATTCATACTACCCAATATATGTACATATTTAATTAATACAAAAGCTGTGTTCATATAATTTTCCAATGGAAATTCGCAACGAAAGAGTATAATTGAAATTTTCGAACTCGATGACCCCAATCGAAGGATTTTTTATAGCAAAAATTTGCATAAAAAGAGAAACAGAATGAAAAAGTCTAAGCAGTTTTTATTAATTATATACAATATTCATATGTACCTTAGGGATATAACTTTTTAACAATTTTATAAAATATCAAAATTGGCATAGCATACATAGTCCGATAGAGCATAAAAAACTATTAAGGGAACATAAATTTATTTTTTCGTTACGGTCCGCGATGAAGTTATTTTTCTTTTTGGTTAAGAAAATTTAATAATATGTTTATTTAAAATAAAAAAAAAAATTAAATTATGAATATTCAATATTGCATTAAGAAGGCCTCGAAATAAATTTAGATTATGTAAAATAATATTTTTGTTAGTTCAAGTCGGTGCTTTAAGTGTTTAGAAAAACCAATTGGTGCGTGAACTGTTTTGAGAAAAATTACAAAAGATTATGATTTTCGTGGTTACTAGGACATGGTTGACCTCATGGTACTATGCCAAACAATTGGTTATACCCCTAATGTACATATACATATATGCATGTATATCGATTGCTTAATACAATAACAAAAATTAAAAATTTTAAAAACCCCCGAATACATCTAGAAAAGATGCGATATCTTCTAAACGGCTGGACCGATTTTCCTAAAACATGGGTAAGAACCATCTCGATCAAGTCACCTTTCAAACAGAAAAAACTAAATCAAAATCGGTCCAGCCGTTTGATGTACAGTACATGGACACGGACAGACACACACTACAAACTTATAACATCCCTTTTTTTTAGTCGGGTGTTAAAAAAGGTGTAACTCGAATTTTCAATATTTTTCAGGAGAAGGAAAAAACTGAATAAAAACTAAAGCATTTACCTAAAAAAATTCTCCACTGTCATTAATTTTACTTGAAAAGTACTTAATTGTTTAAGGAGGATATACAAATCTATTAGCTAACGGAAAACGTTAAAAACGCGATTTCGAAAAAATCGAGTTAGCTATTTTTTTTATATTAAGCCACCAATCTAGGTATTCACTGTTAAAATGGCAACACTAGTAGTTGCAGTATTTAGTAGAAATTATGCTAAAATAAATTAGTTTTAAAGAATTTGAAGTTGGAGAAGTAAAACGAAATTAAATTTTTTTTATAAATTTATAAATTATATAAATATATAAATTTATAAATTTTTTATTAACATTTTGATTATCTAAGAATATGTTTAAAACTTTGGCTTAAATCGTGTTCAGCTTCTCTCAAACATAAATAAAATTATACTCTCCCAAAGAAAATTAAAAAATAAGAAACAAAATTTAATTAAAAAAATTGACGGTGAGCCTTAGTTTCCGAGTTATGGGCGTTTAAAGTTTTGATATAAAACTGAGTGCATTGAATCTGAATCTGTAATAAGTAGCGCCGTCTTGGAATATGCTATAGGCGAGAAAATCATTAAGCCCGACTGAAGGCCGGCTATACAAATAATCTTTATTAAGCAGCTGGGAGAAAATGGCATAATGCATTTCTTTATGGTTCGATATGTACATATATATCGAGCCCTTTTTTCGAATTCATCGTAAGTTATGTATATGTTATCGAAAATATACTTTTTTTATTGAAATTAAAATTTTATTAGCCTAACCATAGTTTAAAATTATCAAAATTGTTGATAAATTTTAAGATACGGGCTGTAAAATTTTATCGTAAGCGACAATTTACTTACAAAAAAAATTTTAAATTTTTTAAAAACCTTCTGAATAATTTAATTTTTGTCCCTTACGATAAAATCGAAAATAAGGCTCTATTTCAATTTCTTCCGTTCTTTTGTTCTCTCTTCCCGTTGCAGAAATTTTTCGAACAAGTTTTTAATTGATAATTTTTGCTACATATGTATGTATACTTATATTCCAAAATAATTATTTTATATATTTTCGACAACGATAACTTTCGAGCCATTTAACAGAGCTGAATTTTACAGGATATCCTGCTGGTATATATTATATATCTAAAATAAGAATTAAAGTACTTTGTACGAGGTGCTTATTTATAGTAAAGAAACCAAAGATTTTCTATATAGAACTAATTACAATAAACAAATCGTGCTATGAATATATAATATGTATAGTAATATATAAAAATGTTGCCAAAAAAAAATTCTCATCTCTCATCTGAAACCCCTACCAACAGAATTCACATCTCAAATGTTAAAAAAAATCATATGTTTTTTTGTGGGTTTTCTTGTTCTTTTGAAGTTTTAATGAATGTGGGAGGTAGAAGACTGAGAATATATACTATGTATAAATAAACATTCTTTGAGCGACTATGGTACGCAAATTGTACAAGGAATATTGGGGGACAGAGAGACCCTAATAACAATGAATAATAAATGAGTGCTTTTGTATTCATTTCTTTTGTTTTGTTTTACTCATAAGAAGAATTTTATAGGAAAAAGAGAACAGAATTGGTAGCAGAATTTTCGCAGTCTTACCAAACCGTTTATATTCATACCTATCAACTTTTATCATAATACTAAAGCACTTAATCAGAACGTAGATAATAAATAATAATATAGCGATTAAAAAGAAAAAAAATTAAAGCTGAAAATTAACAACAAAAAAAATTTTTTTTTTGCGAAACAAACTCTTGTCCCTTTAGTCCAAGTCGAAAGAAAACGTGTGAAAGTTTAGAAAAGTAACGAAAATGGCCCAGTTCTATAAAGTGACAATAAATCGTACAGAATGGGAAATACCTGAAATCTATCAACAATTGCAGCAAGTAGGTTCGGGTGCATATGGGCAAGTGTGCAAGGCGCTGGTAAAAGGTACTAACATGTATGTGGCCATTAAAAAGTTGGCACGCCCCTTTCAATCGGCGGTGCATGCTAAACGTACTTATCGAGAGCTGAGACTACTCAAACACATGGATCATGAAAATGTCATAGGCCTTTTAGACGTCTTCCATCCACATCCGCCAAACGTAACATTGGAAAATTTCCAACAAGTGTACCTGGTGACTCATCTTATGGACGCAGATTTAAACAATATTATAAGGACACAGCGTTTGTCCGATGAACACGTACAGTTTTTGGTTTATCAAATTCTGCGTGGTCTGAAATACATACACAGTGCTGGTATTATACATCGCGATTTGAAGCCTTCGAATATCGCTGTTAATGAAGATTGTGAATTAAGAATTTTGGATTTCGGCCTGGCACGACCAACAGAAAGTGAAATGACTGGATATGTGGCTACGCGTTGGTATCGAGCACCTGAAATTATGCTCAATTGGATGCATTATAATCAAACTGTTGATATTTGGTCGGTGGGCTGCATTATGGCAGAATTACTTACTGGACGCACTTTGTTCCCCGGCACGGATCATATACATCAATTGAATCTAATAATGGAAGTTTTGGGTACACCGCCAGATGATTTTATGCAAAAAATATCATCTGAAAGTGCACGCAACTACATCAAATCCTTGCCTCCCATGAAGAGAAGAGATTTTAAAAATTTCTTTAAAGGGGCCAATCCTTTGGCAATTGATCTATTAGAGAAAATGCTGGAATTGGATTCTGAGAAGCGCATTACTGCCGAACAGGCCTTAGCACATCCGTATATGGATAAATATTCAGAACCAAGTGATGAGCAAACCTCACAACTTTACGATCAAAGTTTTGAAGATATGGACTTGCCAGTTGAAAAGTGGAAGGAGTATATATTTAAAGAAGTTTTTAGTTTTAAGCCACCGCCGTCTTTTGCCCAAATTTTGGAAGGAATTAAGTAATTGCGCTGAAAGTAAAATTTTTTTTTGTTTCCCAAAAGTGGGAAATTTTTGCTGAGATTTGTTTTACCAAGCGCCTCGTATTTCTGATTAAAATTGTTTTTTCTATAATTGCTCAAAATTACTAATGGTATTATGTACATAATAATGATAAATGTTTCGCTGTTAACTTATACAAAACTTAATTTGCAATAATGAACCTAAAAGTGCCTTAATTTGAAAAAAATATACCAAAAACTGCAAATATTGCTTTATAATAAAATTATTTGTTAAATGAAATATTTAAATATTTGTTAAATGAATATTAAATATTTGCATACCTGCATATACATAAGTATGTATGTACATGTTAAGATATCGCTCATTTACTTCAATACTGTCGTAAGTCAAAAAATTCGTTTTTTTCATGTCTTCGAGTTGTATGTAAATTGAAATCTTTAAACGAGTTTTCTGCAAAAATAGTTTTTTATTGAAGTAAATGATTGATATGTATAATTTTTATAAATATAGTATGTATATGTTTTGTGATGTTTTAAATGTTTGTGCAATAAAGTTTCTTTTACATAAACAATTTAAAGCCAAATTTTGAAAAACGCAACGCTTAGCGTTGGAAAATTTTGTGTGTATTTTGGTTTTGTAATTCAAAAATTTTTTCCATATAAAATTTGTCAATTGCGTCTTACAAAATTAGGCAATTAATTTATTTTATTTTGTTTTTAATTAAGAGCGGCATTTCCTTTTCCATGTTAGAAAATATTTTAAATTAAATTTTATGTAAAATACAAAATTTAACATTTCCACCCAGTGAAAGCTTAAGAAGTTTCTGATTTTTAATTTAAATTGAATTAAAAAAAACACACACACATCATTCGTTGATGAAATTTTCATTTATTTTACACAAAAACAAGTATAAATTATCTGCGATATCTATAACGTTTGAAATGAAACCACAACTGAAAAATGTTATTGTGAAATTGACAGCGAAAACCACGCTTGTAACTGAACTCCCATTCGCGATGAACTATCTTAAATGCAATATCCTCGTAAGGTGGACCCGCATGGAATCGTAAGATTGCAAAGTCTTGATTTTCATCGCATTGCGTAAGGAAATATTGTGGTGTTTTTGATTTGTCTATCAGATCCGGATAAAATATGTTAAATTTATAACCCTGGACAATTTTCGGAGGTGGGTTGTCCATATCATAGTGAGTTTGATTATATTTATTCCATTCAAAACCAGTATGCACCCGATTAAAGTATCGAGGCTTACGGGGGCGATATTTGTCGGTGGCCAGTTGGATAGCCAATGAGTTATCACATGGCATTTCAACGCTAAATTCAACTTCATCATTTGACATGCCTTTACGAGCTTCCTGACGCATTTTGACTTCTTCTTGGCTGTAGTTAATGTTAGCTTGGCTTGTTTCTATTAACTGTTGCCTCTGAAATTTCAACGACAATTCGTCTTCATCTTCATCGACAATATCTATCGATAAATTCAGATCTTCCGCCAAGTATTGTGGACTGTAGTTACCGTCGATATATAAATCGAAACAATTATTATCGTACATTTCTTGTTCAATTTCTTCGTTTTCCTCTCTAGCCTCTTCCGTTTCCCGTTCTTCGCTTTGTTGAGGCAAGCTGCCAGTGGGTTCCTCTTTAATAGTTGAGGTTTTAAGCAAATCCAACTTCTCGCGCAGTTTTTTCTGGTGGTGATCCCTTAAACGAGCTCTGGCCATATGCGCCTTCAACTGTGATAATATATTTTCCCAGTAACTGATATCTACACCTTCGGTGCGTGCATCTATTTTATCTTGTATTTTAACTCTCATTTCATCTAACTGCGCAATGGTTTTGTTACGAAAGATTCCTGTTACATCTTTCACTACACTTTCGTGTATTCCCTCACGGCGAGTACTGGTAGCTGCCTGTTCAGCTTGTTTTCTTTGCTTTTGCAACTCATCTTCAACTATTATAGTCATATCATTCCAGAAATCAATGTGCTCGCCTTTTTCCAATTCAATATAGACTTTAATGTCAACCAGCAGATCATCTAAATCTTTAATGCATAAACCATTAAGTATATAATAGGGTTCATGCATTTGCATTTCGATTGCATCCTCAAGTTTGGAACTGCTAATATACTGAGCTAATAAATCTATAGGTTTGGCTCTGCCATCTTGTATACGGATTTCGCTTCGTAGACGCGCTTGATCTAAGTGAAATTGATCTTCCTGCTTCTCCCATTCATGAAATTGTGCCGCTTCTTTTTGCCTTTGTTGCAGTACCATTTCGTCTTCACGAGCTTGCTTCTCCTTTTCTCTTTCTATTCTTCTTTTTTTCACCTTTTCTAATTCCAATTTGTTTTCCATTTGCTTTTGTCGGTTGAAGGCTTCAACCGTCTGTATGGGGACATCCTTCAGACCTTGTTTTTGCAATTTTTTATTCCATACGAAAGTAGATGTCAAATTGGAATCCCCAAACGGATTATCCTGATCTGTATATGTTTGATACTCATTATCCCAGCCCATCCTCTGCTTCCTTCTCAATTCTTTTGCTTCTTTTTCTCTTAAGCGTCTTTCTCGCTTTTGTTCAGGAGTTTCCTTGGATTTTAACTCTTCTTTCAAACGTTTTCTTTCCAATTCCTCCTTAATGCGTCTCTCTTCGAGTATCTTTAAAATATGAATATTGTTTGGCAAGGATTCATCACCACCAGAAGACGATGCAGAACTTGATGAAGATGATCTATGTTTCTTCTTCGATTTTGATTTATGCTTAGACTTGTGCTTGTGAGGACGCTCACTATGATCATCTTTTTTATGCTTTCTATCTTTTGGCATTTTTGTAATTATTTTAATTTCTGTGTAATGCAGCTACAAGAATTGTTAAACTATTATTTATTTTTCTGAAACAATGTGGAATGGAACAGCTGCGTTGACTAAAGCGCCTTGCCAGATCGTGTACATATATGAAAAAGTGACGAAATAACATCATGTTAATGTTAATGTTATTCCTTATCTGCAGATGTTAACGTTCATTGAGCGCATTAATATAAATATTTGCTTATGGCCTATTTCCTACCTGCGAATAAAATATGAAAATTTGTTTTTGTTTTCAATATAAATTGTAAGTCTGACGTTTTCTTTCGCAGGTGGGAACTAGCAATTTGTATAGTCTTTTTTGTATCAAATACACATTTTTGTTTATCATTTTTTTGAAGAGAAATAACACCCTGTACCCATGTTCTGTAACTTTAGTGAGAACTTTTCGCGTCGAAATATTCCATCGTTCGTCGAAAAGTGAGAAAAAAGTGTGCCTGAAGCTCATGTCGAAAAGTATCAAAAATGTCTGACGGCAACCAATATTCACTAAAAATCGAAAACTTTCAACGACAGCGGCAAAAATACAGTCGTCGGCTGTACTAAATAATGAATAGTGCGACTTTGATAATTGTTGTTTACAAATTTTTTGAAAAAAAATATATAAAATATGTTAAAATAATTTAACAATGAAAATATCACTTCAGAGCAAAATGTTTACCTATTTTGCATTATTATTAATCATTGTATTTTGCATTTTGAACATGTCTTTTTTGGTGACTTGGGGGCCACACGTTAAATTTTTGACTTTCAATTCCATTCAATTAGTAATACACACTCACACTTTCTTCACCAACACAATCAACCTTTTTGAATTGAAAACTATATTTTTTTCAAATTCACCTATCCATTTATATGGCAATTTAATTTTCAATTTGGACAGCTAGTCAAAAAAACATTGATTGAAGCTACAAATTTGAGTTGTTTCTTCGTCGGTGGTATTTAAAAAATTAAATTGATTATCAATTTGTGTCACAGCTATCAATTTCAAGGAATTTTGACACACAATATGTGTAATGAAATTGAAAGCCATTTATTGAACGTGTGGCTGCAGCGTTAAAATTTTATCTTTTTTATGGCATTTTTGTTTCATTTAACATGTTCCAAGTGTTCGAACATGGGTACAGTATTACCGTCACAGTATTACCGTCACCTTTCGTCTACTTTGTGTTACCGTACAAAATTTAATACTTGTGAATAGATTGTGAAATATTTTGGTGCTATTTTGATGCACACAGCTATGAAATGCCGGTAACCAGCTGATCTGATTTTTTTATTGCTTAAGCAATAAACAATTGTTTACTTGAATGGGAAGTAAATAAGTAGAATTGTAATTGTCGTTTCAAATGCAGAGGATAAACAAAAACTGTTTTAAATTAATTCCACTTTGCGGGCTTACATCTGAAATCCGTCATGTCTCCGCACTTTACATAACAGGAGATAAGGCCAGAGAAAACTATGCGACTCTTCAACCTTATATGGATTTTCAAAAAACGTTACAAAATGTTGACCAGCTGGAACATTCAATAGAAAAAAGAAAATTATCAATCGATATGAGAAAGATTAAGGAGATGTTCAACATATACACAGAACGGGTTAAGGCAATGGACAATTTGGAAGATGAACGCGAAATGATTGCGAAACAATTGAAGGACCTCTATAAATCTGCTCAAAAAGATGAAGATTTAATAAATCAACTCAAAGAAAAAGGAAAACATTTGAGGAATGACTTGAAAACTATGAAAACAAACTTTTACCCCCTTGAAGATGAATTCGTTCAAGCATTTTTGCATTTGCCGAATGCTTTACATAAGCATTGTCCCGTGGGTGAGCATGAAAAAATACTCTACCGTAGTCAACAGAAGCAGTTGGAGGCTGACAAATCACATTTGAATTGTGAGAATTTAGTGCATTTTATAGAGAATTCTCGTTACTACATGTTAAATGAAGCGGCCGAGTTTGACATAAGATGTCCACAAGCTTTGGCAAGATATATTCTGAATAAAGGTGGTTTTATTCAAACAGCTAATCCAGATTTTACACGCTGTGTTTTGTTAGAAGCTAATGCTACACCTATGAGCAATTACCACAAAGTAATGGAAGAACATTTGCTAAATAAACTTAACGCTGCCTATTTAACAGGTGGTGGATCATTCGAAAGCTTTCTTGGTGCTGTAACTAAACTGTGTGTTTATCCTAATGTGTTACCTTTGAAATTTGTTAGCTGTGGACGTCTATACGAACGAACAAATTCCCACAATGCACCTAGTCTTTTTACTGCGACACAAAACAATGCTGTGCAAACCTTTGTAGCTACGACTGATGCGGCGGGAGCAGACGAACAAATGGAAAATATCTTAAATTTGTGTTTAGACTTCTACAAGGTATTTAACATACATTTTCGAATAGTTTATGTAAGCGCAGCACAACTAACGCCTTCTGAAAGTATACGAGCTCAAATTGAAATATATTCACCTCATGAAAAACGTTACGTGTGCGTAGGACGTGTCAGCAATTACAACGATTTTGTTTCAAAACGTATACTGTTCACTAGTCGTCAACAGAAAGACTACCACTTTCTGCATCTTGTGGGTGGGCCTGTACTCTATACTTCTCGACTAATTGCTGCCCTCATAGAACATGGAGAAACGTTGGAATACGAAAAGATTTTAGAAACTCTTAATGTAAAAAATTCAGTTAGTGAAGCAACTACAAGTGCTGAAAATGAATTCAAATCAATTTTTAAATAAAACGCTTTCTTCTTAATTATGTATATAATTTTCTTTAATGCTGTTTTTCTTAAAATAAAAATCTCATTTATATTTAACACTTAATATTAGCTTTTGGATGGCATTTGCGAAAAAATTCACACTTCGGTGTGGTAAATTTTATTCCTTTTGTTGTATTGTCATCATCAGTTACCGAATTACTGCGTGGTTTGAAGCTGTAGGCTGTATTGTAACTAAGTTTGCTAAAAACCAATGAATCTTTCTGAAATAAAAGTGATAAAAGTTAAACAAACGTTTTACTTTTTGGACTTAACAAAAAAAATTATATATTTATATATATGTGTATAATAATTGTGGACCCAAACGGTAGTCTTAAGTGTCGTCATAGTTTTATAATGTTTTAAAATTTTTGTTTGAAAAAAAACAAAAGCAAAAAGAATTATATTAAAATAATTTAAACATTACAACATTCAAGACTAAAGCGTCCAGGACTCTCCTCCAATATTCTTTTTTACCCCATATCCTAAGGTTTTTGAAAAAAATTATTAAAAACCAATTTATGACTGTGGGTGAAGATATGGATTTTTTGTGTTGTTGGTATTATGAAATGTTATATCTATATAAAGGAGGCATAGAGAAGTCTCTGGGTTTAAATTTTCTGGTTTATTTTGCTTGAAAAATTGGGTATTAAGTCCATTTTGTGGGAAAAACTATTTATTATTAGTTAACAGAGCTCTGTTTTTTTTTGTTAACAGAGCTCTGTTAAAGAAGACGGTTTGTGTCTAGGGTTATAAATTTTAAAATTTATCTTCACGCACATTAAATAAAGAGGCACATGGATACTCGGAGTATGCGTATACTCAGACATCCATATTAAAACAAAATTGCTTAATTAACAATACCTCTTGTATCTCTGTATCGATTGTATTATCATATTAAATACATACAAGAGTGTAACATTTGTTGTATGAAATTTTAATATAAAAATGAAATAAACTATTACACTTTTATATTATATTTTTAAAATGTTGTATTCAGAGAGAGTCTCTCTGAGAAAATTTGGATGTAGTTCTTCTTTTTTCATTAAAAATACAAAATACATTAATACACTACACAGAGGGTGTTCACAATTAAAAAAAGTGTATTTGATACACAAATACACGACAGAGATTGTTGTGAATTAAGAAAATGTATTTGAAATCCATTTTAAGAAAATTTTGTATACAAAATTCTAAATAAAATACATTCCAAACTCATTTTAAGTTTTATTAATATGGGGTGAGTATCGATATTTATTCTTATAAAATTAATACATATGTATGTATACGCATGATAGTCAGGGTGTTTATTCATTATATGCTTCTGTATTCATTTGTGTGTTTAAAAAGGAATGGACAACATGATTTTGATGTTTTGGAAACATTAAATGGCACTTTCCATCCCTGTCATGGCATCAGTTGAGCATTATTGCCGTTTTATCGTTTTAGTAACTCACTTTTCTGGCAGCACTGATGCTTGAAGTATGTGCAAATAAAATACTAATGTATATACTCATGTTTAGCCGAATAAATACCCAGAGTATTTTTATACTTATGTGTTTGATTGTAGCTGATACAGTGTACACATTTTACTTATACATAGTCGTTTGTGCTGCGTATTTTAAGGAATGTGGTTGAACATAGTCGTTAGTTGTTTAGTTATACTTATTCAGTTTAAACTTGATGAGTATATTTGCGTATGAATACGGTATTTATTTTTTACTGTACTCTTTGAGTATTGGCAACAATACTTTCGTTATACTCTGATTCAGACATCATTGTACCAAGGAACAAGAAAAATTAATATTAATTCAATTTCCAATCTACGCGACACAATAGGAAAACGTTGTTTTCATAAGTCGACACTTTCCCATCCATAATCAGTGCTCATTTGAGTGGCATTAGATAGAATGTATGAAAACTATAAAGTTTGGATTTTCGTAAAAGCTCAGGCAAATTAAATGGTGAAAATTTCAAATAAATTGGACTAGTCCAACCCGTGCTTCAAAGGTAAAATATTGCAAAATTCTCCCATTCATAATTCATTAGAAAATAAAAGAGTGCTTTTTTGAGTATGATAAAGTTTGTTTATTAAATTTTTTTTTAAAAAGTACATTTTAATTTCGAAAATATTTGGCAAAACCATTGTAAAAATACTTATGGATTGGTTGGTTGGTTGGCTTACGTGGCTGCCTACTACACGCAGGCATTCAAGTAGAATCTAGATTATTCCTTTTTGAAAAGTTCACTACACTTACCGGTGTAAAACTATGTGTCCAACCGTATCTAAGTATTCTGACACGGTGATGGTTACTAGATCCAAACCATCGCGTTTAGATGATGTACGATAAGGTCACTCAACCTAATCTCAGATAAATCTGAAAGATCGTTTAGTACATGACTTCCTAAAAGTTTGTGTTTCGGGAGATGTAAAGCTGGACATTCGCAAAGAAAGTGGAAGATTGTTTCTTCTTTGCTTTTTTCTCGACAACTTCGGCTGAACTCATTATAGGGCAGACCTATTCTACTTGCATGTCTGCCGACCGTCCAGTGCCCCGTCATGACTTCAAAGAGCCTTCTATGTTAATTGCATTCAGCACCTATTATTGTAGCAAGGCCACATTTTCTTAAAAACCTTGCACGTAACTATATATATATATTGCGCCATCTGCATTCAGCCTTATAGAGATAATGCTTGATAATACCGCTTCTAATAGCACCTAACGGCGTGGCTACCGATTCATAGCAGATCCATCTCTAGCCAGCTCGTCCGAACGTTCATTACCTAAAAAGTTGCTATGTGCTGGAACCCAGATGAGGGTGAAGTCAGCCTGACTACCCGGTTTAGATAGCAAACTCTTACGCTGCCCGACTAGAGTAGACGAAGTGATATGTGATCTTAGGGATAGAAGCGCTGCTTGGCTGTCGATAAAGATACCCACTTTACCCTAAACCTTCCTATCCGTCAGCACTCTAGCCGCTTCCCTTACAACTAAAATTTCAGCCTGAAGTACTGTGGCTTCATTAGGGAGACGAAAGGAGCAGTCTATACCAAGATCGTCCGAAAAGACCCCAGAGCCGATACCGCAGGCTATTCTTGATCCATCAGTGTATTGTGCCTTCCTTCCATTCTCGCCTGGATGGAATCAGAACTTTAAATACTTTATCAAAGTACAGATGTGGCACCATGTAATCAGTAGATCTCCTCAGCGTAGGGGGTAGTTGATCGACGATTCTGGCTTGACCATAAGACCTTGATCTCCACCTCCCAGATGCCGCTAATCTTGTCGCACTACTTGAGGATACCGCCAATAAATGAAGGTCGATCAGAATAAGGATTAGTATAGCATTCAGATCTTCCGAAGGACTAGTACGTAAACATCCTATTATCCCTACACAAATGGATCTCTATATTCCATAAAGCTGCTCAAACATGTATTTCTTATTTGTGGAAGGCCACCATATTACAGAGCCGTAAGTCAGTATTGGACGCACAATTGCTGTATACAGCCATTTAAGCATTTTGGTGTTTAGGCCCCATTTAGATCCAAACATCTTAAGACAGGAGTAGTATGCTAACATTGCCTTTCTAAACCTGTGTTGAATATTTTTGGTCCAGTATAATTCCTAGATATTTTCCGTTGTCCGATAGCAACAATTCATGATTATTCAACTCAGGAAGTCTAAAGTTCTGTACCTTGGTCTTTGTGGTAAATAGTACCAGT
This sequence comes from Tachina fera, assembly GCA_905220375.1. Taxonomy (NCBI): domain Eukaryota; kingdom Metazoa; phylum Arthropoda; class Insecta; order Diptera; family Tachinidae; genus Tachina; species Tachina fera. The sequence continues at coordinate 63,840,453 of LR999963.1, forward strand.
TCCGTTTTGTTTGGCTTCACTCCTAGCCCACAGTCTGATTTAAAAAAAATTATAAAACTAATGCCTTAAACACATTCACCACAGCAGGCTACATGGCTGCGCGACTACAAGTACCGCTGGCAACAAATGTTGCCAGTTAGCCAGCTACTTAATTATTTTGAAAACGGCAGCAGCACCCTAAGAACCTGATATTGAATTATAAAAACATATGTACATACATATCGTTATCTTAATATAGAAAGGCCCTAATTCATAATTTTTTGTTAAAATCGAGATTTTTGCATTTTTCGATACATTAGATGTTCTATCGAAATATATAAAAATCTCGATTTCCAAATACTATTGAGTTAGGCCCTTTCTATATTAAGGTGGCGATGTATACATATTGCAGTGCAGCCGCCTTCAAATATTTCACATTTATAAAAATAAATTATTTTATTTATTTATTTCTATAATTTTTTTTGCGAATTTAACTATTTACAGGTTTAGTAATTTGTTTATTTCGCTAACTTGCGATTTTTTCGCGTTTTTCCAAACTTTTTATATTCTTAATGGCTTTCATGATTTTTAATTAATTTTAGGGCTTGCAAACTTCATAATAAAAGCGACTTTTGGCATGTTTTCAGCGTTCTGGTAGTTTTGCCCTTTTTTAAACAATATTAGAATTTGTTCTTATCTCGCTGTTCTTAAGCTTTTGAGAATTTTCGTAAGGAATTTTTTTCATTCCTTACAGTCTTAGCGATTTTTAATGAAGATTGTGGCTTGTTTAAAATGTTGCAACTTCTAGCTAATTATCGTTTTTTTTTCGCTTTGTAAAAATATAATTACACATTTTTGAAATTAACATTAAAATTTTGTAATTTTTATTTTTATTTTGCAATAAAAAATATTTCTTCGCACTAATTTGATTTACATATTTTGCTATATTGTCAACACTGTTTTTGGTTTTTAGCCAAAAATATAAATACAAATAAATATAAATTACAGCTTGTTTATGTAAGACGTTGACGTTAGAAATCTTGGCATTTTTATAATAGATGAAGTAAAAAGCTTGCACATATCTTTTAAAGTCCTGCACAAGACCACTTACAAAAATTTTTAAGACGAGGTATTTTAAAAATGTTTTACTACAGTCGAATCCGCTTTAGCGCAATACGCTTTATTGAAAAAAAAATCGGATTACTGAAAGCGATACAAATCCCCGCACTGATTTTAAACGCAGCTAGTCTTATTCACTACTGAAAATATCGTATTACTGAAAATCAAAAGCAACCCCCCACAACTACGTTGTGTATGAAATTAACTTCCGCTTTAGTGAAAAAATAAACAATGACAAATTGATTTATTAGAAATCGATTGCATAACTCAAGGCTGAAAAAATTGTGCATTTTTTGTCCGTTAAAAAATTAAATGGCAAAATGTATTTGTCCTTTTCGTTCTTAGGCCGGGTTTACATCTGTGTGCCAAATGCCACACAAGCGTAAAAAAAGCGTAACCAACTAATTACTAATGAAAAACTGTTTGATTCAGACATGTATTTATTAAGTTAAAGAGTTTCATACATAACTAATAGACAATTTTATAGAATCCAAAATGATTGCAAACTATTTAAATCAATAAATACATGTCTGAATCAAACAGTTTTTCATTAGTAATTAGTTGGTTACATTTTTTTGGGCAAATGACACACAAGAAATGCCAGATGTAAACTCAGCCTTACGTACTTTATTGTATTTTTCTATTATATTGTACTGATTTTAAGCAGTACGCTTAACTGTAACAAATTTCAGTAATCCGAACTACGTTTTAGAGAAAAATCTGATAACTGAAAAAATTGGGTTTTGGTTATTTTCATTAAAGTAAACACTAGGAGTTAAGAAAAAAAATACTTGTGACTTAAAAATTTGTGATGCTTGCTTCTTCATACGCATGGGTACGTCATGCATGTACACGTTGTGTGTATGATCTTTTATTTTTCTGCGCACATTCAAACGCACACATTGCATTGTGTGTGCTTGCTTTAAAAAACAACCTTCAAACACTTAATAGCTTACCAGCTACATACATCTTATACACACACACACTCAAACTTGCAATATGGAAAACAACAAGTATACTCGCATCAACACTACTTCTTTTGAGTGTTTCTTACGAACAAGAAGTCTTCGAGATATCGCTTGTTAACACTCATTTGCACAAACATCAATATATCCATCGTGCTTCGCTTATTAAACAACAGCATGGTTTAGTACTCGTATAATACATGCCACGAGAATATATTTCAAAAATAATATTTACGAGTATTTACACAGAGAAAACAGTGCCTAATAAATACCTCATAAAATAGAACAAAATTAATAAGATATCTCTGGTTTTTTTCACTAAGGAAATCTTATTAATTTCATAGAGAAAACCTTTTTGAAAAAATCAAGAAGAAATCTTGTAGCTTTTATTAGGTTATCTTATGGATTTTTCAAAAAGGTTTTCTTCTTGATTTTATTAGGCAACCTAATAAAAAATAAAAAAAATTTTATATCTCTATTCTTTGTACTTATGTATTTTTATTTAAATTCTGTACGATATACATATGTACATATGTATGTATGTAGTATATTTAGATGTTATTTATTTATACATATACATATACATATTTGCTTAATTTACAACTATCTTTATCGTGTATTTGTGTATCAAATACACTTTTTGTTTTTTTTTTTAATTGTGAACACCCTCTATGTAGTGTATTAATGTATTTTGTATTTTAAATGAAAAAAGAAGAACAAGCTACATACAAATTCTCTCAGAGAGCCTCTCTCTGAATACAACATTTTAAAAACATATGAAATAAAAGTGTAATAGTGTATTTCATTTTTATATGAAAATTGCATACAACAAATGTTACACTCTTGTATTTAATATGATAATAGAATCGATACAGAGATACAAGAGATTTTGTGAATTAAGCAATTATATTATATTCTTAATTAACTAACTCATCATACATACATATGTACATATTTATTACTTGGGAGGAGACAAGTATTAAACCAGCAACCTTCTAAATGATAGACAAGAACTCAAACCAATATGCTAAACAAGCAGCCTGAATCCACATTTAAATTATTGTACAAACATGCATGAAAAAAATTGTCTCTATGTTTTTTATAGATATGAAATAACAAGAAACCTAATAAAATCAAGAAGATTTCCTTATTAAAAAATTAATAAGATGCTTAACACATAATCATATAGGAACCTAATGAAAACTGTAAAAATCAATAAGGCAACCTAATGAAATCAATAAGAAATCCCTATATGTAGTTTCCAATTTATAAGAAAACCTACACTCAAAAAAATGAACTAAAACTTTGGAAAATTTTCTAAATTTGAATAAAAAAAGTTGTCGTATGGCGCCAAAGCTGTTTTTTACTTGAAACAAGTAAAATATTTACTAAATTTCTAGTTCATTAATCAACTAGTTTATAGTAATTATATTTTCATATTTTAGTAAAATTGTCCTAAAATTAAGTACAATTTTCCAATAAAATTCGGAGCTTTGCAAAAAAAAATTTTCGTCTTTGATCTCAAATTTAGTAAATTTTTCCATTTTTTTTGTCTTTATTTCTGGTACTTATTTTTATTTTTAATTAAATTCTATAGCAAATGATATTTTATTTATTATATCTTCATATTATATTCTTAATTATAATTCACCATACATACATATAAATTCCTTGAGAGGAGACAAGTATTGAACCAGCAACCTTCTGATTGATAGGAAAGCACTCTAACCAATTGCCAACAAGGCAACCTGAATAAGCATTGAAATTATTGAGTTTTAAAATTTTATTTTATTTAAAAAAAAATAAATTTCAAGTTAAAATATTCCTCGAAAATATGAAAAATTTACTTAGATTTTTTGCTAAATGCAAATCAATAATAAATTTCATAATTCAAAGAAAAAATACTTAAAACTGGGCAATATTTCCCTAAAATTTAGTATACCTTTTTACATCTTTTAAGTAAGTCAAATTTCATGAACTAATCAGGAGTAATTCATTTCCTAAAGTTTATTTTTTGATTTAAGACGAAATTGACTAGTTCTTAATATAAAATTTCCTTCAGTTTATAACCATTTTCTTGCTTTTAGTAAATATTTCCTTTAAGTCAGTAAACATTTCCTGAAATTTGAGAAATTTATTGGGTATTTTTATGAACTATTTTTGAGGATATGAACTTTTTATTTTTTACTCATATTAAGTAATTTTTACTAGATTTTTGTAAAAATTTACTTAAACTTAGAAAAAATTACTAAAACTTAGAATTTTTTTTACTTGAATTTAGGAAAAAAAATTTCTTAATAATAGAACATGTCTTTTTTTTGAGTGTAATAGTAATAATCAAGAAGATTTTCTCTATGGATTTTTTTTTGGTGACAAAAATAACGGAAATTAAGTAAAAAAAGTTCTGAATAATAAGATTTCTTCTTGATTTTGTAGTTTTCTTCCTGATAAAACGAATAAGATTTACCACATAAAAACAATCATCTAATTACTCCTTGTGGCGAGCTGCTAGAAAGCTTAAAACACCCGTTGAATATAGACCACCTCTGCGCACATCTACCGGAGGTTGGGCCAGAAGCGATACTGAAAAAGGTAACATATTTGTTGAGCATTTAAAATCCGTATTTACCCCAAACACATTTACTGGTGTTGTTGATTTACCAAGTGTAGTTGCGCTACCCCCTCGACCCATAAAATTTAAGACGCGTGATGTTCAGAAACTAATTGCTGAACTCAACCCGAAGAAAGCTCCAGGTATTGATGGAATAAGTAACAATATGCTGATAAACTTGCCCCATATTGCAATTAGAATCCTGTTATTTATTTTTAACGCCATTTTACGACTGGAGTATTATCGACAAAGCTGGAAGCTTGCGAAGGTCAAAATGATTGCAAAGCCGGGCAAAGACCTTACCAAGGCTGAGTCATACAGGCCAATAAGTCTGCTATCAACAATGTCAAAACTCTTCGAAAAGCTGCTCATGACAAAATTGTCCCCAATTTTAACTGATAGTGGGTGCATCCCAGACCATCAATTTGGTTTTAGAAGTCAGCATAGCACCATTGAACAAACTCATAGATTGGTGCAATTTATAAGAAGAACGTTTGAAGAAAAAATGTATTGTTCTGCCCTGTTTATTGACGTTTCTCAGGCCTTTGATAAAGTGTGGCATGAAGGCCTTATTTTAAAATTAAAATCATATTTACCAATAAATTTTCTGAATTTATTAGAAAGCTACATAACTACCCGAAAGTTTATGATTGTGGAAGGAGAATTCATGAGTCTGCCCCAATCTATATCATCCGGTGTGCCACAGGGGAGCATACTGGGGCCAGTTTTGTACTTGATTTATACTTGTGACATGCCTGTGAGCAGCAATATCCATACATCTACGTTTGCCGATGATACAGCCTGCCTTAGTATGCACAAAAACCCGCACGAGGCGTCCCGATATCTTCAAGAACATATTACACAGTTAGAAATCTGGTTGAACTTATGGAGAATTAAAGTCAATGAACAAAAGTGTGTCCATACAACGTTTACCCTAAGAAGAGATACTTGTTCCCCCATTCGAATCAACAATCAAAATATTCCTCAACATTCCCAAGTGAAATACCTTGGTATACACCTTGATCGAAGGCTTACATGGAAACATCATATTGACTTTGCTTGATTGGCAGAAATTCAATACTTAGCCTGGACTGCAAACTTTTAATATACAAGTCGCTTTTGAAGCCAATATGGTGTTACGGTATCCAGTTATGGGGCACTGCTTCAGCTTCCAATGTAGAGAGAATTCAACGAAGACAAAACAAAATTTTAACGTTAATAACATCTGCTCCATGGTATATTAAGAATTCAAATTTGCATCGTGATTTAAAAATGCCACTAGTGACTGAAGAAATTGCAAGATACGCAGGCAAATACTTAACAAAACTCGAGTCACATCCTAATCCGCTTGCTCGTAATATTTTGAATTTTAATGGTCACATCCGCCTATAAAAGAGGGACACAAGGGCTCTTATACTCAACACTCTAGATGGGAATGCTTGAAAATACATTTAATTTTCCTTTTTGATTATCACTACTTTGTATTATTTAAATTATCACTAAGTTTTGGCCGACACTGGTCGGGCTAAATAATTATATTTTAGCTTTAAGATTTGATCACTTATTGTAAGTTCATTTTTGAAGATACAATAAATAAATATATGTATAAAAAAAAAAAAAAAAAAAAAAAAAAAAAAAAACAATAAGGGATCTTTATGAAAAAATCTTTGCTTCTTTCTGCTGGGATACCCCTTAGCCTTAAAACATTTCATAGAGAAAATCTTCTTGATTCTATTAGGCAGTTTTTTCTCTGTGTACATATCAAGACTGTTTACGCAGGCCTGTAATATCCGTCAAGATTCCCATAGCCTACATCTTACACAAACAAGCTGTAAGTTTAATTTGACTACAACGACATTACACTTGTATCGAACTCTTTCAGTAGCTCGTTTTTGGCACAAACCAATTATCAAATCCATGTAATTTAAATAGGTTTGATAATTGGTTTGTGCCAAAAACGAGCTACTGAAAGAGTTCGATGCAAGACTAAACGACATATGTAGCATGGACAACAACCTGCAGCCTGTTGCCTTGTTGCCATCAAAATAAAAAATTAAATCGAATAAGTAAAAATAATTAATGTGATGATCGTAAAAAGATAAGTAAGAATAGTTAAACATACTGAGGTAGAGTAATATAATTTCGTGCTAACCTAAATAGAAAAATGAAAAAATGGATAAACAGAAAATTAATAGTGATACTTATAAATGTGTTTACCAAAGGTAAATCAATTGTATACACAACAATCGTTTCTCATATTCCGTTTCATTGTAAATTTAAGTTAAATAGCTGATGTTAATAAGAATCTCTACCCAAGTAGATAGACTAGGGTGCTGATGAAGTGCGTGGCTGCACAGAAAAGTATCGGTATTTCCCCCAGCTTAACGTCTAAGTTTAATTTTTCTTCTCTTCTTTAGAAACTCACATTAATTAATAAAAATATTTCATTCAATAAGAATTGAAATTACTGAACTTGAGCCTAACTAATGAATTATTTCTGATTAAAATTCACTACAGTTCAATTAAAGAATCTAAAAATTTCTCACTAAATTAAATAATTATCATATAAACATGTGTATTCTATCCTTGAAATTTTGTAGTCTGTAGCTTGCTGTGTTGAATGTGTTTAATGCATAATAAATTAAAAAAGAAGTCGCTATCATAAGTATCGAAAATTGTTTCCATTTAATAATAATTGCCAACAATAATGGTAACTTAAAAAAAAAATACGAATACATAAAAAGGTGCTACTAAAACAATTATGTATAGTTATACAAAAAAATATATACCTTAAATACGACACTACTCATATTACCTGCAATATACAATTTTACAATTGGGTAAAATCGAAATTACTTACATTTACACGTATTGCATTGTATTCACCTTCGCCGCAGTTGGTTTCAATGGGACAAAGTTCATAAATTCTGCAAAATAAAAGTAAAAAAGAACAATTGACAAGTGAGAATTTTCAATCTACTTACACGTATTTAAGAGCTTATGTCACCCTTTTATGCTAAAAAAAACATAGCTTAACTTTTAATATGTTTTCTCCATGTGAATAAAAAGGGAGTAGAAAATTAACATACATACATACATATAGTATGACTTTGGGTTACTTATTTTATTTTTAATTAACATTAGAAATAGTGGTTGTTATCATAATTTGTTTAAGCAAAACTTCTCAGTATATTTTTATAAAAATTTTAAATTTGTAATTTACCCCCTTATTCTGAACTTTGGGACAAATAACAAAATTATAATAAATGACAATTTTTATATTTAACTAGAGGTCTTCACTAGCCATGAACTTGGTATGGTAGCAAATGGCTAATGGACATCGCTCATGTCCATGTTTCGTTCATGCTCTGACATGGATGCCCGGACATATGTCTGAGCAACAATGTTCGCCATGAGATTCGCCGTCCGCAACAACTTGCAATAGAGAGAAAAGAGACAGAACAAAATCGGTAAATATTCTATCTCTATTGAGCAGTGTTGCCAAACCGGCGATTTTCCCGCTATATATGACTGAATTTTGTTGTCATTAGCGGCAAGTCTATTTAAAAAACCACCAGCTGGAATTTTAGCGGCAGAATTTCTTAGTTGACGGATTTTCAGCGTTTTTATGAAACTTATAAAGAAAGATATTCAATCAAATTAAGTATTTTTAACGCAGCTATGCGACACGTACAGCTAAAATAAACTAACGTCACTTTTTATTTGCAAATAAAAAATTGACATATTGTGGTCGTGTAGTATAATGTGAAACTTTAAGAAGTTAGAAATAAAAACATATGTACATATATATGTACATACGAGTATAAGAGTGAATAAATCTCATTTTTAGTGATTAAAATTATATTTCAAACCAATTAAATCATTCTTTTCGTATTAAAAAAAATAGTAAACAAATCAGACCGAAAACTGTGTGATGGAAAAAGTTAGTATGAGGAAAACGTAATATCAACCAAAATCTCTCAAAACAATAACTTTTTCTGAATAATTTGTTTTTGAGTAGGCTGAGTTTTGCTTACAGTTATTAGGGAAATATGAGATTCCAACATACATACATATGTATATCTTAAAATTTATCTTATTCTTTTTTACCAATAACCCATAAAAAGACATATGTTGGTTATAAAAATTTCAGCGGTTATATTAGCGTTTATTTTTATTCAGCTGGCGGTTTAGCGCTATATGGTGGGAAATGCCTACAACATTTTGGCAACACTGCTATTGCGCTACCGCAAAATTCTTTTATATGCCTGAACATGGACATTGCCGGTGTTCACCGCAACAAATAATGTGATGAATTTTTCACAATTGCTCTGCCGGCGTCATGTTCATGTCATGTCCAAGTTGATGGCTCGTGGAGACGTAGGGTAATGCAATGTAAAAATTGCCATTTGTTATAATTTTTATTTTGTTACAGAGCTTAGAGCTTAAAAAAATAAATAAAAATATGAGAAACAGCAGTGGATCTTGCAGATATATGCGAGTGATTTGTAAGCGTAGAGTTTGTTCGATTATTTATATGAAAAAAATGTAAATGTTAATTAAATATTGCTTGCAAACATCTTTAGTAATTCGCCCACTAACACATCGCACAAATCACAAGTGCAGTGTTGCCAGCTTAGTAGATTTGCCCTCCAAATTGGGAATTTTTTTAGCGATTGAGGATGAACATTTCCTATTGGGGATCTGGGTTTTTTGTTGGGTATGATAACCAGCATTGTTGGGAATTTTTTGGGGATTATTTTTATAAATGATGGTAATAAGAATGATTTTTGAACTAAGAAATATGAGTGTGGCAAATCTAAATATGTGTTACTATTCATAGTGAATTGTTTCTAATAAAGAAGAAGTATCAAGGCAGATTTGAACACTACCAAAACAAAAATAAGTAACGAAATGCAATACGACTTGTTGGAAGCACTTCTTAGAATAAACACACACTTTTTGTGACAAATTTAATCCTTCTGCTGAAATGCTAAAGCTTTTTAATACAAGTGCTATGTACAACAAAGTTTCTGATGCTGATGAATCAGAAGATTTCGATTCTGAAGTTTTTGAAATGGTAAATTTTGCTTATAAAATTTTTTTCTGCTTGTGTATATTAAACTATGTGTAATTTTTTCCTTACAAGTTTTATAAGTACGTATTAAATTAATATGAATGTAAATATAGTTATCGATATAAATTAATTTTATTGAATAAATACGTTGTTTTTGTCATTATTCTTTTAATAAAATTAAAAAATTTATTTTTTCACAAAAGAAAAAATTTGAATAAAAAAACTCGATTTGGGGATTTTTGGAAATGACAAATAAAAAATTGGGGATAAGCTCTAGAAAAAAACTGGCAACACAGCACAAGTGTTTTAAAATTTTTGAATACTCGTACTTGTGAAAAGACGTCAAACACATACAAATCATACGAGTACCTGCATTGAAAGTAAATGATCATGGAAAATGAAGTTGACAAGAACTTTTTAAGTTCTTTATGATAACGAAATCTCTTGAACAGTTTAACCGACTTAGGTTAGGTTAGGTTGGCGAGAGGAGGCATTACCCTGGACATGAGCAGTGTATATTAGCCATATGCGATGTCATGACATGATGCTCATACCAAGTTCATGACTAATGAATACTTCCCCCAGTTACGCTCATATCAAGGTCATACACATAAGCCTGTATAGGCCTATTTCGCACGGCCAAGTGACAGAAACCTGCAACAAGTATGATCGAGTATAATAAGTACAATTCAATTTTATACTCGTTCGCTTTTTATGCACAAGCAGATAGTTCATCAACAAGTGTAAATCATTTCCAACGTTTGATGCGAACTGATATCTATAAAAACAAAAAGTCTTGTTTGTAGACAGTTTGTGTTTTGCATGATGGCTTTTTTGAGAATGATCTGATTGTAATTGAACGAAGAACACTCGAGACACTCAAAAGTAAATAAGCGGCTGGCAGAAATATATGAAAACATAAAAAGGTGTGCATTTACTATCTACATATGTATTTTACATTAAAAATTTGTCTTATTTCCTCAAAAAAAAACTTATTTGACAAAGCAATGATAAAATTTGTAATATGTAAGAACGTAAAGCATTAAACACATTCGCCACAGCAAGCTACCGGCTACAAAATGTCAAAAATAGAATACACATATTTATATGAGAATGAATATTTTGAAGGCAGCAAGGCAACAGGCTACAGGTTGTTGTCCGTGCTACATTTGTCGTTGTAGTCAAATTAAACTAATTTCTATTTTTTATGGCTACAAACCAAAAACAGTGTTGACACTATAGCAAAATATGTTAAACAAATTATTGCCAAGAAATATTTTTTATTGAAAAATAAAAAAGATGTTTACAAAATTTTAATGTTAATTTCAAAAGTAATTAAATTTTTGCGAAGCAAAAAAGCGACAATTCACGAAAAATTGCAAAATATAGAAAAAGTCATAATATTGATTAAGAATCGATAAAACTGTTAGGAATGCAAAATATTCGCGAAAATTTAAGTAATTCGCAAAAAGTTTCTAACACCGGGATGATGACAAAGTTTAATAATGCTTTAAAATCTTCAAAACTGTTAGGAAGCTAAAAGCGAAAAATTGCAAAATTAAAAAAATATATTAAAAAATATTCTTGATTAAAAATCGCTAAAGCTTTCAGGAATGCAAAAAATTCGGCAAAAATCGCGGAAATACGAAAGTTTGCAAAAACATATTAACAGCGGGATAGTAACAAAGTCTAATATTGTTTAAATATCGGCAAAACTGTTTGGAGGCTGAAACCATGCAAAAAGTCGCATTTATCGCGAAGTTTGCAAAAAAATCGCGAGAAGTTGCAAAATTTTAAACAAGCCATACTATTGATGAAAAATCACCAAAACTGTAATTAAAGCAAAAAGTAGCATTTATTGCGAATTTTGCAAAAAAAATCGCGAAAATTTTTAAAATCGGAAGCAAGCGCTAAAATTTATTAGAAATCGCGAAAGCCATTAAATATATGAAAACTTTGGAAAGAAACGCGAAAAACGAGAAAAAATCGCAAATTAGCGAAAAATAGCTAAACATATTGAAGAAATTACTAAACATATAAATAGTAAAATTCGCAAAAAAAATATAAAGAAATAAACTGATTTGTTTTTATATTTTTAATAAATTATTTTATTTTTATAATTGTGAAATATCTATTTGAAAGCGGCACCACTGAAAATGATTCAGGAGCTGGCTACCAGGCAAAATTTGTTGCTTGCGGCACTTGTAGTCGTGTAGCCATGTAGCCTGCTGTGGTCTATGTGTTTAATGCATAATAATACGTATTTTTTTGACATTTATGAGTTTGACATTTAGTTTTGAGAATATTTTAAAACTTTTGAGCAGTGGCGACAATTTCCAATTTCTTTGGATATAAATTATGGACACTGTTCCATTTAAAACTTTAAAGAAATTCCCAGTTAATTTAAAGATATTTAACTAATTTTCACAAAAAACTTTTATAACACCTCCCTGTGTCGAGTAGAAAATTACTTTAACAAATGAATAAAACACTCGTCCCACTAACAACACGTTGGGTTCGATGAAAAATGAGTTTCATACACTTAACGACACAATCAGAACATTCATATTCGCACAAAACAACAAGTGAGTAAAACTGAATGATTGAAACGAACGGTTGCGTAAACAAGTATTTCTTTGCTTTGGAACACAAACGATTAGATCATAAAAATCAATGTACATGATTATGTAAGCCCAAAAATTTAGTACTTGTTGCAGATGTCTGCCAAGTGAATTAAACGAACCCCCATCACCCTCATAAGAATTCCGTATCATTAACGTACATAGTCTCTCAATTTTTTCCAGTCAATACCCTGCAGAAAATTTGGTGACAATTGATCCAAACGTACTCGTCCTATGACTTGAGAAAATGGTAGTGTTACCAAAAGTAGGGACTATGGTGTATGATATAAAAAGACATCGTGTAAATGGTTACATATTCACCATTTTCATGATGTAACGTCTAGATTTTTAATCAATTTAATTGGGACTCAGTATATTATTATAGTAAGCAGCACTGAACGTATGTTCAAGGTTGTTGGATCCAGGACATATCAAATGTTATAAATACTCGTATTAACATTATTTGTTCCCTTCAATGAAATCGCCTAGTTAACCTAAGCTTAACTGCTATTTATACTTTTGTAATATGAGTGGCCCTGTGGTCGAGTGCATAGTCTTGTAGCCTGTAATGCCGGATGTTGTCGGTTCGAATCCTCAAATGTAACAATAACGGCTGGCTTGAACGTACTCTAATATTTTCCTTCAATAAAGGAGTTGTGGGACGAGCTGTGGGACATGTTGCACTGGTATTGTTGAAACCATAACTCCTGCACAAAATTGTTGTTCATTTGCTGAACGAAGTAGTCAGTAATCATGGCCCTATAGCGGTCACCATTGACAGTAACTATGTGACCTGCATCGTTTTTAAAGAAGCAATAACTTCTTCTGTATATGCGTATTATCGTTTATAGTAAATGTGGTGCAAAAACGTTCTATAGTTAATCGAATTAATTGCTCTGATGGACGATTACGTGGACCAGTAAAATGGACATAGTGCGCGGTGTGTATTAAAGTCCTGCAAAAGACCACATACAAGAACTTTTTTAAGGCATAAGGGATTTTTCAAATGATTTACTACAGTGAAATCTTATAAGACAAACGCTAAACAACACTGTTGGCTAGAGATTTGTTTTAGTTATTGTATGTGTTTAAGTAAAGAAGAAAATCCTTGCAGAAAATGCGAATAGTGAAATTGTAGCGATTTACTAGTGACATTGTCATTAGTACTACTGACCAGGTGTACCCCAGCCAATGGAACATTAGCTTGTCATTGAAAATCTACCACTAGACTGTAGCACTGCTAAGTAAGTAGTTCTTTTGGGACCACATGGAGACATTGGCACCAAAGATTCCCTACTAAATTTTAGGGGCTCTAGTCTACTATATCGGTATTTCCTCGATCGATGTCAATGGTAAAATAGTAGTGATTTACTAGTGACAGTGTCAATAGTACTTCTGACTATATACATATGGTTGTCATTGCAAATCTACCAGTAGACTTTAGCACTATTATTTTACGACCATGTGGAGACATTTGAACCAAAGATTCGCTAATACATTTTAGTGACACTCGTCTACAAATTTATAAGGGTTGGGGAAACAAACTTAAACACATACATACATACATATGTATTTTTTTAACATTATTGCACAACATAATAAATAAAACTTTTTTAAAAAAATTAAACCGACTTCAAAAATAAGCACTAAAAAGCTAAAAATAATATTGATGTAGTTAAATAAAATATTTTTACATATGTAACCTATAGTGTTGTTTGAAGTTGGTTTCGAAGTTTAGTGGTCATTATGGAAAAATTGTGTTGTCTAAACTACATAGATAAATATAAATATAAAACTTACTTTTCATTTCTTGGATAAAAGCCGGATATAATCACCAACATACCAAGTTTACGATTTGGCCGATATTTGACATCAAACTTTTCGGATTTTGTGACATAAGTACTATTATAATTATTATTATTATTGTTATTGTTATTGTTATTTGTATTTAGGTTGCTAGAACTAGAAATGGAACTGGAAGAAGTCAAGAATGCTAATGAGGCTGATGACAGCATTACAGTGTCTCTTTCACTATATAAACTTTTTTTCATATAATATCTGTCATCCTTAAATGCATTACTTAGGCCATCCCTTAAGATTTGATGTTCCTTGCCACATTTTAATGCACCAAAAACTTGAGACGTCGATATGGTTGTATTATAAAGTACAGAGTGTTTGTCAGACTTTAAGCGTCGTTTACCGTTTATTGACATGGCTTGCACTTGTATATAATAACTGGAGTCGGGTAGTAAATTAGGAATTTCGAATTGATGGCGCTGAAAAATAATACACATTTTTTTATTAATGTACATACATATATATATATGTACTATGTATATCGTTTTAATTGTTAGTTAAGTGAAGATAAATTTAAATTTAACTAGCAGAGACTTGGGTCGAAATCGTTCATTCAATAGCTAATTTTTGACACCAAACCTTTGATCAAACCCATGTAATTTAAATAGGTTTGATCATAGGATTAGGTCTAGCAGAAACAAACAACAAACATTTTAGCAAAGTGTATATTGCAATTAACAGCGCACTGTTAACCACTTAACAGCCCCAGTAATATTAATTAATATTATTTTCGGCGAAATCGTATTTACCAATTAATGGAAAATACCAAAAATATATATAAATAATACAGCAACTTCTTTTTATAAAGAGGTACTCTTAATTTTACTAACACCTGTGAAATGCTTAACATGAATGCTTTTTTTTTAATTTTTAGCGCTGTTAACTTCAAAATGGGCTGTGCTAAGGCTAAGTTTACATCTGGCATTTGTTTTGTGTCATTTGCCCAAAAAAACGTAACCAACTAATTACTAATGAAAAACTGTTTGATTCAGACATATCTTTATTGATTTAAACAATTTGCAATCATTTTGGATTCTATAAAATTGTCTATAAATTATGTATGAAACTGTTTTAACTCAATAAATACATGTCTGAATCAAACAGTTTTTCCTTAGTAATTAGTTGGTTACGTTTTTTTATGCTTGTGTGGCATTTGGCACACAGATATAAACCCGGCCTAACATTGTTGGTTTTTTTCTCTGCTATTGAAGTTTAAATTTATCTACACATACATTTGAATCTTTGACTTTTGACTTCTTTGTTGTTTATTTTTATTTTCTTTTTGTTATTGTGGGCAGATGAACTTACATCTTTAACGAAGGCTTCATTCGATATTAACGACTCATCGCGCACATTATTTACATATAAAGACCATATGACTTTATATTTTTCAATTGGAAGATTCGATTTAGAAGCGCACCATACAATTTTTATATCCACATATTTACCATTGAAATGGGATGAAAGGATTTTTACGTCCGCAGGAGCTTTTGGTGGCTTCGGATCTGAAATGAGAACTAATTTATTATTTTTGATTTGGAATATAATGACTTTTTGCTCGTTTTGTTGAATAATCATTTGGTTCCTGCTTCGGTTCTTCTTAAATAAAAAAAAATTTTTGTTTATTAATTAATTAATAATTAATTTGTAGCCCTCGCCCAGTGTTGCCAAAATGTTACAGGCATTTCCCACCATATAAACCCTGAAAACCCGCTAAAAACCGCTAGCTGAATAAAAATAAACGCTAATATAACCGCTGAATTTTTTATAACCAGGATATGTCTTTTTATGGTTTATTGGTAAAAAAAAAAGAATAAGATAAATTTTATAATATATGTATGCATATGCATAGATGTATGTATGTAATTCCCCAATATTTGTAAGCAAAACTCAACCTACTCTTTAAGTATGTATTTTATTTCCATACAAAAATATCGAGCCAGGAAAAAGTAGAATCCAAGCGACTATTCAATCTTATAATATTAATGTTTAAGCTGATTCAGTATATTTTCAATATTTTCTGCGATAGACCCTAATTATTCTACACGTGTGGAATAATATCTTGCCGTTTTGCTTGAAGTATTTGTAAAATATTGTTAAAATTTCCTGACTTTCTGATTATCTGAAATTAAAAAAATAGTATTGATAAAATAAACTCCATGGCTCAATTCACATTGCCTTGAATTTTAATTTCGAAGGAGAATTTCAATAAAAAAGTCTTTAATCAAAAACAAATTGCTCAGAAAAAGTTATTGTTTTGAGAGATTTTGGTTGATATTATGTTTTCCCCATACTCAGTGGTCCAATCACCCAGTTTTCGGTTTGTTTTCCGTTTGTTTAAAGATTTGTTTACTATTTTTTTAATACAAAAAGAATGATTAAATTGGTTTGTAATATAATTTTAATCGAATTAAATTTTATTCACTAATTATGAGATTTATTCACTTTTATACTCGTACGCATATACATATGCATGTTATTATTTTTAACCTCTTAAATCTTCACATTATAATTCACGACCACAATATGACAATTTTTTATTTGCAAAAAAGTGACGTTAGTTTCTTTTCGCTGCACGTGCTTATATCAAAAAAAAACTCAACATAAACACCATGGTACGTGTCGCATAGCTGCGTTAAATTTACTTTATTTTGATTCAATACCTTTCTTTATAAGTTTCAGAAAAACGCTGAAAATCCGTCAACTAAGAAATTCTTCCGCTAAAATTCCCGCTGGTGGTTTTTTAAATAGACTTGCCGCTAATGACAACAAAATACAGTCATATATAGCGGGAAAACCGCCGTTTTGGCAACACTGCCCTCCCCAAACATCTCCCTCCTCTTGCACCAACAATATTTTTAGAACATGCAGTTTGTTTTAAGAGTTATCCACACCAAATTTAGTGTACCTCACTGTTGTAGTTCGCAAAAAAGGGGCATTAGGTCCCACTGTGCACCGACGACAAATAAATACATATGTGCGTGATACAAGCCTTCAATTTTTAACTATTTTTTTAATATAAGTAAATTAATGCAATTGCATTTAAAATTCTGAAATATTTGAAACCTTGGCTTTCGACCCCAATTTGGCCGTATAATCCCACCATTTCGATTTTGGCCAAAATTTTGACCACCAAAATAAGTTAGAATTTGTACATTAATATTTTTGCTTGAAAATGTTATAAAATATCTGCTCTGTTAAGTTAACAGTGTACAAGTGAGAGATTTTTTCTTACCTCACAGTGTTTGAGCGAGATATATGTAAAGTAAGACAGGGATGCTAAAAACGAAGCTAACTGACGGAGCTAACTAACTAACTAAAAATGCGAGTTGTTTTGACAGTTCTTGCGAGAAACTTTTCACAAAATTTTTACAGAAACACTTTCTCACATGTTTCCAATAATTGCTGGAAATTTATTTAAAATACAGAAACACTTATGTGAGAAAAGCCGTTTTGTGTTTCAATTCACACTGTTTTTGTTAGAATTTCCTCGTTTCATGCGGGAAATTTTACGATGCGAGAAATACAGAAACTAGCTACAGTATACACAATTCAAGACTGGATAACTATATTTAGACTCGCACGCTCCAAACGACTTAGTAAGTAAAGGAAATCCTTATAATATAACTCAAATGAGGTTTTAGATTTTCGGAGTTTATAAAAAACAAAAATTTAGACGAAAATGTGGATAAAATAAAATGGTTGAAAGTAAAATCTTTTAGGTTCCAAAAGATTAAACCTAGTCTAATAGAGTATAAACACGCTCATAGTAAAACCTATAAACAAATGCGTGTTTTTGGTAAAGGTCGGTCCATGAATTTGAAAAAAGTCAACATTGAAAAGGTGTATAAGTATCGAAAAGAAAAAAGATTTACTTAATCTTTGTACATCAGGAGCCATACCGGAGGAGTTTCATCACTGGTACCAAAGTTTGAAGACATGCAAAACCGTCAGAAATAAGGCTCCAGTACTGGATAAAACAGAATCAGATCAAGATGAACCAATTTAATACAAAGATTATAAAAAAAACATTTGCTTAAAAAGTCTATGTCCATAAAATAATATTTGTTAATGCAAAAAAGCCTATTTTTGTATAAAAAAATATTAAATATATGAAACTGAATTAAATTTTTTGCTTTAATTTTAAAGTTAAGCCATTTAATTAAATATTATATTTTAATATAAACATTCAAATCTAAGCTATTTAAATATTTTTCCAGGAGCCATAAACTTTAAATCGCCAATAACTCAAAAACCCAATTATGTGACTTAGGACTTTTTTGCAGGATACCGACGATACGTATGTTTCCATACATCCTCACGAACCTCCACAAGCTGAATTACCTGTGTCGTCATGTCATGCGTCCAGGTCGCTTGAATTCTTCTCACACTATTCTGTGCTTTTCCACTTTCTTTGACATCTTATTTTTGTGTTTGCAATGCAGCCAACTTAGTCTCACAGCTGTTTACATCAGATTAGAGTTTCTACACGGGAAAAAAGTTCCGGCAACTCCCGGGAATTATTTTTTTACAAATCCCGGGAAATTTTCGGGAATTTATTATTTAAGTTTTTTGGAATTTGCTATTTTTACATTGCTGTTCGTTGGCTCACTACATAATAACAAAAATTAAAAATTTAAAAAACTCGCAAAAATATATATATTGAAAAGATGCGATATCTTCAAAATCGGTTCAGCCGTTTGGTCTGTACGTGGACACGGAAAGCAGTATTTTTAACCCCCGACCAAAAAAAAGGGGTGTTATTTGTTTGTAGTGTGTGTCTGTGTATCGGTTTATCTGTGTGTCTGTACGAGTCCACGTACAGACTACGGCAAGTCCGATTTTGATTTATTATTTTTTATTTGAAAAATTACTTGATCTAGAGTGTTCTTAGCTACGTTTGAAGAAAATCGATCCAGTTGTTTAGAAGATATCGCATCTTTTCTAGATGTATTCTGTTGAATCTGTGTTTTTGCCGCTGTAGCTCCTAAACAAGACCCAACTTTAATTTGGTTTTTTTCGTTTAAAAAGTGACTTGATCTAATATATTCACGCCTATAATTGAAGAAAATTGGTCCAGCTGTTTGGTTTGTACGTCGGGGGTTCTTGAAATTTTTAATTTTTGTTATTAATTTAAATGTTGTGTGTTTTTTCATAAAATTATATTTTTTCATTTTAAATTCATATATTTTTGAAATTCCCGGGAATAAAATATTTTACTTCTCGATTCCCGGGAATTGAAAAAGTCCGGGAAATAGATAACCCTACATCAGACGCATAAACAGTTTCGGTCTAATTCAAAAAATATATTTCAGGTTTATTAAGCGCTTATTTGACATATTTCTATGGGAAATTTGTCAAATCAACCTGTAATAAACCTAAAATATTTTTCATGAATTAGACCATTTGTGTGGTAATGCCAGACAACGAATAATATCGGGAATGACAACGTTGCCACTAGTTCCCACTTTACAAACAATAAACAGACCTGCAAGATTGCTATGACGTATAAAATTTTATATAAAACTTTTTTAAGAATGCAGTACAAAGAATATACTAGTAGTACTGCTATTTCCCTGTTCGCAACTGTATATCGTAATCTGAAATCAAGAATGCGCTGCTTGATTGAAATAATTAATAATTGTCTTTTGATTGATTTTTTTAAATATCGAATTTATCAACGAAAGTGAACGGACTACTGAGAACAAAAAACACCCAAACTTTAAAAAATTTAATTCACACCTCTTTTTTTTGTTTTACAACACAATATATCGTTAGCTTAAATGCTAAAGAGTGTAACTAACAAAAAATTCATAATCAAGTGTTTGCTTGATTATTATGAATGCCATTAAACTGTGTACAAATGTTAACACTTTTGCGATCAGAAATTACTTTCTTTTAATTAACAAAAAACAAGGGAACTTAAACCACAAGTTTGCTTTGTTTTTTGCTCCTGCTATAAAATTGTATTTTTGGTTGTTACACCTTTTTGCATTCTAGCTAATGATATGTAATATTATTATTATTATTTTATGAACTTACGATTAGGTAATGTAAATGCCTGAGAAGGTTCTGAATAACCTCTAAATCCATAAGCATTAATAGCTGCTACTCGTACTTGATACCAACGTCCAGGTCTCAAATAAAATGCTACAGTAGTTCTTAATTTACCGAAAAAGAAAGTAAAAAATAAATAAAAATATATGTATTTGATTATTGTTCAATTGATATTGCTTATATTAGATGCATATTCATAGTCAAAACCAAGTAGATATAATTTAAAATTTTAAAACCAGTATTATCACACAAAATACTGGGAGTCTACTCTGTACTTTGAAAGGAAAGAAAATATTTTCGAATTTTCCAAATTCCAAAAAATTTTCTTTCGTTTCTTATTAATGACCTTCTGGCTTTACACTCTTAAAGTATACTTTACTATAGTATGAATATGCGGCATTGTTTTTTTTTTTGCATTTTTCTACTTACAACAATATATTCAAATCTAAAATTTCTGCTAATTTTTGCACCGCTTGATATTGCCATGGACCCAATTTGCGTGGCGAAAACAGCGAACCAATGTGATAGCGCACTTCAACGTGAAAATAATATGATGAATTTGATTGCAAGGTAATTTCAACTTTTTGCTCACGTGAGATGAGACTACACTTTAGTATCTTTGGTATGGGAGGCAACATACTATCGTCGCGTACACCAATTGGTTGCATACAAACCGGACCACAGTCTGAGCTGCAACACTTTTGCACTTCGGGACAATCAAAGTCGTAGCTACAATTATCGAAGCACGACAGCTTTTGCAAAGGTTGTACTTTAATGTTTCTAAAGACTGCATTTTGCATGTCGGGACAGTAACCCCTGCGGGTGGCTTTAACCATATCAATTCGACATTTTGCTAAACAGGGCTCATACTCAACATTGTTGCCCCTGAGAGATTCATGGCATTTTGCATAACACTGCAGTTCCAGTATTTTATCACGTACATCTATATTCGATAATTGTTGTGTTTTTGGCGAACGATATTTGCCGCTGGCAATTTGTCTGCCGCCGTGATTGTGATGCCGGCAATTAAATTTTAAAGGCAATTGTAGTAACCATAATGTAATAATTAAAATTTTCAATATTTTATTGACCATTATTTTTTATTTTTTATTGGCAATTTTCACGTAGACTTTTTAGTATACATTTTAATTTTTTTATTTGTCACTGAAAAATGGCCAAAATAATATTGCATGTGAAGTACGAGTATTATGGCCAAGCTGGGGCTTACACTTCTTGTTTTTTTTTCAATCAAATGCAATGTTTGTTTTTAAGCAAAAGCATATTCCTGAAAATTTTCCGTTCCCTTTATGCTCTCTTTAAATACTTTTAACTCGCTTTAAGTTTCGGAATTTAACAAAAATTATTTTATTTTTTTGAAGTTATACTTTTAGGAAGAAGTGCTTTATTCTGGTTTGCCAAATACTTTGTTATCTTCAAAATTTCCCATTTCCTTGGTCCCAGTCCAGACTTGGAATTCTTGTTGCAGCTATTCTTGAATATGTGGTAGAGGGTTGAACTAGAGATATATATGCAATTTGTACTCCTCTCTCACTCTTTTGCAATAAAAATTGTAAGCCTGGAACGGGAATTAAAGAACTAATTTTTAGGGTTCCGTACACCAAAAGTGAAGAGGAACCCTATTTTTTTCGCTACGCTGGTGGTCTGTCCGTCACAGTAAATTTTCTCAAGAACCGTAAGAGCTACAGACCTGAAATTTGGACAGAACCGCAACAACAAAAAATACATGAGAACTAAAAATTAAAGGGTGTTCCAAAACGAGCAACAATTTGGCATAAATGCTTATCTTAAAAAAGGGAAAAGTTTTTAATCATAATCGAGCAATTAATGGGGGCGATAAATCGCGATTACGGTTACGATTATAATCGCTGTGCATACTAGGGTTTGTATGCATGTGTTAAGGTTTTGTATTTAACACTAATCTGTCAGTGTCAGAAAACTAGATGTAGCCACGCCCATTAAATTTTAAATTTGTGTTTTAACCATTTGATATGACTATAAACTATCAATAACTTTTGACAGAAGGAATCCTGTGTGGTCGGTCAGTAATATATATCTATATATGTATGTATATAAAAATAAATCGCGGTTCGTTGATCCCGCTAAAACTCAAATATTTATTGTTCGCTGTAATAAAGGATTAGGTTAGGTTGACAGGTTGCTGAGAAGAGAACGTAAATTTTCAGCTACTTTGGGTCCAAATAACAGGTAACTTTGTGTTACCTGAAGTAGGGTATAAAGTCCAATTTGTGGAAAAAACTAATTATTATTATATAACGGAGCTCTGGTTTTTTGTTAACAGAGCTCTGTTAAATAAGACGGTTTTTGTCTAGGGTTATCTTCACGCACATTTATATTCTCTTATTTTAGGCATTTTTATCCAAGCCGCCCAAAACATTTACTTCAAATGCATACTTCTGCCTTCAGAAAAATACTCTCTCATGACAAAAGTCAAACTTTATACTGAAAAATAATGAAGAAATGACAATGGCAAGACTGTTGTAAATTTAAAGATGGTAAAATGGAGCTTTAATTGCAAAAAAAAAACTTTCAGAAAATTTTAATACGATGAATCAAAACAATTCACATATTCCATTTGCAATTAAAGCTGTAGGTGGCTTACAGAGCGATACGAACTTTCTTTTTGCACTAAAAAATATTTGCACTAAAAAATATTTCCAAGCTTTAATTTGAATTAGATACAATTGTCGTCATAATAATCATTCTCATATATTGTATCCTTGATACTTTGAAGTCGGTAGCTTGCCGTGCTGAATGTGTTTAATGTTTAACTGGAATTTTTTATTTTTAGGCAAAACTTAGTTAATTAATAAATATGAATGTAGATAAATTTTAAAAAATATTGTTTATCTATCAAAGAAAAATTATTATTATTATTATTTTTTTCTTAAAATATTCAAACAAAATTTATTGTGTTATAAATTTCTTTTAAACATATGGCGCCCATACAAAGAAAACAATTTAAGAAAAGGGTCCGGAAAAAAATTCACAATATTGCAACGCAAGTTACTGGTCACGATTTAGATGAAGCATTTGAATTAATGTGTGAAAATCCTCAAACATCTTACGATATTTATAATCATGAAATTTGTAAACGCAAAAAGCAAAAGTATCGCAACATTCTTATAGCTGCAGAAGTTGTTAAAAGCTCATCTGCAACGTTGCGTCAGTCGATAAACTACAGCTTTGGACCACAAACTGTGTACAAAAACTGCAGAAGTTTATATTAAAGAAAATCCTACTGCTGCTAATAGATAATAAAATAATGTTTTCTAAATTAGGGACAATTACAATAAAAAAACTATTCGCAATATATAAGTACATACATACACACATAAATAAGTATCTGGATTTATTTACATAAACATATTCACCCTTATTCCAGTTGTCGCCATCGACGTCACTTTAATACAACACCAAAAAATTGGTACTGGTATATCCGTTGTCGAAAAGAACTGACTCCTGTTGGCAGGTTTATGCTATTTTCTACGACCTTAGGGAACGGAAATAGATATTCAGTTGCGCAAAATTGTTCTCGAGAGTGAATAAACAAGTCTCAATTTTTGGTATTGTGTTAAAGTGACGTCGATGACGACAACTGGAATAAGGGTGATTATAAAAATAGTGGGTTTCTCGGGGTGAATCGGCGCCAAAGAAGGCAAAGGTGGTTTTGTCATGTCCACCGTTTTTTTTTTTTGGATGCACGCGCTACAATCCACATTGATTACCTTCAAAAGGAGAAAACAATCAATGGCGAATATTATACCAACGTATTGGGTCGATTCAATGAGAGATTGAAAAAAACGACCTCATTTGCTCAAGAAAAAAGTTCTTTTCCACCAGAGCAAAGCAAGGGTGCACACCCTGGTAAAAATTCAAGAATTGGGCTACGAATTGCTCGCTCTGAATGACTGACTATTTCTTGTTCCAAAACTTGAAATGGTTCAGCGGAAAGAGATTTGACTCCAACGACGAAATAAATCATCTCACAATCAAATGCTTATTTTGTTGACTCCAAAAAATCATATTTATCGGAAGGGACATACAAACATTTGGAGAAACGTTGTACTAAGTGTATAGAACTCAAAGGAGACTACGCTGAAAAATAAAATATATGATATAAAAACCTGTGCTTTATTCAAAAACTCACGGACTTATTGAACCGCTATCGTATATGAGGGTTATAAAAGTTCTTGAAACACAAATTTTTTTATCATATTTTCATAGAGCAACAATCAATCACTAATGGCTAATTTGAAGCTTTCAGTAGCGCTTATTGTTAAAATAAAAATGTGTTTTATTTTAACGCTTTTCACTTTAAATTTATACGACGGTCACGTTCGACATCACGAAAGTGGCCCGCATGCTTAAATACTATACGTTTTGTGTGGAAGAATATTGCATAAAATAATGCAAAATAAATTATCAAAATCAATATAACACTAAATAGTTCTATACATATATCGTTACCTTAATATAGAAAGTACCTAAGTCAATATTTTTTTGAAATAGATTTTTTTTATATATTGATAGAAGAACATCTAATGTATCGAAAAGTACAAAAATCGCGATTAAAAAAATAATGTGTTAGGGTCTTTCTATATTAAAGTAACGATATATACATACATATGCATACAGTTGCGAGCATGAAAATAGCAGCACCAGTAGTATATTATTTTTTTTTTTTGAAAATTTGTATTGCATTCTTAAAAAAGTTTTAAATAAAATTTATACGTCACCAGAAATTTACTCGGATTCGGTGTACAGAACAGGGCCGATTGCATGTTAAATATATATTTTTCCGATAATTTTTGACTCTAGTCGGCCACACTAAACGTTGCACTATTGAGCAATAAAAATGAATTTAATAATTAAGGGAAGAGGGAATATCTTATTAAGATATTCAAAAGCTTCTCTCATGATCTGCAAAAATAATATCAAATCCAATAAAATATAAAAAATAAAGCAGAAGAAAGTAGAGGTGTAAAAGAAAAAGTTCAACCAAGGCCAGCCAACCGTTTGGAGTTCGCTAGAAATCATGTCAATTGGCCTGCAAGCAAGTGGTGCAATATTTTGTGGACCGATAATAACTGGACAATAAGTTCGGCGTTCACCGTTTTCTACATGTCCATTATAATTTTTTTGGTGTTCCTACTATGGTCTAGGGCCACATACATAAAAATTACTGGAGTTGTGGGTCAACACGCGTATGCTGGCATTCTGAAGAATGTAATGTTACCACATAGTGGCGAAGAAATGCTGCTGAAAAGGGGCTATGGAGTGGGCAGCATAATTTTTTTACATTAACTCAATAGAACATCTTTGGGGGAGGTATTAAAAAAGCTGTACACGACTTGAAACGATCTAACAGCATTGGGAAGTTGTTTAAAAAACCTCTGACCCGATGTCAAGATTAAGTCAACTCAATGGCATGTCACTGTGTTGCAGTTGTCAAAAATAAATGATTTGCGATTAAGTACTAGGCAATAAATATTAAATATAAATTTATAATGTTTTTCAATGTTAAGTAAGAATACTATTTTTGAAGCTTAAATTTAATTTTTACCAACCGGAATTGAATTTTCATACATTTTATTTTCTGTTTTGACGCATAATTTCTATTGCAATATAAATTAAACATAGAAACTTTGTTTTCAGAAGAAAATTTTTTGAAAATGTGCTGGTACTGCTATTTCAATGTTCGCAACTGTATATACTAGCCGACCCGGCAAACGTTAATTTGCCATATAAATAATTTTTAGGGAATTTATAGGTTAGAATATAATAACTAACACATCATTGTAAGTGTTTGAGGATGTGGTTTATGAGTGATAGAGGCAGGGAGTTTTGTGAACGGTGACGGAATATATAAATAACAAACACCAATAATTTATTATTTTAAATTTATTATAATTTATACTTACATATATTAATTCTTTTCAAATTAACTCATACCAAATTTGAAGACTCTTGCTATTATAGTTTTCAAGATATAAAATTATTATTAATTATTTTGTAAGGGGGGGGGGCGGGGTGCCCTTCTCAAGGTCCTATTCTGAAAATATTGTGAATTATTTGACTACTCTGACTTTTATAGTTGTCAAGATATAAGATATCTCATTCGTATGGGCGTGACACAACCCATTTAGGGGTGTGAAAAATAGAGTACGACCTATTCTCAGACCTAACGAATATAGATATAAAATTTCATAAAAATCAATCAGTGTGACGCGAGAATTTTATGTACATACTGTTACGTTTAAATTTTATTAAACGTGTGAGTTCTTTTGATTGCTCAAAAATAAAAATAAATAAGAACACGATTTTCTTATTTGCAACTGAAATTCCTTTTATTCCTGAGTAAACCAATTACAACTTGTCTTTTCTTATTTACTTCTTAACGTTATTATCCACGGCACGATGTCTTTTACTTTCAACGATGTTCACTCTACTAAATTCCAATTTGTACTGACTGACTTCTAACATACGGCAGCTCTTTTTATACTACCAAACCGGATCTAGAATATTCGCAAATAGATGGCGTAGCCACATGCATGCATGTATGTACTTAGTAAAGACCAACTGGAAGAAACTATTTCCTCACAAAACGATATGGCTGTTTAGGCGTGTTTGTTTATTGGTAGCCAGATGTTCAAACAGTCTTCTAGCACAATCGGGAAAATTCATTGGTTCATTCATTGATTCAATTGGCCGTTAAGGTAGGATCACACGATAGTCGCAATGCATCAATTATTGATCCATTTTATATGCCCACCGTGTGATTTCACAATTTATTGTACCA
Source organism: Tachina fera (assembly GCA_905220375.1). Classification (NCBI taxonomy): domain Eukaryota; kingdom Metazoa; phylum Arthropoda; class Insecta; order Diptera; family Tachinidae; genus Tachina; species Tachina fera. Next base: position 63,867,580 of record LR999963.1, read on the forward strand.
TACGACAATCGAAAAAAATATTTTGATGATTTTCCGCAATCAAATGCAACTTTGGTAGGGCAATCGTGTGAACGGTTGATAGGCAACCATGCCCGAATAAAAATTTTAAAAATGCGCCAATATTTATTGTGTTCTCGAGCAGCAATCAAAGTAGTCAATACGCGACAATTTCTTATATTAATTTATTTTATCGTGTGCGCCAAGGGTTTACGTAAGTACAGTAAACTTAAATTTAAATGTTAACGTGGAACAGTGAGCTAATCTTTAATCCATATGATTAGTTTTTATTCGTTTAAAAGAACGAAAATTGCTTCTGATTTGTATATTTAACAAGTAGAAAATATCGAAAACAGAGAAAACTTTATTTGTTTTAAGCGAACAAACCATTTTCACGTACAAAATGAAACAGATAAAAATGATTTCTATAAACAAAAATATTTGCAAGTAAAACAAAACAAACTACAACAACAGCTGCTTGTTTATATTGCGCAAGTTAGAACAATCGTATGACTGGGCTGCGGCAATTATGGTCGCAACTTCATTCTTCACCAATATGCGTCAATCAAATTTTTATAAAATGGGGCAATCATGTGACTGCAACTTATTTGATTGGGATAATTTAGTTATTGTGCATCAATTCAGCACAATAAAAATTGGGTCAGATTGGTGTATTTGTGGCAATCGTGTGATCCTACTTTTAGTCTTTGAATTTTAAAAGTAACGACTTGTATGTTGGTAATGCAGTGTGCTATTTTTAGAACAGGGTGGTTACCATAAGTGCTCGCACTTTTATTTGTATACGTGTATGTATGTAACTTTGTACACAATTGTTGTTGCTATAGTGCTTGCACGTGAATATGTGTGTACGTTTAGTGCTTTAGTTAAATACTTCTAGATAGTTCTTTGCATTAACCCTGTAGGAATATTTTTACGTAACAATACATATATAGTAGACTTGTATCGAACTCTTTCAGTAGCTCGTTTTGGACACAAACCAATGTTCAAACCCATTTAGATTACATTGGTTTGATCATAGGTTTGTGTCAAAAAACGAGCTACTGAAAGAGTTCCATACAAGTCAAATATATAGATTTGTTATTCGTCTCATTGCAGTTCCCATTTTTTGTATACTGTTAAATAACTAACAGTGCAATGTTATATGCAAAACATGTTATGTTAGAAATTCTTCTGGTTTCTGTCTCTGCTATTTAAATTCAAATTTATCTTCAACATACAAAAAAATATACATCCCGTGCAAGACTTCATACGCCGCAGCATGAGCAATTTCACATTTCTGATTGCCATGCTTAGCCGTATTAAATTATCAATCAATTTAATAATAATTGTCTGATTTGTAGCTGCGTCAAATATCAACATTGTTGCAACTCTTATGAGAATTCTAAACCGGATTCCATCAAAATTTCTATTCCCGTAAAATCTCGTTGAAAGAAGACAGTGAGTGAAAAACCAAGATGAATATGATGGAACATTTAAAACAGTAACGCAAAAAAAGAAGAAATCAAATGTGTTTATTGGCATTTTTATTGCATGTCATTTAATATTGGCCGCAGCAGTACGCAGCGCAGCGGTGGTAATGACGGAAACATGCAGCTTTTTATGGTCTTTGGCGGCAAATTTTTATATTGTTTAGATGATTGGTAGTTACACACATATATACATACATACATGCATACATGCGTACACATTTAAAAAAATTAAAATAACTCTAACCGGTTGTAGAACCTCTCAATAATGTTTAGACATTTAAAAATGCTGAGAAAATACATACAACTGGAAAAAAAGCCTTCTTCAAGGATTAATAGCTGATTTAAAATGGACAGCTAAAGATGAAGTGAAAAAAATGCAAAACGAAAAAAACTGATTGCAAATGGAATGCAAACATCATGGCTATTAAGTATATTAAAGTTTGATGTGATGAAATTTCCCAAACTGATGATGAACTTGAAGGAAAGAACAAACTGACAAACGGCCAAACGAAAGAACGGACGCACACTTAATTCACATTTCACACACAAATGTACATATACATATATTATACATAGATGGCTGTGGCGGCTGGCTATCTGACGGGATAGCAGGCTAGCTAGATGTTTTGCTGCAGCATGTACGACGACGACGACTGCGGCAGGCATGTTTCGTTTAGGAGGCATTTACTTTTATTACTTTTTTTTTCTTTCCATGCATTTAACAAACTACATGTATTGATTTGTATCTTTTCGTTTCATTAATTTTTTTCTCATAATATTTTAGTGGTTCTAATGGTGATGATGGTGATGATGATGATGATGTTGTTGGTGTTGGTGTAAATGGTCATGATAGTATATGTATGCAGTTCCTAAACATATTTTTAATGCATTTTAATTGGTAAGGGTCTATCATGTTGTTCGATTTATGATGTTCATGCTGTTCTTTTTCCATTAACTTGTGTTGTTAGTCTTTATCACTTCTTAAATTTCATTTATTTTTTTTTATTTGTTTTATTTTTTTTTAATATTTGAGCAAAATGTCTTTGACCTTTCCAATGCCAAAGTTTTGCGCTTCCAATTAAACAAAGATGAGAGTTTCCTAAACTGTTTATAAATAGGGTGTCAAGTTTAAGTGTGAGAGTTAAAAGAAAAATGACGCAAGTGCACTTTTTCCTTAGAAAGCAAAAACTTTAGAAGTTTCCTTAAGGCTATCATACAAAGTCGTATGATCTACGAAAAAAATACAACCCTGGTATGATGGAGTTGTATGAAAATTATCAAAAGACAATAACAATTCATGTGTCATGACAGGTTGTATTTTTTCGTAGATCGTACGACTTTGTATGATAGTGAGTCATGGCCTTTAAGTTTAAAATAAATAAAATTTTATTACATACCCGGCAAACGTTGTTCTGCCACATAAATTATTTCTAGGGAATTTCTAGGGAATTTCTAGGGTGGAAAACAATAACTAACTCATTGTAAGTGTGTGAGGATGTGGTATACTATATGTAGGTGATAGAGGCAAGGAGTGCTAGAACGATCACGAAATATAAAATAACAAAACACCAAAAAATTATTGTTTTAAATTTATTATAATTTATACTTACACTAATTGTTTTCAAATTAGGTCATACCAAATTTAAGGACTCTTGCTATTATAGCTTTGAAGATATTAGATTATTATTAATTATTTTGTATAGGGGGAGCCCCTACCCACGTTCCTATCCTGCCAATATTTTGATTTGCTTCGTATCTCGCTCACAAAAGAGTCCATACCAAATTCTCTAACTTCTATAGTTTTCAAGATATAAGATATTTCATTCGTGTGGCCGTGGCGCAGCCCACTTAGGGTAATAAAGAATACGGGCCTGTTCTGAAAATCACGGTGATTTCAAATCACCTGATTTCAAAAGTAAACTAATAACTGACTTGATACTGGTTCTTTATTGTATTGTAAGTTTTTGTCATTTATAATAGAATATTTTCTTCCAACTTCCAACGCTATAAATTGTGCAATTTACAAAAGCAATGATTTAGCTTTCATTAATTTTTTGAAAGCACCGTGATTTGATATGTCGTGATCAGTGCTGCCAGAAAAATTTTGCCTCTTGTCCCCAATTTAAAACGTCATGTCTCCAAAAATCCCCATTTCAAAAGAAAAATCCTAATTTTTGTACCCAAAAATATTCTGTCAATATTGTTATTTGATATCATTTTAAAATGATGCTGTTACTCGTTCCATTCCTCCAAAATTCTTTGCACAGCTCTTCAAAGAGATAATCATCTACGGCCCTATCCATAATGAAAAACTAGCATAAAGTTAGTATGAACATGGTCTTAACGAATTTTGCCATACAATTTCACATTAAAAATCGAGGCAGAATGTAGTTTTAACCCACTCTTAAATCCTATGTTTAATTTTGCCACTTATACTAACTTTACGCAACTTTTTCATTATGCATAGGGCGCAATGTTTGAGATTTGTACAAGTTTTAAAAATTTATTTGAGTCCACACCTAAATTAATTTAATCAAATATTTGTTTGTACTTACTTAAGCGTTCGCAACGGATAGTGAAAATAACAAGAAATTATACAGAATTGGGAATTGCTTTTGCAACGTGTGAGCTGCATAAGTTCAGTGAATGGCAAACGCACCAATTTGATGAAACTATTTAATTTTTTTTTTAAGTATAAAGAAATTTTTTTGAACCGTACATATTGCTTGCACCATCTGTTCCAATGACAGTTATGTTACTAAGACTTATTAAACACATAGACCACAACAGGCAACATGGCTACACGACTACAAGTCCCGCCGACAACAAATGTTGCCTTGTAGCCAGGTACTTAATTATTTTGAAAACGGCAGCAGCACCATAAGAACATGATATTGAGGTATAAATATATATATTTTAGTGGTACCGCTTTCAAATATTTCACATTTTGTAAATAAAAACATAACAAATCAATTTTTTATATTTTTTTGTGAATTTTACTATTTACAGGCTTAGGAATAATTAATAGTTTTGGCTAAGTTGCGATTTTGGCTTTGGCGATATCTGATCCATTTGAGGGGTTGTTTCCGATTTTACAACTTCTCGCAAATTTTTGCGAACTGTTTTGCAGTTTTTCTTAACAATATTAAAATTTATTATTTATTATTCCTAAAAGTTTGCCGATTTTTAAACAATATGAGACTTTCTGATAATCCCGCTGTTCGTAAGTTTTTTTTTTGCAAATGTTCGTAATTCTCGCGATTTTTGCCGAATTTTTTGAACTCCTTGCAGTTTTATTGATTTTTAATCAATATTATGGATTGTTTAAAATTTTAAATTCTTGTGGTTTTTTGCAAAGTTCGCATAAATGCGGGGTTTTTGATGAAAGTTTTGCAAATTATCGTGGTTTTCGTTTTGTAAAAATATAATTACATCATATTAACATTAAAACTTTTTAATTTTCTTATTTATGTTGCAATTAAAATTTTTTCTAAGCACCAATTTGATTTACATATTTTGCTATGTGGACAACACTGTTTTTGATTTGTAGCCATAAAAAATAGAAATTAGTTTAATTTGACTACAACGACAAATGTAGCACGGACAACAACCTGTAGCCTGTTGCCTTGTTGCCGTCAAAATAATCCTCCTCATAAAAACATATGTATTTTATCCTTAATATTTTGTAGTCTGTAGATTGCTGTGTCGAATGTGTTTAATGCTTTAAATTTTAAAACTCGCTACAGCTGTGAAGACGGTTTTGCCTATGTAAATATTTATTTTTGTGGTATTACCATCTTCATTTAATAATATGATTGCAACACTACTGTAAAAGGTATTTAATAACAGAAATGTTGTCAACATCCACGATTAATTTTTATCTTGATACATGAAAATCAAACTCATTAAGTGCTAATACTATTAGCACTTTTAGCACTAAAAGTGCTAATACTATTTTAAAATAATCTGTAAAATTATAAGAAAATCCATAAAACCTAAATGTTGTATTAAGATAAAATACCTATAAGAAAAAGTGATGTTAGAACTCAAAATTAAAAGTTCCCAAATCCCCCCCACCAAATGCTGTCCCCAAATGAGAGGTGAAATCCCCATTTTGGGGACAACCCCCCTAATCTGGTGGCACTGATATGTACTTGTATATTAAGCCTTGGATATGTATTTTGTTCTTTTTAAGTGATCTACTAACACGGAGTTTGCTTTAGTTTGGAATTTGGAACGGATATTCCGTCATCCCAAGTCAAATTTTATTGGCTAATTTACCTGTTTCGGCTTCAGAGTTCTTTTGAATATTTTTGTATTATCCAAAAAGGATTAAAACGATCAAGTGCAGCAGTTCAATACTAAGGCATTTGTTTGCTGCTGTAAATTGAAAAATAACAAACTTCATTCCAATTAACATACAGACAGACCATAATGAAATCAACCTGCCAAAAGTTGAGATGGAATCATCTTCTACAAAAGAAAGAGTCAGTGAGCAACGACCATATTGGTATGGCCTAAAATGTAGGCATTTAATATACGAGTACGTAAAGGGTATTTTTTTAATAGAGATATAGAACTTTGAAATGGAATAAAACAAAGATGAATTTTTTAATTTAATACGAAATTTACTTTATTCGAAAGATAATCTTTTGGCATTATAATTTAAATATGTATGACTTCTGGCATAGGACGTTGTCTAATCTGGCGTAAAGACCTGCACAAGAGGTCTTATAAGAACGAGGGCAATTTTAAATGTTTTACTACAGCGACATCTTCTCAAACAAACGCTAAACAATGTGTTCGGCAATACATTTGTTTAACTTATTGCAAGTATAGGAGTAAAGGAGAAAATAGTTCGTGACTGAAAAATTTGTGGTGTTTGTGCTTTTTTCTACCTATTGACGCGTATACTAACGTCATGCATGTACATACATACATACCTACATAATTTTTGTATGCTCTCTTATTTTTCTGCGCACATACAAACGAACGCACACATGCATTTACATGAGTTGTGTGCGCTTGCTTTAAAAAACCTCCCTTAAACACAAACATAATAGCTTACCATCTAAATCTTACACACATACACCCAAACGTACAATATGCAAAATAACAAACATACATGTATCAATAGTACTTCCTTGCATTGTTTGTTTAAACAAGACGTCTTGGCGGCATCGCTTGTTAACAGTCATATACACATACACCAATACAACCATCGTGCTTCGTTTGTAGTGCGACAGCAATTATTATTGGCTTAGTATAATACATGCCACGAGAATACATTTAAAAAACATGACGTATTTACATTTCAAGATTGCTTACGCAGGCCACTAATCTGGAGGTCCAATTTTCGATGACTTTTTCCAACATTTGTGACCGTATTAGGGCAGTCGTTTCGGGCTTATTGGGCGTAGACTGGCGACTTCATATATCTTCACAGAAAAGATTTTAGCGGCGTTAAATCTCACGATTTTGGAGGCCGATTCACGGGTCCGAAACATGAAACTATGCGGTAACCTTCAATAGATTAATTGTGGCACGAGGTGTGTGACATGTTGAGCCGTCTTGTTGAAACTACAGATCCTGCAACATTATGGTTGTTCAATGGATGCACAAAGAAAGCCAGTAATCATGGCTCTATATCGTCGGATAGACTGATTAGGGACTCCCTCTACGCTACGCTCTACAGCACTGTACGACGTCTCTGTGGATGCTTATTTTAATTTGGAGTACACGTGGTGCAAAAGCGTTCCATAGTTAATCGAATGAATTGCTTTGATGGAGGATTATGTGCGTATGTATGTATTTCGAACAGAACCATGACTTTCAAAATAAATTTGCACAATTTGGAAGCGTTGTTCAGGCTAAACAAACTGAAGTGCCAAAAGGGCCGCCAATTAAGAAAGTGTTGCCAACTTTAACTTTTATATCTCTATAAAAAAAACACCCTATATATAATACTTGTGTTTATAATTTTTTTCTTCTTTGATATCTTTAATTTCCTTGTGTTGCACAGAACTGCATAAGTGTCTGCTGCAGTGGCACGCTCAACTTTTCAATGGTTTGTATTACATACTTTCTTCTCAAGAATTATCGAAGCAGAAAGATGATTTCGTTTTCTTTCTTCTCTTTTACATTTTTGTTTTATTTCTTTCTTCGTAGCCTAGATAAAAATAATTGATATTTAATCCAAATAGACATTGTAGTGTTTATTTGTGAGTGTCAGTATTTACTCAGAATTTAATATGTTTGTATGCATGTATGTATGGATATGTTTGTATGCTGGCTGATTTGTTAAATAGGAGAAGAAATGATATCAAAGGCTAAATATTTTATATAACTTTTTCCCTCTCACACTATCAAGTTTATTATGCATACACACATACATAAATATCGCTCCTTTACGGTAACAGCGGCATAACTCAAAAAAGATAATTTTGCAGAAAATAAATTTTAAATATTCAATTTAGATACAACGCAATGGACCTCTAAAAATATTTTCTTTTCTCAAGAGGTGCCTTTTTAACCGACTCACAGTGCGACCGATTGCCAAAAAAAACTGGCCAAAATTCGAAACTTCAAGTAATTCACTTCAAAATGGAATCTTAGGGGTTTTTGGTGTTGCTAATTACAAATTTGATGCCAAATATACGGAAATTCACACCTAATCGATCCCCTGGTGTAAAATATCATGTATTACTTACCATAATGAAGTTACATACATATCGTATTTGAGGGTTTTAGGGTCGCTGATTATGAATTTTCTGTCAAAATTGTTAAATTAGAAATGGTAAACACCACCCAGAGCGTTTTAAACACCAACCTCACATGAGTCAGAGCCTTGAACTTGAAACATTGAAATCGAAAACAACAATTTTAAAATTATTGCAAATTTGTTTACTACAATTAAAAGTTATACATAATTTATAAAACAATTCATTAAATTATCACTAAATTTTTATATCGATTGATGTAAAGTACATAAAAAAATAATATTACATTAAGAAATTTTCTCAAGATCATTAACATCCATATCGGTTTCCGACCCAGAGGCTGAGCTGCTATCTTGCTCTGCTTTTTCTTTACTGACAGATGGGGACGATAATAAATTAACAGCCTCTGCGGATAGAGATTTTAGCGGTTTAGTTGGCAATTTTCGACAACTCGAAATATAAGGATCTGAGGCCACTAAAAAGCATTTAAAAACATCCTCCATTGTCTTGTGTCTGTAATTCTTTCTAGTAAAGCTGAGGCGATAGATAGAATAAAATTTATTGCAGGCATCCTGTGCATCTTCTGACATTTGACCGATAGGTAAACCTGAATTTTTGTATAATTTCTGGGCCATGAATTAAAAGCTTATGTATTAAAGTAGGCATGTTATACCACTCGTAAGTTTGCAAAATTTTTCTTACCTAATCAACAGTAAAAGACAATTAAAAAAGATTATTTTTGTAGTTGAGAGAAAATTCTGAAAAAAAATCATATGTGCTTTTTGAAAAATTAACGCATTCGATTTGCTTAAGAAAAATAATAGCTTATCGCAAAAATTGTTGAATAATTATTCGTTTAAACAATTTATTAATAACTTTGGGGCAACATGATTATTGAAGAGTATTGTTTAAGGCATGCAAATGTTGTTGAATTTTTTCAAATTTTTATTGCATCATGAAGCAAGGAAATCTCAATTATATTAAATTTTTGACTGGGAGGTTTGTGCAATACATCCTTGGAAGAAAATACCAATAACAATTCAAGTGGCAGGAGGTGGCAACTGAATTTTGGCTTAATCGATAGTTAATACTTTTCCAAGTAACCTCCGAAAGGTTAGAAGAAAGCATTTGACAGCGTTTTATTGTCATTTGATTTGAAAATTAAAATTTTATTGGAAAAACGAAAAAAAGTAACCTTATTATTGTGCTGCTAAAAAATTTTCTGTCAAAGAACTGACATTTTAAAATTTTTTTACGTATTTTACTAACCTTCAAACGAATACCTACACCAATAGTGCGCTTTAAAAAAGGCCACACTCCAACTGAAAAAAATAAAGAATTTAGGGTATAGGACGTCACTTTTAGACATTTTTTATTCTTATAGGGGAAAAAATCTTATCTAGACACTTTTATTTTTCGAGTTTTGGCCAGCTTTTTGGCAATCGACCGCACTGTGGGACTGCGCGTCGCAAAGAAGGGTATTGTGTTTATCATCCTATGTACGAGTATGTATATATGTGTTTATATACACTCAGGGGAAAAGCTGCAACTTAAAAATAAGAACGCGTCACATTAATTTAATAATTTTCAATATAATAGAAAATGTATATTGAGATATATAATTAAAAATAATTAAAATTAATAAATTAATACTGTAAATTAATATTTTTTTATATTGAAATTTCAACATGATTAGACTTTCATTGATGTTTCTTATTAATTCAATATGGTTTTTATTAATTTTAAGCTGTTTCTTCTCTGTGTGTATGTATGTGTGTTCCTTTGCGGCACTATAGAAACCGACCTATTTTGATCATTGTTCCATCAATCGATTTGCCTTAATCCTGGGAGTGTCACTAAAGACATGGTTCGGTCAAAACTCAATATGGCGGCCAACAGACGCCATTTTGTATATACGAATAAAATAAAAATTCGGCGAACTATATTAAAATGTGTATCATTTGACAGACATTTTAAAATCATCTTTGGGTTTCTCTTATGATTTTTCATTTCGAATGACCATTTAGGATATTTACGGGTATATAAAATTTTTACACAAGATATAATATGATATAACGATTTGTTCTGCATTATTGATTATTATCGGGAATAACAGGCGAACAGTTTGTCCACGTGAAACTTTGGTATTTTGTGTGGAAAAAAGTAAAATTTCACGTGAACAAACTGTTCGCTTTTATTCCCGATAAAAGGAGATTAACTACAAAAGCACATTTAATAAATGAGCCATATGTATTACAGCAGAACATTTCTTTTGATTTCCTTCTTCAGCATGTAAAAAATTAATAAGCAAAAATTCAGCTTGTTATGTCTCTTAGTTTTTGAGTAATTAATTTAGGTATGTTAATTTTAATCAGAAATAATTCATAGTCAGGCTCAAGTTCAGTAATTTCAATTCTTATTGAATGAAATATTTTTATTAATTAATGTGAGTTTCTAAAGAAGAGAAGAAAAATTAAACTTGGACTTTTTTCATTTTTCTATTTAGGTTAGCACGAAATTATATTACTCTACCTAATTATGTTTAACTATTCTTGCTTATCTTTTACGATCATCACATTAATTATTTTTACTTACTCGATGTACCAGGTATGTTAATTTTCAAAATCGAATAGCAAGCAATGCTAAATGAATTGTTCGGTGGTGTGTGCTGGAGAACTCTTTAAGATGCCTAAAATAATTTCTACTAATTTTATCGTCCAATGCACAAAATCGTCCAATCAATAGCATAGAACTTTCGAGTGCGGAAATCGCACATTTTCAAGTCGCGCTTTTTCTAGCACACCCCTAAAAGTATGCAATATTTTATTTTATTCCATTCCCATTTTTTTGAAAGAACATACATCCATACATACACTTACAAATGCATACGGGAGCGTATGATTAATAAATACTCTGAGTATCATGCGTATACATATTAAAGTCCTGCACAAGACCATTTATAAGACCTTTCAAGACATGATAGATTTTTCAAATGCATTACTACAGCGAAATATTCTAAAACAAACGCTGAACAACACTGTTGGCAAGACATTTGTTTCAGTTGTTATACCTTTGTCAAGAAAAAATCGTAACATTTTTCTGGTAACTATGTACAGCTCTCACTTTTTTGTCTATGCAGTTTTATTGTCTCTCTGTCTCCTATACGACAATTCTCAATATTTGAACGGTGTTAATTGCTAATTGTTTGCTCTTCTTATTAGTATTTACTAGTAAATACTTTAAAAGCAAAAGAGCTGAAATGTGTTAAAACGTGATCACAGTCACTGTTTAATTACACTGCTGCTGTTCTTATTACATTTTCTCAAAATAACAGAATTGCTACAAACAAAATACAGATAAACTGTGATCACAGTCACAGTTAAAAAGAACAGATATTTAGAAATGACATTCACAAGGAGCAACAAACATTATTAAAAAATCACAGTTTCGATCAACTCTAATACGTACAATGTATATAGACACTTGAAATTCGCAAATTTAGTGTATTTTAAATTAAATTTAAAAAATCAAAATTAAATGGTATTCTATTAGTTAATGTAATTTTGTCTATGTAATTTAGAGAACTTGCATTTGTCTTGGAAACCGTAAGAGGCAAACTCTTGCATTTTTCAAAAACGCTAAAACTAAAAAACCCCTAAATTATAAAATCGCTAAAACGAAAAAAGCGCCAAACTGAAAAAATCTCTAAAACTAAAATAAATCGCCAAAAACCAACAAAACGGCATAAATGAGAAAAAAATCGCCAAAATTAAAAAAACGCCAAAACAAAAAAAAGCGCCAAAACTAAAAAATCGCCAAAGCCGAAAAAACGCCAAGAAAAAACCGGTAAAAACCGTAAAAATCTTAAAAACGAAAAAAATGCCAGAACTACATATATACATATGTATAGACTAGTGATGCACGAATATTCGTATTCGTATTCGAATTGTCGAATATTCGGCCATTTTCAGGCGAATACGAATACGAATATTTTTCCAAAGAAATTAAATAAGTAAATGCATTAAACCTAAACGAAATGTAAATAAATGACTAAAAATTTTAGTTTATTAATTTATTTATAGAAATTTGTGCTTTGTATCATTATCAAATATTATTCAATGACGATCATTAACATTTTGGGTACTATTTATTATCTTTAGAGCACGCCAACAAGAGTGTGAAGTCCTTTTTCATAACAATTCTTTAATATTTCATATTTCAAATACTCGTATTCGCCTTCGTATTCGCGAATATCGTTTGAAATATTCGTATCCGTATTCGCGAATATCATAAATTTACATTCGTTACATCACTAGTATAGACTAAAGTTCGTACATTATTACATATCTAGTGTCCGTATGGAACTCCACTCGTGCGAGTCAAAGTCGCACTTTACTGAATTTATATATTTTGCAATAAAAAATTATAGTTATTTGAATTATGCAAAATATTTGCTGAGCATTTAAAATCCGTATTTACCTCAAATACATGTACTGGTGTTGCTGATTTGCCGAATGTAGTTGCTCTACCCCCTCGAGCCTTAAAGTTTAAGATGCGTGATGTACATAAAGTAATTGCTGAACTCAAGCCAAAGAAAGCTCCAGGTATTGATGGAATTAGTAACAAGATGCTGATGAACTTGCCGCATATTGCAATAAGAATCTTGCTGTTTATTTCTAATGCCATATTACGACTGGAGTATTATCCACAACTCTGGAAGCTTGCAAAAATCAAAATGATTCCAAAGCCGGGAAAAGATCTTACTAAAGCTGAGTCATATAGGCCAATAAGTTTGTTGTCAACTATGTCAAAACTCTTCGAAAAGCTGCTCATGACAAAATTGTCCCCAACCTTAACAGATAGTGGGTGCATCCCAGACCATCAATTTGGTTTTAGAAGTCAGCATAGCACCATTGAACAAACTCATAGATTGGTTCAATTTATAAGAAAAACATTTGAGGAAAAGAAGTATTGTTCTGCCCTGTTTATTGACGTTTCTCAGGCATTTGATAAAGTGTGGCATGAAGGTCTAATTCTAAAATTAAAATCATATCTACCAATAAATTTAGTGAATTTATTAGAAAGTTACATCACTACCCGGAAGTTCACGGTTGTGGAAGGAGAATTCATGAGTGTGCCCGAATCTATATCATCCGGTGTGCCACAGGGGAGCATACTGGGGCCAGTTTTGTATTTGATCTATACTTGTGATATGCCTTTGAGCAGCAATATCCATACATCTACGTTTGCCGATGATACAGCCTGCCTTAGTATGCATGAAAACCCTCACGAGGCTTCCCGATATTTACAAGAACATATTACACAATTGGAAATGTGGTTGAACTTATGGAGAATTAAGGTAAATGAACAAAAGTGTGTCCATATAACGTTTACCCTAAGAAGAGATACTTGTTCCCCAATTCGAATCAATAATCAAAATATTCCTCAACACTCCCAAGTGAAATACCTTGGTATCCACCTTGATCGAAGGCTTACATGGAAACATCATATTGACTTTAAGCTAACTCAGATGAAAATTAAGTTATCTCAAATACACTGGTTGATTGGCAGAAATTCCACACTTAGCATGGACTGTAAACTTTTATTATACAAGTCGCTTTTAAAGCCAATATGGTGTTACGGTATCCAGTTATGGGGCACTGCTTCAGCTTCTAATGTAGAGAGAATCCAACGAAGGCAAAACAAAATTTTACGGTTAATAACATCGGCTCCATGGTACATCAAAAATTCTAATATACATCGTGATTTAAATATGCCACTAGTGACTGAAGAAATTGCAAAATACGCAGGCAAATATTTAACAAAACTCGAGTCACATCCTAATCCGCTTGCTCGTAATATTTTGAACTTTACTGGACACATCCGCTTAAAAAAGAGGGACACAAGGGCTCTATTACTCAACACGCCAAATGGGATTTCTTGAAAATATTTTTTTTATACTTTTTTATAATTTTTTTTTCTTTTTTTATTATCACTACTTATGTATTATTTATAACTATTAACAAGTTTATGTCCGACAGTGGTCGGTCCTAATAATTATATTTTAGATTTAAGATTTGAATACTTATTGTTAGTTCATATTTGAAGATACAATAAATAAATACATGTATTAAAAAAAAAAAAAAAAAAAATTTGAATTATCAGGCTGGGTTTTTTATATAAAAGTGATGAGTTTATTTAAGTAAAGTTTTACTACAACTAAAAATAATAAAAATATTTGAAATGCGTTAAAAGCAAAGAACAAATATTTTTACTAAAACATAAATAATAAACAAAGTATTTTTGAAACAAGTTTTAAATTCAACAAAAATATTTCTTGGCACTAATTTTATTTACATATGTATGTATTTTGCTATATTGTCAACACTGTTTTTGTTTTGTAGTCATCAAAAATATAAATTAGTTTAATTTGACTACAACGAAAAATGTAGCACGGACAACAACCTGCAGCCTGTTGCCCTTGGTGCCATCAAAATAATCATTCTCATATAAATATGTGTATTCTATTCTTGGCATTTTGTAGACGGTAGCTTGCTGTGGTGAATGTGTTTAATGCTTAATGCTCTTCGCTTTGGAAAATTTATAATTAGAATGTCAAAAACAAGTATTGAAAAATGTGTGCTGACATCTGAGGACTATTAAATTTTAAGCAGAGAAAAGTTGAGACCAGGGTTATCAGATTTTTTCCGACCTATTGCGCCAAATTGATTATAAAAATCGCCTAAAGTCGCTAAAATCAGTTTTATGTAGTTTTTCTTAATCTATACATATATTTCATAATAATATAATATAATATAAATTTTTATGCAATAATCGTATAAAAATTTAGCAGAAAATCGCAAAAAGTAGAAATAAAATCATAAAAAAATTTTTTTTTTATAAATTTGTCTCATATAAATTCAAAACGCACTAATTACTATATTTAGTTAATATAAGAAAAATCATCAAAATTAAATTGTTTTTATTTCTTGCAGACGTATTTTAGTAGGATTTATTTCTTTCAACTACTCCTTCGACAAATTAATACATATTCCTGAATAATAAAAAATTTGAAGTTAATTTTTTTAAATAGCCTTTTATGGCTAAAAAAAATTAGAAAAATTAAAATGTCGCAAATCAAAAATTTAGACGTCAAGCAAGCTGAAAAATTGCCAGGTTTGGCGAGAAATCGCCATACCTGACAGACATAGAGGTAAATAACGGCATCCGATACGACTCGTAATTTAAAAATATTTCCATATAAACTCTATTGAAATATTTTTAAATTACAAGTCGTATAGAATGCCGTAATTTTCCCCCTAGTTCAGACCACCTAATATGGATTTGTTTTGTGTATAACATAACTTTCTTTTAAATTACCCAGCAAACATGCTGTGGATAATTTGAAACAAAATTTTCAAGTGTTTGAGAAAAATTTCAAAAATATTAAATAAAATACCATAATTATTAATATATTTTCTCAAATATTTTAACTTACTCTTAAATGTATGTAATACATATATTATAAATATGTAAATGTCTTGAAATTAATGAAATAAATTTGATTTATTTTATTGATATTAATGTTAATTTTGTAAACTGCAACATACTGTGCAAAACTTAAATGTACGATAGTTTATTTATTTATTAACCATAATCCACCTATTATTTTTTATATTGTCCAGTGGAAAGAATTTAAATGGTTTTTGAAAACTTTTGAATTTGGGCCATGTTTGTTAAAGTTAAAAGCATTATTTTCTTTCATCCAACTAAAATTTAGTTTAGCTTAAGTTTAACCTAAAAAAGCCAATAATGTTTGTTTCGGTGCTCTTTAAGTGGACACCACACCATTGACTAACTTTATACTTATAAAACACACTGAGTTTGTGTGCGTGAATGAATAATGTACATATTAATGCATTTATGTATAAATGTTTGCGATCTATATAAATTATAATAAATTTTTTTTTTTGAATCGTATGCAGTGCTGAGGATGTGTATTGAATAGTGTAAAACTGTTGCTGGTGCGGCTGTTGCTGCTGCAACTAAATACAGACATACATAAAGTCCTGCACAAGACCACTTACAAAAACTTTTTTTAAGAAATTTTTTTTTTTTTTTTTTATTTATTTTTTTTTTTTTTTAATACATGTATTTATTTATTGTATCTTCAAATATGAACTAACAATAAGTATTCAAATCTTAAATCTAAAATATAATTATTAGGACCGACCACTGTCGGACATAAACTTGTTAATAGTTATAAATAATACATAAGTAGTGATAATAAAAAAAGAAAAAAAAATTATAAAAAAGTATAAAAAAAATATTTTCAAGAAATCCCATTTGGCGTGTTGAGTAATAGAGCCCTTGTGTCCCTCTTTTTTAAGCGGATGTGTCCAGTAAAGTTCAAAATATTACGAGCAAGCGGATTAGGATGTGACTCGAGTTTTGTTAAATATTTGCCTGCGTATTTTGCAATTTCTTCAGTCACTAGTGGCATATTTAAATCACGATGTATATTAGAATTTTTGATGTACCATGGAGCCGATGTTATTAACCGTAAAATTTTGTTTTGCCTTCGTTGGATTCTCTCTACATTAGAAGCTGAAGCAGTGCCCCATAACTGGATACCGTAACACCATATTGGCTTTAAAAGCGACTTGTATAATAAAAGTTTACAGTCCATGCTAAGTGTGGAATTTCTGCCAATCAACCAGTGTATTTGAGATAACTTAATTTTCATCTGAGTTAGCTTAAAGTCAATATGATGTTTCCATGTAAGCCTTCGATCAAGGTGTATACCAAGGTATTTCACTTGGGAGTGTTGAGGAATATTTTGATTATTGATTCGAATTGGGGAACAAGTATCTCTTCTTAGGGTAAACGTTATATGGAGACACTTTTGTTCATTTACCTTAATTCTCCATAAGTTCAACCACATTTCCAATTGTGTAATATGTTCTTGTAAATATCGGGAAGCCTCGTGAGGGTTTTCATGCATACTAAGGCAGGCTGTATCATCGGCAAACGTAGATGTATGGATATTGCTGCTCAAAGGCATATCACAAGTATAGATCAAATACAAAACTGGCCCCAGAATGCTCCCCTGTGGCACACCGGATGATATAGATTCGGGCACACTCATGAATTCTCCTTCCACAACCGTGAACTTCCGGGTAGTGATGTAACTTTCTAATAAATTCACTAAATTTATTGGTAGATATGATTTTAATTTTAGAATTAGACCTTCATGCCACACTTTATCAAATGCCTGAGAAACGTCAATAAACAGGGCAGAACAATACTTCTTTTCCTCAAATGTTTTTCTTATAAATTGAACCAATCTATGAGTTTGTTCAATGGTGCTATGCTGACTTCTAAAACCAAATTGGTGGTCTGGGATGCACCCACTATCAGTTAAGGTTGGGGACAATTTTGTCATGAGCAGCTTTTCGAAGAGTTTTGACATAGTTGACAGCAAACTTATTGGCCGATATGACTCAGCTTTAGTAAGATCTTTGCCCGGCTTTGGAATCATTTTGATTTTTGCAAGCTTCCAGCTTTGTGGATAATACTCCAGTCGTAATATGGCATTAGAAATAAACAGCAAGATTCTTATTGCAATATGCGGCAAGTTCATCAGCATCTTGTTACTAATTCCATCAATACCTGGAGCTTTCTTTGGCTTGAGTTCAGCAATTACTTTATGTACATCACGCATCTTAAACTTTAAGGCTCGAGGGGGTAGAGCAACTACATTCGGCAAATCAGCAACACCAGTACATGTATTTGAGGTAAATACGGATTTTAAATGCTCAGCAAATATTTTGCATTTTGCCGTATCGCTTCTTGCCCAATCTCCGGTAGATGTGCGCAGGGGTGGCTTGAACTCAACGGGGGGTTTAAGCTTTCTAGCAGCGTGCCACAAAGAGTAATTAGATGTCGGTGTGACATCAAGACCTTCCAAATAATTTTTAAGAGATGCAGTTTTTTCAGATGCAAGCAACTCTTGAAGTCGTTTAGAACATTCTTTAAGTCTGAGTTTATGTTGGGGTGATCTGTGCTGTTGCCATTCCCTTCTAGCTCTTCTTTTTTCACATACGAGGTGTTCAATATCCCTGGAATAAATTTTATTAAACCCAGACTGCGGATGGGAGGTAGTGGCATGTTCAGCAGCCTGTTTAATAATTTCGTTAAGATTGGCAATGTTAGTTTCAATGTCATTGGGTGTTCTTAACGCAATATTTTCCGTGCAATGACTACTAAGATATTTTTTGAATCCCAGCCAATTAACACGATTGGTCATCTTCGTATATGGGTGAGGTAAGTCACTTCTTAGTGGGTTACAAATTGTAACGATAGTGGGGGAGTGATCGGAGGAGAGATCTAGAGAAGTTTCAACACTAATTAAATCCCTAGAAATATTTTTCATTACGCCAAAATCAATAACATCTGGAATTTTTCGTACGTCAGTAGGCCAATAAGTGGGCTCCCCACTCGAAATAACATCTAAGCCCATTTTTGAAATTGTATTAAACAAAGCTCGACCTCTAGGTGTTAAAAGGCGCGATCCCCAGTACGTATGCTTTGCATTGTAGTCTCCAGCTGCCACGAAACAAGATCCAAGCGATTTGTAGAACTTCTCATACTGATCTTCGGTAACTGAAAATCTGGGAGGTGAGTAAATTGATGATATTACGAAATTAGAACAAAAATTTTCTACAAAAATATTCGTAGCTTGCATATATTCTTCACTAACGTTGTCAAGGATATAGTGCTTGAGTCTTGACTTAATTAGAATTGCAGATCCACCGCATGCTCTCCCTCTAGGGTCCTTTGTATCATACATAGTGTAGCCATTTATTTTGAAAAAGCTTCTCGTAGTCAAATGTGTCTCAGAGACCAACATTATATCAATACTTTTTTCCGTAAGGAAGTGCTCAAGTTCATTTTTATGTTGGCGAATGCCGTTTGCGTTCCAGAAACATATTTTTAACGTGTTCATGGCTTGTTAATTAATGCTTGAAGCAGAGTATTCTGCATTCTCAGCATTTCTTGCATCATGTTAGTCATATTTGTTGTAAAGTTGTTTATAGTTTGCACCAAATTTTCAATAGTAGCTTCAAGGCGACTAAAGTTAAAGCTTGAGTTTGCATTTGTTGAATTATTTGGAGGTGGAACATTTTGTGCGGGAATAGAATTTGTTCTAGCAGCATCGGCATACGATACACGGGAAGTAACTGGTTGGCTCCTTTGCACAAAAGTGGCGGAGTAAGCGTTTGCTGATTGAGATGGAGCTAATTTGGGTTTTTGCACCATAGTCTGTTTGACAAAAGAGTACACAGGACAACCTCTGTAGTTAGCGGTGTGATTACCTCCACAATTACTGCATTTTTTATCACTTTGATCTTTTGGCTTATTGCAACTAGCAGTGCCGTGTAATTCGCCGCACACAACACAAACAGTGGGTAATTTACAGTATGTTTTTGTGTGGCCATATTCTTGGCAATTATGGCACTGTACGGGACCTGATCGCTTATGTAGCTCTTCAACTGTGATTTTTCGGTATAAGAGGTATTTTAGGCTATAAATTGGGTGTGTCTCGTTTTTTTTCAGCTGTATATCATTCGGCTCCAATTCAACACGAAATAGAGGCTGGGGGATCTTCTCTCTGTTTATTATATTGGTAACATTTTTTACCTTAAATCCTTGTATCATGAGTGCATCTTTTACTTCTTCAGGATTAACATAAGAGTCAATACCCTTCAATACGATCTGCATACCTTTGGCACTTTTAAGCTGGTACGTATAAAAACTTGTTTTATTTTTTTCAAATTCAGTCACTATTTTACGGAAATTTTTTTCTTCGTATATTTGAATTTTATTTTCGTCAATATTACCACGCTTTATTGGAATAACATGAAATGCGTTTTCACCAATGGCCGAGACTAATTTTTTAATTAGGGCGTTAGAATTTTTCTCTCTTAAATATATAGGTGGTGGCTTAAAAGACTTTTGCGATGATGCAGCGGGCTTGTCGTCGGTGACTTGCAATAATGAAAAACGATTTTGACGATTGGTAGATGATGCGCTATTATCCCTAGACATCTTTGGAGCAGATGAAATTTTTGAAGAATTCGGGCTTCGCCCACGCTTTACCACTGTTATGTATCTGTCCATTCCGACTTGTACCTTGGATTTTGAGCTACTTTTATCTGTAGTGATAACTTTATTAAGTGATGAACACGAGCCTGAAGGAGATGATATAACTGACTTATATGACGAAGTACTAGGCAACTGTAATTTTTAAGACATGAGGAATTTTTTAAATGCTTTACTACAGCGAAATCTTCTAAAAGAAACGCTAAATAACACTGTTGGCAAGACATTTGTTTCAGTTATTGCAGGTATAGGAGTAAAGAAGAAAATACTTCGTGACTGTAAAATTTGTGACGCTTGCTTCTTCATGCGCATGGGCACGTATACAAAAGTCGAGTATGTACATACGCACACACGTTGTGTGTATGATCTCTTATTTTTCTGCGCACATACAAACGCACACATGCATTGACATTAGTTGTGTGTGCTAGGTTTGAAAAACCACCCTTTTACCATCCCTCTAGTCAGCTTAGAACCATATGTCTTTATGTCAACACTCTTTTTCTAGCGACAATTGCACCAGCCGAAATGTCGACAGCTTTCCTTTTATGCGCGTGTAGACATACGTTAGATACAACAGTTCTAGTGTATTTCTGGTGGCATTGTCAACGAACGCGTCAATAGTTTGTTTTTCTTTTTTATTATGTTGTGCAATAATGTTAAAAAATACATATGTATGTATGTGTTTAAGTTTGTTGCCCCAACCCTTTTAAAATTGTAGACCAGGGTCACTAAAATGTATTAGTGAATCTTTGGATCAAATGTCTTCATATGGTCGTAAAAGAGTAGTGCTAAAGTCTAGTGGTAGATTTTCAATGACAACCATATGTTATATGTCAATACGCGATTACATTGGCTGGGTACACCTAGTCAAGAGTACTATTGACACTATCACTAGTAAATCACTACTATTTTACTATTGACATCGAGCGAGGAAATATCGATATTGTAGACTAGAGCCCCTAAAATTTACTAGTGAATCTTTGGTGCCAATGTCTCCATGTGGTGTCTACAGTCTAGTGGTAGATTTTCAATGACAAGCTAATGTTAAATGTCAATAAATTATTCCATTGGCTCGGGTACACCTGATCAGTAGTACTACTGGCAAAGTCACTAGTAAATCGCTACAATTTCCCATCTACATCTTATACACACACACACACTCAAATGTAAAATATGCAAAATAACAAGCATACACGCATCAACAATACTTCTTTTGATTGTTTGTTACGAACAACAAGTCTTCGCGACATCGGTTGTTAACACTCATATGCATGAACATCAATATATATATACATCGTACTTCGCTTATTAAACGACAGCATTTATTATTGGTTTAGTATAATACATGCCAAGAGAATAAATTTATAAAGCAAAACATGTGTATTTACATTTCAAGACTGTTTACGCAGCTCTCTAATACATACATACATATGTATGTACATTCATACATATTCGCACATAAATATAATATTGTTGCTGCTGGTTTGCTATTGTTTAAATGATGTTGCTGTTTTATTTTTGTTTTTATTGCTGTTTTTGTTGTTACAATAATCTGTCTTTTTACACAAATGCATGCGAATCGATTAACACTTCGACACAACAACAACAGCAACAACAACAACAGCAGCAATAACATCGGCAAACGGCTGGCTATATGATGCCAACAAAACCACAACAAAAAAATTGCAACAAAAAAATTTGAGATCTTAATGCCTCACTTTTATTTAACGCAGCCGATGAATGGATGCTGATGATGAACATGATTAAGTTTTCGATTAGAGTTGCCAGGTATCCCTAGAAACTAAATTTTTATAAATTTTTTCACCAAAATGTTCATTATTCAAGACAAAAATTAATCAAGCGTTTCAAAACAAAAAAAAATTATATTTAGTGGAAGGATTAAAAAATATGTGTCCTTTATCGAAACAATTTTTAAAAGTTATTAAAATGCACATTTAGACATAATAAATCAGTGCAAGTTAATCTCTATTTTTGGTTTAAAATGCATTTAAACCAGCAAACCTATAAATCATTGCAGTATTTAAACCATCTGTAAACGCATAAAGTTGATTGTTTAAACTTCCAATCAGACCATATGATTTTGTTACTTACAGATCACATGTTTTGCATTTAAAGAGCACTCGAATTTTTTCCAAGCTTCTACTTTTTCTTTAGACTTTGTTCGATCTGTGTTCACTTACACTCAATTGTTCTTTTATATATATATAGTATACTTCGCCAAGCATAAATATAAATTTTTCCCGCTAAAATTTGGCCACTGCAAAACAGCTGTTTCTTACATCTATTCTAGTGCTGTCACATTATTATTGTTTAAACTACACATAAGGTATAGTTCACTGATTTACTCCTGTTGTTGAGGGTGGCTTTGGCTGAAGTAGTTAGCACGTTGACTACAAAATCGAAGGTCCTGGGTTCGATCCCGGTCTCCGACAGTCATTAAAAATAACAACACCACACGTTTTTCTGATGTGCATTGTTGTACGAAAAGTTCTAGTGATGCAGGCATAAGGCACTGGTCACTAAAAACTATACCGACTTCATCAGATACTAATCCTAATGTAATCAGGCGCCCTCCTTCGTTGTGTAGCAGAATCATCGGCGAAGTAAAATAACTAATAAAAGGCTACTAAACAAAGCTTCAAAAATTTAATTCGCCTCATTTGACACCAGAAGGCGCTGCAACACTGCATTATCAAAAATGCGTGCAAAGAGCAGAGTTGTAAAAGAATGAAGCTTTCCTCTATCTCTTCCTTCAAAAACCAGTCTTCTCTATCACTATCCCTTCCCTATCACCCACTCTCACTATCTTCTCTTCAACTAACAGGAAGCACAAAGGGACCATTGTATTGGACCCAAGTGAGCTGAACTCTAAACTTCACCCTTCCTTACCAGCAGCCTGCTAACCTAACCTAACCTAACCTACTCCTGTTGAGCTTAAACCACATAT
The DNA here is from genome assembly GCA_905220375.1 of Tachina fera. Taxonomy (NCBI): domain Eukaryota; kingdom Metazoa; phylum Arthropoda; class Insecta; order Diptera; family Tachinidae; genus Tachina; species Tachina fera. Next base: position 63,890,919 of record LR999963.1, read on the forward strand.
AAAGTTGAGTTTAGATCAACTAAACCAGCGTTTAAACTTTCACTGATTTATTAGCCCTTAGTGGTAGCTAATATTAGTTATTTTTATATATTGTGAATTACATTTTTATTATCGGTTACAAATAGAAGGGAATAACTTGCCCCAATTTTTTAGTGTAAAAAATAAAATTGGTTACCCTGTTGAGAATGCTGTATATATTGTTGGCGATGATTGTGCTGATGACGAAGCTGCTGCTGTTGGTGATGAAATAAATGACGATTTTACGCTTACACTGCTCGTGCTAAATAAAATAATGTTTATGTCATTAGGTGTTTTGCAGTAACCCTACAACTTTTTTAGTTTAGAATTACATACATGTTTGTATGTATATGTATGTGTAGACTCTAATATACATATTTACATATGGTTATATTAGCCGTTATTATAAGCACCTTTAGACTGTGGTGGAAAAAGAAAACTGATCGACAAGTTTTTATTTGGTATTATTCAGGCATGTTGTGAAAAACACATTTTTCAAATCACATAAGATAAATTTTGTTCAGAAATGTTCAGAATTGATGATCTAAACAATAGAATTTAAAAAAATGAGTGAAAAATTACCATTATTACTTTTAAAATCAGATGCGATTTGAAAAATGTTATTTTCAGAACATGCATGTATGACTTAAATTTTACGAAGAATACATATCGCTCATATACTTGAAGAACTTCATAACTAGAAAAACCAGTAATATGCACTAAAAACTTGGAAATATGCCCTAAAAACTCAAAAAATATGCTCTTAAAAATTGATTTATTTGGAAAATAACATTTTCGTATAAAATAAGACAAAATTAAAATAAATGAAAAACCAATAAAAAAAATTTAATAATGAAAAAAATTTTATTGCAACTTCAAACGAGATCCCTACAATAGAATTACATCGGTGGAACTGTATTTTGGATAGATATTCACTTATATTTTCAGTCACATCCAAATAAACTTTTATATGTACTTAGAAAAGTTTCTTTCAACTTTTTCTACTGATGGTAATCGGTGCAACGTCCGTCAACCAGCAAAATATCAAACCCAAATATTTATTAAAATTAACGTCCAATATTTTTATTGAATCGTCAAAAGATGGATAATTGTGGAGTGATTGAGGTAGTTTACACGAGAACAATTTTTAAGCAGCACAATTTTGGTTCTTTTCCTAATTACACGAGACTAATTAATCTTGCATAAAATGTATACGTATACACAGCTTTGTGTGTGTTAGGGTTTTATTTATTCATTTGAAATTTGGTTTTCGTTATAAACGTATCGGAACATACTTGCAGGAAAAATGGTAATAAATGAGCAATTGTTTATTATTGGCAATATTTACTAAAAAATTTAAATGAAAAAATTGTTTTCATTATCTTTTATGAATTAATGCGAAAATGTATTCATATTTATAAATATTTACATTATCCAGCAGCACTTTTTGTAACTTCTTTTAAAAGAATTAAATAAAATCTCGTTCATTTTATTTTCATACAGCCTTATTCATAAAACTTATTAAGGCTTTAAAAAGGTTTTTTAAAACAAATTTTCATACAAAATTTTCTTAAAAAGTCTATAAAGCCTTAATAATTTTTATAAATAATACTGATATACTTAATTTAACACGAAAAAACAATAAATTCACTTATTAGTTTTAAAGTTTGTTGACGTGACCAACCCCCTTCTTCTTGTAAATTCATGTTTCCACTACGATGGCCAACTAAAGACTAAATACGCTCTGTAAAATGAAAAACACCGAACCTGTGGTTTCGCAAGTGTGTATGTATTGGTTTTGTGCTGCTAATGCGGGGTTGAAGCTAGTTGAAAAATTATGCCAACCAAAAAACCACTCTCTTCACCGAATTTGCCAACAAACTGGCAAGTTGTGCCATCATAATTAATCCCGTGTAAACTACCTCATTGGGCTTATTCAAAGCATACACTACATGCATAGAACATTGGAAAAAAGATTTACGGATTTAGACGAAAAAAAATTAATATAACAACCCAGTAAAAAAAGAGACTCCAAAAAAGTCATGAAAATGTAGAGTTTACGATGCGGAAGTAGTGCAAATTTCGATCCGATCTAATGATTTTTACATAGGGTTGTCATTGCAAGAAGTTCTCTTTTTCGATGCCTAGTCACTGAATTGGAAGCGATATTAAGAAAAATTCCCTTTTTTGTGTTCTATGATAATATTTTCATCTAGGAAAAAGGGTAAATAGTTGCCTTTTTTAACAATTCGTTTCTTTTTATACGAATTTAAGCCCGAAACAGTGTTTTCATGTAAATTTAAGCAAATAACTTTTAAATTTTAGACTAAAAATAGTTCATAAGTTTCTTTAAAAAAATAAATTTTTTTTAAATTCTGGTGAGTATTTTCTAACACTATGGAGGAGTTACAAGGTTTTGTGTGACTAAAATAAGCTTCTACACTGTTTTTTGCTCACTCTCGGCAAATTAAAAATATCGATTTTTTGGAAGCAATGAAAATGTACTTCCGCTAGAATGACTTCCATTTTTTTTCACTGGGAAGTAGTAATTAAAATTAATTCAATAAATTTATACGAGCTTTGACATTTTTTTCGTTTAGTTTAGGCATTTTTTTTGGCTTTTTTCAGTTTTGAGCGTTTTTTTTTTCATTTTTGTTTTTTTTGCGTTTTTTGGTTTTGGCAATTCTTTTAAGCTTTGGCGTAGTTTGTGCGATTTTTTTTCTCTTTTTGGTGTTTTTTCGGTTGTTTGCTTTTTTTTCATTTTGGCGATTTTTTTTAGTTTTGGCGATTATTTTTTCAGTTTGGCGATTTTATAATTTTGGTACTTTTAGTTTTACAGTTTTTGAAAATTTCAAGAGTTTGCCTCTTACAGTTTCCAAGATACATCAAGTTGTCAAAATTACATAGACAAAATTAAATTAATTGTTCTATCAATTGATTGTTCTATCCTTTAATTTAGATTTTCTAAATTTTACTATTAATTGTTGTAGAGTGTATAAAAATAAATTATAAATTTCAAGTGTCTATATATGTACATATATACAATTGTATGTATGTATATTACAAGGGATTTTAACACGTCCGTAGCTCTTACGGGTTCTCTAGAAAATAGCCTGTGACGAACAGATGGACAGCGTAGCGAAAACAATAGGGTTCCTTTTCACCTTTGGTGTACGGAACCCTAAAAATAAACAAATATGTATACAAAAAAATCAAAAACCCGACTGCGACCAACTTTGAACCGTTAAATATCCTAAATGGTCATTCGAAATGAAAAATCTAAGAATGATTTTAAAATACCTGTCGAATGATACCCATTTTAATATATTTCGCCGAGCTTTTATTTTATTCGTATGCAAAATGCCGTCTGTTGGTCGCTATATTGAGTTTTTACTACTGTCATATCTTCAGTGACACTCCCAAGATTTTGTCAGCATCAAAATCGCTCCACGCGTTCGGTTTCTACAGTTCCGCAAAGGAACACACGTACATACATACATACATACATAGGCTGATAAACACAATATCCTTAATTAAAGAATTAAAAAAATTCTTTAAAGCATCAAAATATGCCCTAAAAATGTCAAATATGCTCTAAAATATTAAAATAATGCTAAAAGTATGCGTGCAAGACTGAAATATGCAAAAACATGCTGTAAAAGGTAAAATATGCAAAATGCCATCACTCATAAAAATTCCGCAAGAAAAATCAAAGCACTGCATATTTGCGGTTTCCCTGGTCATAATTAAAAAAACAAAGTTTAACATTTGTTGATGCACTAATAATCCCAAAATTCACTGTTGCTAATGCAGATCATCAAGGAATCTTTATCTAAATATTACTTAGAACAACTAGAGTTATTATGTTATAAATTTCCATATAAACGAATGAGAAGTTCAACTAATATCAAACTTGAAACAAGAACTCAATAATCAACATGTTTTTTTATTTTCTTACTATACTATTGCTACATTGTTTGCATTTTTCCAGCTCTAAATGTAGTTGTAAGAAGTATGTTATGAAATTAAATGCACAATAATAAAGTGTTGCCACACAAGTATTTTTGACCGGCTGCAATCAAGTTAATAATTAGTGCTTTTTTAATGGGAATTGTTACAATTTAAGCTTAATGGGATATTGAAAAACACATCAGAAATTGTCTGAACTCTACTTTTGGAAGAAAGACTGTAATTCTCTGGGAATCTCCAAAAGGCAAAGGTGTATTTCATTTTATATTAAGAAATTTTGTTGTTAAATTTTTGGAAAAATTAAAAATGTTAAAAGTCAGTATAAGTCTTTTAGAGGTAATGGACGAATGGATCGAAAAAGGCGTTTAGCGTGAAAACAGTACAAAAAAGAATTAAAGAAAAAGCCAGGGAAAAATTATTTAAATCCGGTATTGCCATCAAATGCAAAAATATGTGCTCATGTGCATATGCTCTCTAAAAATAAAAATGTGTTTAATATAAATGAGCTGAATTTCTCTTAGTTGTTTGCCGCACCTGAAATGTCCCACCGAGGGAACGATGAAGAAAATTATTTATTGGTTTAAGAGGAAAATGTTTTTGAAAAATTTTAAAATGAATATAAAATAATTCTACCAAAAAAAAACCGATTTCAAAGCAAAGATCTTATAGAACAGTTTCGGAAAAAATTTACGAGAGTAAATTAGAAGTAAACTCTTTCAAAATTAGAAAATTTAGAAAATCTGTTGGTTAATAAAAACTGCATGAAATATGTAATTAAATTTATTTGGGCGTATCTCCGCCCATTTTTTAAATGCAAGATAGTGTGTTTTTCAGAACCCAAGTTGTGTGTTAACTTTTGTAAAAATCGGTAAAGTAGAACCACTTAAAATAAAATATTAAATTTTAATTGGCGTAACTACGCACATTATTTTGAAATGGTAGATTGTGTCTATTTTAAAGCTTAAGCTGTTACCATTGATTAAGTAGAAACACGTGAAAAATAATAATGAATTTTAATGGGCGTAACCCCGCCCATTTTTCAACTTTAAAATTGTGTAATTACAAGAACCTAAGGTGTTTGATAGGTTTCGCAGCAAACAAACAAATATCACATATCATAAAAACAAATATAAAAAATGTGGGCGTATGCATTTTCGCCTACTTTTTTTTACAATGTGACCAATTGGAAACAATCAGTCTAAAATGTACCGAGTTATGAAATAACAATGTTAAAAAAATACAGACGAATTGATAACCTCCTCCTCTTTTTTGAAGACGGTTAAAAAATATTTTTATGTGTAGGGTGTTCTTGATGTTCCTATTAATTTCATCTGAACCGTCTCTTCTACTCTGCAGCACAAAATGCAAATACGAAACCAAAAAAAAAAAAAATTAAAACAAAAAGCATATGAGATTTGCCGTAGTCGGTTGTGAAAATGCAATAACACCACAAGCTAGAAAATTGCGTGCACGCGTCTTTTAATGCGGGTCATGATCACGACCACGAACCAAATATTGTTGAGAATATAGTTTATTTTTCGTATACACTATAAAACATATTTTTGCCTGTTTGCAGTCATATGCATGCATTCATACACTATATTTTTGCTTTAAAACACATATGTATTCGTATGTACAAAAATACTTAAAAACACATAAATATATTTATTCATCACACGAATAATGATGACAATCATTATGTTGTTAATGAAGATTGTGCGAAAATTTAAATGTGAAAATGTACAAAAAAAAAACAAAAAAATATGTATGTATGTCTTTGTAAAGAAAAGAAAACAAATTTACATATATGTATTTTCTTTTAATTCGCTATAAAAAAAGAGTATTTGGGGATGCTAAAATAGGCAAAAATTTAGCAAACAAATAAATGCAAATATTTCACACAAAATTCCTCAGCTAATGTAAAAATGTATGTATGTATGTACATATGTGCATAGATTTGTAAAAAGTATTGTATTTAACATGTAAAATTAACAAGATGAAAGAAAAAGAAACAACAAAAATATTTCAATTAAACATGCAAATTTTAAATGACACGCAATGCACATGTAAAACGTACATACATATGTGTGTGTACCTTTTACATGAGCTTACGCATATACTTATGTATATGTGTATGTATGCGCGTATGCAGATATGTACATACATATTTATGTATGTATGTATGTATTCATGTATGTATTTGACTTATGTATGCATGAGTATTAAGAAGAGTGTGAATAAGTACTTATGTGTGCATATAGTTCCTATTTAAAGCCAAAAAAGTCACTTAACCCAACAAACATGTGAAAACTATTTAACTTAATCTTAAAAATTAAATTAAGAAACTTCGACTTAAATTGAGCAAATGCACCTATTATCGTTTGAATATCGTTTCAAAACAACAGATAATAACGACAATTTAACATTAAATTGATAATACGGTACTTGGGTAGTACAGTAGTACCTCTTCCACGTGAGTACATATACATACATGTACATACGTACATGTCAGCGGTGTCAACTTTGAAATTTCAAAACGCAGCAAAATGAAGAAAAAAACGTGCCATTTACAAAAAAAACGCACCAAGCTTAGAATTTCTTTTTAGTTTAAAATATTTATTGAATTAATTTTGCATCAAAAGTGTAATATTATTTTTTTGTGCTAAAAGTTTAACAACGAATCAGACTTTTAAAGGCAGCGAGACCGTTTGACCGACTAAAGTGACAAATTTCCTCTTTTTAGAATGCATTGCCACTTTTTGTCCCCCTTTTCTAAGGGGGATTATATAACAATACATTAAAAATAAGAAATTTTAGTGTAATTGTCTCGTTTTTGAATGTGTAAACATATACATTGGTATACGCTAGGGGGTAAAAGAGAGTAAGATCGTAAAGCGTTATCAAATCGGTGTGAGCTATGTATGAGTGCATTAGTGTAATCATACGAACAAGAAGTACAGATGAACTTTACAGCTGCATAGAAATACATTCAACCGAATTTTAAAGCATACCTCGAGGAGCATTGTTAATTTTAATAAAAATTGCCTGTGAAGTGTAATAGTTGCCAGTGGGAATAATTTTGTTAAAAATTTTAAAAATATAAAATAAATATAAAATTTTTAATAAAAGAGCGTTTTAAATGTAAAACATTTGTTTAAAAGATATATAGTAGTCTTTATAAAGAATTTATAATATTATAACATACATATCTTCATTACGTATTGTTGCCTTTCACTAAAGCTGGTGCACGATTGGAGATTGGGTGGAGATTTTAATACAAATTTTGCAAACCCACAATTGCAAGCTTTATCAAAATATTTATTTGTCGTTTTTTCTCCACAAACCCCCACAACTAATAATGCAACTACTATAGGGGTATGTTCCGAAAATCACATGTGATTTGAAAAGTAATAATGGTCCTGCTGACGTTTTTAAAATCATAACCAATAAATTTCTTTCATAAATCATATTTGATGCTTTATACAATAAAAAAAAATTAAATACAGAGTGAAAAAATATCTACATGACCACCATTACTTTTGAAATAACATGTGATTTAAAAAATGTAATTTTCAGAACATGCCTGATAGATGTAGTTTTCCATAGATTTTTAAACAGTATTTTTTTACAGTAGAGTCAATTTATATATGTATCTTTTTTAGTTACCATAAGCCAATATTAAAAAAATTCATTACTAGATGCTTACACATCTCTCCTGTGATCGGACTCAAATTGGTTTTTTTTTTGATTTCTTATATTCTCTCCCCCCCCCATCGTTTCAGTTTTATCTAAAAGTGAGACATTTAGAGATTTTTAATTGAACTTTTAGTGATTTTTTAATCAGAAATAATTTTTAGTCAGGCTTAAGTTCAGTAATTTCAATTCTTATTGAATGAAATATTTTTATTAATTAATTGTGAGTTTCTAAAGAAGAGAAGAAAAATTAAACTTAGACTTTAAGCTGGGGGAAATACCGATACTTTTCTGTGCAGCCACGCACTTCATCAGCACCCTAGTCTATCTACTTGGGTAGAGATTCTTATTAACATCAGCTATTTAACTTAAATTTGCAATGAAACGGAATAAACTGTTCACTTAGCTATCACAGTTTCAGAATGCTCGAATAGCCAAAATAAAACTGTAGAATGCAAAATTTCCCATAGAAATATGTCAAGTAAGCGCTTAATAAACCTGCAATATTTTTTATGAATAAGGCAGTTTATATTTAGCACGTAAACTAAGAGCTTATATTTATTAAATTATTTCATACATACATACATACATATATAGTAAAAAAAACTAAAAAAAAATTTCATTGAACAAATGGGCTTGAGGGCCAACTTTGGGGGGCGGACGCATCCCCTAAAACACAAACTACCGCTATGAGATTTTTTTATATTTTTTTTATATAAACTGAACCGATTTGGGGTAGAGAATATAAGAAATCATACAAAAAAAAATATCCATACAACTAACGGCCACTCTAGTATACAAACATACATACATATATTTGACCTTAATTATGAAAGTGGTCTAAGTCATATATTTCTGTTGTCGAGATATTTAGTAGATAAAATTTTAACAAATTAAAAAATATTTTTATATTGTTCAACATTTGAATTTGGAAGACCCTATACATATGTAACTAAAATTTTGTGCTTTTCAGCACTGCATAAAATCTATTAATTTGGCCCATAGCAATTTCAATAATTTATTTATTACGAAAGATAATAAAATCAACAAAAACATTTTCGTGTTGATCAGAAACTAATTGGAAAATTAATTGATGGCGTAAAATATTATTACAATAAACCCTTCAATTGCAGAGCTCTGGAAATATTTTCTTAAGTTATGAAAACCGCAATTGTGAGAGTTTTTGTTTGTTGGGATAAGATGTACGCACGCTAAGAAGTTTTATGGCTGAATGTTATCTATCTATCTTGTATCTTTATTTAAAATTCATTCGCACGAATATGATTCATACCATATTATATAGTTTGCACTTAAAAAATATACTAAAACTACTAAACTAAACATTTAGGGAAATTGGAACACCCACTCATGCATATTTGTACGCGCACGCAGCCTTACTTACTTACTTTTGTAAAAATAAAGATGTGTGGATGTACATTCATTCATATTTACATACTTACGTGTGTAAATATGTACGTAGGGACGTACCATGGTAGTAATTTGCAGAGATAAACATAAATAAGTTCATACCCAGTCGGAAATTCAATTGTCTCACTCTGCATTACTTTTCAACTAACTTAAAGCTGATTTTTTTTAAATCAGCTGGTAGTCAGTAAGTTTAAAATTTTTGTTCTGGTGTTCGAACATGTATCATCACACGTTGTGTACTCAACGCGCTACTATCCAGCTCAGGTATCATCTAAAATAATAACAGCAAAATGTTAATATAGAATTGAAATGAGTTTCAAAGTAGCTGAGAGTAAATTTACGTACTCGACTTATGAAAATAATTTTGATCCACATGGATGACATTGTAGTTAGTTAGTTTAAGAAAAGTTAACTATAAATTGATTATTTTTGTAGTCAACCACACATTTTCCGGCAGGGTGCTTATACCTACGTGTACATACATATATACAGACGAGCATAAATGCATACATATACTGCGAATCACCTAAATAATAGGTTTGATCCCGTAATTTTTGGGCAAAGCTCTGTAAAATGAGAAAAAGCTATAATTTCTCTCAATAATACACAAAATGTACAAAAGTTCCGGAACACGAAAAACCAAAGATTTTAGCAAAAGCCAACGCACAAGTAAATACATATTTATGTATGTACGTACACACGCATTCGTTGACTTACATGCTGTGGCATATCAAGAATGTTTTGTTTCTTAATTTTACATAAAAACTCATAAAACTTAGTTCGCCACTAGCTTATAAACCTTTTTGATATAACTTTTCAATGTTTTTAGTGTTTGGGATAATTTAATTTTACTTTGTTATTGGTTATTTTTCAAACAGCTCATCGATTTTCGGCTTGCCCAAACTAGCCCAAAAAAATTGCGGGCTGTTTCGTGCAAGAAGAAGAAGAACATTACTCTCAAAAGCTCCCTTACTTGCCCAAAATTAAGTACGGGAACAAACGATCAATAGGAAATACTACTGCTCCATTATTTACTTCAACCTTAAAATATTTAGGTTGTCTTTCAATAACCCTATAAGGCCCCTCATATGGCTGTCGCAGTGCTCGTTTATGAATGCCCCGCACAAAAACATATTTAAAGGCTTTTAGATCTTTAGGAACATAAATACCAGATTCGGAATCCTTGTGATGATTTAAATTAGATTTTACATTTTTTAAATGATTTTTTAATTTATACAAAGTATCGGAAGCATGAAAATTTTCTGTAATAGTGATAATTTCTCCTGGTAATCGTAGATTTTGCCCGTACACCATTTCAGCAGGTGTAGCATGTAAATCTTCCTTATAAATGGAACGAATACCTAATAAAGCGAGCGGGAGCTCATCAAACCAGTCCGCTGATTTACCTCTAGCCATCAAAGATGCTTTGATTTGTCTATGAAATCGTTCAATCATACCGTCAGGGTGATATGGAGAAGTCGTAATTCTGAAACAACCTAACATATCGGCTAATTCTTTAAATGTTTTTGAAGTAAACTGCCTACCCTGATCTGTAGTTATATTCAGTGGCACTCCAAAACGGGAAACATAGTTTCTTATAAATGTGTCAAGTATATCAGACGTTGTAATGTCCTTCATGGGGTATGCTTCTGGCCAACGTGTGTGACGTTCAATCATAGTCAAAATATATCGATGATCACATGAAACTGGTAAAGGTCCAACTATGTCCATATGTGTGTGCTCAAATCTACCTCTAGGTATCTTTATTTTTTCTACAGGCGACTTGGTGTATCTACTAATTTTTGATTTCTGACAATCCAAACATTCTGTCGACCACTTATTCAACTCCTTATTCATATTTGGCCAAAAATAACAGCGAGTTATTAATTTACGAGTTGCTCTTATACCCGCTCTGAACTCATCAACATCAACGTGCTTACCCCTGCAGCCTGAAAAACTTTAAATGTTCCTAAGATACACACTAACTCCCATATAGTATGGGGGTAAATATGTACCATCTTGAATTAAATTATAATTTAACATTATTTCTTATCATTTAACATACAATTTATTTGAAAAGTTTTAGTTTTAGTTTAAACAAACAAAATGCTTTGACTTGAAAAGTTTTAGCTAAAAAAAATACAAAATAGTTTGACTACTAGACTCCAGGATTCGAACCTGCGATCCTCCGAACGCAAGACTAGTACACTGCCTACCAACCAGCAGCAGTTTGTCGGCTGTTTACAAACATAAAAACCAACAAAAAACCAAAAAAGTGTATTGCAGCTATGAACAAAGCAAATAAACACCAACACACTCAAACAACATATTATTTCTTGTAAATTGAATGTGATTTGAATGAATTTGAATCAACCTTTTGGCATGGTGATTTTACATTGGTATTTTTTTCTGTGTATAAAAGTCGATTGAAGTTCGGCACACTGCTGCCACTTTTGGCCAGTTTTGGTCAACAGTTGAGTCCAAATATGCTTTTAAATTGTGGAAACGCGCTTTCTAATATCCTTTTGTACTACGCACCATCTATTTTTTTTCATTTCAAATACCAAATCGATAGTTCCATAGTAGGATATGGCACAACATACCATAAGTATGAATTTCATGCTGTGTCTTCGTCGCAAAAATAGTTCGTGCTTTTCTAAATCGTGGTCGATATCGATATTAAAATTGTTTCGTTCAAAAATTATTCCTACAAAATTGGTAAAATGAAATTCCTTATTTAAGTGAGAAATTTTTAGATTCTTTAATTGAACTGTATTGAATTTTAATCAGAAATAATTCATAGTCAGGCTTAAGTTCAGTAATTTCAATTGAATTTCAATCTTATTGAATGAAATATTTTTATTAATTAATGTGAGTTTCTAAAGAAGAGAAGAAAAATTAAAAACTTAGACTTTAAGCTGGGGAAATACTTAGGTAGAGTAATATAATTTCGTGCTAACCTAAATAGAAAAATTAAAAAAAAAAATGGAAAAACAGAAAATTAATAGTGATACTTATAAATGTGTTTACCAAAGGTAAATCAATTGTATACACAATAATCGTTTCTCATATTCCGTTTCATTGTAAATTTAAGTTAAATAGCTGATGTTAATAAGAATCTCTACCCAAGTAGATAGACTAGGGTGCTGATGAAGTGCGTGGCTGCACAGAAAAGTATCGGTATATCCCCCAGCTTAAAGTCTAAGATTAATTTCTCTTCTCTTCTTTAGAAACTCACATTAATTAATAAAAATATTTCATTCAATAAGAATTGAAATTACTGAACTTAAGCCTGACTATGAATTATTTCTAATTAAAATTCCTTATTTAAATAATTCGTAGTGTAGTTGCCTGTGCTCGTAAAATTACCGTCATATGACAATATAAAGGTGAGATATGAAAAAAATAATTTTAAATCTCACAAAAAATTTTGAGATTTTTTTGCTGGCACAGCATCAGATACATAATTTTATTTATTTTTTATTTTTTTTTTGTAAAGACATACATACGCACCAACAAGTAATATGAATAAAAATTGAATGCGTCAGTTGGCCGTTGCTGAAAACTGTACTACCGACATCAAATGATAATCTTCCTATTTATCTAATACAAAATTGATGTAATCGAAGTCAAAATAATATTATACAATACATACTTTCAAGCAAATATAATGTAAATTTTCATTGATATTTAGTGCCAAGAAAGTTATTCATAATCGAGCCATCTGTAGCTTGATTTATTGTGCATATGTACGTAAACATACATGCATACATATGTATATCATCTATTAATCATGCTTTTACTACCGTCATTAAATTGTAGATATGCGAAAACATTAAATTTTTATGATTTCCATTTTTATTGTTATTGCTTGTTTTACACACTACAAAATGTGCAAAATGTTTTCTGTTTACTTGGTAGTTTATTTTTGTAGACTATTTGTTAATAAAATCGTTAGCACGGTCAACCAAGCACAAGCATAATTTGAAAGTAATTTGATTCCAAATTTTGCGGTTATTTAATTTAACGAGTATCTGAATTTTTTGCAAATTGTTTTCTGTAAATTATGTTTTTTTTTTGAAATAAAATCAATTGTACTTGCAGTGATTAAATCAAAATTAAAAAAAAGAAAAAAAAAACATAAAAAGCATTTAAAATATTACATTACATTACAACAAAGTGAAATATATTTTGGTAATAATTTTAATTAGTTATTGGAAAACACAAGGGCACGTTTTTAAGTCTTTGCAAGAAGAAAAATGTATTTTTGGATTGTTTTTTTTTCATAGTATGTATTAGAGGCCTGTGTAAACAGTCTTGAAATATAAACCAATAATAAATGGTGTCGTTTAATAAGCGAAGCAAAATGGATGTATTGATATTCGTGTATATGAGTGTTAACAAGCGATGTCGCGAAGACTTCGTGTTCGTAACAAACACTCAAAAGAAGTGCTGTTGATGCGTGTATGTTTGTTATTTTGCATATTGTACGTTTGAGTGTGTGTGTGTGTGTGTTTGTGTGTAAGATGTAGATGCCCTGTCGGATAATGTGTAGTTGACTACAAAAATAATAAACTTATAGTTAACTTTTCATTAACTAACTAAAAGCTAACTACAATGCCCTCCAGAATTCACTCAAAATTAATTCTTAATTTGAGCACATAATCGGATTTGGTGAGAGCCAACAAATTTACTCTCAACTACTTTGAAACTAATTTCAATTTTATATCAACATTTAGCTGTTAGAATTTTATATGGTACCTTGGCTGGATAGTATTTCGCGTTTGACTATACAACGTGTGATACACAGTTCGAACCCCGGCAACATTTTTTAATTTACTGACTACCACGTGACTTAAAAAAATCAACTTTAAGTTAGTTGAAAGGTAATGCAGAGTGAGACAATTGACTACCGCCTAGGACTTGGCAATGTTAAAATAACGAGTTGGTTACATTGAAAAGTAATCTAAGTGTCAGTCAGTACTAGTTGCGAAAAATTTAGCTTATAGTTAGTTTAAAGCTAACTTAGGCTGAGTTTACGGCTGGCATTTCATGTGCGCCATGTGCAAAAAAAAACATAACCAGTAATTAATAATGAAAGACTTACGGAAAAAACTAATTTCCCTGTCTTATATTTGTATTTTAATGCAAAATATCCCATAGTTCAACTCAAACACTTCCTTTTCAATTATTAAAAAAAACTCTAAAAATTTAAACTCAAGCACTTGAAATTTGACTGGAAACAAAGCTGAATTAAAGCATTTTTTCAAGTAGTTTTCAAGTTTGAAAATATTTCGAAATAAAAAATCAAACCAAGGAAAAAAATCTAATAAATACTAAAAAATTTGTTACGAGCAGTTTTTTCACCTGAAAGTCAGTTTTTTTCTTCTTCTAAATATTCAGGGGGGTTATTATGTAAATCGATTCGAAACGGAAACTGTTCGAATTTCTATGTTATTAACATTAAAATTCGAACACATTTCCGTTCAATTCGGATTGCATAATAACCCCAGTTTTCCAAAAAAATATTAGGGCAACGCTGGAAAAAAGACAAATTTCGCCTCAACACATTGCAAAAAAATTCCATGTAGAAATTCGCCGCATGAAACAAAATAATGATGAAGATAATGCTAACACTGTGCTAGTTCAAAAATGTAACAAGCGGGGGACTTGGTGGGTAAACCTAATTCGAGTACGCTGAATTCAATGGTGCTAAACATTTTTTTAGGTTAGCTCTTGTTTAAAAAATAATTAAGATTGAAAACTTGGTTAAAAGCACCTAAAAACCCCAACTATTTCCAGTTTTCTACTATTCATTAATTTTTATATCATAACATACTAAGGACATTGTTGAAAAAAAATTGCAAAAAAAAAAAATTAAAAAATTGCCCCAATCAAAAAAATTCCCCAAAAAATTTACGGAAAAAAATCGAAACAAATTTAAATTTAAATTTTTTTCGAAAAAGTTTTCTCAGGACGCAAGTTCATCAATACATGGCTTTTCATGAGATATATATCGACATAAAGGTTGATAAATTGTAGAAATCTAGGAAAATTTTTGATTTTTTGGTCCTTTTAACAATGTTTCCAACCTTTATTATTTTTTAAACAAGAGCTAACCTAAAAAAATGCTTAGCAACATTGGATTCAGCGTACTCGAATTACGTTTACCCAGTATAATTCATAAATAAAGTTGTTTAAAAAAATTAATCGAAGAATTTAAAATTTTGTGAAAATCATTAAAATAATAAATACCAAGCTTATTATACTCGTATTAAAAGCTTTTTTGCTTCTTCGTAAATGTTTACAAAGGATGATCTTACAAAGGGATATTAGAAGGTGCGTTTCCACAATTTAAAAACTTATTTTGCCATCTTTATCTGTTCTTTTATAATTAAGTGATGCAAATAACAATTTCATCAAAAAATGTGAAATATTTAAAAATAAACAGATTTTTTTATTCAAAGTTTCTGAGAGGTGTACCAATCAAGTGATTAGAATCAAGGGCGCCAAATCCAGCGAAATTGCCTAATCAAAATAAAAAATTTATTTATCAAACATTGTTTCCATAAGGGGAATTTTTTATCCGATCCAATAAATATAAACTTTCTTTTGAGACACCCTGTATTAGAATTTTGCAATCACTCTAGCGATGTCTATGACAAGGTTGAATTTTAAACAAATATTTTTTAATTAACAAATTTTTTTAATTAAATTAAATTTTAATTTAAATTAAATATTATTTATATAAGTCAGCAGATTTTTTATTTTCTTATGTTTTACACTGTCATGAACAACGGCTTCTTTTAACCGCACGTGCTAATGCTGAATACACATTTGGCATTTATTTTGTTGTCGTTATGCGGTGTCATTTAGAAAATGTGTACAATGCCGTTCACATAAGCCCAATTCACAATCTTGGGCAAATGGTCTTGCATCATAGCATGAGCAAAATGTTATAGTATATTAATACTCACCACTTAACAATTCTTAGTGGTGAGTATCAATATATGTACTTTACCATTTTGCACATGCAAAATTATTTTTTTCGCTGCGTGGAACTAAAAACGTTGTCATTGGTACACACTATTGCGATATGCGATAAAATGCCGCAATGTGTACTCAGCATAATGCAAATCGATAGCAAAACTAAATTTTGTGCAAAAATGCCAACGTACGAGTATCAAATATATTAAAAGAATTGTTACATATGTATGTATTAAAAAAATAGAATTTGTGGGTATTGAATTTTTTTTTTGTGTAAAACAAAACGTTTTTTTTTAATTTGATTCTAATAACCGTGAATTAAAGTTCACGGGTATTTTTTTTAATACAACAACCCAAAGTTTTTCAGTGAGCTATTTGTCAAAAAATGTATGGAATACACTCTAATACACAAGTAGACAGACACTCATGCGCTCATAATTTCACAGTAGACTCCCTGCCACCTGGACCGTTGCCTAAACTTTATTAATAAGTTTTTTTTTTAAATAAAAAAGGCGATAAAATCACCGGAAAGAATATAGCACAATAAAGATAAAATAATTTTGTGTCAAAATAGTAAATGTGCTTTATTCGCAGGTGCTCAATGAAATCTATAGCACAATAAAGATAATGCACCAGTTCATACATCCATTATTCCGAAGCCCAAAATCAATGAATTAATCAGGGCAATCATGAATGAAATTGCGCGTGAAATTTTTCCCGGGGAACAATTCCAACTAATAGCAAGTAGTAGGGAAAGCAAAAAATTCTAATTGGAAAAGAGAGAAATTGCATGCGGAATCTTATTCACGATAGGCCTGAATAAAGTTCGAATTGCTTCATCAAGCACCACTTAATCGCCAAATTTGGGTATTTCGTATTACTTTTCAAACTTGAAAAAAGCAATGACAAAATTTTTGCTAACAATGAAGAGATAGAGAAGGAACTCCACAGTTCTTACTATAAACAGACTATCTTAGCCAGGGTGACCGATGACATTTTCCAAAAAGTGGCAACAAATAGGGGATTTATCAAATAAAAGGGTAACATTAAGAAACGAGACAACTACACTAAACTTTTTATTTTTAATGTATTATTGTATAATTCAAAAAGTTGGATAAAAAGTGGCAATTTGCCACTCTAGTCGGTTAAACGGTCACGCTGATTGCAGCTATTGAATATCGCTGGGAAAACTTTATTATCTAAAATATTTCCCAATTTTTATTTTTATTTTTTGTTAGGTCGCCTAGTTTTGGGACCACCCTCTTGTTTTACCAAAGTCATTGGCTAATGAAAACTATGTATATACTCTTACCAGTTCCTTAATTAATAATAAAAAAAGTGCAGGAGAAATTTAAATTGACTATTAGAAATAGATTGATACATCAATCAAGAGTAAATTTAATCATTTAATTACATTTTTAGAATATTAAAAAAAGGTTTCAAATAAATCAATAAATTTTACCATGTCATTGTTATAAAGAAAAATCTATATATAGTCTTGTGCGACATCCACCAAATGTTTTTATTCAGTTATGAAAAATATTAGAAAAAAATATATAAAAATTTATGCATGAATGTACATATACATATATTTTATGATTAATAATACCGTTGAACCTCGATTATCGTGGTCGCACGGAACCTAGGTTAGCGTAGATAATCGAAAAATATCCTTAATGAGGGCAATCATTAGTAAACTTCCGCGAGAAATTTTTTCCGAGGAACAATTTCAAACAATAGGAAGTAATAGGGAAACCAAAAAGAAATCTAATTGAAAAAGGGAGAACTTTCTCGAGGAATTTTATTCATGATAGCCCTGGTTACATAAAATGACAAAAGTATACGTATTATTCAGGGGTGCCACAGAAACCATGTCGGTTTTGCTGATTGTCATTTTTGCAAACCAATGTTGGTTTAATTTGGTGTCATGAAACCAAGTTGGTTTTGTTAATTTCGAATGTAACTAAAACCAATAATCGAATCAGCTGTTGCTCACATTTGCTTATTTGTTTTACAAATTTTAATTTTATTTGTTTTGCAAAAAATAGAAAAAAAATATTGTTTTCATTAAAATACCAATTATATTAATTATATTTCATTACATAATAAAAAAATAAAGAATAAGTGGTCATAAATAAATTAAAGTGACATCATTTTTGTTATTAGAAGAGTGCTTAGAAAAAGTGATGAGAAAGTCTGAAGGATTGCATCACTGCTGGCCACCCAGAGAAATGTATTCACGTATGTACAGGGTGGCCCAGAAAGACCGAAGTGGTGTGAATTCCTTATAACTTTTTATTTAAGACATATTTTTTTAATTTTTTGTTTTTTAAATGCAGTAAATTTATAGGGAATATTTTTAAATTAGTTATTAAAAATGATATCCCGCAAGTGGTGGACATTTTCTGCTTCGCACAAATGTGTTCTTTCCATTTCCATTATTCATAACTTAGTTATGAGTGACGAAGCCTCGTCGTTAACAAACAAAACTTTAGGATATGGGATATTGAAAACCCGAGAGTACTTCATCAACGACAATTACACCCAGTTAAGTATACTGTTTGATGCGGTGTTTCTTCAGAAAGGATCATTGGCCCATATTTTTTTGAAAATGAACGAGGTGTCGCCATTTCCATCAATGGTGATCGATATCAGGCCATGTTGGAAAATTTGGTAAAGCCAACCGTGGAAAACCATCCGCAAATATGGTTCCAACAGGATGGACCCACAGCGCACACTTCCAGGGCCACAATGGCTCTTTTACGCGACATCTTTGGTGAAAAAATAATTTCGCGTAGAAGCAATTTTAATTGGCCTCCGCGTTCCCCGGATTTAACTGCTCCAGACTGTTTCCTTTGGAGTTATTTAAAAGGGAAAGTTTATCTTAATAAGCCTAGGACTATTGAGGAATTAAAAACCAATATTCGAGACGAAATTAACAACATAACACCGGAAGTTTTGCGAAAGGTCATTGAAAATGTGTTGGAAAGAGCACATTTGTGCGAAGCAGAAAATGGCCACCACTTGCGGGATATAATTTTTAATAACTAATCTTAAAATATTCCCTATAAATTTAATGTATTTAAAAAACAAAAAACTAAAAAAATATGTCTTAAATAAAAAGTTATAAGGATTTCACACCACTTCGGTCTTTCTGGGCCACCCTGTATATTGATTTATTTATATAAGAAACCGATTGCAGTTCGGCACTGTAGTGGCACTAGCCAGCTACTTATGAATTGCATCAATCCAACTGAGCTGACAAAGAAAGCGTACGTATATTTTTTTTCGCTTATGTATGTTAAAAGCTGCTTTGCCGACTTGAAGCGAAGCATTTGCATTTGCTATGGTACCGATAGTCTAAAATATTCCGGTTTTGAAACAAATGGCTTCTTATCAAATATCAGCCGGTAACTATATAAGTCGTCTATATAGAAGCATAGTGATAATCAGGCATGTTCTGAAAATCACTTTTTGTGAAAGTGATTTGAAATCACAAGAAAGGTGTTCTGCACACAAAACTTTTTGAATTTTTGTGATTTTAAACCTGTCAGCTAAATGCCTGCCGATTTGAAATCACTTGGTTATTTTTTCAATCACTTTATCTTGAAATTCGAAATAAATTAATTAATTGAATAACTTAATATCTTTTTTTATTGTTTTTAAAGTAAAATAAATAATTTTCTATGAAAGAATTTATAAAATTATAAAAAAATTAAAGACACTTTTTTTCCAAGAAATGTTATTTGCTTTGTGATTTGCACTTGTGATTTTGGATTTACAAAACAAAACATCAGCTGTTTTCTTGTGGTTTTTGAAAGGCTAAAATCACACCAAAAAGTTAAAACTTTTGTGATTTTCAGAACACCATCAAATCACAATTGTGATTTTAAAATCACAAAGTGATTTGAAACCTTGTGATTTACAGAACATGCCTGAATATTAGGTAATGTGCTCTACGTTATGGATCGGTTCATTTATCAATTATAGTACACCATAAAATATGTGAAAATATTTAATTTATTTAGCAAACATTTTAAAAAATAAGTACATTTACTTAAATTTTTACAAAAAAAAATAAAAATAAAAATTCGCCAAAATGAAATCTAACAGCTGTTAGGTGCTTGGTTTATTTCCAATAACAAAACCGATAACATTGGTTTCTATGACACCTAAAACCGACATCAATTTCATTCGAACATAAAAATGACACCAAAGCATTTTTTCGTATCGTTTTCAAAACCAATTCTGATAAGATTGGTTTCTGTGACACCCCTGATTATAAATAAAACATGCATTTTAAGCTTGTATTAAAAAGTATTCGTATTTTTTGAACGGATTAAAGAAATAAATTCAGTGATGTGAGACTTTGACCGGCGCACGAAGGGTCCCTTACCTATGAAATTCAATACGAACTTTAGCCTATATAAAATATAGTTTTAACATTTTCTTCGCCTTTTTGAGTTTTTTTCGGTTTTGAGCCTTTTTTAGTTTTGGCGTTTTTTTTTAGTTTTGGCACTGTTTTCTCGTTTTGGGAATTTTTTTACATATAGGCTATTTTTTAGTTTAGCAATTTTTTCGGTTTTTTGGCGTTGTTTTTCATTTTGGTGATTTTTTTTTAGTTTTAACACTTTTTTCTCGTTTTGGTGACTTTTTTCGGTTTGTGTCGTTTATTTTTTAGTTTTGGCGATTTTTTTTTATTTTGTCGATTTATTTTAACTTTGGCTATTTTTTTAGTTCTGGCGATTTCTTTCATATAGGCGATTTCTTTCATATAGGCGATTTTTTTCATTTAGGCGTTTTTTATGTTTTGACACTTTTTTTCTCGTTTTGGCGATTTTTTTCCGTTTGTGGTGTTTTTTAATTTTCACGACTTTTTTTTCATTCTGGCGATATTTTTTCATATTAAATTTTATGTTAGTTTTGGCGCCTTTTTCGCGTTTTGGCGATTTTTTTTCGGTTTTTGACGATTTTTTTCATTTGGGCGATTTGTTCGAATTTGGCGATTTATTTTAGTGTCAGAATTTTCTTTTAATTTTGGGGATTTTTTTCGTTTTGGCGATTTTTTTAGATTTTTGGCGATTTTTTTCGCTTTGGCACATTTATAAATTTGAAATTTTATAGTTTTACCGTTTTTGAAAATTTCAAGAGTTTTTCTCTTACGGATTCCAAGATACAGCAAGTTGTCAAAATTACATAGTCAGAATTACATTAACTGATACCTTTTAATTAATTTTAGTGTTAATTGTTGTAGTCTGTATAAAAATACACTAATTTTAAAAATTTCAAGTGCCAATATACATATTTATATACATAAAATTTTTAAAATTTTTCGCTGCTTGTTTTAGAACAACCTTTAATTTTTAATTTTCATGTATTTGTTGTTGTAGCGGCCAAGGTTCTACATACTCTGTCCAAATTTCAGGTCCGTTGCTCTTACGGATCCTTTTCACCTTTGGTGTACGGAACCCTAAAAATGAAAGCACGGTAATATATGTAAAATCACGGATGATGTAGATCAAGAAACAAAGTGACAGCATGGCTGTTAATCCCGGATACTCAACTGTAATAGTACTTATCTCTTTTATATGAGATGTATAGAGAATTCCCGAATATTCGGCCACATATAGATATTTTTTACAAAAAATTAAATAAATGAATGCATAAATCCTCAACGAAATTTAAATAAATAAAAAGTTATTTCAATTTAATTCTTGTACACAACTTAAAAAACAAATAAAACAAACTTCTTGTACAATTAACATTAAAAAAGTTAAAGTACTTTTCTAGGTAATATTTGTCCGAAAATTATTTCTCCATATTAAAATATAATAAAATATTCTTTAAATATTTTGGAGGGGAAGACGATCTATGTAGTTCCTGGATAATTGCTGTTTAATTAAAATATTTCCTTTAGTTCGTTTAAATAAAAAATTAAATAATATTAGAAAAATAAAATAGATTCGTATCGAATATAAATTATTTGCTGGGTTTTGTATGAGTTTCAAAGCCTACCAAACTTATTTTGTCTTTGTGATTTTCAAAAATATTATTATTCTATGAATTCTCATATAGTTTTTGAAAATCTGTGCATAAAGTAAGAGGTTTGTGACTGTTCAAAATTTGTGGTTGAAGTCTACTGATGATTTGGTTTAAGCGCCAATGAAATACGTATATAGACCAAGCTAAACCACAAGCAAATAAATTTCAAATTAAATAATATTCCTTTGAAAATGTGTCTATGAAAGTTTCCATTAATACATCTGTCAAAACTTATACGATGTAGCCTCAAGTGGGCCAACAACAATTTTAAAACTTATAATTTGATATTGTCATATACATACATGTAAGAATATATTTTTTGAAAGGCCTTTTTTTTGTCCATGAGAATTGGAAAAAATATTTTCATAAGCTTCTGCAAGACCGTTTCCTATTTCTATTTATTTGTTACCATTATTGGTAATAAATGTTATAGTTCCATATATGGAAATAAGTTATTTATGTTTGTATATTAAAAATATTTAAAAATGTAGAAAGAAAAGAAACTAAGAAATGAAAACCATTTAATAAAAAGTTTTACTACAACTTGTCTGTAGATTGTTTGGCATAAAGTGACTTTTTAAAAAAAAAAAAAATTTTAAATTTGTCGTACTGTGTAGGAATCTATTAAAGGGTGCGTCCGCCCCTCAAAGGTGGCCTTCAAGCCCATTTTTCAATGTCATTTTTTGCATATGACTATCTTTTTAAAAAATCATTTTACAAGAATATGATATATGACAATATTTTAGCTCTTTTAGTCTACAACATTAGTCTCAACAATAAGGGTTTATATCTATTAAATTATTTCATACATATTATTAAGTATAGTCATAAAAATCTAAACCAAAAAAAATACATTGAATATATGGGCTTGAGTGCTAACTTTGAGGGCCGGACACACGCCCTAAAACATAAAACTGAACCGATTTGGGGGTGAGAATAAAAGAAATAAACAAAAAAATAATCTCCATACAACTAACGGCCACTGTAATATACATATATGTATGTACATTGGAAATTGTTTGTTACTTTGGGGATGTAATCGAATTTAATTTTTTTAATTAATTTTTGAGATTCGTGAAAAACTCAAAAACAAATTGATAAAACTTTTCTCAAATTGGTCAAAATTGGAGAAAAATTTTTGAAAATTGCTTATGTTGCTAAAATTTTGCCACCTTTCAAAATTGCAAAAAAAAAGGCCAACCAAAATCTTTCGAAAACATTAACAGTCTTATTTATAAAACTTATTAAGACTTTATAACGCCTTAATAATTTTTATAAATAAGGCTGTAAAATTTTAACAGTATCCAAACCTGGGAAAATCATCGTAAAAGTGACAAAAAAGAAATCAGTCAAATTGGACTCAAGCCCTAAATTTTATGTAAAAAAAAATTAAGTTAAATAGTCAAAGACAATAATTTGCAAAAATTTCTGGAATTGTAAAAATTTTAAGAATTGAATTAATAATTGTAAAATCCTGTGAAAACTATTTCCGTTGAAATAAAAATGATGTAGCACCGCACTAAATAAAATTGCAGTGGTTATCAAAAGTTTAAAAATGCAAATTAATTGCCCGCTACAAAACACTGAGACGTAGCCAGACGCCACAAATAGGCGGCAACACTATTATAAGAATATAATGTTAATATTGTAGAAGTCTGAGTTTGTACATGACATGTTGGTAATTTCAATAACAACATTGTTTATAAACAAATGTTTATATAGAAATGATCGACAATGTTTGCAGGACCTGCAACTCATACAATAGATTCAGAATTGAGTAATTGTTTAAAATCAAAATCTTCGTGTTGACTCAAAATTCGCAATTCCAACTGTAATAAAGGGGATTAGTTCTTAAAATTGGCACTAGTTTTAACTATCATTTTCAAATTATTGAAGACTTTAGATATCAATTAAACTGATTTGAATGTTATTAAGGGTTTCCAGGGAAAATACATACATATGTATGTATTTTGCAAGTACATACGTCACGATATCGCTTACTTTGGCGATATCTGTTTTTAACTTCAAATCCCAGTGAAAGCGGCCACCCGCACTTCCTCTTTGATCTTGTAAACAAACACTTATTAGACGCAAAAATAGAGAAATTAGACCAGACCACCATCGCCATCAAAACCACCCATAATTCATAGAAACAATAACAACAAGAACGCACACACTCAAGTAGAATGTAAACGCATTTACGCTTTGTTATATTACTGTTGTTTCATTACTAATAGTTGTCGTTACAATTCAATGATAATGATGATGATGATGAAACATTTAAATATTTCAAATATTCAATTCTTGTCGTCTTATTCGTTTTGTTCTTGTCGTGTTCTTTCGTTATATATATATTTTTTTTAATTTCACTTTACAAAAAATAACAGAAAAACAAAAGGATTGTCGTTACACATTATTTTAAACTGTTGTTAATTTTCTTTCTTTTTCGTGTAATGCTTTTCTTATTGGTGTTATTGTTGCCGTTGTTTCTTTATATGCACTCACTTCTATACCAAGAAAACAAAAAAAAATCGATAAATTGCGTTTAATTTAATTACATGCAATTTATAAAACAGAAGACAACAACTCACCATACACACACACACACAAAAAATACAGTAAAAATTTTCGTAAAGTTTACTTATTGTAATTTGTCATTATTTACATAGATATATTCAATTTGTTTGATTTACACATGTGTGTGTATACGTATGTGTGTGAGCCGTATCCGTTTATTTCCAATACTTTTTTGTTTATTTATTTATTTTCATTATTATTGCCGTTGTTTGTTTTATATTCATTAAACTTCTAATTAGATCGCCGTATAAGATGTTTTATTTCTTAATTTCTTTTTTTTTCTTCTTATTTGTTTGTGGATATTATTTATTGCTTAAACCGTTCGAACAACCAATTTGTTGCTCCTGCGAAAACCAACTGATCGATCGCAATTTTGAAAACAACTGCGTCTGCTGTCGACAACAGTTTTTATTTAGTTGGCTGCGTTTCTCTGTCGCTGGTAGCGCGCTTGCATTTTAGCATTCATTGATTGTTTGTTGTAAGCAGCCGGCAAACATTAGCCGGCTGCAACAGCATGTTATGTTTGCTATGTATGTACATATATTCCTGTTAATGTTAGCATGCTGTTAAGTTAAATACACAATGTTAAAACATGCACTTAACAGTTGCGGTTATTTTAATGCATGCACGTAAAAGTTTATGGTAATGCCGTTCAAGTAAGACAGTAATTAACAGTAATTTTAAGATTAACTTAAGTTTTAGCATAAGTTTTAATTATGTTTTAATATACATATCTGCATATGTATAACAACTTTTCCCAACAATTTTGAGCATTTTTTTATAATCTAAGGCCTACGGAGAAAAAATACCATAAAATACATGTAACAAACGAAATTTTTAAATTTCATTTGTAAATTAAAAAGTATTTAGTGATTACATACTATGTACAATTAAGGGCCAAATTTACAGTCATTAGTCAATTATTAGTAAACTAAAATGATAACTATTGCTTACCTAATACTTCATATTCACAGTGCATTGTTTAAATAAAGTTCTTAATATGAGCAAAGAATGGTAACCCTATCAAATAAGTAAGTTTCACTATCGACAGCTCTGCTATAGCATATGGTTTTTGTTTACATTTGCTGCATTGTTTCTTAAAAATGGATAAAACAGTGCGCGCTCATCTAACTTTACCGTGCAAAATATTGAATTCTTACTGAAATTGGTTCGGAAAAACTAGTTTATTGGGGGGTTTAGCTGGATCCTATGCGCATTTCACTGTTGCTAATGCAGATCATCAGGGAACCTGTACCCAAAAATTTTTCTTAGAAAAACTAGAATTATTATGTTAAACTTTCATTTAAACAAAAAAAAAAGAACTCAATAATCAAAATATTTTTATTTTTTTACTTTACTACATTGGCTGACTTTTTTTTAGCTCTAAAGGCTCAGTTAGCCGACTGTAATGTAAAGCAACTGCAACGGTAGGAAACACCTGATCGATATTGTTATGTGAAAAGCAATGAATATAGTTATAGAGATGTAATGTAACGTAGCCTAATTTTCATATAAAAATATCGATCAGCTGTTTCCTACATTGCAGTTACATTACATTACTGTCAAGCTAAAAACAGTTTTGTTTTTTATTTACAATTAAATTTAACATTTATTAATCCCAAATTATTATTTCACTTATTCAGTAAAATAATTTTTTATTAAAAATACATATTTTAAACAAAATTAAATTCATTAAATCGGATAATATTTATAAAATTTATGAGTCCAACAAAGTTTGTCATGAGTCATTCCCGAGTTAGTCAACTTTGGTACTCTGTAGCTCACCGTGTGTTTCAACAGGTTGGTCCAAGGCCTTCCTCTATGATTTTTGCATAGATGTTTTTGTTATCGCATCACAAGTTTCAAAGATACACATACATATACATATATTACCCCTTTTTCCCTAATTGAAACCACTGTGCACTATATTAAAGTATCAACTTGGGAGTTATAGCATTGACCATATTCCTCTAATAGCAGCTTTATCAATTCATTATTTTCCCACTCCTCTACATCAAATTATGTTTATCGGGCCTGTTCTGAAAATCACGGTGATTTAAAATCACGTGATTTCAAAAGTAAACTATTACCAGCTGACTTGATAGTATGTTTTGTTGTGTTTTAAGTTTTTTTTTCATTTATAATAGAATATTTTCTTCCAACTTCCAAAGCTGTAAATCGTGAAATTTACAAAAGGAATGATTTAGCTTTTATAAATTTTTTGAAATCAAGGTAATTTGGCATTTCGTGATTTGCAGAACAGGCCCGTATTTAAAATTTTTTGGGTAACTTTGTTGGTAATTTCAATAAAAATTTTGTTTATAAACAAACGCTTAAATAGAAATTACCAATAGCGGTTGTGCGACCTACGACTGCAACAATAGGTTGGTTGTGCATTAAGCAATTGTATTTAAATACTAAAAAATAAATACATATGACTTTAATGTTTATACAGATTAATAACACCTTTTCACTTCATTAATATTTTCCATAACATTTTATTTACAATCAGACTTAGCTGCTAAGTCAGTCAGTCTTTAGTTTTAGTAATTTAGAAAGAAAAAAACTATTTAACCAACAACTAAAACAAATACATATATATAGCAAATACATATAATTTACATGATAATAACGACTGGCACTTTAAAGCAAATAACATCTTCGTCGTATTGATTTACAGCTTCCCATAGCATAGTTCCAGTGATCTGTAATATATATAATATTATTTAATGAAAACAATAGTTACAACGATTTTTGTTAATTCATTCGAAATTTAGTAAAACTTACTACAGGCAATGAATCATTAACTAAAAGTGAGGCCCAATAGAATTTTCCATCATGATCTTTAGACAAACATTGATCAACTCCATCACAGGGATCGGGTGATATGAAAGCCTTTGTCTTAATACTATTAAAAATCCAACGTACGCGATGTTTCAAATAACTGGTATTGTCGCCTAGTGAAGGGGAAATAATAAATAATTATGTATGTATATGAGTACGTATACTTAATGCAACAAATTAAAAATAAATGCATAGCTTAAACAAAATAGATTCAGTAAAGTGCGACTTTGACTCGCATTAAAATAACACTGCGTATGTAATACTATAAGATCTTTAGCCTATATAATCCATTATATTTCCTGATGTATAATTTTTTTTTAATTTTAATTACCCGGTAAACTTTTTTTGTTTTTTGTTTTTGCGATTTTTCTAAGTTTTGGTGCTTTTTAGGATTCCGTACAACAAAGTGAAAAGGAACCCTATTGTTTTCGCTACGCTGGCCGTTTGTCCGTCTAAGGCAAATTTCTCATGAACGGTAAAAGCTACAGACTTGAAATTTGGATAGAGTATGTAGAACCTTGCCCGCTGCAACAACATATACATGAGAGTTAAATTTAATGATGTTCCAAAACGAGCAACGAAAAATGTTAAAACCCCATGTATGTATGTACAATGTACAATTGTATGTATATTGAAATTTCTAAAATTAGTGTATTTTTATACAGACTACACTAATTAACACTAAAATTTAAAACAATTAAGATTAAAGGGTGTTCTATCAGTTAATGTAATTTTGATAATTTGCTGTATCTTGAAAACCGTAAGAGGCAAACTCTTGAAATTTTCAAAAAAGGTAAAACAAAAAAATCCCAAAACTATAAAATCGCCAAACCGTAAAAAAATCGCCAAAACCCCGAAAAAATCGCTAAAACGAAAAAAGCACCAAATTGAAAAAAATCTAAACAAATCGCCAAAATTAAAAATCGCCAAAATGAAAAAAAATCGCCAAAGTGAAAAAAACGCCAAAAACCTAATAAAATTGCTAAATCGTTTTTGGGAGCTAAAACCGTTTAAAGTTGCTACTACTACATGCACACATTTTACACACGCATTTATTAGCTTACAAGTAAAGCTTCATTAGTCTTTACTTTCTGTTGTTGTTCTGTGCCGTTCTTTTCCGTATAAAATATTTTGCAATTACTTTGTCTGTGAAAAAATTCAGCTGGCAACTTATAAAATTGATTACACTTGTACACAAAGTATCACAACACACTAATACATACACATTTTTGGCTGTCACTTAACGTTGAATTCTATTTTCTACAGATCTGTCCGCAACAGAACAGAACGAAAAAGGAAAAACTAACCACACATACAGATTTTCAACTAAACAGCTGATTCAGAACAGAACAGCACGTACAAACTAATTCTGCCTTAAGGCCCAACTATAATATGAATAAGCGAACTTAAGCAACTGTGCGGTTACATATAAAACATATGTGGTAAACTATAATGTACTTATGGAACTTTTCGTCAAGTTTCGTTAAATGTCATTTGCTTAAGCTAAGTGCCAAACTGAACGCACATTCCATTCGAAAAACACTGTTTGTGCATTTTTTAAACTCAAGCAAACATCATCAGAAAATATTCATTGGTTTTTTATATATTTTTTATTTTTTCTTATTTTAAACTCAGAAAATAAAGCAAAACTTTTATTTTCATTCTTTGTTTTACAATACACATATACACGCATACACATGAGTTTATTTATGTATGATCATTGTTGTACTTTTTAGTAGGTAAAACAAATAAAACAAGTAATAAAGCGATGGATATAATTATATGTGAATTTTTAATAGATTAGGACATTCCAACAAGTTAATTTGATTGAATTGCATTAATTTAGTAGTTATAAGAAGAAACAAAATCTTAAAAAAAATTATTATTACCTATAAGTGCAGCTGTGGCTAAAGAATATTTAAGTGCATATAAGTACATTGTGGGCACCTTAAGTATTTTACAGACTTATCGTTCAATTCTGGCATTAGCTTAAGCCAGTTTATTCATATTATAGTTGGGCCTTTAAACAAGAAACAAAACGTGAGATTGTGTGTGTGTTTGTACTATTTCTCTTGATCTAACGTTTTTTTCTCTTATTTGTTATTGTATGAAAGCCATAAATAATACTTAAAGGAAGAGAATTCAATAAATTGAATTATTATAAGAATACAATTGATTTACCTATAAAAACCAATTTACCTATACAAATCAATTGTATACACAACAATCATTTCTCATATTCCGTTTAATAGAAAATTTAAGTTAAATAGCTGATGTTAATAAGAATCTCTACCGAAGTAGATAGACTAGGGTGCTGATGAAGTGCGCAGCTGCACAGAAAAGTCTAAGTTTAATTTTTCTTCTCTTCTTTAGAAACTCACATTAATTAATAAAAATATTTCATTCAATAAGAATTTAAATTACTGAACTTAAGCCTGACTAAAAAGTAAGATTTTTTTATTGATTTTTAATAACAACACCAAAAAAAGAGATTGAGTTAATGACAGTCAGTTGTATTGATGTTAAAACACAAAAAAAAACATTGTAAAAGTGAGTGGACAGCGAAAGTGAATCAACTTATACAGTTCTCTGATCCGTACGTAGTCAGAGTCGCACTTTACTGAATTTATTTCGTTGTAAAATTTTTTCCTGGTTTTTGGCGTTTTTTAGTTTTGGTATTTCTTGGCGATTTATTTTAGTTTTAGCGATTTTTTTTCTTTTTTGCAATTTTTTTCGGTTTTTGGTAAATTTTTTTAGTTTTTTGTCCACCTTTCTATTTTTGCATTTAAGCGATTTGTGTTATTTTTGGTGATATTTTTTGTTAAGCGCATTTTTCATTCAAAAAAATATTTTTTTTCGCAATCGCGGAACGGTATGAATAATGAGATCCAATATAAAGTTAGAGTTGATAGCGAAAGACCAACGATGACACTGCAAGAAGCAGATAAAAATATATTTGGATCGAAAATTTAAAAAAAAAACGTTAAATTTTGTTACCCTGTGTTAATATTTCTTTTATAAATCAAGTTCACTCAATTCAAACGTTTTTTCAGCATGTATGTAGCTGTATTTTATAATTAATAGCTCTTAATAAAAAATTGTTATTGTTTTATGACTATTGTTTGCTACTGTTTTATTAAATAAATTATCAAGTGGATAACGTACCCCTGATTATCGATATAAACGAATACTTATGTTTATTATTATTATTATTATTATTATTAAAGAAGGCATTGAAATTTTCCCCCAAGAAATTGTCAATAGTAAATATGTGCGTACATGTGCATATAATTAAACTATAAAGTTTATAGTATAAACCAAGGCACCTTCATTTCCAGGTAAAAGCCAGATTATAAAAATACAATAATAAAAAAAAACAACAACATGGTTCTTAACTTGAGCCAAAATGTCAAAAATACACTTTGTTTAAATAAATAATAACAATTACATACATACTCACATTCAATTGAAAAAGATTTACCCACGGCGACAAAAATTGCAACGTTAAAAAATTTTCAAAATTTTTCAATACATTTATTTTCTTTACATAATTTAACAACCACAATTAGAGTTGAAAAAAAGTCAGCCAATGTAGTAAAGTAAAAAAATAAAAAACATGTTGAATATTGTGTTCTTGTTTCAACTTTGTTATTTGTTCTCTCATTTGTTTAAATGGAAGTTTATAACATAACTCTAGTTGTTGTAAGAAACTTTTGGTAAATGTTCCCTGATGATCTGCATTAGCAACAGTGAAATGCGGCGCATGGGCTCCAGCAACCCCTCAATAATTAATTTCAATGTATTTTTAATAAAAAAATAGTTTACTTAATAAGTCATGTTTTAGACTTGGCAGTTTTTCTTGAAGCAGTTCTCTTCAATTCTGTTTTAAAACTGCTCGATTGTTTACACACGGTCGGTTTCTTGATAAATTTTCCAATTGCTTTAATGCAGCGAATGAAATAATACAAGAGAATTGAAGTAACTTCTGTACAAGCAAGTCAGTACCCCTCTTCTTTCTTCTTTCCTCTCCTACAAACTCAGACTTAATTCAAGAAAAACTGTCGAGCCTAAAACATGAGTAAGTAAAATAATAATTTGGGATTATTAGTGCGTTAACAAATTTTTTTTTTACTTAAAGATTCGCTGCGAATAACGTTCTAAGTAGAGATGGGCGCGTGTTGAAAATCTCTGGAAAATTGCTCCAAAGTGATTCGGTATGCACGACCACCAACACCGCTCCACTGTAATTTAAATAACGACCAAGGTCGAGACGATGGTATCAGGTCACATGGTGTATAAATCGGTAATTTGTAATTTACATACATATTTATGTTAAAAGTTTGTCAATTCGTGTCGTGACACCTGTTTATAGCAAACATTAGATAAAATGGCGGATATCATATTTGTGTTTGTTGCTTCAAGAACTGACGCAATTCCCTCTACTCTACAAAAAAAAATCAGCTGCATTGATAACATTGTGATATTTGCAATGAAAATGTTGCCACCATTTTGTTTTTAGATGTGTGATGAACTACGACCCAAAAATATCAAACTCAATTAATGTTTTATTAAATTAATAAATAAAAATAAAAAAAGATAAAATAAGATTATTCTCGAAGCGAAAACGTGCAAAAATGTTTAAATTTTTATTAAGAGAAATTAATTTTAGTGTTCGTTTAAATTATAAATTTATGGTAGAATTACACGATTCGTATCGGGTTACTTTTGAAATGGTCGTATCGTTCAATTCGGGATGTTAGTTAATAAAAACGTGAGGTTGCCAGCGAACGTGTCAGCTGTTATTGTATTTCTCTTTGCTTTATACATGTGTGTATGTATGTAAGAGTGAAGTTGACGTAGAAATCTATTTTCTGTAGATTTCTACCTCACATACGTTACGATACATATTAAATAAACAGCAACATGTTTTATTAATGTTACAGATTTTGTAAGCTGATCCGTCAACTCACGATACGAATCTACTAATTCTGCCATTACGCTCGTAAAGGCTCAGTTAGGCGACTGTAATGTAAAGTAACTGCAGCAGTAGGAAACAGCTGTTATGTGAAAAGTAATGAAAATGTTTATAGAGATGTAATGTTACGTAACCTACTTTTCATGTAAAAATGTCGATCATCTGCTTCCTACGTTGCAGTTACATTATACTAAAGTCGGCTAACCGAGCCTTAAGAGGTGATACAATAATACTGACCAACTTTTTTTTTGTGAAGATCGCTTAATTAAATATGTATATATAAATGGCTCGTATAATATTTATTTTCAATACTATAGAGTTCATTCGGAAATTTATGACATTGCTAGAGAAAAGAGAAAACAGAATAAGAGCTCTTGTCCCTTCTTTTCCACAAAACTCACGACTTTGTAAAGTAAAGTTTGCGTTTGTGTGAAATATTAATTTAGTCATGTTACAGCATTATATTTTAATATTAATTTTACATTTTTTTATTTTACTTTTTTTTAAGGTACATTACTTACTATCATCTTTAAATATCACATTGACCTCTACAGTAGTACCACGTTTCATTTTACATGGTAATGTATTGCAACTGGATATGCTCAAATATAATATGAGATACTTAGAACCTGTAAGAAATAATTAAAGGAAAACGAAAAGTCGTAAGGTTAGTGATTTCTTTAAGAAAACAAGTGTTTTGTTTTAATAACAAAGGCTAAGCTAAGTGAAATAAAAAGTGTACACTGAAAAAAAAAATCCATGCATCATATGTTTGTATGTGCACAGTATTATATATTTTTCAAGACTTTTACGTTGGATTAATCGATAAACGATATGTGTTTTGAGAGGTACCAATTATATTCCATTAAAGCCAGCATATAGCGGCTTGTTCATTATAAACTAAAGTTTTTTTGAGTGAAATGTTTTTTTTGCTTTTACTATAAAAATAAAATTCACTGTAGCCGCATTTATAAAGTGCCCTGTAGACGATCATATAAACCCGTCAATCAGTGCATACATATGCATGTATGAGTGTCATATGCTTGTCGCTAAAAAGTCGTCGCCCACTTGAAAACAACTGATATTTTTTTGGCCAATCCGAATTGGAGACGTTAAAAACATCTGCCGTCATATAAAAAAGTCAAAACCTTTTAACTTTCATCAACAATTGACAATAATGCGTATGTGGGTGTACGCACACAACTTCATATGTACACATGTGATTGATGAGTTTATTTGATCGTCTCCAGTGCACTTTATAAACCTTTTTGTGTGTGCAGCCAACCCTGGTTCTAGCTAATTTAAAAATATGTATATCTGTATAATAATATCTTATTAATCCATTAATTATTTAAGACACAATAAACTCTGAAAATCCTACTTATATTTAGATTTTTATTTTTACTAAATCAAATAATTGTAATTTATAACACCGCATGACTTTCTGACAATAAAAATTAAAAAAAATTTGCACGGCATGTACATATGTACGTACATACATAAATATAAATGTAAATGCATGCATATATATTTACATACATAGTATAAGTCACACGTAATTATGACTCTCAAATTAAATTGATAAGATAGAAATTTAATATTTTTCTTATTTATTTGGCCGGTTTATTTAAGATTTAAAGCCAATTGAATCTGAAGTGTTGATATATGTATATATGTATGTATGTATGTATAAAGATACATACATAAATACATTTACCCATACACACTAGAGGCCTGCGTAAACAGTCTTGAAATGTAAATACGTCCTGTTTTTTAAATATATTCTCGTGGCATGTATTATATTCGCTTACAGCGAAGCACAATGGATGTATTGATGTATGTGACTTCTTGTTCTTAACAAACAATCAAAAGAAGTATTGTTGATGCGTGTATGCTTGTTATTTTGCATATTGTACGTTTGACTGTGTGTGTGTGTGTGTAAGATGTAGATGGTAAGATATTATGTGTATAACTAATCACAATGCATGTGTCCGTTTGTATGTGCGCAAAAAAATAAAAGATCATACACACAACGTGTGTGCGTATGTACATGCATGACGTTTTTACACGAGCCCATGCGCATGAAGAAGCAAACATCACAAATTTTTCCGTCACGAAGTATTTTCTTCTTTACTCCTATACCTGCAATAACTGAAACAAATGTCTTGCCAACAGTGTTGTTTAGCGTTTGTTTTAAAAGATTTCGCTGTAGTAAAGCATTTGAGAAATCCCTCATGTCTTACAAGTTCTTGTAAATGGTCTTGCGCAGGTGTCTAGTATTTATAGCCAATGGAAAAGGAGTTAGGTTAAAGCTGGCTACAAAAAGTAATGCAGAAAAAATCCTTAACCCTGGCCAAAGGCCGGCAGTCTAAAATTATTATTATTATACACGAGTTCCTCCATAAAATTTTTCAATAAAAGTCGGAGCATTATGTAGTTTTTACCCAATATTAAATACTAGCGTGATTTTTAATGCAATAAAATTATAGCCCAAAAATCGTTAAGCGTATGCTTCATTTTGCCACATATGCTAACTTCATGCCATTTTTTTCATTATACATTATACATGTTTTGGTTAGCTGGGTAATGTCAATGCATGTGTGCCGAAAAATAAAAGATCATACACACAACGTGTATGCGAATGTACATGCATGACGTTTGTACTTCTTTACTACTTTAGCTGCAATAACTGAAAAAATGTCTTGACTTCGCTGCAGTAGAGCATTTGAAAAATCACTCATGTCTTAAAAGTTCTTGTAAGTGGTCTTTTGCAGGGGTCTAATACACACTAGTGATGTAAATAGTATAAATTTTTAAATATTCGCCAATACGAACACGATTATACATACATATACATATATATATTGCATACTCGTATATGCCGAACCCAGTCCCTTGCTACTCGCACATGAAGATAGTTCGCTTAGCGATGTCTGCATGATTTCATTAATAGTTAGAAAAAAATCCCCATTACCAGTATCACAACGTCATCCGCATAAACTACTATCTTTCGACCATAATTTTCGAAACCACCAAGAATGTCGTTCATAGCAACTAGCCATAGAAGGGTAAAAACTCCCACTATAAGGCATTCTCTTACTCACTTTTTTCCTCAAACCCCGACTTCCTAATTTTGGGTGGGCAATTGTGCTACCTATTATGAAACTTATCATATGTGTGTGAAGATAAATTCATCGAGTTAAATTAATTTTTCAAAAATATCGCATGCGATATTTATGGAAAATGAAGAGAACGAATAATACTATTAAACTGCATTTACAGTATATCTGAATTGAATTTGTGAAACCTTTTAGAAAATTTGTTGTGATTTAAGGCAACATTTTTGCATTTCGCTAAAATTTTGCATTAAAAATATTTTTTGCCACTAATTTCTGGATAAGTTCGAAACCGATGAAAATCGAAAAAAAACTAAACTACTAAAATAGAAGCGTAGGGAAAATCGGGCAGATTTTTTATATTCTCCAAAATGTAGGGATTTTTTTCGTAATGTCGCATTATTTATTAAATAAATGCAAACATAACGTTTTTTTAGTAATAGTTTATTTTTCAAAACGGTTTAAAAATTTTATTTTCCTTAAAATCGCTTAAAATATATTTCGAGAGTTGTTTGTTGTTTAAAAAGTTGGCAACACTAATATATATAGTATACATACATATTAGTGGCCTGCGTAAGCAGTCTTGAAATGTAAATACGTCATGTTTTTTAAATGTATTCTCGTGGCATGTATTATACTAAGCCAATAATAAATGCTATCGTACTATAAACGAAGCACGATGGTTGTATTGGTGTACGTGTATATGACTGTTAACAAGCGATGTCGCCAAGATGTCTTGTTTAAACAAACAATGAAAATAAGTACTGTTGATAGATGTATGCTTGTTATTTTGCATATTGTACGTTTGGGTGTGTGTGTAAGATTTAGATGGTAAGCTATTATGTTTGTGTTTAAGGGAGGTTTTTTAAACCAAGCGCACACAACTCATGTAAATGCATGTGTGCGTTTGTGTGGGCGCAGAAAAATAACGAACAATTTTCTTCTGTACTCTTATACCTGCAATAAGTTAAACAAATGTAATGCCTAACACGTTGTTTAGCGTTTGTTTCAGATGATTTCACTGTAATAAAGCGTTTGAAATTGCCCTCATGTCTTAAAAGTTCTTATAAGACGTCTTTTGCAGGTCTTTAATACATATATATATATGTAGCATATGCGAAGACGAATTCATTCAAGCCTTCAACAATAAAATCTTCCTAGTACTTAATTGCAGTGAAACTTTACAAATCAAACTTCCTCCAAATCTTATTGCAATGAAATATGACAAGCCACACTTCCTAAAGAAAAGCATCTGTTAACTTGGCACCACATGGTACCTGAGATCGCTCGCCTTGGTATATCCTTTTTCTAATAGTACGTTTCCACTATGAGCAAAACTAGTTGTTTTTCTCAGAACACTTCGAAGTGTTGCCATTATGCTTTTGTTTGTTTTGGTTGTACGAATTTTCGAAATCAATTTGACTTTATTATCAAGGCCGCAAACCTTGTTATTCAAATTTTTCACTCATTTACATATAAACAACATATAAATCGTCACCTTAAATGCAAACGGACGTAACTACACTTTTTTTAGGATCATCTGGATCCCGGGGCATAGAGGCTTACAGTGGAACTCTAGGGCTGACGAGCTTGCTAGAATTGGGACAACCTTACAGGTTCCACCGGATTTGGAATGTGTAGGTCTACCCCTACTCTCTTGCAAACTCAGACTTAGGCGCAAGACAGAGGATGCGTGATCACAAGGCAGTTATGGACACCTAAATAGAGAAGGTACGTATTACCTAATTTCAAGGAATAGGAAACAAATCTCGATTCTAGTGTTCGTGGTAACCGGACACTGTCTCATAGGTAGGCATGCACAAAGGCTAAGGGTTGAACACAACGACTTTTGCCGTAGCTGCCAAGATATTGATGAAGAGGAAAGCATAGAACATTTTCTTTGTCACTGTCCTGGACTTGCAGGAAAGAGAATGGCCACAATGGGCGCTCTTGAATTCAGGGAACTTTCTGACGTTGCTGGTGTTAAACTTCAACGTATTAGCAGCTTTATACTGAGCTCTGGATGGTTCGACGGTGGGGACTCCGCATTAGCAGAGTCTCCGTGGTATCACAATGGACCAAAACGGTCTAAGTGAGTCCGGGTTTCTGACTGCCACCCCTACCTAACCTAACCTAACCTAACTACACTTTTATTTATTTTACAGGAGAAACAAAAAACGTTTCAAAATCAATAATAATAAAGTGTTCATAAAAGTTTTCTTCGAAATTTACTTAAAGTATTGGTACTTATATGTTTTAATTAATTTATTTTCTTTTTATATATATTTAAGCTTTTATGTTAGTTACGTTCTTTTCAAAAAAAAAATAGATGCATTCGTAATTACGTCCCTTTGAATTTCTGTAATAAATTCGTAATTTTTTATCGCAGAGGCCTAAATTTTTGCGTGAACATGTAGTTTGATAAAGTGAACCATAATCAATCAAAAACTCGATTTCGAATTTTTATTTAGTTACGTCCGTTTGCATTTAAGGTAACGAAATGCAATTGATGTGGTTTGTGCAATTGCTTAAAAAATTTAATATTCTATTTTACGGCTTTTTTTTCAAAGTTTCAGTCAGCAACGCCGCAGTGTTGCATTGTCAAGTTTTGTCATGTTTTGGAGGAAAACAACTTATTTTAGGTGTTTTGTTGATATGCAAAATGTATGGGAAAACATATAGCAAAACATTGGTTTTGAGCAAAACAAGTTTTCTGCTCCAAAACACGTATGTATATGGAAATGTACCATAAGATATCATTCATTTATACTTTAATTAAATGAAAGTTCTGATATTTTTTTAGCACTTGTAGGTATTTTTTCGAGAAAACTATTGGCAACACTGATTTAAGGCATTAATTTACCTATTTAAAACATATTTTTATTTAAAACAAATCTTTTTAAAGAAAAGTGTAATCAATTGAACATTTAATTGAGCTAGA
Organism: Tachina fera; assembly: GCA_905220375.1. NCBI lineage: Eukaryota > Metazoa > Arthropoda > Insecta > Diptera > Tachinidae > Tachina > Tachina fera. The sequence continues at coordinate 63,929,509 of LR999963.1, forward strand.
TAAACTTTTATTTTTAGTTTATGTGCAGTTTCCACAAGTCAGGCAGTCAGGCTCGTCCAGAAAATTTGTATGAAGTCACTAAAAAAATTAGTACCTTTCATATAAATTTTATACTCATGTCAACCGCCTGAGTTTTAGAAAAGGGCGGTTAATCCCATTTCTAAAAGAATGCTCCAAAGACACAAACAATTATTATTAAAAAAAATTTAATGGAAAAAATTATTTTATAAGCAAAATTAAATAACTTGTGTACACTCACCACAATCTTCGAATGGCAACGATTTTGCCATTAAAATCATTTTTGCAATATTATTTGCATATTTGCTTATATTGGCTCCCTGCACAGTTGGGCAAATTATCGATAAACATAAAGGCAGTAATAAGATTTTCAAATAATAAACGCAACTCATTATATTCATTTCAACGCTAATGTCCTTTAAAGAATTAAATTTAAAAGTTAAGCGTTTCAGCGTTATATATAGAAAAAATATATCGTATGTATGTATGTAAATTGTATTTCACTTTATTAGTGTTTATTTTTATTACAGATATTGTCTCTAGCAATTATTATCATTATCGAATATCAATTAAACGATTTGCTTGCTTACTTTCTTAATGCCGATGTGGGGATTTTGTATACAATCGAACCGCTTGCAAGTAACTACAGTAATACAATTAACTCATAAAAATTGTATTATAACAAAATTTTTAACTGATATTCAATCAAGTAGTGCACGAAACAACTGTCGTGTATTTTGGTAGCTAAATATTGCTAAAAAAAATTCAATAATAATTAGAAGATAACTGAGTGTCTGGAAGTGCCATACATACTCGTACGTACATACATGCAAGTGTAATAATCAGGGAAACCAGAAATATGCTCCAGAAAAAGTGTTTTATGCGCATTCAATATGCACTAAAAACTTCGAAATATGCACTAAAAATTAAAAAATGTATGCTCTTAAAAATAACGTAAATTGGATTATTTGGAAATGAAAATCTAATTTTAATTGAGCAATTCAATAAAATTTTGCATATAAAACAAGACAAAAATAAAATAAACAGAAGGAAACAATGGTGTCTACCTGAAATACGCGTCGACTTGGTGAAAGTTACATGGAGAACAAAAACAAAAATGTGTAAATGTAAAATATTTGTTTTTGTTTCTCTCATAAAATTAACCGTTTTTAAAAGAAAGAGAAAATCGTTGAAATTTTCACGTTTATTTCATTTAAGAATTGCGTGGCAAACAAAAACAATTTTTGAAAATTTGTTTTTGTTTTAATGTAAAGTTTCACTTCTTCGACGCGTTTTCCAGAATAGCCCCCAATAAAAAAATTAATTAGTCCTAATTTACACTATGCCAGTCTTATTAATAAGCTGATTATTTTGTGGGAAAGAGAGACGAGGGGAATAGAACCGTTTCTATTCCCCCCGTCTCTCTCTCTCTCTCTCCTAGCAAACTAATCAGCTTAGCAACAAGACTGGCATAGTGTTAATTAGGACTTAAGAACAAAAATTTAACTTTTACTTCAAAAGCGATCACAATATCAGATTTAAAACTTTGGAACTGTATTTTGAAGAATAAGATAAACTTTTTATTTATTATTGTTATTGCAATAAACAAAAACTATTCACTTATCTTTTTAAATAAAAATCGACGACGGTCACATATAAATAAACTTTTACAGGTACATTGAAAATGTTCTCTTTCAACCTCAACTGATGTAATCGGGGCAGCGTTCGTCACAATTACCAAACCAAGTTTTTATTGATATTAAAGTCCAGTGAGGATGTTAAAACACATGTTACACCTGTTTAAGTTGAAATTTTGAATATAAAAATCAATAGTATTTGTAGCAGTATTAAAATTTAGCAGAAAAAAATTAGATATGGATGAATTAAAATTTTTTTATTTTCTTGTTTTGTTTTTCTTTTACAAGACTGTTTACAAGTGAATGAAAATTAAAAAATTGTAAATCGTTCATTTTAAATTTTTTCTTCTTCTAAATTGGGATGTTAGAACACATACTAATAGTTAGTATAGTCTAAATTTCAACTTAAACACGTGTAGCATGTGTTTTAACATCAGAACTCACAAGAAAACATGTGAAATCGATTCGGAAATTTTTACTAAATTTTTTTTTTAAATATTAAAATAAATTTTTTTTAAGTACCAAAATATGCCCTAAAAACGCCAAATATGCTCTAAAAAAATCGTAAAATGCTCAAAATATGCGTGTTAGATTGAAGTATGCAAAAAAATGCTTTAAAGGGTAAAATATGCACTAACAAATCGATGCCAGAATTCATAAAAAGTGATGAAACGGATAAATATCTTAATTCCGCATTGTTATATCAGACAAGAAAAAACATGCAATTGCATATTTGTGGTTTCCCTATTAATAATATATATGTATGTATGTATATCGACAGCTTATATGCAAAATACGTTAAATCAAATTTGGTCAAAATGAGTTTCTGATGGCAAATAGCTCCTCTATGAATGCAATATTGATCTGTAATATAAATTTCGAATCAAAAACAATTATTTTTTTTTGTCGTTTCATATGGGCAATTCCATATTGTCGGGCGGGACAGTCGTACGCATTTAATGTGGAAAAGAGATCAAAATAAAATAGATTTTTCTTTTGATTATTAGCCTAAGTTATGGCCCCTGATTAGCTCTATTGATGGTACTAAATCCAATTATAACCAATTTTAAGTTCTAAGGATAATTGCAAAAAACTAAGAATGTCGTACGAGACAAAAAATGAAGTAGGTTTTGTAGCAAACAATTAAAATGCTTATTTCAGCGAAACCTGAAACAATAAATTAATGTGACTAATTTTAGAATGAGATGAGTTAATATTTCTTAAAATGGGCTAGATTTTACTTAAAAATTTATTAATAGTTTTTTTCTTATTTAAATTAAATTCTATTCGTACGGGACATTGCGCACGAGACATTTTGTGGCATCATGATGTTCAAATTTTGTCTAATGATTTTTTGGGAGGAAATTATGAATAAATTATTTAAAAAAAAATAAACAAAATAGAAGTATTCAATGTGTTTATTTTAACATAACGACGAACTTAAAGGAAAATACGAAATGAGATTAAAACGGAAACATATTGTTTTAAAAAAATTTGCAAAATTAAATACAAATAGCATTGGGTACATTAATTATAGTTTTGTTTGCCGGAATATACAGTTTTAGCTGCTGTCACTTCCTGACCTTTGCAGCAGAAGAAGTTTTTATGTTTTTCCACTTTTCGTCCAAATTACACAATATCATTGGATTGTATAAAATACAAAAATATAAAAAATATAAAAAAGTTTTTTGACTTCGCCTTTTAAGTATACGTTCATACCGCTTTTTCTCTTCAAAAACTTCTTTATTTGCTTCAGCTAAAGCTTTTCCCCCTATGAAAAAAAACGATTGGTAAATTTAAAGTTGGTTTAACAAATTAATTTTGTAAGGAAAAACCGGTTTGAAGGCATGATTTAACTTTAACAATCGTTTTTGCACTTTTTCGTAGCGTTACGCGATCGTTCTCGGCTTTTTAATTTATAGTTTTGGAATTTAATTTCATTTTCTTTTAATCTTTCTCGCTGCTTTTATTCATCTTGATTTAAATAATTGAATTATAGAATGCTTTTCCAAAAATAATTAATTATTAAAGAAAATATTTTTTTAATACTTTTAAATTTCTCAGTAGCGATGTCGTATGAGACAAATTTTGCATAGGCGCCTAGTTCGCAATTCTTTCTATTCTCAAAATATTTTTTTTTATATTTTAATTGCAATAAAATTTTCTGTTTGTAATCATTACTTGATGAACTTTCTTCCAGCAGTTTAAATCTATTGATACAAAATGGTGTTTTTCAATGTCGTACGGGACATTGAACGAATAATGTAAAGCAAAATTGTATAGTTATATTTAATCGTATAGAACTTTAAGCATTATTTTCTAACTCTTGATATCCTTACGGAGATATAAGAGAGAAAAACTCAATCTATAACGACTAGAGCTAAGAATATTTTTGAAAACAAAAATTGCTTTTCAAATTAGAAAAAAGTTTCACTTGCTTGACTTCCCAGCAAAAAAAGCCAAAAATGTCATGAAAATGTAGGGTTTGCGATCTGAAAGTAGTGAAATTTTCGATCCGATCTAATGATTTTTACATAGGGTTGTAATTGCAAGAAGTTCTCTTTTTCGATGCCTGGTCACTGATCTATGATAATATTTTCATCTAGGAAAAATGATAAATAGTTACCTATTTTAACAATTCGTTTCTTTTTATACGAATTTAAGCCCGAAACAGTGTTTTCATGTAAATTTAAGGAAACAACTTTTAAATATTAGACTAATGTGTAGTTTCCACAATGCAAGCAAGCGACTTGTCTAGAAAAAATTTATGAAAAACACTCAAATCTTTGAATGATTCCTATATAAATTTTCTAGACAAGTCGCTTGCTTGCATTGTGGAAACTACACATAAATTAATTTAAAAAAATATTTTTTTTTTAAATTCTGGTGAGTATTTTCTAACACCATGGAGGAGTTACAAGGTTTTGTATGATTAAAATAAACTTCTACATGGTTTTTTGCTCACTCTCGGCAAATTAAAAATATCGATTTCTTGGAAGCAATGAAATTGTAGTTCCACTAGAATGACTTCCATTTTTTTTTTGCTGGGTTTGGACATGAATATCTCGAAATGAGTAATGAATAAATACAAGACTTTCGCACATTTATTAAATTGAGTTAGCTTTTTTGAGTTGACGTATTTTGAATATAGGCTCTCGATATATGTACCTTTCTTTTATTAATCAGAATTAGTTTTAAATTTTCACTTATATGTATGTACGAGTAGTTGATTGGTTTGTAGACTTGCATATCTGCTTTGAATGAATAACTGCCTTATATTGTCGTTTGATAGTGAACTACTCGTAATATAATTTATTTAAACAATTCTGATTTAATTACCAAGGTTGTTGTCCATAACGTCACATGTCAGATTACACACTACAACAAGAAAAATAAGAAATTATGGGATTCTAACAATGGATTGTGGGTGGCCGAAAAAAACTACATGTATCGGCGTTTTGAAAAATCAAATCGAAATTTAATTTTAGGTGTGGGGGCACATATATATGTGTTCTTAACACCTGATGCTATATATACAACTAGGACGTATGAATCAAACAGTTTTTCATTAGTGTGGCACATGGCACACATATCGTCGCTGTTTTATATACCTGACCGATCTAACATTTGTAAAATTTTACAGAAGTTCAGCTTTCATGATTGTTTTCTACATGCATTCTTATGGAAACGTCTGAAATAATTTTACTCCTATAGGCTCAACATTAATGTTTACAGTCATAAAAATTTTAGACAAGGTCTATTATGACACAGAAAGTCTAGTAGTGGAATTAACTAATTTTTCAAAAAAAAATGTCGGTTAGGTCGGTTAGTTAAAACAGCGACGATATTTAAACCCGTCCTAACTGTTTGAATCTTTTCTTTTCATTTAGAAAATATCAAATAAATTCAGTGAAGTGCGACTTTGACCCGCGCACGAAGGGTTCCGTACGGACACGAGATATGTAATTCAACTTTAGCCAATATAAACTAAAGTTTTAGGATTTTTTTCATTTTTGGGATTTTTCGGTTTTAAGCATTTTTTTCTAGTTTGGGGGTTTTTTGAATTTATTGGCGCTTTCTGAGTTTTGGCGATTTTTTTTTTGGTTTTTGAAGTTTTTTTTAATTTTAGCGATTTTTATTATTTTGGCGTTTTTTTTATCTTGGCGATTTTTTTATTTTGGCGATTTTTTTAATTTTGGCGTTTTTTTATATAGGTGATTTTTTTTGGTTTTGGCGATTTTTTTAGTTTTTGGCACTTTGTTTTCTCGTTTTGAGGTTTTTTTCGGTTTTTGGCCTTTATTTTCAATTTTGGCGACTTTTTTTCGTTTTGGCTATTTTTTTTAAATCTGGCGATTTTTTTTAATTTTGGCGATTTTTTTCATTTTTTGGCGATTTTTTTTCACATAAACAATTATTTTGGTTTTGGCACATTTTTCGCGTTTTGGCGATTTTTTTCGGTTTTTGGCGTTTTTTTTTAATTTTTGCGATTTCTTTTCATTTAGACGATTTTTTCGAATTTGGCGATTTATTTTAGTGCTAGAATTTTTTTTTAATTTTGTCGGATTTTTTCGATTTGGCTTTTTTTTTAATTTTTGGCAATTTTTTTCAGGTTTTGGCGATTTTTTTTCGGTTTGGCGATTTTATAATTTTCGGATTTTTTAGTTTTACCGTTTTTGAAAATTTCAAGAGTTTACCTCTTACGGTCTCCAAGATATATTAACTTGTCAAAATTACATAGTCAAAATTTCATTAACTGATGGACCACCCTTTAATTTAAATTTTTTTAATTTTAGTGTTAATTGTTGTAGCCTATATAAAGATACACTAATTTTACAAATTTCAAGTGTCAATATACATATGTACATACAATTGTATGTATATTACATGGGATTTTAACATTTTTCGTCGCTCGTTTTGGAGCACCCTTTAATTTTTAATTCTCATGTATTTGTTGTTGTAGTGGCCCAGGTTCTACATACTCTGTCCAAATTTCAGGTCCGTAGCTCTTACGGTTCCTGAGTAAATACCGTGTGACGGACAGACGGACAGCGTAGCGAAAAGAATAGGGTTCCTTTTTTCACCTTTGGTGTACGGAACCCTAAAAATGTCCAATGCAGCCATGTAATTTTATTACATCAAAATTTAAAAAAAAACGTTTGCTAGACATTGCAATTTCTGCGAAGTTCCTTGCAATTTACTATATAATTTTCTCATACACTGAGAGAAAAAACTTCGTAAATGCAATGATTTTTGGCATTATTTTTATGATTTTGTCATTATTTTTCAACCAATGCAACGCTTCATTCGCATTACGAAAATTGTTTTATTAGCTGAAAAAATGTCAGTACATATGTACATCTACAACGAAATATTTTCATTCATGTAACGACATGTTTTTTTTTACTAAGCAACATACATACATTTTCATATTTTAAATTAAAAATGTAATCATTGCAATGAAACTTTTTACTTTATAAATACAATGAAGTGAGGTTAGTCTTACATTTTTTTAACGAAATATTTCATTGAATTAACATTTTTCATGTATATCAGCGCTTACCGCTCCAGCCACAACAACCTCAAATATTATTTATGTAGATACACAATAAATACATACATATATACCATCATTAATGAAATTTTAATTCCACATTATTGAATTGATCTAATTAAATCAACATTATTTAATTTATTTCAAAAGTTACATCTAACTTATAAATAAACTAGTTGATCCCGGCAATCGTTGTCTTACCCTGTATTATTTTTTAACAACAAATTGCTCCTCACACTGGTCACTTATTGGGTCAAAAATAAAACGAAAACCTACCGGGTATTGACCCGAACCTGTGCTGAAAATTTCAGCTCCACACCTCTTATAGTTCCAGAGATCATGCGTTAGGAACAAACACACACTATCGACTTTATATACATAATAATAATATATAGATATATATATACATATATTAAAAAAAATACTTTGACTTATCAGAAATAATTTTAAGTCAGGCTTAAGTTCAGTAATTTCAATTCTTATTGAATGAAATATTTTTATTAATTAATGTGAGTATCTAAAGAAGAGAAGAAAAATTAAACTTAGACTTTAAGCTGGGGGAAATACCGATACTTTTCTGTGCAGCCACGCACTTCATCAGCACCCTAGTCTATCTACTTGGGTAGAGATTCTTGTTAACATCAGCTATTTAACTTAAATTTTCAAAAATAAATAAATTTTCAAAATAAATAGCTGATGTTAACAAGAATCTCGACGTCTTGGCGACATCGCTTGTACACCAATACAACCATCGTGCTTTGTTTATAGTACGACAGCATTTATTATTGGCTCAGTATAATACATGCCACGAGAATACATTTAAAAAACATGACGTATTTACATTTCAAGACTGCTTACGCAGGCCACTAATGCCTACATAAGTTGTGTGTATGCTGCCTTATTTTTCTGCGCACATACAAACGCATACATGCATTGACATTAGTTGTGGCTCTTGTTTTAAAAACCTGCCCTTAAACACAAACATAATAGCTTACCATCCACAACTTACACACACACGTACAATATTCAAAATAACAAGAATACACGCATCAACACTACTTCTGTTGATTTTTTGTTATGAACAAGAAGTCTGGGCGACATCGCTTGTTAACACTCATATACACGAACACAAATGCATTCATCGTGCTTCGCTTATAATACGACAGCATTTATTATTGGTTTTGTATAATAAAAAACAAAAAGTATTTACATACATTCTAAGACTGTTTACGCAGGTCTGTAATATGTATAGGGTTTGGGAAACGGGAATTCCCGGGCGGTCAGGTAGACCGAATTTTTTTAGATTTTCCCGGGAAAACAGGAAATTAAAAGTACACGTTATATATATTTATGAAAAATATATAGGTTTTTGCCACACCACATATTTATTAATGGCTTAAGTGCCAGTCAAATTTATTTTCATTCACAAAAAAATTGCTTTATAATCCTGTTTTAATTTGATATCAAAATTTTCATTGTTTTTTTTCAATTACAAAAGTTTATTTGAATTATTGTATGACTAAATTTACACTAAGGAAATGTTTAAGTTGCCTTTTAAAGTTGATACTGATCTTTAAACAATAATACCGTGTTTATCGATGTCGAAGGAAATTTTTCATTATAACAATTTCATTTAAAACAAAAACAAATTCTAAAATTTTGTTTTTGTATCAAATGTAACTGCACGAAAGATATAATTTCTTCGACACCGATAAACAAGCAGTAAGATGTCCATTAAATTTTTTTAATAAAAAATAAAAATATGAGCTTCTAAAATTTATACGGAAATTTCAAAAAATTCCATACAATTGAAGTCATACCATTTTCCCTAATTCGTCTAACTACGAGAAAAATTATTGCTCTATTCGAAAACTACATCCAAAATGCATTTAGTTTCAGACTGTTTCAGACTTTAATACAAGTATTAATACTTTTGTTGAAAATAAAACTCCTACATGTTGAGTGGTTTTTTGTTGAGATTTTTGAAATAGAAATTGAATCAGGGAGGCATTTTCGTCAAATATATTATTACTTGTATTAGAGTCTGAGACATCCTTAATGAAGTGGAACACTATGTATGACTATCAAATCGTTTCCTTAAGTAAATAATGCAATGTTAAAGAAACTTGAAGTGATTTTTGCGCATTTGTTAACAAATTTTGGAAAGTGTAGTAAAACTGTAAAAACTTTGAATTGACAATACTAAAATGTATTATAAGTGGACGCTATTATTAAAAACCTGAGGAAACTATTTGAAGAGAAATAAAATGTATTTAAAATTCGGTACAGGTGAGTATAGTACTGCAACTTGATTGTATAGTACTTAACGATAAGAATCCTCCTGGAAATTTTTCAAGAAGAGTGAGAAACAAGCAAGGAAAATTCTTAATAAATTGATTGGGAAGCTTTATTATAAAATTGTTTACTAATTGCGGTAATAGTTGCCAATAAGTCTTTATATGATATTTTACTATTGAATTCACTTAAAAATTCTTCAAAATGTATCTTAGAAGTGCTTTTGTATTAACTTTTATTTGAAAAGAATGCTAACATTAATAAAACAATCGAAATTTTGCCAATTTTCATTTAATAAATGTACTTAATTTAGTCAATTAGCTTTTCCCGGGAGTACCGGGAATTCCCGGAAACGTTTTTTTTTCATTCCCGTTTCCCGGGAATTGCAAAAGTCCGGGAAACCCCAAACCCTAATATCGTACCATAACCGCAAAAAAAGCTTAAAGCTGAGTTTACATCTGGCATTTCTTGTGAGTCATTTGCAAAAAAAAAAAAACGTAACCAACTAATTACTAATGAAAAACTGTATGATTCAGACATGTATCTATTGATTTAAACAGTTTGCAATCATGTTGGATTCTATAAAATTGTCTATTAATCATGTATGAAACTGTTTAACATAATAAATACATGTCTGAATCAAACAGTTTTTCATTAGTAAATAGTTGGTTACGTTTTTTACGCTTGTGTGGCTCATGGCACACAGATATAAACCCGGCCTAAGAGACACTTGTTTTAGGATCTCGTTTCGGCGGTTATGGCAAGATATAAGTTGTATAAGAAAGCTAATGTTCATATTGATTACTTTGAAAATGTACGAGTATTTTTGAAAAAAACATAATTATTCGAAATTTTATCAAAAGCATTTCCCGTGTTTCTGTTGGGCGGAGAGATAAAACATTTTGCCAAAATGCAGTTTTACCCAATGCAGGACCAAGGAAACGAATCTGGAAAAAATCGTTTTGCATATTGGATAGTTTGACGTGGTAAGGACGATATACATAAGTAAGTGGTTTTAGCCGCAGTGAATATATTGGTATCCATGGCCTACAAAAATATCCCTATCGAGGCAGAGATTTTGAGTAGAGCTCTTAGGTCGTCAAATTTAAATGTGTTAAAAAAAGACGAATTTACGCAACGAATTCTTGAAGGCAACATCGTCGTGCGACTCAATTGTGTTTATACCATGAGGTCTAGGGTATGCTCAACAGTTTTGTAGAAAATTATAAATATTCCTTAAATTATTCAGGGCTGTCATGAATAAAATTCCGCGTGAAAATTCTCTCTTTTTCAAACTAGAATTTTTTGTTTTCCATATTACTTGCTATTAGTTGGAATTGTTCCCCTGGAAAAATTTCACGCGGAATTTTATTCATGATAGCCCTGATTAAATATTAAACCAAATATTTTTGCCTTGTTTGTTTGTGTTAGTTTCGATCATTCATTACTTGTAGTGTTGACACTTATAGTCGCTCAAGTTTTTTTTGTTCGAATCTCACATTCCTTTTATGAGATAAAATATTATGCAATATTTGAATGAGCGTGCTACAGCCCGCTTTGAAAAAATCTGTTGAGATGTTGGATATATCAAAATTTGGGGGGGCGTTACTTCGTCCAGCTGTATAAATCAAATGAAACGAAGTTTCCTAATAATCAACTACTGAGAAAAATTTAGAGCTGTGTCCTTCCGCAACGAACTAGTTCCATTGGAACGATTTCAATTAGGGTGCGAAACTATAACATAAAAAGAACGGTGCGGAGTTTTTAAATGTTTATTTTTTTATCGTTACTCGTTCCGTAATTGCAAACCGTCTCGATGAGTAATTAATTTGTTTTGATATATTACGTAACGCTTTTTTTTGAGTTTTTAAACCTGCCACCGTGGGGCGAACTAAAGCTTGTGACAAAATTTTCAGTATATATTTTTCTAAACCGTAACAAATCCTTAAGATCCCTCCAACTTCGGCTTTACTTAATATGTGAATAGTCCCATGGACGAACGAAAGTTCACGACCGTGTGTTACATTTGTTTCGTTCACTTTTATCTGTATACTTTTTTTTTGTATAGAGAATGACTTATTTAATATGTTTATGATATATTTTATTATTTTCAAGAAATGTATTGCTTGTGTTGGGCTATTTTTTACAAGTTACGAACTTTAGCCTAATTAAATCAAAGCTTACAATAAATTTTATTTATAACCTTCAGTGGGCAGACAATTTATTATATAAAATTCAAACAAATAATAACATACAATACTTTATAGAAAATTGAGGATTAAATATAACTTAATTTAATTTTCAAGCGATTATAAATACTAATTTACTCGATAATACCTTTCAAATTATTGGAATTTTTGATTTCTCGGAAATCTGCACGCAATTGTATAAATTGACGCACAACCGATTTGTCCAAGTAATTCTAAAAATGAAATGTTTTATTAAAAAAATATGTGTATATTAAATTAATTAATTTCGTTTGTACTTACTAGTGTTTCACCAGTGCATACTTCTAATAGATTTTCTGGCTTAACCAATAACAAATTGCATAAGGCGTGCAGTATATCAAACAGTTGTGCAATTAAATTGCTTTCCAGCTCTTTTATACATTTGCGATATTCATTAACATCACAAATGGCGCACATTGCGCCAGCCGTATTAAATTGCATTGTTTGTAAATGATCATAAATAACCCGATGTAGGCGTATGCCGAATTCGTTTAAAATTGATTTCTGATTTTCTCCATCAATGCATTTTTTTATTTGTTGTATGACAGGCAAAATATTTTGACAGACATGCAAACAGGCCTAAAGAATGAAAAACAATGTTGAAAATCCTTTTTTTTTTAACAAAGCATACATAATAGCAATTTCTCATCAACTTACTGCCGATGATAAGGTATCAAAATCAGAGTCTGGTTTATTGTAATCAGTTTTCTTTTGTTCATTTTGTAAATATAATTTAACCCAGCCAATTATGGCATTTAAAGTACGATCTAAACCTTGATCAAGTTTACCTTCGATTTGTTCCATCATAATACGTTTTTTGAAAACGTAATCGGAATATTTGGGTGTATTGCTGAAATATTTAGAAGAAAGTTATTAGTGTTATCGAAAGTTATTAATGTAAAACTTACATTACACAAGGCACCACAGAAGTGTTGCATTGATCTTCTAAAAGATGAGTTATACTATTTGTTTTTTGCACAACATCAAAGAAATAGAGCTGCGGAAAATTTTTTCCGGTCTCAGCAATAGGTATTATATTTAAACCCAAATCCAAAGCATAATTTGCATGTTCATGCATCAGAAATCTTAAAAGTATATCATTTAGTTTAACGATATTGGCTGGTAAATCCGTCCCATTCGACAATAGTCTGCAACGTTTAAGTGCAGCATTAGCTTCTTGCAACATTTTAATGGCCAATTCTTCAGACAGAAATGTTTCCCCGCCATAATCATCAACTTGCGCTATATTTATATTAGCCTTGGTTCGTATAAGAACTTGAACATCTCTTTTCAATTCCTGGAAACGTTCGGTTGGTTTCTTTTGATGATTTTTGCTTATATAAAACTTCTCCAATTCATTTGAACATTTAGCTTGTAAAAACCTTGATTCAATATCGATATAGTTTGCTAAATGTTTTTGAAAAATTTGCTGTGTTAATTTATTAAGTAAATCATCATCCATAGCTGACAAGTAGTGTTGTAGTTCTGAGGATAACTTTAAAGTACTAAAAATTAAAGAGAATAGAAAGTATCTATAGATGATATAAATACATGTTTTTGTCTTACCGTGAATACAATTCATATAAAGTTTTCAAATATTTTTCCTCGTCTCTTTTATCGTCCAATTTAGTCATGGCATATTGATGCAACTTCAACTGATAAATATTCAAAATAAATTTGGTCATGACTTGTTGGGGATTCGCAAAGACTTTCTTAATAATTTCATAATGATGTTTGCACATTGGTACTATGCCTATAAATATGTCTTTCCCGCCATATGGAGTCATCTGACTCTGCTCAATGTAAGCATCAATGCATTGGGCATATCCTTTGAATTGAGACAATATTTGTGCCAACTTTTTCATTTTCTCTATGTCTTCATTTTTTTGGGCAGCAGCGAATTCTTCAATCAATTTTCTCTCAACTTCATCATATTTTCGTTCAATTTTTTTCTTAGATTCAGTAAATTTCTCTAAAGGCAAATCTTGGGCAATGGCATACAATTTATGTATGACATCAGCTGCTTCATATAAACGTAAGTGATCTGTAAAAATATCATTCACAATGGGGCCACTAATTAAAAATTCGGACATATAATTGAGCAATTTTTGAGCCTCCACCGTGCGACTACGCGGCGTATTGACATTTTCAAGCTGTTCTCCCAAGTGTATAATTTTTCCAGCCACTGAATTTATTTTTTCATCTAACTGCCAAAAGATATCGGAAGCTAATTGATGGCGTTCCTTTAGTTTTAATATGTTTTTTGTGTGAGCTTCTTGTTCTTGCTTCAATGATTCCTCTAAACGTTCACACTTGACCTGTTGTTTTTCCTGCAGTATTTTTAGATCTTGTATAGTTTGTATGAAAGTCTCATGTAAAGCCGTTGGATTGAAATCTTTTATTTCGGCTCCAATTAGACTTTCTGTAGCAAGTTTTTTGTTGTTACCGCATTCGTTATTGGTGCGCCAGGTTAATCTTTCCACAAATTCACTGACCTCAAAAGGTTCCTGCATTGAAAGTACACACATGAGTATATGTTTTTATTTTAAGTTTAAAGTTAATGTTATTAAAAAAACCTGTTCAAATTCTTCCATATACTGGGACAACATATTTTGGAAAAATTTTGTGATTTAATGACTATTCTGTTTTATAGGCGTAAAAATTCGGTTTGCACCTGTTTAGTACCAAAACAATTATCAGCTGTTTCTTCAAATCCTGTAAAGCTGATAATGATGCCATATCTTTTATTTTAATACAGAATTACTGAAAATACTTCATACAACTTGTGAAATGTTTGCACATGGTATATTTATTAATAAAATATCGTCGGGTGGTTATTGTTTGCGGCATTCAAAATACATTACGTATGCAGCAAACCAATAACCAACTGACGAGATGGACCTTCGTTCTGCATTACATAGCGTCTATACCTGATAAAAATTTATCATAACAACTAACAAAAGGTCAATAATGCAAGCACACATGCGAAGACGTTGTGGTTTTTTTATTATGATAAATCATAATTATCTTGTCGCCAATTAATATGTATTAAAAAGCTTTTATTTAATAAAAACATCAATAGTTTTCTTTATTTTTTTATTATTTTCTTAAAAATTACTTAAACGTTGTATTTTCTGCAAATAAATTAAAACGTCAAACAGTTTCTTTACGTTTTTTATCAAGACAAAGTTGTCTGAGACTGGAATAACACTAATAAATACAGCCTACAGCTGATACATTTTTCTTTTGATAACGATTTGACTTTTATCATGATAAAAATTTATCAGGTATAGACTTATTGTTATAAAAATAAAATAAAATAGCGGCAACTAATATTTTCCGAGTTATGGGACTCTGAAATTTCCATAGGGCACTACAAAAACTTAAATTTTTTTTCAAAACTTTATAAAAAAATTTAAAAAGCTATCTGATAGTAAATTTAAAAATTAAAAAATATGTAGAAAAATCCGATCCCTATTTCTCGAGTTACTTAAGATTTATTGCAGCTTTTAATGGAAAATATACGTGGCTGCCAACTTTATTTAACATTTTTTTCTTATTTTTAAATTTTTCATCACCAGGCTACTTTTTATTTTGTTTGAATCTGCTTCACAAAACTGCATTAGTTCCTTCTTTTGTACCAAGGCTTTACATTTGTAGCAAAAATTTTATTTTGTGTATACATATTCATATAAACTACAGTTTTTACTAAGGCGTTAACTTAGCAATACAATATTCCGTCGAATTTCGGTGTATCATCTCCAGTTTATTATATCTCAAACTTTATTTTTAACTGTTGACTCAGACGATAATTTAAAATGATATTAAACCTTGCCTTGTTTTTCAAGTTAGAGATTTCAATCGCTATTTTTTCCGAAATTAATATTTTACCTATTCACTTAAGTACTAACTGTTACATTGAATTAATTATTGGTTATAGCTTGTTATATAAATAAAAAGTTTAAATAAACAATATCGTATTGAAAACTAGAGCTCAATAACCAATCATATAATTGATAATTGAATTAATGTTTGTGCTGTGATATTGTTTAAACTTCTTATTTGTTTAAATGAAACATACTTACACTGTAATAATATATTATAGCTTATTAAAACACAGTTAATATTTTAATCAAGAATAAATTCTTAATCTGACTTAAATTCAGTATTTCGAATTCGTGTAGAATGAAACATAAAACAGTTGCGGCCGTAAAATTTTCTTTAACATACACTTCAATCCCAAGCTACCTTTTTTTTAAAGAGTGATAAAATTATTAAACTTACTCTTGGCTGGTACTGATATTTTGTACTGAGGAGACTTTTTAAAAAAGAAAATATATAAAAAAATGTGTAATGTCATAATACGCAGAGACTAAATAATGCTATTAACATAATTTCTTTTTACTTGAAGAAAATCTCTTCAGTTGTATTTCCAAAATATTCTTAATAAACCATACAATAACTAAAAGTACAATTTTTTTGAAAGTTACACAAATTTTTCAATCAGTATTTCTGTATTTTTTTTACATATATTTTGTGTTAGAAATTGAAATTCAGCTGTATTTAGCGCTAAGTTATAAACCCAAACGATTTTTAGCAGCAAGGGATTAAGAAAAAGGCATGTCTTAAAAATCATTGTCTAAATTGTACGCATTAAAAGCTTCCCTACAAGAACACTACCAGTTAAATGACGGGTCATTTAACCGGTTGTGCTAACTGGTATCTCTGTTAAAGTTTCTATTAGTTTATTAGGAGCAATATGAAAAAACTAACGGAAACTCTTGTGTACATGTGATTTTGCATCTCTCTCTATCTCATTAATTCCACCCGACTATGTAACATATATTTGTGCTGCTTACTCTGATGCCTTTTATAAGGTTATGACTACCAAAATATCGGTTAGCACTAACCAGTTAGGCCAACGGAAATATCGGTTAGCACTAACCAGTTAGGCAAACGTAAATATCGGTTAGCACTAACCAGTTAGGCAAACGGAAATATCGGTTAGCACTAACCAGTTAGGCAAACGTAGATATTGGTTAGCTCTAACTAGTAAGTCATAACGTAAGTATTGGTATATTTAAAATTTGTTTTCATTTACATTTCAAATTAAAATTTTTATTAAAGATAAAAAACACAATTCTTAAATCTAATTTAAGCAACATTCCCTTCATCTTGCTAACCAAAAATGGATGCGTGCTTTCGGTCATTGGGTACAAACATCCGCCCAGAGTTTGCTCTTATGGCATTACATTTTCCAACAAAGCTTTATGATATTCCGTCATGCACAAGAGTTTGGAATTTTTTGTTTGAAAGTGCTCGTGATCTTAGATGGATCCATACGTCCTATCATTTGGTATAAGCGTTCGTTGAGTATTTGTTTCTGATCTTGTGATATTGCGTTTACCAACAGAGGCAAAGTATTTTCAGGTCCTTAAAGAAATGGTGAGAACAATTAAATCATCTAAAACAAAAATATTATTTTAAAAAATATTACCATTTTGATGCATTTGCGGAATAGCCAGAGTTGCTTGAATCTGTTAAGTGTTGTGGGCACTTAGGACAAATGTTGGCCGGGTCCCATATTAGGTAAAGAAACCATAAGCGACATAAAGTGGGAATATTTGGCCAAGTTGTTGCAAGCACCATGCCGCAATGACGGATATTGTTGAGAAAATATAGTACGAACATGTTTATCGCCGATTGCATCAAAATTTATTGTATTTAAAGCTCATTAAGCGTAAAAAAATAATTAAAATAAATTTATTTTGTCAATGCAAATTCTTGAACACGTTTTCGCATATATTTTATTAAGTTCCCATTATTTAGGCTTAATTTAACACTCAGAACTTTAAGAACACCACTGGCTTTTGATTAAAGAATTTAAAACACAAATATTACAGCCATATTGCACAATTATTTAAATTTTATTCCAAAAACGTGTAAAAATTAACTTTTGGAAAAGTTTATCTGAGATTTTTCACAATCATGTGTTCACAAATGCTACGTATAGCTATTGCTTTTTATAAATCCACAAAGCATATATGTTAGAGTGAAACAACTAATGCAATATTTGCCCGAACTGCCACTAGCAAAATTTTTTGTTCAATACACTTTTTTTCCTAAGAACCCCAAAATTTCCAAAACCCATTTGTATACTAATTAAAATTTTTTTGACAATAAATAATCAAATAATTGTAATTTATGGAAACATTATCAACATATTTTGATAAAACTTTAATTTAAATAAAACTTAAGCAAATAAGTGCAAAATTCACTATAAAAAATATGCAATAAGTATTAGAAAAAGAATCCTCCAAATTTTATAGAAGAAACGAAAGTGTGGCAGCTCCGGTAACAATTAAATTGTTGCATGTGTGTTAGTAAAATTGTTTTGTTTGTGTTAGTTTCGGTCATTCATTTCTTGTAGGGTTATCGTCTGGCAGCCCTGAGTTGTTTTCTCTTCCACTGCAAGTAGAGATGAGCTACCCTGAATCTCTCCTGATCGTGACTAAATATAAATACGATCACGAACTTCCGTGCTTTGAAATAAAATATTCGTGTGCGAACAATTTTTCAAAATCAAGCACCATCGACATAACGATCGTGCAATTTAATTGGAAATTCAACCAACAAGAACAAAGAACATAATTTAGATTGTCTAAATTAATTATTTTAGCTAAAAGGTATGTACATACAACACAGAATATGTAACGAAAACAGCACACCAGTAATCTTCCATTTTTACAATAAAATTTGCTCCGAAAAATAAATATTCTGTGTTTCACAGCACTGCAATAAAGATAAATACTTGCGCCCATAGTATTTATATTTTAACGCTGAGCCGACATGTACTGTCTTATTCATAAAAATTATTTCTGTTTAATAAGAGGTTCTATGGAAATTTTTATTAATAAACCTTTTATAAAATTAAAATATTTTTTATGAATTAGCCCCGTAATGTATAATATAAATAGACAGCATAACAAACATACATAAATACATATGTTTGATGAAATTAGTAATTTAATTTAATTCCTTTATTTCGTTTCTTTATCGCATTTTAAATGTAAAATTTAACAAATACTTGCAGCCGCCACTAAGAGAGCGGCGTTGCATTATAGTATAAACGGCATAAAAGTACGGTCACACTTTTCAAACATTTGCCCAAAAAGCGTAACCAACAAACACGAATGAAAAAGTTTTGATCCAGACACTTGTTTATTTGATTAAACAGTTTTCAACACAAATAAAAGACAATGTCATAGAATCCAACATTATTGGATACTCTTTAACTTGACAAACTTTTGGCTGAGTTGAAAGATTTTTCATTAGTATTTAGTGGTTACGCTTTTTTGTGCAAAAGTGTGACCGTACCTTAAGTCTTTTCGACCAGCTGTTCTGGTTGAGCACAACATGTTGACTATAGATAGCGGAAAAAAATGTATGATGTAAAAAATGGCAATTGCGAAACTAAACTATGAGTTTCTAAGACAAACACTCAACGGTTGCGCAACAGTTACGTCTTATGAATGCGACCAATTCTTCCAAATCGTTTTGAAATAAATTTAAACCAGACATCATGGACTGGCAAGTGTCTAATTTCAGTCTATTTGATAATTTTTTAGTAATGCTAATTTATGTTCATTCTTTGTTTGTTTTTATACCCTTTACCAAAAAATGGTAAAAGGGTATATATAGGTTTGTCATTCCGTTTGTAATTTCTACAATATTAATAAGCGACACATAAAGTATATATATTCTGGATCCTTATGCATAGGGAAGACGAACAAGCGATGTCCGTCTGTCCGTCTGTCCGTCTGTCTGTACGTGAAATCGGTTTTCCCAAGCTCCCAGAAGAGCTAGCGACTTCGTTCTTGGACTGGTGTGTCAGAAATTTTCCGAAAAATTTTGCTATTGAAATTCAGCAAAATCGAGCAGACGGTTTCAGAGCTGGAAAACTCAAACTCAATTTACCCATAGAAAATAACTACCGAAAACAAGTTTTTATTACTTTTTTATTAAATTAACTTATTTTATACTTCGGTATGAATAAAATTGGTATTTATAATTAAAAAAAATTTTAAAAACTTAAAAGATTAAAAAACGTTTCCAGGGTTGGAAAACTTTAACTTTTTTCCTAATAATTAAACATATTTCATGTTTTAGGAAGAAGGCTATTTTCTCAGGAACGGTAAAAGCTACGGGTCTGAAATTTGGACTGTGTGTGTAGAAATTTGGTCGCTACAACAACAAATATATAAAAGCTAAAAATTAAAGGGTGTTCCAAAATGAGTAACGAAAACTTTTAAAATCCCATGTAATATACATACAATTGTATGTATGTGTGTACATATGTATATTGACACTTGAAATTTGTAAAATTAGTGTATTTTTATATAGGCTACAACAATTAACACTAAAATTAAAAAAATTTAAATTAAAGGGTGGCCCATCAGTTAATGAAATTTTGACTATGTAATTTTGACAAATTGCTATATCTTGGAAACTGTAAGAGTTAAACTCTTGAAATTTTCAAAAACGGTCAAACTAAAAAATCCGAAAATTATAAAATCGCCAAAAATTTAAAAAAATCGCCAAAACAAAAAAAAATCGCCAAAATGAAAAAAAACGCTAAAATTAAAAAAAAGCCAAAAACCGAAAAAAATCGCCGAAACAAAAATAAATGATTATGTGAACAAAAATCGCCAAAAATTAAAAAAAAAATCGCCTAAATGAAAAAGAATCGCAAAAATCAAAAAAAAAATCGCCAAAACGAAAATAAATCGCTAAAATTAAAAAAACGCCATAAACCGAAATAAAATCGCCAAATCAAAAAAAAAATTTCCTATATGAAAAAAATCGCCAAAAATTAAAAAAATCGCTTAAATGAAAAAAAATCGCCAAAACGAAAAAAAATCGCCAAAATTAAAAAAACGCCAAAAACCGAAAAAAATCGCCAAAACGAGAAAAAAGTGTCAAAACAAAAAAAAAATCCCACAATGACAAAAATCCGCAAAAATCGCCAAAACAAAAAAAAAAACATTTTTATATGAACAAAAATCGTCAAAAATTAAAAAAAAATCGCCTAAATGAAAAAAAATCACCAAAATCAAAAAAAATCGCCAAAACGAAAATAAATCGCCAAAATTAAAAAATAAAACTCCAAAACCGGAAAAAATCGCCAAAACAAAAAAATTGCCTATATGCCAAAAATTAAAAAAATCGCTTAAATGAAAAAAAATCGGCAAAATCAAAAAAATCGCCAAAACCAAAAAAATCGCCAAAATTAAAAAACGCCAAAAACCGAAAAAATCGCCGAAACGAGAAAAAAACTGTCAAAACTAAAAAAATTAAATATATAAAAAATAAAAAAATCGCCTAAATGAAAAAATCGTCAAAATCAAAAAAATCGCCAGCACGAAAAAAATCGCCAAAATTAAAAAAAGCCAAAGACCGAAAAAAATCGCCAAAACCAAAAAAAAATTGCCTATATGAAACAAATCGCCAAAATTTAAAAAGCACCAAATTAAACATAATGCCAAAAAATTAAAAATTGCACTAGAAAAAAAGTATGAATTTTTTCACGAAATGAATATGCACCTACATATCTCTGTGCTTATGTTTGTATCTCTATACTACATAAACGCACTTTGGTAAAGGGTATATAAGATTCGGCACAGCCGAATATAGCACTCTGACTTGTGTTTTTTCATTTTATTTTATAAAGAACTTGTCGACTTTGCAACTGCTGAATGTGGATATTTTTTTTTGTGATTAATTTGGCCAATTTGTCCATTGACTTAAACGAGTGGTTGCAACTTATCATTTGTAAAACAAGCTTCATTTCAGCAATAGCCACTTTCTTCCGAAAATCGGTGTTTCTTGTGACTGTTTCAGCATGACATTCCAAATTATTAATTTGGCAGATGAACAATTGATTGCAGAAAACGCTAATTGGTTTTTTGGTATCTGCATCCATCTTAACCCACTTATGCTCACTTATGGAAGACTTTCGTAAAGTTTTTTTTTGTTTATACTGGTTTTCCCGAGATAATAGGCTCACATGATGAACTAATTTCATCGGAACGTAAATCAAAAATTTTTCCTTACTTAATGATAGCAATTCAGTGTGTTAGTTACATACAATATTATTTAATTTATCACAAAGTGGTTTACCTTTTAAAATTATGTACTTTTATCAAATTTGACTTTCATAATTGCTGCGGAAAATAGAGTTAGAATTATCTATGTATGTATGAGTGTATTTAATTTAATATTTAAAAATCTTGCACAAATAATATTGTGCCATACTGTCAATTTCCCAAAAAAAATGAATCTTCTTGTATGTTCTTATATGAAGTTTGACACATAGGAAATTAAATCTTGTCAAATTTGGTAGACTCTGTACGAATGCAAATGATACTAAAAGGAGATTTATAAAAAGGGGCATAAAAAGTGGCAAGGCGGTCGAGAAAGGGGAAAAATGCGACTTTAGCCGCATAACGGTAACGCTGGGTAGGATTAGTT
Organism: Tachina fera; assembly: GCA_905220375.1. Taxonomy (NCBI): domain Eukaryota; kingdom Metazoa; phylum Arthropoda; class Insecta; order Diptera; family Tachinidae; genus Tachina; species Tachina fera. The sequence continues at coordinate 63,951,768 of LR999963.1, forward strand.
TTTCTGAAGGGAACTCTTATCCCCTTTGTGCGAGTTTACTTTCTTTCAACGTTTAACAGCCTAGAACTATAAGACATATTTCGGCCAAGTTTCTTTGATCTAGGTGCACCCAATAGCTTTTAACAAGCAATATAAACTAAAAAAAACATCATTGTCAGCTTTTTGGCTCAAATACTCCTCTGTGCGTACCTTGAAAGCGAGTGTCGTGAGCAAAAAAAAATACTCACGAACACATCTCTAACTACAACACAATTGAAAATATTTACAATCTGCAAATAATATATGTACACTCCCAGAGATAATTAACTAGCACGCATAATTAAAATAAATGAATTTATTTGATTTCAAGCAAAACATTTGAAAGTAAAAAAAATGGCATTAGCTAATGTTTTAAAATTAAGCCAAATAACAGGACATGTTATAGAAGTGATTCTATCGTTGTGTATCATTGTTCCCTTAGGCGTTAATCTTCGTGACTTCTGGTAAGAATTCATCACAATCACTTTATAATAGATTACACAAAGAAATACATACATATGTACATAAAATAAACAAATGTGAGTAATGGCAAAAAATGTTTGTTCCTTCTTCCTAGTGGACATTGTTTATTGTTTACCATTGGCAAATGGCGTGAAGAAGATGGTATGTTTGACCCACAGTGGTCATCTTCTGGATTTTGTAATTTTCCCTTGACAACGGGAATATTTATTTTGATAATATCGTGTACACAAATCTATCGTTATGCCCGCATGAAGGACGAGGAAAGTTTTTTGGCTCTTTTCATTGATGTGGTCTTGAGCATATGGATGCTGGCCATGTCTATCATATCGTCAATAATGATTACTTTAGGCTTTATAGTTTGGTGCGATGGCATGACTGAACGTTTTCCAACATGTGAAATCACTGCCGGACAAAATATCATACATGGCAATACAGATAACATTGATACTTCTGGTTTTTATATTGAAATGGGTACAGCACAAGTAAGTTGACTTGTCGTCTCTTATTTCTTACCAACTTATAATAATTCTTGATTCTTATCCATTGTTTTACCGAAAGTTTGGTGCTTGGGGTGCATTTGCTATAAATGTTGGTATTGGCGTTATTGCACTGTTGAAATTGATTAACAATCATCAAGTGCGTAATATTAAAGTTTCCATGTATTTAGAACGTCAGCGTTTGGTAAATCAACATCAAATGCAATCAGATGGTCAAACGACGCCACCTGCTGCTGTCAATTCCAGTGATTCCGAGCAGGCCAAATAGTCGATTCAATATTATAAAGAATATTGTGTTTACCATACGCATCATGACGAGGGAAGTCATCATGAAGAAATTGTTTTTATATGTTTTTTTGTCTGCATATTTTTGTTATTATTGTTTACACATTTAATTGTAATTATAATATATGATGTATCTTCCAGCAATGGTATTGATGATATCATTTAATTTAAGCTTTATATAGTGCATAAATCTCACTTAAAGCAAATTATTACGTATGTGAAGTAAAATAATAGAACAATTTCAATACATACATAAGCTTAAGCCACTATTAAAATATATACAACATACTTAAATATAATAAATTTAAATGTTAAATTGCTATTTTATTATTTAATAATTTGATATTAAACCGTAAAATTGCACTACACCTTTTCCAGTTGTAATTCAGAAAGCGTCAATTGTAATTTAGATTAATCAATTTAAATTCAGAAAAACGTCAATTGCAATTAAGATTTAGCTATTTAAATTCAGAAATTGTCTGTTGTAATTAATTTTTTACACCATTGCAATACATTTTTTGTGACGAGGTGTATTTGTGTGAAATATACGAGTTAGGGCCTTTCTACTTGTGACCATCGATATATGGATTAATTTGTGGCGAATACCATATATATATTTTTTTTTGATAATTTTCATTTAAGATTAAAAAAAAACAAATTTTAAACCAAGAAAATTTTCAGTTTTGTAAGTAGGTGAAGAACATATTCCAAACTATGGCTCTTGTCGTGGCTGAAGTAAGTATTTCAACTTCGACGCCGACATTTTAGTCCTAGGTTAAAGAAAAAATGTTGCCGTGTTGTGGTTTAATCTGTTACAAAAACGTCGTAGTGGAAGTCGAAATAAAAATACGAAATGACAAAAATGAGTTTAGTAGGGGTTTGATTCGATTCGAGTTGTTGCCTTTGCCGATAAGTTTCAGTAAGTGAATATTAAGAACTTAGGGCCATTATTACAAGTTGCCGTTAGTTAAATGCAGGATTTTGTCGGGCCGACAAATGGCTTTGCATTACGATATGTGTTTGTAAAGATTTTTGTTTGAAGCTTTAAGCCTATTATGCTCGAGTTCTTCTACAAACAAATGAATAGTTTTTACTTTATTTGAATTTTTGCTTGAAGTCTACTGATGAGTTTTTTAACCAGAAACGAAATGTATTTAGGTGGACGTTGCTCAAGCAATGCACAAACAAACAATTAAAGACTAACTGGCGAATTAAAAAAAAAATGTATGTACACCATATTTGACATTTATTTCCGCTTTATGTACTCAGTGAAGCACTTTAGAATATTTTTCCATGTGCAGCGCAGTGATTTGTTTACGAACAGGCCCAATATGCATGTTACACATGTACATACATATACATACATAATATGTATATTACCTGGTTTACACTAAGCATTTTTTCATGAAATTTCATGAATTTTGTTGCACGCAACTTTTTCTATTTGCTAATTGTAGCGATATAAAAGAGAATGGCTGACTTCCTAAACGCAAGTTGCAATTCATATTTACAATGCATACACTTCGTAAACGCATATGTAAACTTTCTGGCAATGTCCAATGTTCCTAATCGTTTGGCAACTCATTTTAATGAGTATCAGTTGTCAAAATCGTGCATCATTTTTATTTTGTAGGCAAACATATGTATGAGTTGCATAGCGACGTTCCTAAATGCCGATAAAATGCAAAAAATGTCTACGCAGCGCAAGTTTGCTCTTAATACATGCTTAGCATTGCACACGCATTTTATTAAATTGTGAATTGCAACTTGCGTTTAGGAAGTCGGCCAATTTAATATAAAAAAGGACGTAGAATGATTCTCTGATGCATTTTGGGCAACGTTTTTGATATAAATTTCTCTTCCAGGCCTCCTATTGCTAAATAAAATTTTTTCATGCAACTAATTTCATGAAAAAAATGCTTAATGTAAATCAGGTATATGTATGTATATACCTTCCGAAAAAAAGATCAGAAAGTAACTGTTATTTTGTGAGGAATAACTAAAAGTCACAAAATAACTCTTATTTTCAGAGGAATAAATAATAAATTCAGTGAAGTGCGCACGGACACTAGATAAGACGACTTCCTAAACGCAAGTTGCAATGCATAATTAAAAAAAATTAGTATGTCTTAAGTGCAACCTTGTGTTGCAGAGACAGTTTTTGCATTTTATCGACATTTAGGAACGTCGCTATGCAACTCATACATACATATGTATGTAAATATGTTTGCATTCAAAATAAAAATGATGCGAGTTTTTGAAGTGTATGGATTTTAATTATGCATTGCAACTTGTGTTTAGGAAGTCAGCCGTTCATATGTAATTCAATACGAACTTTAGTCTATACATACATATGTATGTATAAAATATAGTTTTGGAATTTTTTTATTTTGGAGATTTTTTTAGTTTTAGCTATTTTTCGGTTTTTTGTGTTTTTTTCACTTTGGCGTTTTTTTAGTTTTGGAAATTTTTTTTTATTTTGGCGATTTATTTTAGTGTTAGAAATTTTTGTTTTTAATTTTGGCAATTTTTTAAATTTTAGGAGATTTTTAGGGTTCCGTACACCAAAGGTGAAAAAAGGAACCCTATTGTTTTCCCTACGCTGTCCGTTTTGTGCTACGGACTTGAAATTTGGACAGAGTATGTAGGCCACTACAACAACAAATACATGACAATTAAAAATTAAAGGGTGCTCCAAAACGAGCGACGAAAAATTTTAAAATCCCATGTAATATACATACAATTGTATGTACATATGTATATTGACACTTGAAATTTGTAAAATTAGTGTATTTTTATATAGGCTACAACAATTAACACTAAAATTAAAAAAATTTAAATTAAAGGGTGGTCCATCAGTTAATGAAGTTTTGACTATGTAATTTTGACAACTTGCTATATCTTGGAAACCGTAAGAGGTAAACTCTTAAAATTTTCAAAAACGGTAAAACTAAAAAATTCAAAAATTATAAAATCGCCAAACCGAAAAAAAACGCCAAAAACCTGAAAAAAATCGCCAAAAAATTAAAAAAAATCGCCAAATCGAATAAAATCGACAAAATTAAAAAAAGTCTAGCACAAAAATAAATCGCCAAATTCGACAAAATCGTCTAAATGAAAAAAAATCGCAAAAATGAAAAAAACGCCAAAAACCGAAAAAAATCGTCAAAACGCGAAAAATGCCAAAACTATAGTTTATATTGGCTAAAGTTCGTCTTGAATTACATATCTCGTGTCCGTACGGAACCCTTCGTGCGCGGGTCAAAGTCGCACTTCACTGAATTTATTTATTTCGATTTGGCGATTTTATAATTTTGGGATTTTTTTAGTTTTACCGCTTTTGAAAATTTTAAGAGTTTGTATATAGCAAGTTGTCAAAATTACATAGTCAAAATTGCATTAACTGATGGACCACACTTTAATTTAATTTTTTTAAATTTTAATGTTAATTTTTGTAGTCCACAGGAGATCGAACTAGTGTCCAACTGATATTTTACTAGTACAGAAACCACCACCACTAGTTCCCAACTGTAAACTCTCCTATAACATTTTAATGCTTAAATTAGCATTGAGTGTGTTTAGAAAATCACTAGTGCCATTGGCGCTAGTTTAGGACTAGTTTATTACCAGTTCTCTTGCAAAAAAAAAAAAATATAAAATTGGTGGTTTTATTCCTTTGTTAGCCAGTGACAACTGCTAGTGAAAAATTCGCAATTATTTATCAAAATGCAAAAATACAAAAGGTTAATTATAATTATTTGATTATAATTATTTTTAGGTAAACCTGAAACTTTAATAATTGTATAATACCAAATTTCCGTACAGTGCAAGGGCTCAGTTAGACAGTCAAAATTTATTTTGCAATGTGGTGCCTTGGAACTACTTCATATACTAGTACTCATCAGAACTAGTAATTTTATACAACAATTTAAAACCTTTTAGCACTAGTTCTTGGTTTTTTCTAGTAATTATACTAGTAGCTTTTAGACAATTGACACCTAATCTCCTGCAGGATATAAACACACTAATTTTACAAATATCAAGTGTCAATATACATATCTATGTATGTATGTATGTACATACAATACACTGTATATTACATGGGATTTTGAAATTTTTCGTTGCTGGTTTTGGAACACCCTTTAATTTTTAACTCTCATGTATTTGTTGTTGTAGCGGCCAAGGTTCTACATAGTCTGTCCAAATTTCAGGTCCGTAGCTCTTACGGTTCCTTTTCTTCACCTTTGGTGTACGGAACCCTAAAAATCAAGAAATAACTTTTATTATGCGAGGAATAAATAAAAATCAAAAAAATAAAAATCATTGCACCTATAGGTAGGTAGTCCATGTAACATGGAGTACCTTGGTATATTATTGGTGCACGTAGGACTTCTTCCTCTATTAGTGTGATTTTTTCAGTCTAAATTTGGAAAATAATCGTTATTTGCGATACCTGGTTTTTTTATATCAATCTGCGAAAATTTTTTTCCTTGATTTCAATTATTATTAATCTTATGAATAAAAGTAAAGAGCATGTGAGTGCAGCATTAAATTATTGTGTATATAATAATTATCTTTTTTTATTTATTGATTTATTGAAAAATAGCTTATTTTAACAAATTTCAATTTGAATTTCGATTTTTAAAGCGCAAACTAGGAAAGATTATATTATAATTTTTGGGAAACAAAACACAGTTGTACACATAAAATATTGGAAAAACGAATTGTTTGGCATAAAATAGACATGTGTTATTGTGTGTTGTATTAATTGTTTTTAATAATCTGTTTGATATATATATATATATGTAGATTCTGTAGATAGTTAATAGAATGTATTTAAAAAAAGTTTTTTTTCTTCTGTTTTGACTGAAAATTAATTGGTTTGATGGTTGTTTTGGAGAATTGCGTTTGTTTACAAATGTTTTTTGCTTTTATTATTCCTTCTTTTTACAGAAATGATAGTTTGAATCGATGACCTGAATATTTGATTTGATTTATTGATTTACATGTATTCAATCTTTTGTTTATTTTTATTTATATCTCTTTGACGTGGATGGCTGTAAACTCGGATGAGTGTGCGTTAGAGTTGGGTTATTACTGATACTGGCATGACTTGTACTGCTGCTACTAACTAAAGACTTCATGGCTGATGTCGACGGCATTTGAAATGCGGCGGCAACATCAGGGGAACTTGATTCATTTTGTTCTGTCATTAAATTGAAAACATTTGTAGCAGTATTTGCCGAAGAAGCCAAATCTAATGTTTGTGGTGTTATGCGTTGACCATCGGATATATTAATGCCGCCACTTATTATCGTTGTGCTGCTCGTTGATGCTCCTACTTCAGTGATTGGATTTTCAACCAGTTGTTGTAGATTTCTTAATTCGGATGATCTTAAACTGGTTGATAAGCTTTCACTCGAAGCTAAAGATGCTGACAATGGGGAATTATGTTCCATGGAAGAAGCAACATCTGCGAAAATGCAAATTAAATAATTGCTGAAAAAATGGTCGAATAGATTTCTATGCACATTTAATTTATGCTGACATTTTTTCACTAAATATCAGAACTCAAGTTAGAAAATAATTCATATCAAACTATGAATTGTTTGTGAAAGAATAGTTTTATTATTTTTTCATTTCATATATTTTACCTGTTTTATCTGTATCTGGTGAATAGCAAGCATTTCCCTGACCGAATACTATAGGTTTATGTGAAGCCATCATAAATTTCTCCTCCATTTGGATCATTATAGCTTTTTGCACTTCATATTTCTTATTCAAACACTAAAATAAAAATAAAAATTTTGTCTTAAAATGTTATCAAACAATAACAAAAAAAAACTATAAATATAATAAATATCAAATATAAACGACGCCGATCCATATTTTATATAAAAATTATTATTTGAAAATATTCTAAAAGAAAAACGCCCAACTTACTTTGAATTTTTCCTCATATTCATCCTTGACAGTTCGCAAAAGTCGCTTTTGTTCCGATATCACTTTTTCATTATTCATTGATTGCGAATGCAGTTCTTGTATTTTATGCCTTGCACTTTCCAATTGTGATGACTTATCGTCTAAATTGTGTTTTACATCTATAAGTTAAATAAATGTTAAACGAGTAAAACTAAATAAATTTTGTTAAAAACAAAAAAGAAATACCTTTCAACTCAATATTAAAGGTATCTTGAAGCATATGCAATTCCTCATCCCTGGCTTTAAAGTTTTCCATTTCGACCAATTTTTCACGACATTTCACCTGCACTTCGCCCATAACGATGAAATCAGCTTCCAAGCGACCCAATTCTTGGCGGCACTGCATGCCCATATCGGCCTGTTGTTGAGCATGTTGCAATTCTGTGGTCAAACTAAAGACTTGACCACGCAAAGCCTCCAACTCATAGTTTATATCTTTACGTTGGATCAATTCTTCCTTAAGTTTTGTTTGTAAATTTTCATTTGCATGACGCAAATAGCGATTCTGTTCCAACTCATTTTGATACTTTTCTTTTAATGCATTCAGTTCTTCTTGATATTCACATACTCTTACGTTTGTCCCTTTTTTTGTTTTATCCAGTTGCATACTCAACTCCTTGTTTTTCATTTCGAAATCCTTAAGTTGTTCCTTCAAACGATCACGTTCCATTTCGAGACTTCTTTTATCACGAGATCTGCCCATTAGACGACGGTTTCGCTCAGCATGTATTTCTCTTCTGTAACGTTCATACTGCAATTGCAAGCAAAGTAACTGAAACTGCTCCTGATCGATTCTGTCCACGCCATTATTGCGTAATCCTCTGACGATAAACTGATCTAGGATTTCGTTAGGAGTTTGTCGACTCGCCTCATAGGCCGAACGGTATTCTTTGCTTTCAATTAGCATCTGCAGAAGAGAGTTTTCATGGTTCGGCTGAGGAACTGATTCTAAAGTTTGTATTGATTTATCTTCCATTAAGGATTTCAATTGTCTTGATGAGTTCTTTATAACCGATGCAATGGCCAACATTTTGGGGCATTTTTGCAATGGGCGGTTATTTGACGGTGTTACTGGGTCTTCCTCGTTAGAATCAGAGTTATCGCCAGAAGCTTGCGAAGTCTTTGAAGAGATCAGATGAAGAGATGACAACGATTTTGTACGTCTTATTTTATGTTGGCTTATATAAAAGGAATCTGAGGAACAGTTGTTGGCACAGACGCCTACTTTTTCACAACCCTTCTCATTGTAGCAATAGCTGGTCATGCGATTACGTCTCTTAATGCCTTTAGCCAGCATCTGCATCGAACGACTTGTGGGCATTTGTAAACCACCCTCGGTACACATTGTTTGATCAGTTTCATTACATCGATCACAAATTGGTACCGCCACAGATGTCGTCGTCGTGTGCATAGGGAGCGGTGTGGAAACGGGCGTAGGCGTTGGTGTTGGTGTTGCAGTCAGAATTGGTAAAGGTGTAATGGAATTGGAATGTGGATATCTTCCACCTCCAACGACGCCATAGCTACTGGTCAATTCAATATCCGGAGTGCGACACAAATCACTTTGAGTTTTTATTGACAAGGATTCAATGGTTTGAAATGGGCTCTGGGTTTGGCGACGGTCTTGTAAAATCTGCTGGATCTTGCGATCGTAATTAGTGTTGCCTCTGTTTAATAATCTTGTATTTAATTCCGGTTCCACGTACGCAGTCGCTGTGCTACCCACGGCCGTTGTGACATCCGGAAAGTTAAAATGTTGTTGAAAATTGTGTAGGTTTTGGGTGTGAAGGGAATCTTTGCCTCTATGGGGTGAGGAAGGTTGACTAGAGGCAAAAATATCTCTCACAGCTAACGGATTAGCTACACCAGTACCTCCTATCAGGGAAGGTCTCTTCAGGTCGCGATTGTCTTTTAAGGGTGTAGTTTCCGGTGTAGCCTCTACAGCCGCCTCGGGTGGGGAGCAATCATTTACCCCTAAGGCGCCCTGATTGTGGGCCGTTACTGTGGACGACGAAGATAAAGGCATCATATACGGTGTCTGTGTGGGTGTCAAGGGCGTATGACTTGAATTTATTATTTCATGATAAGGACTCCAAATTCCGGAACTACTGCCACTGTGCTGCAGGCCACCCGTCAGTCTTTGCTGTTGCCATTCTCTATAGTGTGGCCTACTAAACATTGAGGTAGATGGTAAGTGATAAAATGTTGTGGTTGTTGTTGTTGTTGTTGTGGTCGATGCAGTCGTTGCCAATACTACATTAGACCGGGAAAGCGGAACACCTCCTATGGTCTCCGGATTTGTTATATCCTGATATTTCATAGGCAATGACAAACACATACACTCAACAACTACATCATGCGGCTGTATATCTTTCCATCTCTCCGAATTCATTTCAGTCTCCACCGTCGCCGTTACCAACATAGGATGTAACCGCACCGTTTCCAATAAAGGCTTTATCGTATGCTGAAATATGGCACCTTTCTCTTTCCTTATGAATTCCGTTAAGAAAGATAAAAAATTGCATGGAAACATGCCGTACAATCGATGAAACAACATTTGCAAACCAAGCTGCAAATGCACTACTTTATCTTCTGACAAACGTGCCGTATGTTGATTATTCCATGATGCCAAATGAGCGAAAACAGCAAATAAATCATTAAGAAAATTCGGAACCAAACTGGGTATTATGGGTAGCAATGTTATTATGGCCAATAAAGCACTCATCAGTGGCACGATTTCTTTTTCAATCTGCAAGTTTAATAACAAAAGTGTTGCTTATTCTATTTCAGATTGAAGTTTTTTTTTTGCAACAAACACACATATGTATGTATATAAATACATATGTATGTATGTATGTATATATGTATATAAGGTGTTTAATACCGTAAGAATTTAAAAAGAAAACGTTTTATGCTAAACTGTTTATTTTATATTTTGTTTACTGAGCCCTTCAAGTATTAATATACATACACTCCCGTTCAGTTGATTAGAACCACTTGAATTTTTTTAGTACTCCAAATCAATTTTCTGCACACTTAAGATTTTGCTATGTATAATCGGAAAAAGCATGTTATTAAGAAAATAGGAGATATTTTTAAATCGCTATCACAGCAGAGAGGGAGAAGTTGTAGTCTGTGGAACAATAACTTACTACAACACAATCAATTAAAAATTACTGGAGAATCTTAGAAAACTCTGCTTACAACTAGTTTTCATTTAAGTCAATTATGTATGTATATTTTTTGTTACTAATTATACATGTATTCTGCAATATGATGATTCTCCTATAGATAATGTCAGAGTTGTAAAAGAAATCATTTCAAGCAATTCATTTAGTCAGAATATTTTCCCGACATAACATGATTGAAAATGTTTGAGGTAATCTTTTCCGCAAGACAATTCAACCATAATTACCATTTATTTGTATTAAAAAAATTCATACCTAAAAATATGAAGTTATTCTTAACTTAATAATAATGCTTCTATTAGTTAAATTATAAAATAATATATTTTAAATAAAATTAGTTAAATGGTTATAATCATATGAACGAAAAAAAAAACAAAATAGTAAAATATTTGTCTTGTTTTAGAAGTTACTTTATAATTATGTTCAAACAAGCTTTATTTTTTGTTGATATATTTGTGCTATCCAATAAAATTTAGTAAAATTTAAGATGTCGAAAAAAATTTAAAATGTATGGCAATCTAAAACCGATATATTATGTATAGTGGTTCTAATCATCTAATTGGGAGTATACATACATGCATATGCACAGACACATAAATTTGTACATATCGCTCATTTACTCAAAGAACGTTATAAATCAAAAAATTGATTTTTTTACTTAATAATGCAGGATTAATTCTATCCTATGTATTATCCAATCGTTCTTCACATTGTGTAAAAATTTCATAAATATGTTGTTTACTCAACTCTTGAGAAAAATTAAATTTTCTTTTTCCATTAAGTTTTGTGTAAATTGAAAATTTTAAACATAAACTCAAACTATTTTTTTGAGTTATGACGTTCTTTGAGTAAATGAGCGATATGTACATACATACATATGTACATATGTATATAAATATGTAAATGCATACTCATACATATTATATTTTGCATGAAGCAGCTCTTCAATATTCCCACAACTATTCCACTATCTGCGAAAATGAGAAAAAAGTGCCTAAAGTAATATTTCACTGTTTTGTAGGAGAGCACTTTTTAACTTTCAATTCGATTTTTAAAAATGTATTTCTATTGAAATTTGGTTTATACTTCTATTTTATTAAGGAAAACGTCGTTCTACATACACATAACTTTTAAACACATTCAATTTGAAATATACCACAGTATAAGCTTATTTAAGTTGTTATTCCAAATGAGATCATGTTTCGAAAAAAGATAAGCCGCAAATCATTGAGCTTATAACTTTCTAAAAAAATCGCAGAAAATAACTAAGATTTACTTATCTCGACTTGAGCATTTGTTCCTTTTTGCCAGATATGCATTCACACATACATACATACATATACATATGTACGTGTGTATTTAATGTTTAATAAGCTAAATAGTTGAAATATACATGTTTATATATAAAATACCTCTAACTGTTTCAACCAATGTAGCATGTCCTTAATTAAGCGATGTTTTTCCACTTTAAATAGCCATGTTGGATGGCGACGAACAACAAAACAAAACAAATTTAAGGAGTGAAGTCGTTGCGATGGCGTTTTTAACCAATCAGCTAATCGATCAAATAGATAGCCATCATGCGGAGTCTGAGCTTTAACCAAAACCTCGATGATACGAGAAGATCCAGTTTTCAAATAATATTCCATCATACTATGAACTAGCCATTGATCTTTGGCTACACGAGAACAAAAAAAAGAAATATTTAAAATTGTATATACATTTTCAAATCAAAAGCACTAACTTAAAGTAAATTGTTCCGCCAACTTCTTTTTAGCTTCTTCACATTCATGATTTTGGTTAGATTCTAAATCATTAAAAATTTTCTCCAATTCCATGATTTTCAGATATGGTTGACAAGAAAAGTTATGTTTATTAAACTAAAACACCGCTGATAAATGTCCAATTGATTTTTCTTTTTATTCAGTTAGGATCCTTTTATTTACAGCTCTGGTAATCTATCGTCGACTATTGGTGCTCTGGTGATAGAATTTAATTGGTTGCTCCACCACTTCCAGTTGTTTTTTGTTATGGTAACGACTTGCTGCTGTTCGATGTGTTGGTTTTACAGCAATGGAGAACGTTGTGTTGGTGATGAAGGAATCGGAGTAGGATTTCGTATTTAAATTTACTGTAGTAACTTCTACGACTTCGTCTTTTTCTGCTTTTGATCTGCTTCTAATCTGAAAAAACAAACAAAACAATGCATGTCACATATTTAGTTAACGGTAAAAACAAACGATTTTGTTTTAAAATATGTACTTTTCTTTTTATGTTCGTGGAATTTGTCTTCATATTTCATGTTAATCTTTGCTTGTGAATATTTAACATCCTTTGCTAATTATTTCAGTTTAACATATCATGAAAAAGAACTAATATATGTACATAAACAGCTGGCTGGCCTGTTTGTCGTATTTGGCCGAGCAGACACACAACCAACCATATCACCATACAAATGATATTAAAACAACCCGACATATGCACGTACATATGTACATTATTTTGCATGTGTGTATATAAGTTTGCATTTATGTAGTAGATATAAAGCCTCTAGTTCCATCAAGTAGTCAATCTTTTGCAAATATGCAATTCATTTCATTGTATGTACTGTAATGTTATTTTCACCGTCCACAGTCATTATGAAAACCTAACCAATCAACGGAATATACATACCTTCTCTTTTTTCATTGTTTTATTCTGCGTATCCTCCAGTTGAGTTGCTTCTTTTATTGGATTACCTCTATTCTAATGTAAACTCTATTTTGTTGTGTTCCTGGTAAATAATTTCAACTTCCTGGGATAGTTAACAGACCTTCCTTTTCTTCTCGTACCACTTAAGTCTTAATTAGTTGGGTGCGTACGTTGTCGCAAATTTCTGTTCAGAAATTTTAGCAATATGAAATTTGATAATATTTTAAAATTCTAGATTCCATCGTGCACCTTGTCGTATCATTTATGATTTTTCTTTTACATTCCCCCAACATGAACGATATTACCAGAGTAGAACTAATTTGGAGGATAAGACAAAACGAGAATAGAGTAAAAAAGAACTAAAATAATTGATAATAGTGATGCCATACTATCTTTCACTTGGGGTCCAGTTTTTATTAACCCTATGTCTTCACGAGCCATATGGCCTATTTCCCACCTGCGAAAGAAAACGTTCGACTTACAATTTATATTGAAAACAAAAACAAATTTTCATATTCTATTGTTGTTTTCAATATAAATTGTAAGTCGAACGTTTTCTTTCGCATGTGAGAAATAGGCCAATAGACTTGATTATAAAGTGGGGTACACACTATCGAACATGACTGACAGTTTTGCTCAAATCTTACATTGATCGATAGAGTGAACTCGAATTTCGTCAGTCAACTACAGAATTTCTTCTGGTTGATTTACAGTCAGCGGCCATGTTGGCTTTTGAGTGATAGTGTGTACCAAAAAGTGTCAGTCAAGAGATATTTTTGTAGCATAAACACACGATCGATGCGGAAAATTACTTTTTTAAGAAATTTGCATATTTTTATGAAATGAAAGAGTGTGTGATGATAAAGACAAAATATTAACAGAAAATCGTACGAGGAGTTGTTAGAGATAAGAAAACATTAAAATAATTTATTATAAAAAAATAAATAATAAATTTGTGTTTTGTTTTTGTATGTTTATGTGTCCAATTTTTTGCTTGAATGATAGTCTGAACAGCCAACACCATCATTCAAAACTGATGAATTTTTTACTGTCACTCGTTCATGTGTAGCACACTTAACATGGACGGAAGGGTAACCGTGAAAATGTCTTTCTATTGCAAATGATTGCGGACGGCAAATCTCATGGCGAACATTGTTGCTCAGATATATGGCCTGGCATGGATGTTAGAGTATGAGCGAAAGTTGGACATGAGCGGTCTCCATTAGCAATTTGCGATGTCCGACATGATGCTGATACCAAGCTCATGGCTAGTGGAGACCCCTAGTAACTCAATTCGAACATAAGTTACAGGTTTGGTCAAATTTTGGTTTGATCAATAGTGTGAACTCGAATTTCGTCAGTCAGCACACAGCCACAAACATTTTTGCGATTTACATGTCTGAATCAAACAGTTTTCCATTAGTAATTAGTGGTTACGCATTCTTTGGGATATGGCACAGATGTAAGCCTGAACTAAGCCAGAAGTTGATGTTCGTCACAAAAAAATCTATTCTCTGTAGAAACGTTGCCAATACATTTTCAATAAGCATCAAATTCACGAATTTAATCAGCTAATACACACAGCACGATACGATTTGACTAATTCTACCATTATGTCGACCGCCGGCTAGTTTTGAATGACCGCCGCCAAAAATGTCGCAGCTGGCCTTGATATCTTTGTACAGATGTTTTTTAATGAAAAAAAAATGTAAACAACACCAGCCCAAGTATTTGTTATTGTTATGTTAGTTTTGCTTGCGGGTGGATTACAAAATTCTTGCAAACAAATACCTAAAAATGTTTAAAAAAATATTTACTTTAAATCGCAGTTATCTCACAAAAACATATGCCACAAAGTTTGAAACAGCAAAAGCTCTAAAAGGGTAATTTATGAGTTAATAAAAAATAAAAAAACAATTTGTTAATTTTGTAAAGAAAAATTATTTCTTTAGGAAGTGGCAGAGTGTTGTTGGCCTAGAAGTGCACGCGCAAATAACTACAGATTCCAAATTGTTTTCGGGTAGCGCGACCTCATTTGGAACACCCCTTAATTCAGCCGTATCATATTTTGATGCTTCTATTCCAGGCACTTTGCCTGTTCTGAATAGAAAATGTGTGGAATATGGAGTGAAAACAGCATTAGCTCTAGGTTGCAAAGTTAACCAAGTTTCAATGTTCGATAGAAAACATTATTTCTATGCAGATATGCCTGTAATTCTAAAACAAACGAAAGTTACTGTATATGCATAGGTATGTAATCTTTTATAGTTTTCTTATAGTCTGGTTATCAAATAACCCAACAGCGTGCTGCGTTAGCCAATAATGGCGAAATGATATATCCCGTAATACAGCCTGGTAAAAAGATATATCAGAAAAAAGTGCGTTTGCTGCAATTGCAATTGGAACAGGACAGTGGCAAATCCTTACATGACGATGAACTGAAAAAAAGTCTAGTTGACTTAAATCGAGCCGGATTACCTCTAATGGAATTGGTATTTGCTCCTGATTTGGAAACCGGTGAAGAGGCTGCTTCCTTAGTTAAAGAGTTGATATTGATATTGAAACGCTTGGAAACATGCTCTTGCAAAATGGAAGAAGGAGCTCTGCGTGTTGATGCCAACATTTCTATACATCAGGAAGGTAAACCGCTAGGTGTACGTACGGAAGTAAAAAATATTGGTTCTGTTCGCAGCATTTCGCAAGCTATAACATACGAAATCAAACGACAGTTTGGTCTAGTGGCCCAAGGTGGTGAAGTTACAAATGAAACACGATCTTGGGATGCCGAATCCCGCTGCACAATAGCCATGCGTGACAAAGAAGTTTTACAAGATTATCGCTTTATGCCAGAACCAAATCTACCGCCATTGATATTAAATATTTCAAATGATTTAAGCGATGCCAGTGATACGCTATTAATTTCTGTTGAGGATATAGCAAAATCACTGCCAGAGTTGCCGGAAGAGACTAGAAAACACCTTGTTGAATATTATAATTTAAATCAGGAAGTTGCGATCATATTGGTGGTATGTATGTATATGAAAATTAGGTGCCTAAATAAAAAAGATTTTTTTGTTTATCATACAAAAGGTCTGTCTGCGTACACATATTTTGTGTAATTTTGTGCAAAATGTACAAAATCTTGCAAAATGTTGTCTGTGTACTCCAAATCTCTTGCAGCGAGAGAGCCAAAAAGAGAATTTTTTGACAGTTGGAAGTTAGAGAACTTGCAAAATGTTGCTGGAGAAATTTCCTCTTGCAAGATTTTGCAACTAGTTTGAACTTTAGTTTAGTTTACTTTTGAATGAAATAAATTTCGTGAAATGAAAATAAAAATTGAAATTTAATAATGGCAGAGGTAAATAGTTAGAATTGTGTTGATTTTGAACGTTTATAATAAATTATAATAAACAGAACATTTTATTTCATGCTAGAAACGTCCAAATATACAGTGCGACCGTGGCGTAAAAGCAGAACCAATGATTCCAATAATGTTATTTTTCTGGCTAAAATTCTTTTGCTTTGTTATGTCAATTGTTTACACACCGATCAGCTGTTTTCTTGCAAGATTGCACTGTCTACTGTCTGCGTACTTTTTGAGATATTTTCAGCCGACAGAGTAAAATTGGTCTTACTCTCCCAAAAAAGTTTACTGAGTATTTGCTACTGGAAAAGTACGCAGACAGACCTAAAATTGGATTTTGAACACAATGTAACGATTTTTTATTGCGTTGCGGTTTTCCATACGATTTTGAAGTAAAAATCCGCAGTGCGGGACGGAATAAAATTAAAATCTATTTTATTTTCATTGCGGACTTTCTTATTCTCTCATTTTTCTCTTGCTGACGTTGCCGTAGTTTTTGAATAATTGGCTGTGTTCACAACATTATTGTAAAAAAAAGACATAATTTTGAAGTTCAAACATTTTTGTCATATACTATAAAAGATTAAAAACATATCAAATATATCTGCGAATGTATAAAATGTTAATCATTTTTTGTTTTTAGTTATAAAAATGTATGCATAAAAAAATTAACGAAAATTTAAACAAACAATGACAAGTATTGCCAGCGCCATCTTCCGTTGTATTATGTTTATTTTTCTCTCCCGCAACGAGAAATAGCACCGCACCGCAAACATTGTCTTTAGACTATTAACCGTTTAAAAAAGAGAGAGAGACAGAAACTCACATTTTTTTTAATTTTAGAAAAAAACAAGTTTTGAAAATTTGTTTTTGCTTTAATGCAAATTTAAATTTCTTCGACGCGTTCTCCAGAATAGTTATTCATAAAAAAATTTCTTATTTATATTGGTTACGGTGACCGAAATAATATATATGTACATATGTATACATACATAGGTATGTATACGAGTATCTTAGGATAATGGTTAAAAATAACCTAATTTTCTCGTAATCTTTTCTTCAGAAAGAAAAATTAGCAATTATTTTCGGTCCCTGATTTAAAGTTTTATTCATTAATTGTTAACTTCAGGCATTAATTTAAATATATTAAGAGAAACTAACAAACATTTATCAAAAGAAACGAGATATTTTTCAACTAGCCATTGATTACAATTAAGATGAAAACTAAAGTGATATTCGAAAAGAGGATCGTATTTTTTTCTTCAAAATATGTCAAATTTCTTATGTTAAGTCCTCTGATGCGATAAATCTCCTTGAAAAGACAGACTACTTTTAATCAAAATGGTTCATTTGCTTTTTTCTTGCCTCAAAAAAATTTCTATTGGTAGTGACAAAAAAAAAGTATTTTCCAAGCAAATGAAAAATTTCTATTAGTGTTGAGTGATTTGATTGGCAATTAAACATACACATTGACCAATTTTTAGGCTACGTCCAAAACCCTTATTTCATTAATCATGGATTAGGTTTTTAAATGAATTGCTTATGGAATTATTCATGATCGAATGTTTTTATGGTCCAAATTTAATTTTTTCCATTATCCATATTAAAAAATTGAATACATATTAGAGCGGGTCTATTTGTATGGACAAAAATTAATCGATACTGTGCTATCGATTTTTCGATACCTTTTGGCTTGAGGAAAAAAAGTTCCACTACGACATATCAAAAAAATAATTTTCCAGGCCCCAGAATTTAATTTTGTTAAAAACTCGGATGATTTAATTTTTTTAAATAATCATATCAATAAAATTTTTGTTGTGATTCAATTAAATATTGATACGCAATAAATTAATATCATGCAAAATCTGCATATTATTTGAAATAACGACAAAACTTCTACTGAGAACGCTGGGTTATTAAGTCTTTTGTTTTATAGCGATTTAAATGTAAAAAAATCGAGTATTGTTCTTAAAAAATTTAAGCAAAAATTCTTGTAAGATTTTAAATAATTTCTTCGTGACCTGAGAATGATTTAAGAGTTTTTATTTACTTTCTTTTTAGAGTTCCCTGCAGCAAAGGTAAATAGGAACCCTATTGTTTTCGCTACGCTGTCCGTCTGTCTGTCATAAAACCAAAAAATTGAAATTCTGGCACCACGAAAATGATTTTTTGATATGTCGTAGTGGAACTTTTGTTTTTCTCATGCCAAAAGCTATCGAAAAATCGATGGCACAAATCTCGATTGCAAAATCAAATAGCCCTAATGTAGATACATTGTTTCCTTAATATAGAAAGGCCCTAAATAATTTTTTTGGAAGTCGAAATTTTTGTATATTTCGATAGAAGAACATCTAATGCATCGAAAAATGCAAAAACCTCGACATCAAAAAAGTATTGAATTAGGGCCTTTCTATATTTTTTACAGGAGAAACAAAAAACATTTCAAAATCAATAATAATAAAGTGTTCCTAAACATTTTCTTCGAAATTTACTCAAAGTATGGGTACTTATATGTTTTTAACCATTTATTTCCTTTTTATATATATTTAAATTTTTCTGTTATTTACGTTCTTTGCAATAAAAAATAAATGCATTCGTATCTATATCCGTTTGAATTTATTTAATAAAGTCGTCATTTTTAAACCCGATTCGAATTCGATTTTTAATTTTTGTGCAGTTACGTCCGCTTGAATTTAAGGTGACGATATGTATCTTTGTACGTTTAGAACACTCAGGAATTTACTTAACAATTCATTTTAGGCAAACTTAAAAAGTTGTTCATGTTTTTTTTAAGACAAACATTTATTTTTTTAAACAAAAATAAAAATCATTCCAGAACGAATCCATTTTATTGGAACATTTTTTGAATATTATCAAAAATTTACCGGGTATACCAACAACACTTGTCGCCAACTTCCTTATTAACGACTTCCTAAATTACTGCAACAAATCAAACACAGATTTGGAAGACTGGTAAAAAATATAAAAAACATAGTAATAAACATTTTTTAATTAATATATTTCGATTGCTAT
The DNA here is from genome assembly GCA_905220375.1 of Tachina fera. Taxonomy (NCBI): domain Eukaryota; kingdom Metazoa; phylum Arthropoda; class Insecta; order Diptera; family Tachinidae; genus Tachina; species Tachina fera. The sequence continues at coordinate 63,971,309 of LR999963.1, forward strand.
TTATACATATTTAGCCATTTAAATTATAAGCACTTGAGAGATATAGTCAAAGCTTTACATGCAGAGTATATAAATTTACAAGCGGTCAGAAAATTGTTTGAACTGGCACAAGATTCTGAAATAGAAATTGATACGGTATGTACTTTTGTGACGTTGGAATGTTGTTGGAATGAAATTCGTATATAATTCTTTTTTATATTTTTAGCTAATTAAAATGCACAATCTTATGCAAATTTCCGATATTGAAACTATTGAAAAGTATTGTCGGCAAGCTATTAAAAATCAGTCGAAGGCTGTTAAACAATTTCAAAGTGGTAAATCCAAAGCATTTTTTGCTATAGCAGGCGAAGTGGCAAAATTATCGGATCAAAAAGCAAATATGAAAGTTGTTGTTAAATGTTTAGAAAATTTACTAAAGAAATAAATAAAACAATAGTATAAGTTAAATATTTCTTTTAATAAATATGTATATTTTATTTCTAAGTTGCTTTTGTGTTTCATTGGACTTAAAGCATATTTGTATACAATATAGAATTCATATGTACGTATAAAAGAATAAATAAATTATATAACTTTGTTTCCAAATAATAGTGACTGTAAAACGTTGTTCTCTTTTTTAGAACAGGAGAACCGTAACAGCATTTGAGAAAAGAGAAAAAAATCTAAAAATTGTTGCAATTTGTCTTTTTTTATTCCTATTGTCTTGAACACACTATATTCGATTGTCTGCCTAAGCAGACAATGATAAGCCTTCTTTAAGGAGTTTTTTTTTCTTGTGATGTTACTGTGTTGAATTGAATATATAATGAGTTCAAATAATAAAATTTTGGAAATAATTTTACATAAATTTACCATAAATATGATTATTTTTAACATGATTTTTTGTTCATAATGATTTAAAATTATGTAATTTTTGTGCATATTCTTTTGAAAAGGTTTTAATATATGTTAACATTTAAAAATAAATGCATCGGTTTTGTAGGAATACAGTTGTTGTATTTGTTGTTTTTTTTCATTATTTTGGCTTAAAAATCCATTTAATCCCGTTCATAATCTCTGCAGGTGGATGGTGGCAAACTCATTGACATCGCGTTGTCCAACCTGTTAAAATTAAATATCGCAATAACTATTTAATAACAATAAATTTTGGAAGGCCTTTGAGTATAACAAACGCACTTCTTTGTAATAGATTAAAAGAAATAAACTTAAAAGTAAAAGTGTTCTTTAATTTAGTACAAAACGGCAAGTTTTTCATGTTTCAAAAAAGCCTTAAATAATCAGAGCGAAACTCGTACACCTCGGAGAGAGAAACCAGAAATATGATCTAAAAAGTGTGTTATGCGTATTCAATATGCTCTAAAAACTTCAAAATATGCACTAATACTGTCGTAGTAGACTAAAGAATATTACTAAATAAATACATAAATAAGATAAACAAAAAAAAAAATAAAAAAAATTATAAAGAATAAAGATTTAACTTTGCAACTATATTTTGGATATATGTATGTATAAGACAAGCTTTTTATTGTATGTTATTGCAAAAAAAAACAAAATATTAGGTTTGTTAATTTACTCAAAATTGTTGCGAATTTGTAACAATTGTTACTGGAAAGTGTTCATTAACTAAAAAAGTTTCCAAGGAGAGAGCTTTAAAAGAGAGAAAAATTGAGAAACAAAAAAATTCTTACAATTTACCTCTGTTCCATATAAATAACGAAATATTCCGAACTTTTACAAAGTTACCCAAAAGCGTTCAAAACAGCGTTGTCAGCTCGGAGCTTTTCGCACCATTTTTGGTGCTCTTTTAAATTTTTTGTATGAAAAAAAGTTGTTGCGCTGTGCGCTTTTTTTGCTTTTGGTAGCATCAAAGCAAATTCAACACAACTTTTTGTTTCAGTGTGAGAAAAAAATCTTTGTACAATTTGCTTCAATACTATTTCATTCAAATAGTGAAAAATGTTTACAATCAATTTACAGACCACAATAAGAACAAGTACTGATGCTTTAAAGCGGCTCATGCCAATCTTATTGCATAGGCTGACTTTACAACTGGCGTTTCTTGTGTGTCATTTACCAAAAAGCGTAACCAACTAATTACTAATGAAAAACTGTTTGATTCAGACATGGATTTATTGATTTAAACAGTTTTCAATCATGTTTGATTCTATAAAATTGTTTATTAATTATGTATGAAACTGTTTAACTTAATAAATACATGTCTGAGTCAAACAGTTTTTCATAAGTAGCACATGACACATAAATGTAAACCCGGCCTATGTTGTTTTACACATTATTGTCGTTTTGACCTATACTTTGCAATAAATGGCAAAATGTTTAAAAAATTTATTTTTTGTCCAACTTTCCTAAAATTGAAAAAGTAAAGAACATTGAACAATGTTGCCTCCACATTTATTGATATTTTATAAAAAAAATATTCTAACATAAGGTCTACCTACACCTAACATAATATGTAAGATAATATTGTCAAAAACTTCAAATTAGTGTTATCTCAATCTTATAAGGTTTTTATGATAGCGTTGTTATAAGAAATCCTATAACAACAATCTTATGCGATAAACTGTGAAAAAACACATACAGGAAAATAAATTAGTATGCATTTGTGAGTGTTTATTAAAATAAATGAAAAACAGTTTTGGACAAATTTTATGGGATTTTATATGTTTAAAGCGTTTAATTGATTTATAAATTAAAATTTGTGTGAAAAAGTGAAAATAAAATAACTAATTATACAGAAATAAAACATGTTAACTCGATGAGAATTTGCAAAAAATTAAATGTTATAAGAAAAGTTAAATTACGTTGTCGCCTTGTATAAGATGAAGAGAAATATCGGCATTTTTTTTTGTTACTCTGCCGATGTTCTTTCACATATTATGTCAGAGTTAATCGCATTTGTAGACTCTATGTGAACTTGGTGCGTTTTTTATAAATGGCGCTTTTTTTCTCCATTTTGGGGCGCTTTAAAATTTCAAAGTTGGCAACGCTGGTTTCGGATAACAATTTTTGTGCAATTTTGAGAGTAATATTTTTCATTTCCCGTACAAAGTTGTACGAACTTTTTCTTCTGTGTAAGATAGTGTCCACACCAGATGCATTTATATCATGATGAATGTCAAATTGATATCGTGATGAAAATTCATCACGTATAGACTCAATTTATTGATATTATCGTAGCGTTATGATATAATCATCAGAGCTTACGTCCTGATGAATTCGTTTTGATATCAAATGTCATTTTATGTGTTATTGTGCATTTAACGTTTATTTATTAAACAATTTTCGTTTAAAAAAGGCGGCAAAACAATTATTTGTAACCTAAAAATTAAACAACACGCAAATTAATTATTTTTGGCAAGTATTTTTCAAATATTTTCTAAAATTTTTTTTAATTTCTCTTTCGTAAAAAATTTTTTAAGTTTCGGATGAGCTTAAATTTAAAAAAAAATAGCTCAGCTGCATTTCCGCTACTACCTGGTGAATGTGCCTTGCATGAAACTGTGCAACGTACTTCATATTAAATGCCAATTTTTAAAAAATTTGTAATTTAAAATATTATCAAACAAAATTATTCAAAATAAGTACATCAGAAAAAATTCAATTGTATCATATTTTTCATCAATGGTTCTGATATGAATAAAATTTTCTTGCAAGTTTTTTTTACAAGCAAAGCGTTCATTTACGCTTTCGTATCTGGGAGAGTAATTTTGTAAATTTCTGCCTCGCTCTCTCGTTACAAGTTTCTGCTAGGAAAGTAAATGAACAGACCATGTTGTAATTATACAGGTGACTTGCGTAAGGATTTGTTATACAATAATACGGCAACCATAGCTGTGTAAAGAACCGAATAATGTCAAAAGCACAACAATTTTTGTACCAAAACCAAAACAAACGAAGTTTCGTTAGCTACAGAGCACATAGAGCAAAAAATTATCAGCTGAACCAGCGCTGCCGCCTGTTTAAATGCACCTTGGAACAGACCTATTATATAAAACATTTTTTGTTTACTAGTTGTACGAGTTTCGCTTTTCACTTTAATTGTTTTAATTATTTATGCTTTTATGCAAAAACGATTGTTAAAGTTAAAGCAAGCGTTAAAACCGGTTTTGCCATACAAAATTCGTTTGTTAAACCAACTTTAACTTTACCAATTGTTTTTGCATAAGGGGGTTAAACTTTAACATGTTTAAATTCAATTAACAGAATCCTACCTTCTTGATTCACTTTCTAAAAGATTTGGATCTAAAGGATGCTGAGATACATGACGTAAACTGTCACCTAAAGTATTTCTTAAATGTTGCATTTCACGGTTGGCCTTAGAGCTGCGCAATATGTACTGTTGACGTCTTTTTGCTTCCTGGGCCAACTGTTCTCTCAACAGAGAGATCTATAAGTGCAAATATGTATATATTTTAATATAAATCATTTTCTTTCGATATAAAAATTTACCTGATTTTCCAAACGCAAAACTTGTTGTCTATGCGCTTGTTCTCTAGCATCTAATAGCTTTTCGGCGTGCATTTGAGCGCTTCTATAGCGTTCGGTATCCACTCCATCCATACACTTTGCACTGTCATATACACGTGCTTTGCAACGGGCCAACTCTGATTCTTTTTCTGCTAAAAGCGTTTCGAGACGTCTTACTTTTAAACGCAAGTCTCGATTTTCATGTTCAATTGCAGTATGATCCAGTCCACAGTTGAAAGTGCCACCAAGTCCACTCTTAAAATAATTATCGTTTTTGTTTTCCATACGATTGGAGTCATAGTTGCCATCATAATATGAACCAGAACTGGGGACAAGGCCAGCTGTATCTGCTGCTGCTTTCTCGGATCTATCGTACATGTTGTCACCTGAAAATTTACTTTTGCGCTCATTCTCCAATTGTTTTACTTTGTCTTGCAACACCTGGAGTTTGGTTCGTAACTCGGACTTTTCTCTTTGCGACGATTTGAGTTGGCGATTTAATTCGTCTTCTTCGTTGGAGTTATTAACTCCATTATTTTTATCGCACGTTTCTTGGTTCCATTTTGCAATACGCAATTGAGACTCTAAAGCAGATCTTTGCACTTCTAAATCATTTACTTGGTCATGCAAACGTTGCGTACTGTCTAATTGAGCCTGTTGGCCTCGTCTAAGCTCATTTATTGACGATTGAGCCTTTTCAAGGCGCTCAGCCATAATACGTTTCTCATTTTCTGCGGTTTGTAGAGATTTTTGTAGAAACTTGAGCTTGTCTTCGGTGGTTTGAGAGCTGTGTCCTTGATCTGTTAGATCTTTACGAGTAGTTTTCAGCTCGCCTCTTAGTTCAGCCTCTATAACAGCGGCTCTTTGTAATCTTTCTTTCATTTGATCCAGAGCGGTCTTCAGAGAAGAGCATCTATCTTCCAATTGTGTCGTGGCTCTGTTTTGATTGTCCAAACGTTCCTGAGTCTGCTTTATGTTGCAGTCTTTTTCCTGCAGAGCCATTTGCAAGCGTGTAAGATCGCCCTCCAGTGCGACCCTCTGTAAATCTAGTTTCGTCGCCTTGCTTTCGAATTTAGCCAACTCCTCTTGCAAGTGGCGCTTTTCATTTTCTAATTTGGCGCCATGCTGTCTACACTTCTCTAAGCGATCTTCGTTTTGCGAATTTTCTTCCATGTAGGAACTTAATTGCATTTCGGCTTGAGCCAGCTTTTCGCGTAGTTGTTGGCATTCCTCCTGTTTTTTATGCAGTTTGTCTTCAATAGCATTTAGGGCCGACACTTTCATGCTTCGTTCTGTATCGAGGTTGCTCTTTTCCTGCTGCAGATGACGTATCATTTGCTGAAGTTTCGAAACTTTGGCATCGCACCTCAATTGTTGTTCACTGGCAGCTTGCAATTGTTTTTGGGCGGCTTGAAGTTGCATTTTCAAGTCGTCTTTCTCTCGTTCAATTTGAACTACTTGATGCATCAGACATCTTACACCTTTGCGTATTAGGTCAGGATCACAGTCTAGAGCTGGTGCATCCGTACAATGGGAAGTACTTCGTGTTTCAAAGTCATGGCAACTTTGCGATACACCACCAGAAGTACTTCGAACGGGAGAAAATCGACGAGATGGACTGACTAAACGATGAGAAAGGTTAACACTACCATCCATTTGTATGCCAGCAATACGTCTAAGAGTGTGAACGACGGAACTTAATTTATTTTCGGTTTCACGTTTGTGCAGTTCAACACAAGCTAGTTGCTCGTCTAGAGCTCTGATACGTCCCTCTGCTCCACCGAGACGAGCCTTTAGCTCCTGTATTTGCTGAGTAGCATCTGCTAAACAAACTTCTAAATTATGCTTTTGATCTTCCAAACGTTTTTCTTTGCCGCGAGCTTCTTCAATGCGTGCAACCAGTTCCTGTTCTCTGTTATGAAAACGATGCTCTTCCTGGTTCGACTGACATCGAGACCTACCTAATTCTTGACGTGTAGCACACAGATTTGCTTCTAAATCTGCCAATTGCTTTTTAACTTGTTTTAATTCCTGTTGTGCTCGTTCCTTGACTTCGGTCTCGGCTATTAACTTACCTTGCAGCTCTTTACCTCCCTCCTCCTTCTGAGCAAATTCTAATTGTGTTTTCTGCAGCAAATTCCGAGTACTGTGCAATTCTTGGCTGGTTTTTGATAAATTGCTTTCCGTTTCTTTGAGCAAGGTCGTCAAACGTGTTCGTTCGTTTTCCAAAATATTTTTATTTTCTTCCAAATTACTTATTTTTTGTAAGGATTCTTCTATAGCCCTGCCCTGCTCTCGCTTGGCACCTTCAGCTCTCTTCACGTGATCTCTTAATTCTTTATTACTATCGGAATACTTGTCACGTTCGATATTACTATCGGCTAACTGCCTCCTTGTATCGGTCAATTCTTTACGCAAACTTTCTATGTAACCTTCGCCTGTTAATTTAAATGAAATTAACACACAAATTTTCCAAGATTCATTAGAATTTAACAAAAATTAAAACTACCTTCTTTGACTTTTCTCGCAGTGTCTTGCAATTCGTTAGTAATAGATTCCAACTTATCGTCTTTGAGACGAATCTCCATTTTAAGTTCATCTCCAAGCCTTTGCAGATTATCCTTTTCCTCTCTCAATGCATTCATTTGTATTTCTTGTCTACGTATACAATCTTCTAATTTGAGTCTGTAAAAGATTAAAGACATTCATAAAATGGTTTGAATGAACAAACATCGTACTAAATTATAAACAGTCCCAACTCAGAAAATACCAGTTGTTCAGGAGTGTCAAAAAACTGTTGATACTGTATAAATGTCGAAAGTGTGTAACGAAATCAGAGGGATAACGGTATTTTATACTCTTATTATTTAAGAATACTGTGATTCAAAAGAAATATTTGCGGTCGTTAGAGATTTTTTCACTGAACTGGTTTATGAGAAAACAAAACCATTTTTATAATTTTGATTTGCGACTGTTTATGATTTAGTGTGAGACATGTATTTTTTTAACTTGCAAAAATATTATTAAATTATACTTACTTTTGCTCCTCTTCTTTAGTTCTTAAGACAATTAATTCATCCTTAAGATGAGCGATTGCGCTTCGTTGTTTTTCATCTCTTGTATTGTGCTCTCGCTTCTCACGCTCTAAACCATCCTGTTCATTCTTTAATTTTCTCGCCACCGATTCCAATTTTTCTTGAATCGCTTGCTTATCGCGATGAGCTAAAAAGAAAACGAAAGATCGAAAAGCTTTGAGCCTTTTTAAGAAGTAAATATAAATTTACCTATAAGTAAAGCTTGTTGCTTCTCATTTTCGGCACGAATTAAGGCTTCTTCATGTTGCTGTATTAAACCTTCCATATGAGTTTGAAGAGTTTCTAAGCGTTCTTGTTGCTTTTCAATTTCATCATCTTTGGCGGTTTGTAGGGCTTGCAAGGCCTGTTGCATGCGCTTCTCTAAGCCATTGCGTAATTGCAATAATTCTTCATTATGTTTTTGGGCGATCTCTTCAGCTGTTGACTTTAGGCTGGCAATCTTTTGATTAAAATCATTTTCTGCCTCGCGGGCAGCATTTATCAGTTGTGTTTTAGTTTCTTGAGCTCTGCGTTGGCACTGTTCCAAGTCTTTCTGTAAGCGGGCAACATTATTTTTTAATGATTCTTCTCGCACCAAGGCCTCTTGAACTTCTTTTTCCAACTGAGCCTTTCTTTCTTCAATGGCTTCCAGGTTTGTGTTGGTATCGAATAGAACAGCGTCAAGAGACTCTTTTTCGGAGCGTAGAGCGGCCAAGACTTCCTAACGATAAGAGAAAAGAAAAGTTAAGATTGAAAATCAGACTTTACTTTAATGGCAATTATTTTTTAACTACGAGTATTAAAATTTTGGAAGTTATAATGATAACGTTTATTTTAACGAAACTGCAAAAGACCTCTCACCTGTAGTCTATGGGTTTCTTTTTCATGCAAGTCAATCACCACTTGTTTCTCTTCAACATCTTTTACCATTTCTTCCAAATTACGATTGAGGCGATTGTTTGTTTCGGTGGTCTGTTCTAATCTCTGGCGAGTGCGCATTAATTCCTCATTAAGAGTCTCCTTTTTGCGACACAATGCAGTTAGTTGATTATGTATATCGCTACGATCTCGTGTAAGGCAAGCCATGTCTTGTAATATTTTCTCCTTTTCCATTTGCAGACACTTGACCTTTTCACTAAACGCTAAGTTGTCGGTTTCCAACTCCAGGCGCACCTTATCCAAATTACTTAACTCTTTACGCACATCAGACAGTTCATTGTTTTGATCGTGTAACTGCTGGGTTAGTTTTTTACGCTCCTCTTGTATTTCATGGATATTTTGTTGTAAAACTTTCAATTCATCTGTCGCTGAAGAGCTGTTACTAGAAACCTTTTCTAAACGTTCTTGTAGATCTGATTTTTCCAAAAGAATTTTATCCAAGTTATATTCCAAGTCGGCTTTCTGTTTTTCCAACAAATCAATTATATTATCGGATTCTATACGTTGTTGCTCAAGTAAATCGCGATTCAAGCTAATACGATTCAATTCCTCTCTCAAAGATATAGTTTCCTCTCTTAAACGACTGCCGCGGTCTTCTTCGGCTCTATAGATTGTTAATGTGGGTAATATAATGCCGTTAAAGTTATTGTTAGCTTTTAATTGTATATTTTGAAAAGGGCCGTTAATCGATTATCGATTAATTTCCCGATTAATTAAAAGAGGTTTTCGATTTAATCGGTTAACTTTGCATTAATCGGTTAGTCGGTTAATAATAATTTTTCATAAATTTATTTCAATTGAACTTTTTATTAAAGGTATTCATTTCATTTAAGTTTTTTGTTTTACAATAAACACAGGCAAAAAATTGCCAAGTTTTTGATTAAAAGTTGAATTTTTAAATTTTTAAATTCAACTTTGGTGGAATTTTTTGCCTGTGTTTGTTGTCAAAAAAAATTAAATTTTTCCATTTTTCCAACGAGAAAAACCTGAAATGAATGTCTTGATTGTTTTAAGATTTTTAAGATAAAAAAAGCAATAACACAACAAACAACAATGCTTAACAATGTTTCTGTAAATTGTAAGAAGTTTTCGCATCTTTACAAATTAAATAATTATAATGGTTGTTCTGTTTTAAATAAACCTATTTAAATAAAAACTTAAATAAACTTATAAAAATTATCAACAAATAGCGCGTTTTTCTTACAGCCAAACCTAAATTAAAGCGTCGAGCGCTGCGAAATCACTTGGATACGTAATTACAGGACATTTAGTACCATTTTAAAAGTAAGCGATAAGTTAAAGGCAAATTCATGTTAACTGTAACATTTATCGTGAGGATTAGTCGTTTGGCATTCCCATATTTTCACAAGTTGCCATACTATCTATTTTATAAATTACAGCCAAATTGAAATTTATTTATTTAAAAAAATATGGTAAAAACAATTAAAATATAACACAAAACACATAACAATACAAAAAAAAATATTAACATAAACATTATGTTTGTAATGGAATATTTTCATTAGGTTTGTGACTGAGCAAATAAACAAAAACAAGTAGTTGCCACTAAGTATTTTTAATAACCGGTATCCACAGTATCCACAGAAATGTTGCCACCATACGAACATTTTATTATTTATTTTATAGGACAGTTGCAATAATGGAAAAATTATATAGGTGACTTTATAGCTCAGCATTGCAATGCTCAAATTTTACACAATTTTTATTGTTGTACAACAAGTAAATTATCCCAATCAAATACGCTGCATTCACATAACATTAAAAATTTCATTGCACCAGATTGGCGAAGAATGAATGAATGAAGAATTTGTGGAAAAAATCCCAGCAGCCCAGGCATACGATTGTTTTTGCGGTGAACAAACAGAAGAAAGAATTTAGTTTTTTCTATTTTTTTCATGTTGTTACAAAAGTATCAAGTATCTTATCGTGCACCAATATTTGTGGAACGAATATTGTTTAAAAGATATTTTTGTATATACATATGTATGTATGTATATGCACAATATGATTGTTTTTTCAAATTTCTTGGCTCAAAAGTAGTAAAAAGCGATTTAAATTTTCTTGAAAAAAGACAACTTTCTGCTTTGTTTTTGTTTTGTTGACATGTGCGTATAATAAATAAAGACATACTAGGTGTCAAGTGGTCTAATTTAGACCACCGGGCGATCCTAGTAATTCATAAATACTTCTCAATTAAAAAACAAGTAAATGCGATCTCTATTTTTTATATGAGGAATTTTTTTTTAAATCAATCTTTCAGAAATGTGTACGTGTAATTTTGATCAAATGATTTTCTTATTTAGTTTTAATAAAACTTAACTTTTTCACTTATTGTAGATGTTGGTGAATTTTCAAAATTTAATCTTCACTTTTAAAATAATATCGGTATGTAAGTATGGACATTTTTGTTATTGTACCAAATAAATGGCGGTAATATTACGGTACCAACAAGATCCAAATGCCCCATAATTGCCATCACTTATGTAAAATAATTTTACAACACATACCTTTTGTATTATTAAACGGAACAAACAAATAAATAAATACTGAAATTTCGATTAGCGAGAAGAATCAAGCGACTTAATAGCGAATCGAAAACGGCCAATTTTAAATTAGGCGAATATTTAATTAGTTAACCAATTGAAGTTTAATAGCTTGAATACATGTATGTATGTACATATGTATCGATTTTGAATGACCATTAATAAGACATTTCGAGACATGAGAGATTTTTCAAATGCTCTACTGCAGCGAAATATTCTAAAACAAACTCTAAACAACACTGTTGGCAAGACATTTGTTTCAGTTGTTTGTATTGCTAACAGTGTTGTTTAACGTTTGTTTTAGAATATTTCGCTGTAGTAGAGCATTTGAAAAATCTCTCATGTCCATAAAAGTCTTATAAATGGTCTTGTGCAGGACACTAGCATGTATGTACCTTAAATTCAATTCGGTTATATTTTTATCCTTCAAAATTCTTTGAATCTCTAATTCCAGAGCCTTTTTGTCATCTTCCAAAGAATCAATTTTCTTCTGCAGCTTGCCATAATTGAATTGTAGCTTTTCAAAGTCAACACTCAAGTTTTCAAACTGAAAAATATTAATATTCAAAATCTTGATAAGTCTTAAGCATTAAGCATTTTTAAATAATTACCGCATTATTAATTTCAGCCCTTCCCTGATCAGACTGCTGCTTTTGATCCCTTATCTCATCCAAAGTTTTCTGAAGACTATCGCGTTCGTTTAATAACTCCGATAGCTTGAAATTGCTAGCATCCAATTTTTCCGTTAGCTTTTGCATCTTTGTGGTCAGTAAGGCTTTGGTACCCTCGCTAGTGTCCAGTTGTGTTTTAGTGGAGCGTAAGTTTTCATTTGCATTCTGAAACTTGGCTTGCATATCATGTAAAGCCAATTGATATTTGTGCAATGCTGCTTGTACAGCGGATATTGTGCCTTCGGCAAAAGCTTGAGAAGCTCGTGCTGACGGACGTCTAGGCGATTTAGCTGATGCTGTTGATGCACTGTCACGTGTTAGATTCATGTGTTGCCCTGAGACCCCTGCTGCATCACCGCCACCTGATTTTGCTGCATCAGCTGCTTGCTCACGATCAGCTATCTCAGCATCTAAGACAACAGCTTGAGCTATTTCTCGTATTGAACTGTTCAAACGTTCGATTTCGTCATTGTAACGACTTGCTAGCATGGCTTGTGACTCGGCTTGGGCACATCTATCTTCTAGCTTTTTCAATTGATTAACTATATCAAGTAAACGTTGATCACGTTCTAAAATCTCATGACGTGCACTTTCATATTGCACTTTAAGTGTTGCCAACTGATTTTGCAGCTCATCGTTTTCGCGCTTTGATTCTGCCAATTGCTCGTCGCCTGCACGCTTAATTTGCTGCATATTAAAGGTCACATTATTACATATTGAATTAATATCCTTTGCAGTTCCGTTCACTTCTAAACCCATTTTAGCCATCTCATTTTTCATTGCAGTTTGCATGTCCTTAAATGCCCTTTTCACAGCAACAACTTCACGCCACATTTTCAATAGGCGATTATGTTCGCTGTTATAGTAATCCTTAAAAGCCTAATATTAAAAATGAAAAAACAATAATTTGTTACGAGATGCTATTCCGAATAACGCTGATTACGTTTATTGTTTGGAACGCAATGCCACACAACAAAAAATATTCACCCGTATTGTGAACACTTTTTCTCTCGACATATTTCCTCTTTTCAAAAAATTGCAATCGTGAATAATTTTTCCCTAAAAATGTTTAATTTTTTATTCCTATTATCGTGAATAATATTTTTCACGGAAATTTTTCCAGTTTCCTTTGGTTTTGCTCACTTTATTTTTGCAGGCGAATTGATTACATCGAATTACATATTTCGATATTTTCCTTCGAATTATATATTAAAAGTTATAAATAGAGTTCACGATTTTTAACAATAACAACAACTGCAAACCCTTTTTTCATGGAGTATGAATCTCTTTGTTCACACACAGTTGGCGGTCCACTTTATTTTTACTTTTTAAGCTTTAATCTTCTTTCCTCTTTAACATTCACTGGTACTGATAGCAGGCGAAAAATTTCAAGGGAGATTTCCGATAGCATTTTTCCCTTCGAGGGAAATGAAAGTTTGACGGGAACAAAAATTTCACTTGTTATTCACGATAGGGCTGATTGTGAATTGAAGTCCTGCACAAGACCATATATAAGACATTTTTAGACATGAGAGATTTTTCACATGCTTTACTACAGCGGAATATTCTAAAACAAACGCTAAACAACACTGTTGGCAAGACATTTGTTCAGGTTGTTTGTCTTCCCAACAGTGTTGTTTAGCGTTTGTTTTAGAATATTTCGCTGTAGTAAAGCATTTGAAAAATCTCTCATGTCATGAAAGGTCTTATAAATGATATTATACAGGACACTATTGTGAATTAAAAACGTTGCCACTAATACACAATATTGCGATGTAACAAAATTCCCTAATGTGTACTCAGCATAAGAACGCGTGGGTTTTTAAGACGAATATAACGACGAGTATAGGGTTATTCAATAAGACGTTTGTTTCATTTTTAATAGCCTACAATTTTAACAGTTGCCACGGCTCAAATTCGGCAAATGACAAGTAAAAACTACGCCATTAATTAAAATGGAATGCTTTGAAATTATTAAAACTTTGCTGCAAAAATGGTTTCGCAGTCACAGCAAAACTGAAAATGCAATTCATGAAGTTTTCGATGACATACAGCCGTAAATGCACTCAAAAAAAAATTAACTAAAACTTAGGAAAATTTTCTAAATTTGAATAAAAAAAGTTGTCGTATGGCGCCAAAGATGTTTTTACTTGAAACCAGTAAAATATTTACTAAATTTCTAGTTCATTAATGAACTAGTTTATAGTAATTACATAAAATTCGGAGCTTTGGAAAAAAATGTTTTTGTCTTTGATCTCAAATTTAGTAAATTTTCTAATTTTTGTTGTCTTTTATTCTGGTACTTATTTTTATTTTTAATTAAATTGTATACCACATGTTATTTTTTTTTTATATTTTCATGTTATATTCTTAATATAATTCACCATCCATACATACATATAAATTCCTTGAGAGGAGACAAGTATTGAACCAGCAAACCTTCTGATTGATAGGAAAGCACTCTAACTAATTGCCTAACAAGGCAGCCTGAATAAGCAATGAAATTATTGAGTTTTAAAATTTAATTTTATTTACAAAAAAAATAATTTCAAGTTCAAATATTCCTCGAAAATATGAAAAATTTACTAAAATTTTTTGCTTAATGCAAATAAAAAATATATTCTATAATTCAAAGAAAAAATACTTAAGACTGGGAAATATTTTCCTAAAATTGATTACACCCTTTTATATCTTTTAAGTAAGTCAAATTTCATGAACTAATCAGGAGTAATTCATTTCCTAAAATTTATTTTTTGATTTAAGACGAAATTGACTATTCCTTAATATAAAATTTCCTTCAGTTTATAACCATTTTCCTACTCTTAGTAAATATATCCTTTAAGTAAATAAACATTTCCTGAAATGTGAGAAATTTATTGTGTATTTTTATGAACTATTTTTGAGGATATGAACTTTTTATTTTTTACTCATATTAAGTAATTTTTACCAAATTTTTGTAAAAATTTACTTAAACTTAGAAAAAATTACTTTTTTTACTTGAATTTAGGAAAAATATTTTCTTAATAATAGAACATGTCTTTTTTTTTGAGTGTGTGCGAATAGGTTATGGGAAATTTCATGAAAAAAATATGGTCCTGCAAACGTAGCCTTAGCGTGCATTATCTGATAATGTTTTCCATTATTAATGGCTTATGCCCTCTTTTTTTCAATTAAACTACAGTGATATTGTAGTCTATTCAAAAAGATCTATCCATGCTTGAAAATTTTAGAAGAGCGCAAAAAACTGTTATTTTTCCAAAGTGCAAGGGCTAATAACTAAATTTGGATGAATAGTACCATTTACAGAAAACATATTAATTCTACTAATGTTAATCAAATACAGTTATTGCTCTTAGACTTAGAGAAAATAACAGATTTATTTTGTCTACTAAAATATTCAAGAATTGCATATAGCACTTTTTGAATATAAACCCTCGATATGAAGGTTTCGTTTGCGTGCAGTTTTGTCAGAAAATTTATTGCTTTGATAATGCAATGATCTGGAGTTCAGGTTGAAATTGTTTTGCAAAAAAAATTATCTAAAAGCTCACTATGCCATTTATTATACTAATTTTTTTTATATAACAAAAATTATATGTATAAAAAAAACTTAAGAATATAATGTTATCTTAAAAAACATTATCAGCAGTGTCATGTACAATTTATGAGAGAATTTTCAATCTTTGATTTAATTATTTCGTTCATGGCCTGGGCATCGATGTCGATTGAAAAGGTTCGATTCACAAATTACATTGAAAACAACAATAAAATAAGAAAATTAGTTTTTATTTTTAATGTAACAGTCTGTTTGTGTAAGACGTTGACGTTAGAAATCTTGGCATTTTTGTAATAGATTAAAGAAAACATTCCTGTAACGTCAATATTTCCATCGCCGACGTCTTACACAAACAGGCTGTTAGTACTGGATCAAACGTTTCTTGTTGACATAGTGGGACGTGATGTTATATTTATTTTAAGTAATATTTACTTCTAAAAATTACCTGTTCTTCCTCCTTAAATTCATCCTCTTTTACCATTAATTCGTCTCTTAAATGCGACCAATCATTGGTTAATTTTTGCAAATCATTCGTTAAGGCCTCATTTGTGCGATTCGATTCTATCAGTTGCTGACGTAATGCATTATTTTGTGCCAGCAATTGTTCAGCCTTTTTATGTTCCTCCTCCAATTTGCGACATAATTCGCTGCTATTTTCATGTATAATGAAATCTCGACCCGCGCATGTAGGCGGCGAAGGTGGAGTTTCCAAGGACGAAGAACATGGTTGGCTAGAGTGACCCAAGGTCAAAGAAGTTGAACACTTTAAATAAACAAAATGATTGTATTGAAAGTCAACACTAGAAAACTTTTAAGAAATAATAATTATCTAATGGTACTCGTACATACCATAACCTGATTAGATGTTGGTCCGGTAGTAATTTTAGGTGTATGACATGGTGTAGGTGGCTTGATGGTTTCCTGCATACGATCCTCTAGATCACTACAGCGTTGGCGATATTGTTGAATTTTTGACTGCAGGCGGCTTACAAGAGTCGCCTGATTCTGTTGGGCTTGCTTATAGGTGTCCAAACGACGACGATAACTGTTTGCCTCTTCTGCTAAACGCTGACGTAGTTCTTGATTTTGCCGCAATAAAGCCGATGTTGAAGTTGTATTACCAGCATTTTCCGAAGGTGATGGACTTAACATTCTGGGCGTTGTTATTGTTGCAGCTGCTGCCGTACCGCTTATATTAATGCTCGGATTGTAGTCGTTGTGAACAGCTCGATTGCGGTTGTTGTTGCTTTTCGAAAAGGGCAATCTGCTTGTGGCGAGTTGGGTTTGTTCCAAATTCGAAGGACAGGGTGTTTGTTTGAAATTGTCGCGATATGCTTGCATCTAGAGAAATTAATACAAATATGTCTGTAAATTACACTCTATAACAACATCTATTTTATTTTTTTGAAATAAATTTGGAAGAAGAGATAAGAAATGCACATTCCCTTAAAAAAAATCCTCTTATTCTAAATAGCCGGGGAATAAGCAAATATGGTAGATGGATCAGCTGCTTATTGTTTATAAATTTTATCCCTCACTTAAGCAAGTGGCCAGGGATATAATTAAAAAAAATATATTTTCATTGCCAATATATATATATATATATATATATATATATATATATATATATATATATATATATTATATATATATATAATATATATAAATAAATAAAAATAAAAGCAACAGTGTAACCATTTACAAGCATGTGAATTAACTTTATGCTGAGAAAATGGAATGAACACTGAGTAGATGAAAATGGATTTTAATCCATTGGGAATTTATTCCCAATGATTTTATGTAGAAAGGAAATTGTATATTTTATAAAGTTTTTTCGTGTTATCGGTCTTGATAATATTTGATGGAAACAAATCTCCTATTTAACTATTAATTGAATATTTTGGTATTTTATCTGAAGGCTGAAGTAGTTTATACGACTTGGTTAAAAATTCCCAAAAAAAAGAGGGAAATATAACATTCCGGTGCTTATTTAAACTTTTTGTTCTTTTGATAATACATAGAGGGAAATTTTTCCCAGGGAACAATTCCAACTAATAGCAAGTAATAGGGTAAACAAAAAATTCTAATTGGAAAAGGGAGAAATTTCTCGCAGAATTTTATTCATAATCGCTCTGATAATGTGATCAGATGGTTTTTTGGAAAAAGGCGGAAAATGATCGACCAAAAAGCGGGATTAAAATTTAAATAAAAATCAAATATCGTTCGTTGATAATTGCATCAATTAAGAACGGTTGCACCGATCTCGCTATTTTGTTTGGATTAGTTCCCTTCAAACCCAGCAAAAAATCTCAAAAAAGGTAATCGGATTTGGAATTAAGCATTTGTGGTAGAAGCTCTTCCTTACTGGATTACCAACTTAATGATTTTAAAAAAGCGTTATACTAAAATAATTGATGCTTGAGAAGTACTTACTTTTTTATTTGGCAACTTGTTCACGTAATCTATTTAATATAAGAAAATCATTCTCCTCATTTAGCAACTTGTACATAATTTTTTTTGTAAATTTTAGGTAATGTGATTTGTAAGCGAGTAATGAAATTTGGTAATCATAAAAGTAAATCATTATATGGCAAATAGTTCTGATGGTAATGTGTAATTTTTTTCTGGGAACTGTTTGTGGTGAAAACTCACCAAAAATTTTCCCACTCTCTCATATTCCCAGGGAAAACAGGAGGAATGGGAAAATACAAAAAAATCCCGGCTAATTATTCGAAGCACAAATGTGACGGTTCACACTATGAAATTTTCCTTTCAGAAGTAGTCTTTAATTATCTATTAAACTTTCATTCGCGTCGGCACATCGCAATTATGTGAAATTTATATTTTTTTACATATTTGCTTTAACACTATTTTGGTTTATTTCAGCCACTTCCAAAACAAAAAATTAAAATGTGTTAAAAAAATTTTAATAAAAACTCTATTAAAAAATCATGCTCAGAACTACAAATTCCATTCGTTTCTCCCCTCCCAGAAACAAACTCACACTTTCTGATAGAAAAAGTTCATAGTGTGAACTGTGACTAAACTTTGCGTGTACAAAAATACTCTGCCTGCTATAATAATTTGTGAGTGAAACAAAAAAACTTTATCTACTTATTTTCTAATCATAACCATATATTAAGAGAAAATCTTACATACATATTTGCTAAAATAATGATTATTAAGTCTTCGTAACATGTGTGTGTGTGTGTGTGTGTGTGTGTGATGTTGCTGTTTAAGGAAATTACATTGATTTAATAAATTTAGACCTATTTTTTTAAATAACTGTACTTTCATGAATAACAAAATAATAGAAATACACAATATCCTGGTCACCATAGTTTTAAAGCTTTTACTACATACTACCCAGTTGACCAAGACTTTCGTTATTGATATCGATTTCGAATATATCTAGAACATTCATCGTGTAAAACTATCGAGAATGACACTCAAAAATGAATCGAAAAAAGTTCACCTGTCGCTCAGTTTTGTCCCAAAAAAGTTTCTCGAAATTTCGCTAGCAATACCAAAAGAGAGAATATCGAACTAATTTCGATATCAGAAAAAGGCAGCAGAAAAAGTAATTTTATTTTGTTATTTATTTATTTTAACTTACTAATTTTATTTATTTATTTTTTAATACCTTAACTTACGCTGCTGGATTTGAACAGGTATGTACTTCCATTCTAACAGACTAGCACACATCCACTAGGCTATCGTGACTAATTTTTTCCTGTTCAATTATTGCACATACCTACATTTATGTGTTCTTATTTTATTTTTTAAATTACAAAGCTGTCATGCATCGAACTTGGTACATCTAATCAGCCTGTAAACACATCCACGCTACCGTCACACATTAGAAAAACTATCGAGAGAAGTTCGAAGTTCGAAGTTTTAGAGAAGATTCTAATTTTATTAGATATGCGAACAAATATCGAAGAATTTTGTTTCGAAATTTCTTCGCTTTAGTGAGCATTCGTTTTTATCGAATCTCAGGTCAAGTGGGTATATGTATATACCCATATGTATGTATGTATTAAAATTGTTGTAACAATAATTTCATAAATATTCGATTAAATTGAATTCTAAGCAAAATACATAAATGTTCACTCACAAACAAACAATTATGTAGTTTCATAGAGTATTTTTTTGCCCCTTTATGATTTTCAAACACGCATTACACGGTCTGTCACCATATTTTCCCCCATTCTGCTTTCTTAAATATTTTTTCCCATTACATCTCCCAAACGATTTTGATATCACAATTTCATACTCATACTTAGTTTATTCAAATAAACAAAATTTTAGTATTTATGCTGTTGCCGATTTCATAACAAATATTATATTTAGTTATAAATAAAAACCTTTTCAAACTTTTCTATGTACGAGTACATATTGGAAAAGCATAAAAAGTTGATTTAAGTTTTTACAATCATTTTTATAGTTCCTTCACGCAAATTTCATATTTTAATTAAAATTTTGAATAGTTAAACACGAAACATTTGTAAAAGATTTGTTTGCAGAAGCATAAGTCCGTGTGTTTTTTTACAAATACATAAAACAATCGAAAAATAACACAGTGCAACACAAAAAAAAATATGTAGTTGTGACAATGAGTACTAAAGGTACCCACACATTTGCAATATTATTGTGCAATAGTTAATATTGTACATAATGTGTGTACATTATGTTGTTCCATTAACTTTTTAGAAATTATTAAAGCAAATATTTTTGTGGACGAAATTAACCCTCTAACTATCCTCTCATAGCGGTAGTTTTTGACTCAATCTAATAAATCCTAAAAAACAGTTAAAAAGGGAGGAGGCTGAGGATGAAATGCTCTACAAAACTGTTGGCCATACAATTTTACTACATACATACATACTCGTATGCATGTAAATATGGGCATTTCCACAGCAACAACAAATTAAAAGTTGTTGAAAATACTTGGTTTTATCAATAAAATAACATTTAACTAATGTAAACAATTTTAAATTTATACATAATCCATTTCGGAATATTCGAATGCAATTTTCACAAAAGCGCAACTTTTTGCATTTCTATACAATTATTTCTTTTGCACATTTTGTTTTAATAAACCTTGTTAACGAAATTACGTATCCATTATTTTAAAAGCTATAGAAATCTATGTAATGGGTGGGCAAATTTGAGGTAAGGAAGTAAATTGGATGTCAAATGCTGAAATGTCAAGATTTGAGGTGTCATCCTTTGACACTCTTGAACAAATAATTGTTGTAAAATGTGGATAAAAATTTCATGAAGAGAGCGGACGTCTGCCGACGTGCTAGAGATAGACATTTGGCCGACGTCATATTCCATTATTATTTCCCATATTTCTACTTTACATTGGTATCAATAAAACTGAATTTGTCAAAAAAAAAATGTATGTTTTTAAGCCAATTTACTTCTTAAACTCAAATTTGCCTACCCTTTACATGTATAGAAGCCCTTTAGATGAAGGGTGGCCTAGTTGCGACACGTCGCCTGTGTTTGTAGGCGAGTAGGGAAGAGAAGCTTGCGGGGTACCAAAAGTCGTACGTGAGAACCTGTTTAGATGAAGGGTACCCTAGCTGCGACCACGCACCAGGTATTTCCTTTTGTTAAAAATACTATTTTCTTTCGTCAACATTTTTGGCTATAAAAATACTACCGTTCGTTCTTCCTGATAATATATGTTTACAAAGTAATTTAAATGCCATGGTTATATCAGAAATTTTTAGTAGCAAACATTTACTGAAAAGGTAATATATTTAACAAATGATTTATTTGCGTATCCTCTGTCATCCAGGGACGTAAGATTATATATCGATAAAGATTGAGAACAGTGATGCGATTCACTAACTTTTAACGATCTGACAATCGTAATTTTTGTCTATACATTTTGTCGTTTGCAATAAAGATAGTGCGATTCTGTAACTTCTTTTTGACGATGGTACACAGAGAAAACAGTGCCCAATAAATACCTCATAAAATAGAACAAACTTAATAAGATATATCTATGTTTTTTTTTCATTAAGGAAATCTTATTAATTTCATAGAGAAAACCTTTTTGAAAAAATCAAGAAGAAATCTTGTAGTTTTTATTAGGTTATCTTATTGATTTTTACAAAAAGGGTTTCTTCTTGATTTTATTAGGCAACCTAATAAAAAATAAAAAAAAATTGTACTTATGTATTTTTATATAAATTCTGTTCGATATATGTATGTATGTATGTAGTATATTTAGATGTTATTCCCTGCAGGAGAATAGGTGTCAATTGTCTATACGGTACTAGTGTAATTACTAGAGTAGCAATAACTAGTACAAAAAGGGTTAAAGTTGTTGTGTAAAATTACTAGTGCTGATGAGCACTAGTATATGAAGTAGTTCCAAGGCATCACATTGCAAAATAAATTTTGACTGTCTAATAGAGCCCTTGCACTGTACGAAAAATAATTATAATCAAATGATTATAATTAACCTTTTGTATTTTTGAATTTAGTTAAATAATTGCGAATTTTAAATAGCAGTTGTGACTGCGTAAAAAAGGAATAAGACCACCAATTTTATATAATTTTTCTTTGCAACAGAACTGGTAATAAACTAGTCCTATAGTGCTATTAATATTTCACTACCACTAAATGCTTAGTGGTAGTGAAACATCAAATTGCACTACCACTAACCATTTAGTGGTATTTAACAAAATTGCACTACTACTAAATTTTAGTGGTAGTGAAATTTTAATAGCACTATCACTAAATTTTAGTGGTATTTAAAAAACTGCACTAATCAAAGTGAAGCAATGGTTCGTATGAATAAAAAAAAGTATTTGCTTTTTACTGAAAAATTTGTTTAAAAAAACAAAAAACACATACATATTTTGGGTTTTAAAACAAATTTTTAAGTAGAAAGCAAATACTTTTTTTATTCATACTACCCAATTTGAATGAATCAGTGATGGGCATAATGCACCAAATCTTTAGTGCACTAAAAATTTAATAATTAGTGGAAGTGCTATTAAAATTTCACTACCACTAAGATTTAGTAGTGGTACTGAAATTTTAATAGCACTACCACTAATTATTTAATTTTTAGTTCACTAAAAATCTAGTGCAATATGACCATCCCTGAGCGTAAGTTTAAGAGTTAAAATTGGTGGGCAAACATTTTATTTACGAGAGTGTAAAAATGCACAATTGCACTGTTTGCGAGACTTTTGAACATTCTCATGAAAACTCTTATTAATTTACTGACAAAACGTCAACCTTAAACATCTCAAATGTAATGTGAACGGTTGTGTTTAGTTTTTTGAAACACTTGCCTGAAACACGTTTAAGACCACAAGTATGAATATAGTATTAGGGTAATTTTCATTTTGGGTTTGATTGTTTAACCAGTTTTGAGAACGGTTGTACGTTTTTTGTTTAAATGATCGCGAGTGGAGCCGCGGGAAAAAGTTATTGAAAAATAAAAACAAAAAACAAAAACAAATGAAAAATAATTTATATAATATATAATAATATATATTATAATTTATTAAAAAGCATTGGCAAACAAATTTTTAGATTGTAAACTGTATCGTTGGCAAACCGTCTTGGTTTCTTGTGTAAAAGTGCTTTCCCATTGATAAATTTTTTGTACGGTTGCCAATTTCTGACTGGACATATAATCAATCAAATACCCAAAAATCCTAAACAAAGATTAATTTAATTTCTAAACTTGAACCCAAAAACTTTCCCTAGAACATACATATACTCGTCCATACATATTAGTGATGTAACGAATGTCAAATTTTGATATTCGTGAATATCAATAGGAATATTTTAAACGATATTCGCGAATACAAATATTATATGTAAAATTTATAGCCATTAAGTTGGGGCTATGTTTGCGCCTGCAAAATCAATACTCATACTCCTTTTAGCGTACTTTAAAGTTAATAAAAACTACCCAAAATTTTAAAGATCGTCATTAAATAGCATTTGAAAATGATACAAAGCACAAATTGCTATACAAAATTGTATGAAAATTTATTTTTAGCCATTTATTTAAATTTCCTTTAGAATTTATGCATTTATTTATTTAGTTTTTTTGGAAAAATATTCGTATTCGTCTGAATTTGACGAATGAGAATGCGAATACGAATGTCTAAAAATGGCCGAATATTCGGCAATTCGAATACGAGTATTAGTGCATCACTAAAACATACATATCCATTGCACGCCAAATCGGATTTAATATTTAAAATCCAAGTCTTTGTTTTTTTTGGAAAAAAACATCTAAAAATAAAAATTTCCCCAAAATAAATTCAAATTTGGATCATCATTAAGAAGTTTATGACTTAAAACTAAAAAAGTTAGTTTTGAAAATTTAATATTTCTTGAAGCAGTAATAAAAAAAATTTAAATTTTCACCTTCCTGGGGAAATAAAAAAAATTAAAACTCTCCGAATGGAATGGTCCCATATGTATCTTCTAAAAATGGATTTGGCAAGTTTTTATTTTTTTCTCCGTATTAAATTTTACGTGCATGCGTTCTTTAGTTGTATACTACTCGTATCAAATACTCCAGTAATTTAGTACTGATAGCCGAATATAAAAAACATTTCCTGATAATCCTTCTTTTCAGACTTAAAATATGGTGGATTAATTTCGACGCACATGATATTCCTTTTTATTATGTCAATGTTATTTAATAAAATTTAGTACTTATTTTCCTTTAGTGGATAGATTGTAAATAAGGACTTATAAAAAATATAATCGTTTTAGCTTAATATTTGGTGCTCGTACATATTACTATATTAGTTTTTATATATTTTTTATTAGATATTTTTCAACAATAACATATTTATATATTTTTGTTACATTTAAACTAACCGTTAATATAATTCAGTGCATTCAAACTCCCAATCTTTTAACACTTTTATAAAAATTTCAACTTTTTTATTATTATATGTAGGTGTATTGAAACTATGTTGCTTTACTTTTAACCGCGTTATATGCCAATACGTTGTTAACCAATTAAGCGCAAAATGAAAACTTGGAAATTCTTAACTGATTTGTTTAACTTAACGCCTCGTTTGTGGAGTTCCTAATAATAGCGCTGCTGTTGGCATAGATACAAAGAAATAAAATGTATGCTAATTTCTGTGTTCAATTCTAGGACTTTTGAGAGGCAAAGCATTTAAAGGCGAAATAAAGGTTTACCAAAAAAAATAGGAAATAAAAACTAAACGAATTGCTGAAATAGTTTCTTATTTTGAACTCACAATTCAAATTAAAACAAAAACAAACAAAAAACGTCAACTAACCAAATTTCTAGCTCCCAAATATTTTTGATTGTAGTTTTCGTGAGTGTTATATTTTCAATGCTTCGAACTATTACTTTTTTTTTGCAAGGGAATGGGGTTTTAGAAACAACGATGAACATTGAATTAACAAATTCCTTGTTTCCAGGGACACCACAAAAGAAATAAAAATAAAATATTATTTAATGCAAATTAAAGTACTGCACAAGACCACTTACAAGAACTTTTAAGACATAAGGGATTTTTCAAATGCTTTACTAAAGCGAAATGTTCTAAAACAAACGCTAACAACAATGTTGGCAAGACATTTGCTTCAGTTATTGCAGGTATAGGAGTAAAAAAAAAATACTTCGTGACGGAAAAATTTGTGTTCATACGCATGGGCGCGTATACAAATGTCATGCATGCACATCCGCACACACGCTGTGTGTATGATCTTTTATTTTTCTGCGCACATACAAACGTACACATGCATTGGCATTAGTTGTGTATGCTTGCTTTAAAAAATTACCCTTAAACACAGAATAGCTTACCATCTAAATCTTACACACACACTCAAACGTACAATAACAAGCGTACACGCATCAACACTACTTCTTTTGATTGCTTGCTACGAACAAGAAGTCTTTGCGACCTCGCTACTAAACACTCATATACACGTACATCAACAACATCCATCCATCGTGCTTCGCTTATTAAAAGACATCATTTATTATTGGTTTAGTATAATACATGCTACGACAATACATTTAAAAACAAGACGTATGTACATTTCAATACTGTTTACGCAGCTCTCTAATAACTGCATGGATTTTTTTAATTAACCATAAGTTAGTTAGATTTGGAAATTTTTCAATATTTTATTAATCAAACATTGTTGAAAAAAAAATACAAAAATATGAAACAAAATTGCAAAACGCAAATAAAGAATAAACGTGAAAAATGATTAACAGGCAAAACACAACAAATTTACTGTACAAAATATACACTTTGTTTAATGGAAATTTTGTAGTAGTGGAAAGCTTAAGAAAATTTAACTATAAGTTGACTATTTTTGTAGCCAACCAAAAATTTTCCGGCAGGGTTCTTTTATATTGAATTTATTATATTTACAACATAGGTGCATATGTACATATGTATGTATGTATATGTGTAACTACATAAATATGTTTTTATGTAAAAAAGTGCTGTAAAAAATGAGGAAGGTCTTTCACATTTTTTAAAAATTTCAAACATACATACATACATAATATATTTTAAGATTAAGATAATAAAGTCTAATCAGAACAACCAAATGTTTATTTGTCAACACATCCCCAAATCGTTCAGATTTCTTAATAAGCATGTTCACATGTAATAAGCGTACAGACGACATACACTCATTGTTGAAAATAACCGCCCTCAAAGTCTAAAGTTTTTAAAATTGGTTTCACAAAAGGTTATCATCATGTTTATTATTAACTAATAGTTATTTTAATTTTTATTTAAAACATTAATTTCCCTCCCAGTTGCTGTATGTAATTGAATCAGAAAAATATTATTATATTTTAATTGAAATAAAATCTTTTGACAAAATAAATACATAAATATTGCAATCAACATTTTTTTTGTAATTTTTATTTAATGATCTTCACAACCTCTCTGCAACCAAATGTCACAAAATAAATCCGTGGACGAATGTTAAAATAAAGTTTATTTTTAAGAATTAAAGCATAAAATAATTAATCTATTTAAAGAAGTGTGTTTGTTGTTGGTTAAGTCTAGATGCATTTTGTTGCTGCTCCACAACAACAACACATCAGTAGCAAAGAAATACAATCTAGATGCGCTTAACCAAAAACAAATAAATTTTTTGTTATTTGTACAGATATTCATTTTGACTTGCGTTGAATAAATATAAAATATTAAAATAATTAATTAATTAATACATACATACGTAATGATCAAATATGCAATGTTGTGACAGTGAAGTTTCTTTTAAAAATTTGTACCACTGTGTTTGGAAATCTAACGCTAACGTTAGTGTTATGGTTTGAAAATAGATTCTTTATTACAGATGTATCGTAAAATTGAGCGACGCATCAATTATGATACTAAGATACAATTCTCCTTATCGGGGAAAAAATGCAAACATTTTGTTCACGTGAAATTTTGTTTTTTTTAATACAAAATGCCAAAGTTTCACGTGAACAAGCAAGCTGTTCGCTTTTTATTCTCGATAAGGGCAATACATACATAATTTGAATGGATGAGTTTTATACAAACATATATACATACACATACATACACGTATAAATATATACACCCATACATACATACATATCGTTAGATTAAACAAAACATCACGTAACTACATTGCCAAAAAAATACTTGATGCTCAAGACTCTATAAATATGTATTAAAGTCCTGCATAAGACCATTTAGAAGAACTTGTAAGGCATGAGGAATTTTTCAAATGCTTTACTACAGTGAAATCATCTAAAACAAACGCTAAACAACACTGATTGCAAGACATTTGTTTCAGTTATTGCAGGCTAAGTTCTACTTCTTTTGATTGTTTGTTATGAACAAAAAGTCTTCGCTACATCGCTACTAAACACTCATATACACGTACATCAACAACATCCATCTATCGTGCTTCGCTTATTAAACGACAGCATTTATTATTGGTTTAGTATAATACCTGCCACGAGAATACATTTAAAAACAAGACGGATTTACCTAAACATTTCAAGACTGTTTACGCAGGCCTCTAATATGTATTAAAAACCTGCACAAGACGTCTTATAAGAACTTTTAAGACATGAGGGCAATTTCAAATGCTTTATTACAGGGAAATCTTCTGAAACAAACGCTAACCAACGTTGTCGGCAATACATGAGTTGTGTGCGCTTGCTTTAAAAAACCTCCCTTAAACACAAACATAATAGCTTACCATCTAAATCTTACACACACACCCAAACGTACAATATGCAAAATAACAAGCATACATGTATCAACAGTACTTCTTTTCATTGTTTGTTATAAACAAGACGTCTTGGCGACATCGCTTGTAACGACATGTAAGTGCAAAGTTAAGAAACAACTGATCGATATTGCTATGTGAAAGGTAATGTACATATTCTTACATTCCGGTTATATCTTTATAACCATTTTCATTACTTTTCACATAACAGTATCGATTAGATGTTTCCTACCGTTGCAGTTACATTCCACTACAGGCGGCTAACTGAGCACTTAGATTTTCAGTTGTTTAAATTAAAGTTTATCGTAATAGTTGTAGTTGTTATAAAAAATCTTCACTGATCATCTGTACTAGCAACAGTAAAATGCGCATAGGAATTAGTTATATCCCTCGATAATCAATTTCAATGTATTTTTAATAAAAACTATTTTGCTGTATAAGTAAAATAATAATTTCGGATACTTATATACAATTATTGGCTTGTTAATTAAATTTCGTTTACCTTTAATAACTACATATTTAAATACGAAATTAACTTTTTAAGATAAACTTTGAAAGCCTTTAAATAAAATTTAAATATCGAATATTGTGTATTTAAATTCTTTTTAAGCTTGATGAATTTCATTTAACTTTTATAAATATATGTATGTACAATATACACATACATATTGGAACAATGGAATTTGTATGAATATAAATGGCCAATCTTGAGTTTAAACAATAGGACAATTCAATTGTCATATCAGACATAAGTTATATCAAACATAAAAACTATTCATTTTGTAAATAATATTTGACGGGCTTGTACAGTTTTATTTCTTCAGTTTCTCAAAAAATTTGCCAGTGATCTGTAGATCACAGATTATGCTTCATAGTGATAATTTGATAAACTAGTTTTTTGATTACAATGAATGGTTTTGATAATTTAAAATTGAATAATATTAAAAAGTAAAATGTATATTTGAATTCGACAATAATTTGCTTATTATTTTTATTATTGTTACATGTAAAAAAAATAACTTGATTAAAAAAGTGAAACGCCAAAATACAGACGCGGCGCCCCGTCCGATGCTGCGGTTCAATTATTATACTTATCATTTTTCAGAGCTGCAAATATAAAATTGAATTTCAAATAAATGCATTTTATTAAATTTTGATAAGAAAAATAAAAAAGAGGATCAAAGTACGTGATAACAGAGTAATGGACCAAACAGAGATTAAAACTTCTACAAACAAATACTACAGTAGAAACGGTAGCTAAAATTTACTCTGTAGTCTTTAAGAAACTTTTGTAAAAATCAATGTACATATGATGTTTTCGTTTACTTAAAACCAGGGACCGTAACAGTTATAATTTTTATTTTAAAAATTTCTTCTTAATCATTATTTTTTGATTTTTATTTATTCCTCAGAAAATAATAGTTATTTCTTGATTTTTATTTTAGGGGTTTAGCTGGATCCAACGCGCATTTCACTGTTACTAATGCAGATCATCAGCGAACCTTTACCAAAAAATTTCTTAGAACAACTAGAGTTATTATTATTTTAAACCTTCGTTTAAACAAATGAGAAGTTCAACGAATATCAAAGTTGAAACAAGAACTTAATAATCAACATGTTTTTATTTTCTTACTTTGCTGACTTTTTTTCAGCTCCAATTGTAGTTGTAAGAAGTATGTAAATAAAATAAATGTAAAGAACAACAATAGTTTTTCAAGAATAGAGTGTTGCCACACAAATATTTTTGACCGGATGCAGTCAAGTTAATAATTAGTGTTTTTTGGGGAATTGTTACAATTTAAGTTTCAAATTTTTTAACGCATCCCAAATTCTTATTTTACTTATTCATTAAAATAATTGTTATTAAAAATATATTGAAATTGATTATTGAGGGGTTTATCTGGATCTAATGCGCATTTCACTGTTGCTAATGCACATCAAAATTAAAATTCTAAATTGTTTTTTATTTATTTTATATAGTTTTGAAACTTAATCCAATTGGTAGGTGGTGTAGGTTATGTTGAAAATGACGGGCAACCAACTGAGTACAAATAAATTAAAAAACATGGGGAGACCCCAATCTACATGAAAAGAAAAAACGAAAATCTATCTAGCTATATTAGATTAATTTTTCGAAGTTTTGACGCTACGCTAAGAGTTTAAAAGACTCTAAGCACGATGCTACAGTAGTTTTGAATTAGCTGCCTTTTGTTTAAGTGCACTTTGTACTTAACTGCTAAAATTGTAAATTTCTGACACTATTCTTTAAAATCCTATACAAATTCGTTTTTTAAGTTCACTTTCTATACCTGCACATTTAAGATATGCGCCCTAACATTTTGGTAATTTTAAAATTTTTTCATACAAAAAATTAATATTAGCTGCACATTGACTTAACTGCACAAAATATATTTTTTCTGTAATTATTGTTCATAATCCTTTTTTAATTGCACTTAGTATACCTGGGCATTTAACATATTTTTAGGCAATTTTATATTATTCTCATATAAAAAATTTCAGTTATCCGCACACATTAAAGAAATGTGCCTACATAAATATGCAACCATGTATGTTTATACAACTAAAGCCAAAAATTGTATACCTGCCCATTTAGGCAGGTAAGTGCATTTAAGATAACAGCATTTTTGACTTATCTGCACAAAAAGTTGATTGTGCAGGTATGTCAAAATTACTGTAGTATTGCCATACTTTCTACCAAATTCTTCTACTAATAGACAATTTACACCTGTACAAAATCTAGCAGATTTTAATTAACATCTTTATGAAAATCTATACCGTTTACGCTATGTTTTTTTGACATTTATCAAAATTTGTTTATCCGAAACAAACCCCATTAACCGAAAAATTTCCTAAACTACAACCAAACAACTGCAGTGTAGCCAATTCACAGACCTTTTTAAGCAGAACATAGCTAATTCAATCATCTTTTATATAAATATTTTGTACAGGGTAGTAAAAATAAAATTAAAAAAATATTAGATTTTGAGTAGATTGCATACAAATCTACTAACAAATTAGAACTAGTAAATAGCAGCAAGATTTGGCTACAAATCTCGTAAGTACTAGATTTCGAGATAATGTAAATGCCCTATTACATAAATTTTTCGAGACAGAAATAACTGTTAAATAATATTCAATAATTTTAAGCTTTCATATCATTTATTATTTTGTATTATATTAGCAGCACTATATTTCCTCCTTGTCGATTACAAAAATAGAAATAAATATAAGAAATATCTGAAGAAAGTTAGCGAAATATCGAGCTAAAAACTATAAAATATAAACAGACCTAAAGCCCGAAAAAATAATTTAATTGAACATGTAAAATACGGTCGAAAAAATTTAATAAAAAATTTTATTAAACTTGTAGTAATGAACAACTTTTTATGCGTCCGATAAAATCGTACTTTTAACTAAATTTAACTTATAATAATGACCCTTAGGGCAAAACTGAACTATAAAGTGACTTTTAAAATGTTCCCATTATTACAACTGTCCGATAAAATAAATAATAGATTTTTGTTTGTTGGCAACATTCCTGTAAACATTGTTTGTTTTTGTATTATTTTATATTTGTGTTGCATTGTTTTTGTTTTGTGCCATATTTTGTTGATATAAAATTTGCCTATAATATATTAAGTAGAAAGTGCGGAAACGTATGAAAACGTGGCAACTTCAAATGACTTACGATATAAGTTACAGGTAGAGTGAACTTGCCTTTAAGTTATCGCTTGGTTGAAGTGAAGTTTTAATACTGAAAAAGATGGATATCCAATAAAATTCTATCTTTAACTAATGGCAAATTATAATAACCTAAAAATAATATAAATTATGAAATGTTTACATTTCGCATACAAACAAACATGCATACATATACATATATACATACATACATCCATACGGACATCGTTGCAAAAAGAGTGAAAATCGACTACCAGACTCATTAGCTTTCTATAGGGGGAAATTAAAAAGTTACCTAAAATGTATTCGTCGTATTATTTAGTCGGTTGATTATTGGTTTTCTGCAGACATTATGTATTTTGAATATACTGTGCCCCAAACCAATAACCAACCAACGATTTGCCTTTGTCGAGAGGAAGAAGGGAAAAGGAAATGAGGCAACAGAAATTACCCAATTTCCTTAATATTCATGTCATATTAATTGTTCTATTGTTCTTACTAGCAAATACATAAATAAAAAAACTAATTTTTAAAAAAATACATTTCATTTACTTACATATATTGTGGTGTAGGTATATTTTTTTATTTATATTTCATTTCAAATTGAACTTGTATTGTGCAATTATAACAGATTAATTTTAAGTTCAACCAAAAAGTAAAACAAAAATGAGCATCCAGTAAAATATTAAGCGATAATAAGATGAACATGAGTCGAAGTAGCTTATAAGAAAGATGAAAATAGAAATAAAAAAAACGAAAAAAAATATTTCTCACGTATGCCTCGATTGTGGATGAGATACTAAAACTTACCAAACAACATCATTGATCATTTGACAGTAGACCGTACTGCCGGTCTGATCGTTGCGAGTTAAACGAGCCAAAGGAGTAATTTTAATTTTTACGATTTCGATTGCTTTCGAAATAACGGTTTTAGAAAACTACAAGTACAGTGTTAAAAATTTTGTGTAGAGTAATGAAACTTGGCAATAAGAAATAAAAAACTGAAATAAATAAAAATAAACATTAAAATAATTATTGTAATAAAAATAAAGTGCGCGCTAAATGCAATTTACTAAAGAAGAAGAAGTTAATATGTCTGAAAGTTTTCAAGCGAAACAAAGTTATGCTCGTCAGTTACGTCATGCTCGGTCGAAATTTCGTCGCATCAACTCCTTAGATCTGATACCAGAAAATCCCAGTCAAGAAGAATCGGATGAAGAGGATACATATACGCCTACTTTGAGTCGATCAAACACAGGCATTAACAATGATCTACTTATTAAACATAATCCCATTCTAACGTTCCGCCAACGCTTGAGCAATATAATATTATTCTGGCCACATCTTATAATAAATCTATTAATTTTGGTATTGCGATATATACTTTTCATACCGCTGTCTATAGCTGCACCCAGTTTCTGGTTATCTGCACTGTTATGGATTTTCTGGAAACTTTTACGTTTGCCAATTGAATTATTTAAATGGATTTTTAGTACAAAAACATCTTCCAATCAGAATTTCGGTTCACAAAACGGAACACCAAAAAGAACTGTGCTGTTAAGCTGTGGCAGTACAATACAAACTTTACATTTAGCCCGTAATTTCTTTTGTTCGGGAGCACGTGTTGTTGTCTTTGAATTTGATGGATTGTTCGGTTTGGCACGTTTCTCAACGGCTGTGGACAAGTTCTATGCTGTACCTAAGCCCAGTCCTCACAATTTGGAAAGCTATATATCGGCTCTCTGTCATATCGTACGCAAAGAAAAACCAACTGTTTATATACCGGTTTGCGCCACCAGTCCTGCATATTACGACGCTGTGGCTAAGCCCCATTTGGAATTGTTAGGTTGTGCTACATTTATGACTAGTGTTCAGGAGACTTTAATACTGGACGATTGTTTGCAGTTCTATAAACGTTGCGCCGCACAGAACATTCAACTGCCACCCTATGTAGCTTTATCATCGGCCCGGGAACTATGGGAGCTTTACGAACAAGGTTTTATACAACAATTTCGTAATATTTTAGTGGCTGTGGGTATGCAAGGACTATTGGAACGTTTCAAGTACATGTTGCCGCGTCAAAGACGGGACTTGCGTTTTACTCATGAGATTAATGAACATCAGCAGTGGTTGGTGGTTAGAGATGTGCCAGGTGAACATTATGTCACTTGCACTACTGTTAAATCTTCACATGTCGTAGCAAACGTTGCCTGCCGTGTTGAACAGCATACAAAGAATCTGGTACCTGTCACCTCGACTGCAACTTCTAACGCAACC
The DNA here is from genome assembly GCA_905220375.1 of Tachina fera. NCBI lineage: Eukaryota > Metazoa > Arthropoda > Insecta > Diptera > Tachinidae > Tachina > Tachina fera. Next base: position 64,004,853 of record LR999963.1, read on the forward strand.
AATGATGCCAATTTAATAGACAACTGGATTAAGAATTTCTTTGCCAAGATTCGTTTTCAACGCCCAATTAACTGCCACATCAGCTTTCGTTTCATTAAATGCCAAGCGAGTGGGCAGCTTTTGCCGTTAGGAATTCGTTTGGGTGTTTCTCTTCCCTACATTTGCTATAATCGTTCTCATGCTCAAATACTTTGTCGTACTATGAAATGTGTACATATGCGTTCCTTAAGTCTCGTGGCAGCAAATGATGAAGAGTCTGCCCTAGCTTCCCTCGCCTCCCAATGGGTTTCTCTTGAGGCAACGAGTGCTGCCGCAGCCTTAGATAAACGAGAAGCATTATTCACCTATTGGGATCCTTTGCCCTATTGCGCTTATTATCATTTTCAATTGCCCTTGAAATCGGTAAAAACTTTTCTACAGAACAGATACAAGAAAAAAATTAAATCGCCTCGTCTCACAATGCCACCCGTACATTAAATGGAAAACAAAGTGGAACTCTGCAGCAATAAATCTCGAAGTGATAAAACTGAACGAAAATAAATAGGCGTAGAAAAGGGGAAACATATTCCAAATGTTTTGTTAGAGAGAGAATATAATAGACTGATATTGTTATGATTATTGCTTCCACAATTAATTATTCAATAAATTTTTGCGACCTTCAAATCATACATATATTATATACTTACATATGTAAATAGTTTTTTAATACGTTCTATTATTTTATTATAATTTACAATTTTTAATTTTAACTCAATTCACCAAAATATTATTCTTCACAATACACATACGAATACATATAGTATGTATATATATACATATATATAGCTATTATTCATATATATGAAATTTACCAAATTCGGTGTTTTTATTTACAATTTGGCATTTTTTTTAATATCTTATTTATATTTATTACCACGTTAAGAACTTTGTAACAACTAAAATATTATTCTGCTTCTTTCGCTACCAGAAGGGGTTGTTTGTTTTAAATTCGGGCAAATTGTTTTTGTTGTGGCTTAAAACATTTTTGTGTTTGTGGTGTGCAATACAGTGTTGCCGCAATTATATTTAAATTTTGCAGAACAAAATCTTTAAAACCATTTAAAATTAAAAATTTAAACCAAAAATCAAGTTTTTATTTAGATACATTAAATTAGCTGAAATGCAGAAGACTTAATTAAAATTATAAAATAAGAAGAAAATATGTTTTAGATAAGGGCAAAAATTCACCAACAAAGCTATTTTTTTTAATTCTTATGTCCATTTTTTGACTTGCTAATCAAACTTAATTATTTTTAAGTTCTATTTATATACGAAATTGTGTTTTTGAGTGCACATTTAAATAATACTTAATTGCACAACTTTTTGTAATTGAGTACTACTCAAGTTTTATGAGGGTTCTATATGTTTTTATGCGTGTGTATGTGTGTTTATTGAAAAAGTATACGTGAACATCATGTGATCTTGTTGAAAACATCATGTGGTCGTATTAAAATGAATTTCCTTCCAATTTCATAAATATATACATATATAACATATACAATACATAGTTTCATATCATTGAATAAATAAATAGAAAAATGCATTATGATGTTCGTTTTGTTTCTTAAAATGTGTTTTTAATTAATTTTTAATTTTCTACTTTTTTGTTTATGTTAAACAGCTCTTCTTTGGAAATCTTTCCATAATAATTGGAAACTTTTAAGTGCTGCTTTAATTAATCACTGAAAAAATGAAATCGTACATATATAAAAACAATTTAATTTTAAGTAAAAATTAGCTATTTACCTACGCACTTAATTATTAAGTTAAAAACTAGGGGTTAGTCATTCAGCATCAAGGCTGTAAAAGTTTAATAGTTCCTATCGACGCCATTCAACATCTACTATTTTATAGAATAAATGTGTAGGAAATAATGCTACAAAACTTTAATTTTTAAACATAACTTTTAGTTAACTTAACTTTAAGTTTGGCTGTTTAACTTTTAGTTAAACGAGCCTAAACGAGTTATTTTTGAAGCTGTGGTCTCAGTATTAAAATTTCTCGAAATTTTTCCAACTAATATTCCAACTAATTTTTGGGCAACAAGTATCAGATCCTAAAGAAATTAAAAAAAAGTTAAAACATGGCAAAACAATTAATGTCAATGAAAGTGATTGTGGCTGAAGAAAAATAATGTCCGTGCTTGTTATATATTCACCCTTATCGGGAATAAAAGTTCAGGTGAAATGTGTTCCCTCTCCCTTAAATTGTGATCACCAACGTTTGCGTTGTTTTTGTGCCAGTATGCTATTTTTTAATATTGTGCACCATTTTTTTTTTCACTGGAATTATTTCGCGTGATTGCTTTCATTCACTTCACTTGTGCACTCACCATTTATTTGGGCATATACAATAAGAAATTTTATTTTTACCCGCGATTTTATTGATGTTTTGTTATTTGATTCTCACTGAAAGTGTTAAAAAACGATAAAAGCTGACAAAAAGGTGATAAAAAATTAAAAAAACTGAATAAAAGCCGGTTTTGAAACTGTTTAAACAATCATACCCCAAACGAAAATTGCCCTAACCAGCCCAAAAATGGTTTTTTCGGAAAAAATCCTAACTAAATTTAATAACCGGTTCCAAACCAGAAAAAAAAAATAGCCTATGTTTGACGCTGGTAACATAGCTTTCTATTGGTGAAAGAAGTCTCAAAATGAGTTCAGTGGTTTGCGCGTGAAAGCGTAGCAAACAAACAAACAACTTCTCTTTCATGTTTACAATATCCATATATATTTATAATGTTAATATGGATGCCAATTATTGTTACTTTTTATTGGGAAAAAATGGACTTGTGATGATTTTTTTCTACGAAATATGATTTTCTTTTCGACAAATGATGATTTTCTCCGCAAAGCTTCTGGCAGCACTGGGTAAGAGTACGTGTGAATGCTCTCTTCACAATTGTGCAAAGGAACGCCCAACATTGCTCTAGAGCGGTGATGTCAAAAATAAAAATATAGTTGTATGTGTGAGAAAAGGTGTTTCATTCGTCTCTGAAGTACATAGAAAAAAATAAATATTTGGAAGAAATGCAGTTTAGTAAAGCTGCTCAAAACAAATTAAAAGAAGCCTTTGTTATAGAAAATTAAAAAATAATGAATTAAAATTAAATAAAAAAGTTGGGGGCGACCCATATTTTACGAGTTACGGGGCTGTGAACTTTTCATAGAAAATGTGAAAATGTTGCAAAAATTAATTTTGAAATAACTTATCTAATTGGAATTTGAAAAATAAGAAGAAAAAATTAAACAAACAAAAAATTGGCTGCGTCCCATATTTCCCGAGTTATTTGTAGTTGAAGTTTTGATATTAAATGCAGTTTAGTGAAGCTGCTCCACAAAAAATCAAAATGTCTTTTAAGTACATATTAATTTCTTTTCTTAAAAGTTTTGTAACATAAAACACATTGAATATCGCGAAAAGCATTAGTGATCATTGAATATTTATCTCATACCACATTTTTTCTTTCACTGTATCTATGAAGAATTAAATACACCCGTTACGCACGTGTTATCGTCGCTGTTTCCTTGACGACTAAATGAAAGAGAATAAGAATGTGTGTGATTTTAGTTTGCACAATTGTGCCAAGAAACTGACATCAGTGCTCTAGAGCAGCGATCCCCACACGTGTCCATTCACACTTATGTTTGTGTTGGTGCTTCGTTTTTGAGCGTAATATGTTTTGCTCTTCTTGTAGCTGGGCTGCCAAGATAAATTTGTAATATATTTGGAAAACTCTAATTCGACTCAATTTCTTGTGTTCAAAAAGAGATTAATATGCATTTGATGTATTTTAAATGGTATATAATAACTTAGTTTCAGATATGATTATTCAAGCCCTAAAAAGTAGAAAACCTTGAAATTAAACTAATTTAAAAAGAATCCGTTGTTGTCTAGTAAAATGCGACTACACAACCGGCACGTATGAAAAGTCTGATATTAACTGTAACCCTGATTGTATTAACAATTGAATCAGTGTTGCCAGAATTTCTAAGCCTAAAATCTGCAAAATTTAACAATTGTTCACGAAAAAATCTTCAAAATCTGCATTTTATTTTTAAAATCTTCAAAGCTATTTTTACATGTGTGATATAAATATTTTTTCATTAACCCATATTCATAAAATTTAAACTCGGCTTAAAATGTATTTTATTTAAATTTTTTAGAAAAAATTTTTAACATAACTTTCAATTACATTTTATTTTTTTTATGAAATAAGGCAAAAGACTTCATATGTTTATAGAACGACTATCATGTCATTAAGAATTACTTACACAAAAATTTTGTGAATAATATTCACAAAAATTATTTCGGGTTACAAAATGCTTAACAAACAAATTTCCATATAGAGTTTGTTTTGCAAACCTTTTGTGAACCAAAACTATTTTCTATGAATACAGCAGAATAAGTTTAAAAGCTTCAACCAAAAATCTTTACAGACTAACATCTTTTATTTTAAAATGACTAATATTTTCTCATTACCTTTTCACAGTTAGCTGCCACACTGAGTTTGGCGGCTTTTTCACACGATAAAGTTAACTTTGCAAAGTCTTGAGTTTGTTGAAGAAAAAATAATATAGAATAAGATATCTTTTCTCTTCTCTCCTACAAACTCAAGACTTTGCAAAGTAAACATTGCCTGTGGAAAACCCGTCTTTCTTTTTGAGAAACGAAATGCATATAACCAAGAAACAAATAGAAATTCTGTATAGTTATTTACAAATAATATAAAATGAATCAGAAAAGAAATCGGATACATAAAAAATTATACAAGGAGTCATTTAATTTGTTGCATAAATATCCAAAGTATTTCGAAGCTTTGTTTTATTCAAGTTCACTTGACTGAAAATTCTTTCTACATTTGCAAATGAATGTGTAATGTATTTACATTTTAATTTAACGTAGGGCTGCAAAATCATAATCAGAATAAGCTCGTTTTATATCAGATATTCTATTCCAGAAGCTTGCCCAAGTTACTTCTTTTTCTTTAATGATGTCTTCTAAATTAAAAAATTGTAACTCTCTAAACTATGAGTCGTTCACACATAAAAGAAACAAAAAGTAGTAACATTAATAGGAAACATTTAAAAAAATGCACTACAGTAACTTTGACTTAGCTGCACAATCAACTTTGCACGACTTTTTGTGCAGATAAGTCAAAAATGCTGTTATCTTAAATGCACTTACCTGCCTCAATGTGCAGGTATAAAACTTTTGACTTCAGTGCACTTAAAAAGGATTTTGAATAATAATTACAGAAAAAATATATTTTGTGCAGTTAAGTCAATGTGCAGCTAATATTAATTTTTTGTATGAAAATATTTTAAAATTACCGTGACTTAGGGCACTTATCTTAAATGTGCAGGTATAGAAAGTGCACTTAAAAAACCAATTTGTATAGAATTTTAAAGAATAGTGACAGAAATTTATCATTTCATACAGTTAACTCCAATAACTAACAAAATGTATTTGAAATTTCTATACCATATTCTTCAAATTGTAAATAAATTAAATATAAATTTTCAAAATTAATCCTTACAAGTAATATGTGGGCATTTCCACGAGAAAGTTCATAGCCCCTTATGAAAGCAAAAATATAAAATATTGCCTTTCAAAATGTTTAATATGCTAAGGATGCAAACAAATTTAACATACATATATAGAGGCCAAAAGCCGATGTCGAAATATGTGCTGAAACGATTCCAAAACGTAGTATTATCGATACTAAAACCAATATTTTAAGTTTTTTCAAAAAATTTGCTATGAAATTGTGTTAAGAATCGATATTAAAGATAAGAAGCTGAACATTTTAAGATTTGCAGATCCTGTATATTTTAAAGTAAAATGAAGATATAAATTATTTTGAAATTGTTTCCATATTCAATAATACAATTATTGAACCAGATTTTTTGATATACCAATTTATCCTATGGATGAATCTTAATACATTTTCATTCATAGTGCCGTTTGGCACCATTAAAAATAATATTCTCGAAACACTATCTTCAAAAGATAAATGGAATGGGTTGAGTATAGGTCATTTAATCGGGGTTCTGCTTTAATGGCTCGATTAAGTAATCGAGATTTTTGCTTATTGGGTTAATTTCGGTATTAACCGGTTAACCGATTAATAAAGTTTTTTCATAAATAAAGTATTTTGAACAAATAAAATTTCGTAAATAATTTATTAATTTGAGTTTATTAGTAAAACAAAGAACATACAGATAATAATTCTTAAACTAAATCAAGCTAGTTTGTGAGGTCGTTATATAGTTTAAAGAGATTTTTAACACAGTCTTTCAGAAAAAAATTTGTTTTAAATGCTTAGGACTTAAGCGATTCTTCTATTTAGTTTTGGAAAAAATCAAAACAAAAATAAATTTTAAAACTGTAATAGTGTCGATTATTTTTGTTACGAAAATTACGTAACAGCTCCTGCGTCGTGGCATAGCTCTAAAATATGACATTAGGCTCTTTCTTCTAAGTGGGACAAAAATTTAAATTCATATTTATTATTTACCCGAGTGAGTAATGAAGCTGTCACTCAAAAAAAAAACGAAAAAAAATTTTCACATTTTCCATGACCTTTCGCAAAACTTCCGGTGTTATGTTGTTAATTTCGTCTGGAATATTGGTTTTTAATTCCTCAATAGTCCTAGGCTTATTAACATAAACTTTCCCTTTTAAATAACTCCAAAGGAAACAGTCTGGAGCGGTTAAATCCGGGGAACGCGGAGGCCAATTAAAATTGCTTCTACGCGAATTTATTCTTTCCCCAAAGATGTCGCGTAAAATAGCCATTGTGGCCCTCGGAGTGTGCGCTGTGGCTCCATCCTGTTGGAACTATATTTGCGGATGGTATTCCACGGCTGGCCTTACAAAATTTTCCAATATGGCCCGATATCGATCACCATTGATGGAAATGGCGACATCTCTTTCATTTTCCAAAAAATATGGACCAATGATCCTTTCTGAAGAAACACCGCACCAAACAGTACACTTAACTGGGTGTAATTGTCGTTGATGAAGTACTCTCGGGTTTTCCTTAGCCCATATCCTAAAGTTTTGCTTGTTAACAAACCCATTTAATTGGAAATGGGCTTCGTCACTCATAAATAAGTTATGAATAATGGAAATGGAAAGAGCACATTTGTGCGAAGCAGAAAATGACCACCACTTGCGGGATACAATTTTTAATAACTAATCTAAAAATATTCCCTATAAATTTACTGTATTTAAAAAACAAAAAATTAAAAAAATATGTCTTAAATAAAAAGTTATAAGGAATTCACACCACTTCGGTCTTTCTGGGCCACCCTGTATAATGGCATTAATTATAATTGACGATTATATAATAAATGTATCAGTCTAATGCATTTTTCGTTTGAAATTTTGCAAGTTAAGAAGCTGCATACATACATATGTATGTATGTATATAAAACTAAGAAAAAATATTTTTTTTTCCTCATAAAAAAATGTGGTATGCTAAATATTTTATTTGTATTGCATAATTATGAGTCATTTGCTATTGGTTAAGCATAATCCTCAAGTTTGTTTTCCAAATACAAAAATGTTTTATTTTCAAAGAATAATTTCAAAAAGTTTATTTTGTTCCATACTTTGAATTAGATAGAAATCGGCAACGCTGGCTTAAGTAAAAAGCTGTTTCCTGTGTAAATGTTTGTGTGCAAAGATTGTGTATTGTTAACATGGCAACGCTAAAATGTGTTACGCATCAAAGAACCAAAAAAAAATTCAGGACTTGTTAACTTGTTCATAATATGAACATAATAGAAAAAGGCCACAGCGAAAACTGGTATTGTTTTGCATTATTAATGAAATTAATAATATTCAGTCTTAAAATTAAAGGAATATCCTCGTAATCTTAGGGTATTCGTATTTTTTCTTAATAAAGTAGAATAGAATAATTTCATATATTTGAGCAGTCGAACTGATTGATAATCTACATATGTATGTATGTATATAATTCAAGCACACCATTTTTGACAATGCAATTGGTTCTCACATTATTCAGCCAATTTTGACAACATGTATTGACATACATACATAAACAGTGAAAAAAATGGAAGTCATTCTAGTGGAAGTACATTTTCATTGCTTCCAAAAAATCGATATTTTTAATTTGCAGAAAGTGAGCAAAAAACCATGTACAAGCTTATTTTAGTCATACAAAACCTTGAATTTAAAAAAAAAAATATTTTTTTAAAGAAATTTATGAACTAATTTTAGTCTAAAATTTAAAAGTTGTTTGCTTCAATTTACATGAAAACACTGTTTCGGGCTTAAATTCGTATAAAAAGAAACGGATTGTTAAAATAGATAACTATTTACCATTTTTCCTAGATGAGAATATTATCATAGAACACAAAAAATGGAATTTTTCTTAATATCGCTTCCAATTCAGTGACCTGGCATCGAAAAAGCGAACTTCTTGCAATGACAACCCTATGTAAAAATCATTAGATCGGATCAAAATTTGCACTACTTCCGCATCGAAAACTCTACATTTTCATGACTTTTTTTGAGTCTCTTTTTTTACTGGGTACATACATAATCGTTTCAGTATTTTGGGAACTATAAATAAGCGCTTAAAGTTGCTACTAATTAACATATGCCTGCCTACATAGTACATTGTACAGTAGTGTCAGTCACTCCCTAGAATGAAAGATATATCTATGAAGTTTCTAAAACAAACAAAAAACAAAATTTTGCCACCCCCTAAAATATATACGTTTTGTTTTTCATATACAGTGCTGCTATTTAAAGCCGGATCTCAAATGTTTACATATCGTTGTTATAACTAAACTATGGCTTAATTTTTGCCTTTGGTGACTTTAATCCGACATCAAATTCTGGGCGTCATTTATGCCAACTCGGCCCCTTGTCGCTAATGCCCAATTGTTTGCACGTGGCACGAAAGTTTCTATAAGTCTTGATGTGTCTAGTTTTTAATACACCGAAGTATATTTATTTTACATTAAGGCTTTAACACGTGAAGAATTTTTAAATATAGACTTTACTTAACCCAAAAAAGAAGCAACAATTTTTAATACATTGAGTCTAAATGAAGCCATTTTTGAAAATCGTTTATTTAAGATCCTAGTGAAAAAAAATGGAAGTCATTCTAGCGGAAGTACATTTTCATTGCTTCCAAAAAATCGATATTTTTAATTTGCCGAGAGTGAGCAAAAAACCATGTAGAAGCTTATTTTAGTCACACAAAACCTTGTAACTCCTCCATAGTGTTAGAAAATTCTCATCAAAATTTAAAAAAAAATTATTTTTTCAAGAAATTTATGAATTATTTTTAGTCTAACATTTAAAAGTTATTTGCTTAAATTTACATGAAAACACTGTTTCGGGCTTAAATTCGTATAAAAAGAAACGAATTGTTAAAAAAGGCAACTATTTACCCTTTTTCCTAGATGAAAATATTATCATAGAACACAAAAAACGGAATTTTTCTTAATATCGCTTCCAATTCAGTGACCAGGCATCGTAAAAGAGAACTTCTTGCAATGACAACCCTATGTAAAAATCATTAGATCGGATCAAAATTTGCACTACTTCTGCATCGTAAACTCTACATTTTCATGACTTTTTTGGAGTCTCTTTTTTTACTGGGATCGTAACTAATTGATTTTGGTAAAAAAATTAAATTAAGTTCTAAAATTATGTCGCTTATGCTTTTTTGGCGGTTATGCTACGAAATGGTAAATAAATATACATACTTTGGTATTTTTTATATAAAATATTATTGTTGCCCAATACGGCAACTAATTGTAAAAAGATTGCTTATTTGCAGTGCGGCCAAAATGTTGTATGCATTTCCCGCCAGATAGCCCCTGAAAACTCGCTAAAAACCGCTACTTGAGTAAAAATAAACGCTAATAAAAACCCTTAAATTTTTAATAAGCAATTTATTTATTTTTTATGGTGTAATGATTAAAAATATAATGAGATAATTTTTATAAAATATACATATGCATACATACATATGTATGTATTAGGGTATAGCATCGAGTGCAGTGTGACCGTTTGTGCTACTAAAGTATCAATTTGCCACTTTTTTACCTTCTTGACACTTTTAATGCCACTGTTTTAAAATGATCTAAATCTGCTACTTTTTATTATACTTTGACCCTTTTTATAAATTCATTCACTTGATTTATTTTTTCGCAGCAATCGGCTTGTATAAGCATAATTTCTTATGACAGATTATTTTTTTATCTCAACTTATACGAAAGCTGAATTTTTGCATCAAAGTTTGAGTTGATTAAAAGGAATAATCAATTGTCTCCAATTTTGTTCCTAAATCTTCAAACCCAATAAAATTTTAATGACTGAATAAGATATAAATAAAAATCATCTTTGAAATGCACGGATTGTAAGATTATATACATATACATTAGACCGACTCACTGAAAAAAGTTTTTGTTACCCATCTCGGTCTTTTTAGGGGGTATAGTGATGAGCGTTCATGAACTGCACCGTCTCTAAAAAGGCCTATTTTTTATTTATTTTTTGCATATTTTCGTAAACAACATCATTTGAAAGTTTTTTTCAAGCCGCTTCCAATGGTGTATTAAACTTTACCATCAGCAATGGGGTTTTCCATACATACGACGGTTTTTTAAGCATTTCCATAGCAGTTGCTACTATTATTAACAAAAATTCTATTATGTTTTAAGGATTATTAGATTTGAATCATTGTTCATTTACATATACATACGTGTTGTTAGTTCTTGAGCGAACTTTTGCGAAAACTATGAACAGAAATAAGTTAACCATGACTAAATGTTTGCTTTATAGCTGCTATTTTTACGTGAAATAATCAAAATCAAATTCCGTATAAAGAAATGATTTTTGCCTTATTTTCCATTATTTAACTTTAACTCAAACTACAAAAACTTTTAGCATTGAGTCAAAATAAGGTTGAGTGTAAGAAAAAAAAACTTACTGCCAGTTTATAGAAGGCATGTAACAATTCTTGTCTGTCTATTTATATTGAAAACAAAAACAAATTAGAGTGCTTTGTTCTTGTTTTCAAAAGGAAAATTTTTTTTGACAATTACTATAAATCATGTTAGATTAACATGAGACAAATATAAAGCATAATCATTGCCGAAAAAGATTATATTAACCTTGTTTAAGTAGATTTTACGTTGAAATTTTTCTGTGTGTAATAAATGGTAGCTTTAGAGCAGCTACGTCCAAACACACATACACTGATGCTTGCATTTTAGGTAAGGAGCTTTGTAAGCTCTTAAATTTGTTCTTGTTTCTTTTCAAAGTAAGAGCAAGCATTGTATTATCTTGTGTTGTTGTTGTGGATGTTGTACTCTCGTCGGTGTGAAAGCACAAAAAGCTCTTGATAAAAGTTTGCACATTGTGCATATGGGCTGGACGTAGCTGCTTTAGAGTGTTAATAACACAAGTTTACAAATTTGCGACAACTTTTGGATCAGAGCAGATGAAAACAAATCTTGACGATATTTGAGGTGCTGAATTCAATTTTTCAAAGTTGGTTCTAGTTTGTGAGTTCGCCCATGTTGGCACCACGTCGCTATCATAATGACATTCAGCTGTTGGCGTCGCTAGAAATATTACTTAATTTGTATTTTTAAAGTTTTTTTTTTAATCCAAAACGTGTGAACATGAAAAGACAGAATTGTAAATTTGATTCAAAGTGTTTTTGTTATGTTTGCGGACGTTATATGATCGGAAAAAACGGCAAAGTTTTTACTTATGTGATCAGAAATGTATAATTTTATTATTTTGGTTTTTCTGTATCAAACACCCACATGAAAAACATGAGCCCACAGAACATTTTCTTGCCACCTCTCCACATAAAGCTTGCCTTATCAAAATCTTTGTCAAAGCGCACGACCTTTAAAGACCAGCTTTTGAGTACTTGATCAAGTTATTTCCAAAATTTTCGTGAACCAAATTAAAGAGGGAATATGTATGTAAAAATCATTAGATCGGATCGAAATTTTCACTAGTTCCAGATCGCAAGCTCTACATTTTCATGACGTTTTTGGAGTGTCTTTTTTTGCTAAGATAATAAAAATACTACATATTGAAATTTGGTTATATTTTTTCTCATTTGGTAACTTTTAAAGCGAATTTTGGTTTTAAAAATTTTTTGGTTGTGGCAGCACTGTATTTAATGTATTTGTGAACGAGTTCGGCCCAAGTCTAATGTGCATTAGAGCTTATTTACGGGAATCGAATCTATTTTATTTACATTTTGCTCAACAGCTCTTTTAAACTAAAATTTCTGAACTAGGTGTTTCAATGTAAAGAAAATGGGTTTGAAACACTGTTGCCAGAAAATTTTATCAAAAATCTCCAAAAATTGGCTAAAAAAATCTGGAAAATTTTAAATTTACCTTCATATAAAATATTTTTAGGTTAATATTATGTAATTTAATAATAGTAATAATTTTTCGTTAGTTACACCACAACATTCATATTGTATGTACATAAGTATATACATACCGTATTAAATAAATTTTATATAATTTTGTTTTTGTTTATATAGAATACACAAGACTTCTCCGTCAAACATTTAATGTGCGACTTATTCTTTATATCGAACAAGTACTCCGAGAATTTCATATATGAAAAAACTGCTTAAGTTCTCGATATTAACATTGAAAATACATGTGGTAAGTATAATAATAAATTTAATTTATTTAAATGATTTTAAAACTTCATTTTGTAGAAGGAAAGGTTGAAAAACTCGTCAACAACGGTGAAGTCGATATAAATCAAAGCTTGTATGGTATATATAAATAACCTTAGAAATAAATACGCATCTTCTACAATATAATTTTCTTTATAGCTGATTCTTGTTATAATAGCCTTTCTGCTGCAGTCGAAGAAATTCCTTACAGCAGTTTTAACAAAGAAAATGATAGCATTCCATTGGATATGCTACAAAATCAATCTAGTGAATTGAATATACATAGATCTGCTCGACTCAATCCTATTCGGAAAGTCTCTTTTAACTACCGACGTTTTTAATGCCGAAGTTAAACTATCTTCAACGAATAAAGGAAAAAGTTTCAATGTAACGAGTTCAACGTTTACAGAAATTGAAGAATAGAAATTGCTTCGTAAGCGCGTCGCCGAGGAAACGAAATTAAATTTTGATATCCCGGCAAATTCTTTAAAAAAAAGCAAAATTTATACAAAATTTTAAGCTGAAATAAAATTTTACCCCAGGGAATTGCTATTTCTACAAGAATGATTTCCAAACTACAGCAATCCTGACAAAATTATTCCAATCTTAGAAGATATCTTACGCGAGAAGTTTAAATCATTGAATTCAATAACATATACAAGTACAACTTGGAACAAGGCAAAAAATCTTATATATCTATATGCAAAATGCATTTACCATAAAAATAATGGTTGCGGTCGCTACCGATTTGCCATTAAAATGGAACCTGGAGTTATTTCTGGAAATATAGAGTCAGATGGCGCAAACCGATCACATCCAAATCAAATTAAGAGGCAACAAAAAAGAAGTGTTCGCCGCGTAATTGCGAAAGATGAATTGAGGTCGGCAGAAAACGCTATTACGAACTCTGGGAAACGATCAAGAAATACCATCGTCGGACGTGGCCAGAAAAATAAAATCTGAGCAAATTCGTTGTTTGCAGCGAGACAATGACATGTTTATTGATTTGTATAAAATGCAAACTGATAAATGTTGGAACGGCTTCATACAGCATATAGCGAACCCACTGGAAATATATCTCTTTTCTCATAAACAGTTGGAACTTCTACATGCTAATAACAAAAAAATTTTAAAGCTAAGCAAAAATACCCTGTTTTTTGATGCCACCGGAAATATTGTTCGCAAATTGGACCCGAATTCTAAAAGAGTACTTTTATATTCCTTAGTTGCGCATATACGGGAGAAGAAAGAGCGCGGCATTTTAGTACCAATTGCAGAATCTCTCCTAAGTAGTCATTTTTCGGACGATATAGAGAGATTCATGATTTTTTTAAAAGTATCGTGCAACAATCATATTCCATGGCCCTTGTGTAAAAGGGTTTGCGTAGATTGGAGTTCCGCAATTATTAATGCAGTCGTAAGATCATTTAACAAAGAGCACAATATTAATAATTTAGAAGAATATATAAATAGTGCATATATGATAAGTAAAAACAATATATCTCCAATTAAAATTGTTGTTGTCCAAATATGTTGCGCACATTTTCTTCAGGTAACATACAAAGATGTTGAAAATATGTTTGGAAATAATTCAATAATGAATTTTTAGAAGTGGCAGTTTGTTACCGCCGTGAACATAAGCGACATGGGTTCCTTATTTCAATGGATGCATTACATGTTCACTTTGCTTCTGAACAAATTTTTAACGACCGATTGGAATACGCGCTTAAAGCTTTAAAAATGGAATGAAATGCATACCAGTAGAAGATAAAGCAGATGACATAACCAAGAGAAACACAACTTCGAACATAATATCGACATACAAAAGGAGTCCATTTTATTTTAAAGCCCTACAAATTTTTGATAATGCAAAAAAAAACAACAACAAAATCCAAAATAACAAATGCAGCTCTACTATTAAAAAAATATGCTCCTTATGCTCCTTTATGGACGAACATAATGGGAAAATTTGTTGACAGTAAAAACACCAGAATATCTAACAGCGCCATTGAAAGTTATTTTAATATAACAAAAAATGTAATGTAGGAAAGAGTAAGATTGTGGCTTCCGAATATATAAGAAAAAGTAACACTTATACAAACGCAAAAATAAGAGATATTGAAAATACGTACATTAACGACGTAAAAGGTGAAATAGAAAAAAACGGAATAACTTTCAACATGCAACAAGAAATAATTCAAACCATTAAATTAGAGGAAGATGTTTGAAAGAGAACTAAGACCAAAGACAAAAAAAAATTAGTTCAACAATGATTTTTGAAAAAATTTTGAATAGTTGTACATCTTGGCCGCGATCTTTGAAAGAAATTAGATATGTGTTTTATTCATTTCGGGACATATTTAAAAATAAAATACTTAACTATCCTTTAACTATTGATTTATCTGAATATAACAGTCTTGGCCCAGCTAAATGCATACATAATAATATAGTCCATATATATTTAAATATTTTACTAACACAAAGCAGTAGTAAGTCTGTTCATCTACTTTGCTCGGAGGAAGGGAACATTTTATTTCATTCAATTAATAATACAATAAATATACCACTAAACAATTCTGAATTCATTTTTATTCCTATTATATTTAATCAACATTATACTTTAGTATACTTCATACAAAAAAAAATATTTTTATTATTTGGACTCCATAAAATAAAATTCACGCAAGCGTTTCGATTTGTTTAAAACTTTTAAAAATAAGGTCAGCAATGGTAAACATTGGCAAACAATTGAAATTGAACACGACTGTCAAAATGATAATTTCAATTGTGGGATATTTTTATGCCAATATGTAGAAATAATATTAAATGATAAAAAATTTACACATCTTGAAAACCCAAACACGTACCGAAACACGATAAAATTATGCTTGAGAGACAATACCTATGACATGGAACAAGTTTGTGTTCATTGTGGTGACACGGTTAAGTGCTCAAATTTCTTTTGCATGGAATGCAGGGACCCAGTATGCATAGGCTGCATTAAATATATATCGCTCATTTACTTCAATAGTGGCATAACTCAAAAAATGGGTTTTTTGAGTTAATAATGCAGAAAGATTCGGCATTTCGTATTTTATCTTGTGTAAAAATTTCATGCAAATAGCTTGTACCATCACCTCCTGAGAGAAGATTTTTTTTTCATTTCTCCATTGAGTTGTATGCAAATTGAAAACTTAAAACGCGTTTTCTGCAAAACTGGTTTTTTTGAGTTGTGCCACTATTGAAGCAAATGAGCGATATGTATATAAGAAAGAAAGTTGCTTATATAACGAAAAATATATATTTTGTAAAAAATAGAATATAAGCACTGTTGAACTGTTATTTTTTATTATATATTGTTCTAGTTTTTTTTACCTGTTTTTTAAATTATAATAATCCTTATATTTTAAGGCCCGTTACTCCCTAATAAATTCTCTCTTTATATTTCGATATTTCGTCGCATCTTATGTGGCTTCTTCATGAAAAAATTTTTTAATTATCTTTATGTATTTAAAAAATAATTGGCCTGGTCACAGAGTTCAATTCCGTTCGGAAACCCAATTCAACCCATCACATTTTTGCAGCAGATGGTGTCTAAAAAAGAAACTTAAATACTTGAGTTGGATTGAATTCCGTTTCCGAACGGAATTGAACTCTTGACATTGCCAATTATTTTTTAAATACATAAATATAAAAAAAATAATTAAAAAAATTTTTCATGAAGAAGCTACACAAGATGTGTCGAAATATCGAAATATAAAGAGAAAATTTATTAGGTAGTAGCGGACTTTAATATATAAGGATTATTATAATTTAAAAAACAGGTAAAAAAACTAGAACAATATATAATAAAAAGTAACAGTTCAATAAAAATAAGAGAATTTTAGCTTAATAAATTTAGAAATTATTACAACTTATTTTTTATTGATACTGTTTTTTATATGTATTACTTTTCATAAACTATATTATATTCTTAGCCCATTATCCATAAAATTTAAAAAAAGTGTGAACTGAAATTGAAATTTAATTTTTTTATGAATATTATAATTATTATATAAAAAAATTAAAGACCTATTTATAAAATAATAATAAGAATAATTTTGTATGAAAATCTATTTTAAAAACCTTTTATAAGGCGTTAATAATTTGTAGAAATAACGCGGATAATTTAAAAAAAATTAAAGACGGGACTCATTTCCCAATAATACATTTAAGAGCCATGAAGTACAATATTCTAAAATAAAAAACAAAGCTCTAAGCATTTATTTAAGCAATTAATAAATTTATAACGTTGTTTAAAAGATAATAAAATAAAAAGTTTTTTTGTTAAGGGTTTTGACATCTGGGTATCATAAAAGGGCACAAAAGACACAAATTCCAAAAAAAATTTAGCCGCCCAGGTATGTTCGTTCTCCTGAAATTCGACCTTTAGTGAAAATCGAAATTTAAAAATTTAGAAAAAAATAAAATTTCTCAGAAATAATTCATAGTCAGCCTCAAGTTCAAGTGAGTTTCTAAAGAAGAGAAGAAGAATTAAACTTAGACTTTAAGCTGGGGGAAATACCGATACTTTTCTGTGCAGCCACGTACTTCATCAGCACCCTAGTCTATCTACTTGGGTAGAGATTCTTATTAACATCAGCTATTTAACTTAAATTTACAATGAAACGGAATATGAGAAACGAGTAACATAAGACCACTACAATAATACTTACATGCATGTACCGATGGTACATCGAGTAAGTAAAAATAATTAATGTGATGATCGTAAAAGATAAGCAAGAATAGTTAAAACATACTTAGGTAGAGTAATATAATTTCGTGCTAACCTAAATAGAAAAATAAAAAAAAATGGAAAAACAGAAAATTAATAGTGATACTTATAAATGTGTTTACCAAAGGTAAATCAATTGTATACACAACAATCGTTTCTCATATTACGTTTCATTGAAAATTTAAGTTAAATAGCTGATGTTAACAAGAATCTCTACCCAAGTAGATAGACTAGGGTGCTGATGAAGTGCGTGGCTGCACAGAAAAGTATCGGTATTTCCCCCAGCTTAAAGTCTAAGTTTAATTTTTCTTCTCTTCTTTAGAAACTCACATTAATTAATAAAAATATTTCATTCATAAGAATTGAAATTAGTGAACTTAAGCCTAACTAAAAATTGTTTCTAACTACAAATTAAAAAATATTTTTACATTATGCAGAATTTCAATTTAGACTTGTACCAGTCTCGGATTATATAACTTTATTTAATATTTTTTAAATATTTATTGAAGTTTTTCAAAGATTTATTTGATATATCGAAGCAAAAATTCCCATGACTTAGACCACTTTCATAATTAAGGGCACATATATCAACCGAATGAAAAATATTTGTATCAACCGTAATGAAATTTTTGAGATATTACGACGTTTTTGAAATAAAATTGGGAGAATATAGTAAAATAAAATAATAAATTTAACAATTGCTTAATTTGGATTTTAATGATCATTTTGCCTTATAATATTTTTATTGTATTAAAGTTTAGGAAAATAAAATAGATGCATATCGAATATAAATCGTTTCTTATGTTTTGTACAAGTTTCTGAACCTACTCGCTTATTCTAAGATAAGGGGCTTGAAACTTTTCAAAAGTATGGTTGAAGTCTAGCGATGATTTGTTAAATCGACAATGAAATACAAACATACGAGTATACATAAATTTTTTTTATATATATTTTGTATTAAAAATATTAAAATTTTTTTATGAGTTGAATTTGAACTACATATATGCAAATTTGGAATAAATTCCTTGCTTAAAAAGGGAAAAAATTTTAATCGTAATCCAACGATTAATGGGTGTGATTAGGATTAAAAAGTGCGATTAATCGCGATTACGATTATAAGCGATGTGCAAACCCTAAAACTTACATATTATTATTTACTATCACCAAGACTACACAGAAAAAATTACGCACAAAAGATTTAAAAAAATTTTTTTTTAAATAAACTTAGTTTCAGTAAATACTTTTTATTGATCCAGTAAATTGTTTGTTAAAATTTTATTTGTGGTTTGTCGGCTACTTTTCGGCAATCACATGTATACAACACGACAAAATAAACAACAACAATAGCAAAGCAGCATGTTGGACCTATCGAAAGCAAGATAAAGACCAAAACACTTAAACAACAAATTTTCTCACCCGAATTCAGCTAGATTTTAATTTTTTATAAAATTGTTATCAGAATTTACAAAATTATTTGTAGGACCGTATTCATACAAAACATTTACTGATTCAATCAATTTGGTTACTGAAAATGAAATTTAGTTTTTTCTGTGTAGGTTTGATCCCGTACTTTTTGGGCAAAGTTTTACAAAAGTATGGGAACACGAAAAACCAAAATTTTTACCAAAAGCCAACGCACAAGTAAGTACATACATACATACTTATGTACATACACACGCATGCGTTTACTTACATGCTGTGGCATATCTAGAACGTTTTGTTTCTTAATTTTATATAAAAACTGATAAAACTAAGTTCACCACCTTTTTGATACAACTTTTCAATGTTTTTAGTGTTTAGGACAATTTAATTATTTTATCTAATTTTTCGACCTTTTTTATATATTCAATTAAAATATTTTTTTGAGCTTTAGGTCTGGTATTATATGTCTTTTTATTTTATCAATATTTCGTTAACCTTCGGTTAACTTCTTCAGGATATATGTTTATTTTTTTTTTGTTTTTTAATATTTAGTATTTTTCTTTTTTCTTTTCTCCTTTCAATTACAAATTATTTTTTACAATTTTAAAATAACAATGTGTGTCAAATATTTTTATATTTTTATATTTTTATTTCAAAAATTATAAATATATTTGATACACATTGTTATTTTAAAATTGTAAAAAATAATTTGTAATTGAAAGTAGAAAAGAAAAAAGAAAAATACTAAATATTAAAAAACAAAAAAAAAATAAACATATATCCTGAAGAAGTTAACCGAAGGTTAACGAAATATTGATAAAATAAAAAGACATATAATACCAGACCTAAAGCTCAAAAAAATAGTTTAATTGAATAGGACAATTTAATTTTACTTTGTTGTTGGTTATTTTTCAAACAGCTGATCGTTTTTCGGCTTGCCCAACCTAGCCCAAAGAAAAATTACGGACTGTTTCAGACAAGAAGAAGAAGAACATTACTCTCTCAAAAGCTCCCTTACTTGCCGGGACAGTTTTCGGTAAAATTGGGATCCCGCGTACTGCCAATGTGGAGTACGAGATCAAACCTATTATGTCCGACACTGGTTAGGCCTAATTATTATTTTTAGATTTAAAATTTGAATACTTATCGGTAGTTAATTTTTGAAGATACTGTATGTATGCATAAAAAAATATCTTTCCTAAAAAATATTTCAGCTAAAAACTCCACTGCTGGTTTTTTTTAATAGACTTACCACTAATGACAACAAAATACATATGTACATACAGTCAAATATAGCGGGAAAAATACCGTTTTGGCAACACTTAACTGTACTAAATTTTCATATTTGAGAAATAGATTCTGAAACGCCGTTTTGGCAACACTGTTATTAATTGTTTTAAATTTTGATATTTGAGAAATATTTATATAGATTCCGTAGCACGAAATTTTTACTGCACTAATTATTCGCAATAAATCTAAAATCTACCCTCAAATTAACTTAATGTACAAACCTTATCAAATAAATAAAAAAAAAATTAATAGTTACGTATTAATTAACAAGTCAACATATCCTTGATTGTCTGCTCAATCTAAAGCATTTTTATGTTTACAGGCTATTAAAATTTATAATCGCACACGCTTGTCTGGTTATTTCAAATCAAATTTTAAGAGATATAAATATAGTGATGGTCACAAGGAGAAAGGCCCTAACTCGTATTTTCACGAAATTTAGTTTTTCATTTGCTTAATTCACAACAATCTTTATCGTGTATTTTGTGTATCAAATACACTTTTTGTTTTTGAATTGTGAACACGCTATGTGTACTGTATTAATGTATTTTGTATTTTAAATGAAAAAAGAAGAACAAGCTCTCAGAGAGCCTCTCTCTGAGTACAACATTTTAAAGACATATGAAATAAAAGTGTATTTCATTTTTATATGAAAATTTCATACAACAAATGTTACACTTTTGTATTTAATATGATAATACAATCGATACAAGAGGTTTTGTGAATTAAGCAATTGATTCCAATACACCTGATCGTTCGATCGTTACGATCGTTTTTGAGATTTTGAATTTGGTCAAGCAATCTGTTAAGGCTTTTAAATAGCTGATGTTAACAAACAACCTCTGCCCAT
The DNA here is from genome assembly GCA_905220375.1 of Tachina fera. Classification (NCBI taxonomy): domain Eukaryota; kingdom Metazoa; phylum Arthropoda; class Insecta; order Diptera; family Tachinidae; genus Tachina; species Tachina fera. The sequence goes on from LR999963.1 coordinate 64,025,943, forward strand.
GTATGTACATAGGTAGATATCGGGGCTGGTGAAGCGCGCAGAAAAATTCCGGTATTTCCCCCAGCTAAAGTCTAGTTAAATTTTCATTGTCTTCTTTAGGGCTAATAAATTAGTGAAAGCTTAAACGCTAGTTTAGTTGAACTAAACTCAACTTTATATGTGTGGTTTAAACTCAACAGGAGTAAATCAGTGAACCATACCTTACGTGTAGTTTAAAAAATAGTATTGTGGCAGCACTAGAATAAATGTCAAAAAAACAGCTGTTTTGCAGCAGGCCATCAGTTCTTTGCACAATCAAAAAGGCAAAAAAAATTAATAAAATGTAATTAAAAGTGGCCAAATTTTATTGAAAAAGAAATTATATATATTCTTGACTAAGGGCCATTTTCATAACTTGCCTTTAGTTAAAGTTAGGATTTTGTCTGCTCAAGAAATGGCTTTGCATTATAAAACGTTCATTTATTATTTTTTAATCCATTAAATAATTTTGTTATTGATAATAATAACAAGAAACAATTTTAGTTGTAATAATGCAAAGATATTTATGAAGCAGACAAAATCCTACCTTTAACTAAGGGCAAGTTGTGAAAATGGCCCTAAGTCAAGAATATATATAATTTCTAAAAGAACAATACACAATAGATTGTAAGAAAACAGACCGAACAAGATGTGAACAAAAAGTAGAAGCTTGGAAAAAATTTGGGTACTCTTTAAATGCAAAACATATGGTCTGTAAGTAACAAAATCACATGGCATGTATTGGTAGTTTAAACTAGAGATGGGCGCGTGTCGAACACCAATACCAAGACGCTCAACACGTACGAAACCCGCACGCGAAAAATTTCGCCAACACTATACTGCACAACACGCACGACATATTATTGGTATGTTATTGAAGATTAGAAAACTTAATTGATTTTTTTCAAGAGTCGCTTTTCAAAATATGACAGCGACTTGGCACTGCCAGCTGATACTATCTGCCACCATAGCTGATACTATCGGTTTACGTACAGAACCTTAAGCCTCAGAAGCTCATACAATATCAACAAATATATTTTGGTGTTGTGTGTTTGACGATACAAAATATTAAATTTTTTCTCTACTCTAAACTCATTCATATATATTTTATATCTAAACATTGTTTCGTGATTTTCGTGTCAATTTTGCTCGAAGTGTTTCGTGTTGAGTCTAGCGTGTTTGTGTCACGAAAAAAACAGGACACGCGCCCATCTCTACTTTAAACGCCAAATTTTATACGTTTATAGATGGTTTAAATACTCCAGTGATTTATAGTTTTGCTGGTTTAAACACATTTTAAACCAAAAATAGAGATTAACTTGCCCTTAGGAAACTACATTAATTAATAAAAATATTTCATTCTATAAAGCCGGGATCCCACTATCGGCACAATGTACCGGTTTTCGTCAGCTCACTGCAATAAAGTCATATGAAATAAACCAAAATAGCCTTATTTCTCAATTAATTCCAAGATAAGTCTAACCGCAGTGTCCCGTGAACCATCCGGCCAGTAATATAATGTAATTTTTGTGCATTAGCAGCAACTTTTGGAGTTTAGGATTATGCCGTAATGGGTTTACCAACGGCGTGCAAATTCCATCTGAGGCCAGGAATTATTCTACTCTTTGACATAAAATAACTAGCTACCAAAGAAGAGTTCCGGTCCTATGAACCTAGGTTAGTCCTAATTTACACTATGCAACTTTAATTGCTAAGCTGATTAGTTTTTGGGAAAGACTTAGGACTTAGGTAGGTTAGGTTAATCTGGGTGGTCAAAATACCTCGAATGACTCCCACAAACAAATAAACCTGAGCAGTGTGTGCAACAAGACAGTTCGGCTCAAATCCGGACAGTGGTAGAATAGATGTTCTACTGTCTCAATTACCTCAGGTTACCTACATTTGCTGCAGGTACCATCAAGTATTTGTTATATTTTGACAGCATACGAAGCCGTCCAGCAGTGCCCAGTTAATACTATCACTGTATGTATATCTACAATTTCTTCTAGTTAGTGATTAAAGGAATTTAGTCGATTTGGGATCACAATTTCTTTTAGGAGCTCCGCACGATTTTAGAAGTTTTCGTCTTACGCCAACGTTTAGAGTATATGGTCCCTGTACCATTGTCTCCACCGGTAATTGAATTCCTCTTTTGGCCAGTGTATCGGCCATTTCGTTTGATGCAATTACTTTAATTGCTGCTTGACTGTCAATGGTTTGCGGGGTGAAAGCTAATGCTGCAGCGATTTTTGCTGCATAGATTTCTGACTGAAAATACTACAGTAATCAGAAAGTTTATAAGATTTCTCTATACCGAGCTCGGGACCGTAAACCGCAGCTGCCACCCCTCCTTCCACCTTTAAGCCATCAGTTGAAAAGTTGAAACTAAAACCACTTTACTTAAAACCTTAAAGACAGCATTCGATATCTTTCAATAGTTTACTGTGACCGAATATTATGTTCGACATCTATACTGTTGCTTTGAGGCAAGGTCCAATATAACGTGTAAAACTGCAGAGGGTATGCTTTTTAGAGTTCCAGTATTGCAGAGTTCTACTGGTCCCTGGATATGCTCTAACTTTTTCAAGTATTGTGTAGAATTGGTGATGGTAGCTTTTTTAACTTTATCTTCTACATGGAGTTTCCACGCCAGTTTACTATCCAAAATAACTGCCAGCTACTTTGGAGAAAGAGCGATAAACCATATAATACTGGTGTTGTCCATTCCTTGACTTTTATATTGGTGAAAAGTGCAAGATCGGCGTTTTCAAACTTTACGTTAGACCTACCCTTGTCGACCATGTCTGAACATCCTTTAAATAGGAATATCATTAACGAGCAGTGTCCAAAAAAGCAGTGAAGAACTCCTTTCTATATTAGCTTCCTTATTTATAGTAACATTGCCCAATTATGCAGATATTACACTACACCTTAAGAGATTCCCAACTCAGATCCTGGCCTGCGAGTGAACACCGCTACGACCAACGCTTTCCATAATAGCGTTCGTAGACACACTATTGAAAGCGACTTCAATGTACCGAAAGACCCCTATTGCATAGTTCTTATAGTGTATCGATTGCAGTTCGACGACAGTATGAAGTACTGTCTCAACCGATTTGACTTTTGTGTATGCATGCTGGTTGGAAAACAGAATACTTTTTTATATATAAAGAAGAAATAACACTCAGGCAATAAATGCCTACTACTATTACTAGGTGTTAGCTTCTTATAGGAAACGGATAGTGATAGATAAAGCTGACGGTGAAGGAAGAGACAGAGAAAAGCTTCATTCTTTTACAACTCTGTTTTTGTGCACGTTTTCAGTAATGGTGTTAAATAAGGCGTACAGAGAAACAAACCGTCTTAAAAAGTCGGCGGCGGCGGCGGCTTAGGTCAAAATAGTCGGCGGTGGCTCATAAGCCGGCTTGAGCCGCTTTTTATGAGGACTTTAAACATATTTCTATAAAAAAAATTAAACACCTTCGGCCCTATGTATAAGCAAAAATTGGCATGAAGTTAGCAAAAGTGACGAAATTGTTAACGAGTACCTCCATACAATTTGACATTAAAAATAGTCGCATTACCTAATCTTAATCCACCCCTAAGTCCTAGCATGATTTTTAATGTGCGTGCAGTTTCATGGCAAAAATATTTAAGATCATGTTCAATTTTGCCACTTATGCTAACTTCATGCCAATTTTTGCTTATACATAGGGCCGCTTATGTCTTCCATAGAATTTTTAAGATGGTAGTACAAATTTGCAACTACAAAAAGCAATTAGGCGGTTCCAATTTTGAGCCGAGGCTAGCCGCACGCATCGGTGGCGACTTAAAGTTACATTGAAAGTCGGCGGCGACTCTTGAGCCGGCTGTGAGCCGATCGGCTTGTTTCTCTGAAGGCGTATTAAATATTTTTTTTAAGCTTTGGTTAGTAGCCGTTTTTTCGGTTATTTTACGGAGAAGGGCGATCTGATGTTACATTAGAATTAGTATATGCTGAAGTCGGTATAGTTCAGTGACTATGCCTTCATCACTTGAACTTTCTTTGACTGAACTACACCGGCTTCAGCGGCTACTAATCCTAATGTAACATCAGAGCGCCCTCTTCGTCGGTATTGTGTAGTAGAATTATCGGCGAAGTAAAATAACCAATAAAATGGCTGTTAAGCTAAACACCTGTTCAAAAATTTAATACGCCTCATTGACACCAGAGGCGCTGCAAAACTGCATTATTAGAATCTTGCAAAAAAGCAGAGTACCAAAAGAGGAATGAAGCTTTCCTCTATATCTTCTTTCACCACCTGTATTCTCTATCACTATCCATTTCCTAAAGAAGGTAACACCTAGTAATAGTGTTACTTCTCTTTATTTAAAATAAAAAGTGGTTTAATTCCGAAAGTCGAAACTTAAGAAAACGAAAGGCGAAAAATTTCTTGTGAATGAAATATCATATCAAATTTTCAATGTGCTTTTGACATTTTTAATGATTTATTAAAGAAAAATATTCGTACATATATGCTCTGACTTCCACATCGTTTTCACACGTTTTCTTGTGAGTTCGGATGTTAAAGCACATGTTAAGCCTGTTTAAGTTGAAATTTAGCATCCGAATTTAGAAGAAAACAATTTGGAAATAGACGAACGCAATATAAGATGGTAAAAGTTGAGCTTTCATTACAACAACCAAAACTTTCAGCAAATTGCAATATGATGAATCAAAACAATTCACATATTCCATTTGCACTGAAAAGCTAAGTATATAAAGCAGAAATCTTCATCAATTGACACCACACACAGTGGCACAAAGTTGACTAGAGTTGTAGAAAGTGACTTATGAAAAGAGCTAGAATCAGTTGTGCAGGTACTGCGAGAAATGGACAACTGTAGTATATTTGTTATTAAGATGTTAACAAAATAATCAAAACAAACAAGAGAAAATCTGTATTTTGTGAAACGAACACGTGTACATGCATACATACATGCATACACATTTACAAAATTAAATTAAAGATTTTGTTGAATTGAATTAAAAAAATAGAGTGTGAAATAGATTATTGGTATTAAAAAGTGATTGAAATTTGTTTGCAAATGATTACTGATTTAACTTTAAGCATTTTCATTGAACAATTTTAATTTTTTACCTTTTATTTACAAAAATCACACAGCAAATGATACCACAAAGCATAAACTGAAAACACTTTTAACAAGTAAACGAAGTACACAATTTTACAAAATTAAATAAAGAAAGCTCATGATGGTGTTGCGACTTTCAAAAACAGCTAGTTGTTGCGTTCTACTAGTGTTTGTCACAATATTTAGAATTAACTTTGGTGTTATTTGTTAAGAGCGATAGGAATAAACAAAATCCTGTGAGATTTGGGTCTCGATGTTTAAGTTTAATTTATCCCATTTAGATTCATCTTATGGAATAAGTTATTTTTGAGTATTTTTATGCACCGGTGTATATATGTTATAGCAAAGTAATTTCCGTTACATAACCTCTTGTTAAGTAAACACGTTTTTTAATTTTATCTTAAACAATAATTTTATCTTAAACAATATCGTTCTTATATTTTACGATAGGCAGTAGGGAATACTGAATTTCAAATTAAACAATACTTGTAATAATTGCATTATCAAATCAAAATATTTTTTGTAGCTCAAATTTAATTGCTCAATTCACAACCTATTGTAAGTTTAGTAGTTCGTCATGCTGTACAATAGTTGTTAAAGGTTGTAGGTAATTTTCATAGAAAAGTTTGCTACGACACCTACCATTTTATTTTTTAAATTCAACTTTTTTATTTATTTCGTTTATTTCTTTTGTTTGATTTTATTTTTGCTGCCACAAAACACAAACACATACCAAAAAACATACCATAAAAACCAACCAAAATCTGTCAAACTACACAACGTACGCAAAAAGTTGAAAGTTGAACAATTTTTGTACTTTGCGTTGACGGACGCGTACTGAATGTAACAGACCTCATAAGAAACCATGTATTTTAACTTAGCTGTCAGTTGAAAAAGGCGAAGTTTAACGTATGACGGATTCATTGTGCCCCGGCCTTTATTAAGCTTCTAAACGCTTACGTTAATATAACATCTCTGATTTTTTACGTAATTAATATGAAATATTTTTTTTATTTTTTTTTTGTCTTTCGCGAACACAAAGTACGTGAAATGTCGATAACAGTGCAAGTTGAAAGAATTTCAATAGAATAAATAAATAGATAAATACAAAAATTATTTTAAAAATAATAAAAAAAAAGTAAAACAATATACTCCATATTTACATACATACTTACATATGTATAGCACATACATAAGTATTTATTAACTCACATAAGAAGATATTTAAAAATGACTAATAATAATACACGTAGTAATGTTTATAACAAAGTGGAACTTGGTGCTGACAATGATGAAATTGAACTGCTTCTTAATTCATCCAATACATCCCAGCAAATGTTGGGACACAATACGATGACAACAATTAATATTGAAAACGATATTACTCCAGGAACGAGTCAACATCTACAAAGGCAGCAGCAATTGGAGCAAATACGTAGAGAAGTTGATTCAACAAGAATAAATATGGAAACTAATGCAAATCAACAAGCTGCAAACGGGTTGGAGAATCAAAATATTAATGACAGACAAAGATCGCCAAATCTATTTGCGATGTTCCGTGAAGCTCGCCATCAATTTAATCGTTCACAATCTGTTACAGATAATCGTGCCTATCAAAATGGTGCCAACGCCAATACTCGCTCACGTACTTGGAGAGAAAACTTGTACGAAGTTTTGTCCTCACCCGCATCACCACGTACTCAAACACGTGTTTTACGAGCGATATTTACCCCGTCTTCCAATCTTCGTAGCGATACTTTGCATACAAATGTTTTATTCCCGGGTGATCAATTTCATTTCTCTCTGAATCAGCACAACATAAGTCAAACTGAAGGAGAACTTCATCCATCTTCGAGAAGCCAGCAAAGTAATGGCTTAGAGCCACATTCCTCTTCGACTTTAAGATTATCACGGCAAAGTTCCCGTTTAACAGAAGATATCAGTTTGAACGAAAATTCTCCATCCGATCCCCAAACACCTGTCGATATATCCCTTGATAATAATGTTACTGTTAATGAAAACAGCATTAGGCAGAGCACGAGTAGTAATAATTCCTCTACAAGTAGTGCACATCAGCCACAAAGACAAATTTCTGTTTCTAGCAATACAACAGGTCCCACGGTCGAAGCGATAGATGATGTAGATCCAAATGCCGTAGGAGAAATAATTTTTAAAATTGTGACACACTTTATTCGTTATCTACCTTTTATATTTATTGTTTTCGTAAAGTTAATTCACGATCACCTATTAGCCATTCTGGATATTTTCCTGCTACAAAGTGTTGTTTTTCACTTAAACAATTCTATAAAAGAACAAGTCGCAAAACTTAATCAAAAAAATTTAGCCGTGCTTGTGCGTGACTTAGTTCTGGTAGTATGTGTTATTATGTACCGATTTATTTTATCCACTTCCACTCAAGACCCTTTCGGTCTTCTGATAAATCCTCCAGGAAATATTATATCATTAGATTTACCCTCAACACAAAAGACAGATCCAAATAAGGATGTATCATCGAACGTACCAATAGGTCTATTAGAAAATGAACTGTTTTCGCCTGCCGGTTCCAACTCTTTGAATACCTCAATTTCTATTACAAAAACAATGTCGTTAGGAACTTTATTGTATTACGTAGCTGTAAATGACTTAGTATTGAAATTGATTACACAATTGGTAAAGATAATCGTAACTATGTTTCCAATGAAAGTCATACGTCATAAATCTCGGGTAAGTTTAGAGATACATATGTGCATAGATTACAATTTATAAAAGAAAATTATTTTTATAAAATTTCCAGGCTCGCCTATACGCTCTGATCGAAAATGTTTCTCAATTTTATCGCTCACTTGTACCGATTAGACAGTGGCTGAGGTTTTTATTTGAATCGTATACGGGCTTTGAAGTGGTAAGATAAAAAAGTTTTTACTTGTTGGAAATTTGAATCGTAACAAACATTTTATTAAAGATATCTGGCATATTGTTTTCTTCATTTTATGTGGGTGCAAAATTGTATGAGTTGTATGAACGTGGTAGTCCATTAAAAAATGCAATTGCCAACTTTATGCGCAATATGGTAAGAAATTAACAGCATTATGTATAAGGAAAAACTTTATGCCAATTAGCATAATTGACAAAATTGAACATACAATTTTACATTTAAAAAAACGATAAGGTTTAATATTTTCAATGTCAAATTGTATGGAGGAACTTGTGGAGACCATGTTCCTATTGTCACTGACATGAAGCTTTTCGTTGTACAAAAGGCTGAATTGTACATAAATTTATGTATATGTATATGTATTTGTTTCTATGTATGTGTATTTTACAATTTCAACAAAGCAGGATCGTGATCGAAAGCCAACCAACGATGAATTGGAAGCTGCAGGCACAGTTTGTCCCATATGTCACGATTCTTATTCGTCCCCCGTAGTACTAGAATGCGGTCACATTTTTTGTGATGACTGCGTTAACACTTGGTTTACACGTGAACAAACTTGTCCTATGTGCCGCGCAAAAGTAAGTGAAGATCCAGCATGGCAAAGCGGTGCTACTACATATTTCTATCAATTATTCTAAGCTGTTAAAAATACTGTTAAATTGTTTTTTTAGGTGTTTATATTTTTTAATTACAATACAAAAAAGTATGTACTTTGATTCACGTTTATTAATACGAAAATCAAAGCACATTTTTTCTACTTACATACATACATATGTATGAATGTATATTTACACATCTGCCAGGTACTATAAGATCTATAAAAACTTATAAAACTATTTAATTAATACATTATCGGGCCTGTTCTGCAAATCACGACTTGTCAAATCACGGTGATTTCAAAAAATTAAATCATTGCTTTTGTAAATTGCACGATTTATAGCGTTGGAAATTGAAGAAAATATTCTATTATAAATTACAAAAACTTAAAATACAATAAAAACCCACTATCAAGTCAGCTATTAGCAGTTTACTTTTGAAATCGCGTGGTTTGAAATCACCGTGATTTACAGAACAGGCCCGTATGTGCAAGTTTGTATGTGCTGTACAAATTTTGAATATAAATTCGGAATTTTATATATTTCAATTGTAATTATTGAATTTATTTTAACTTTAGAAGGTAAAACAATTAAATACAGCGATCAATTATTGCTTGTTAAAAATTTTTGCTGAACTGATACTCTTTCATTTATCTTCATATTCGAACAATGGTAAAAAAAACATATCAATATTTTGCTGTAAATAAATATTTATAGAAATCTTACGAAACACGATGATGACAATTCTTTGTACCTATTGCAAAGTTCCACCGTGTTACAAACGAAAAAGGTTTAAAAATTTCATTTGTGATGAAAAACTGTTTGTGGTTACATTAACAATTTAATTATTTTTAACTTGAATATAGTCTCAAATCGAAATAATACTTTTTTATATGAAAATATACAATACATTTCAATGTCCACTTTTGTTGATATAAAGGTAGTCACCACACTATCACAAAAATGGTTTTAAATGTGGTTTTCGAAATAAAAGAATAATCGGAATACGTTGAAATATTTACAGTAGATAGATATTGATGTTGTTAGTTGATTTCTTGCAAAAATTTAAATTTTAAAAAATTTTGAGTTAATACCCTCTTTCTTGATTAAGTGCGCTATGTAAAAGTTTTTTACAATTGTACGAATCTGAGATTTCTTTGTAAGTATACAAATAGATATGTAGTAGTACATGTCGGCAAAATTAATAAGGGTCTGTTCAAATAAATTCGATAGATAGATTCGATCGAATATTTACATATATTGGAAACAAATACAAATTTTACTTTATGTTTCTAATATAAATTTTCGATCGAATTCGCATTTAGAGGAACAGGCCCTAAATCTACGACCAAGCCTCATTTTCTTGCGAAGTTTTTGTTATATGTTTTTCCTTTCTTTTTTCCTCCTTGCTATTCCGGTAATTTTGAGCCCGACTTCGCATCTTATTCCAAGAGATTCTCACATTTTTCAGCGCGTCTACTCTGCAATTCGAACCGAAATTAAATGTTTTCGAACATGTATTTTATCAACAGATAAATTCGAATGCATTCTCTTTCATTTCGATTTACAGAGTATGATTATTTCCCAAATTGAAACTGATAAAATCACACTAATAGAAAAGTGCTACGTGCACAAGGAATACACCAATATACTCCATATTAAATGGGCTACCTATAGATGAATCGATTTAAATTTTATTTAAAATCAACTACCGATAATTTTTTTTTTACTTATTCCTCAGAAAATAAAAGTTATTTTGTGAGTTTTATTTATTCCTCACGAAATGCCAGTTACTTTTTGATTTTAATTTTTTTTTTGCTAAAAAAAATTTTTTTAAATTTTTTTAAACTGAATAAACTATAAAAAAAAGTAAATTTAATTCAACGTATAAGTTTTTTGCAGACGCAGAAATACGTTTTCTACAGTTAGAAAATTCACTTTTTCAAGCAAAAAAATAAATATAAAAAATAACTTTTATTAAATATCATATTTTCTGAGAAAAAATTTTCTGAAGAATAAAAAATAAAAAAATTATTTAAAAATATTTTGTGAAATAAAACTTATAACCGTTACGGTCCCTGGATAATAAAAACTTTTTACGATGTATACTACCCGCAGCTATCCATCAAAATAACGTACTACACGTTTTTAGATTTTAAAGGAGAGAAAAAGCTAGACAAAATTATTCAAGTGACTGAATTTAAGTTTCTTTACTTTCACTTCTACTTCGACTGATTGCTTTACAGGGTTTTACATTTCTGCTGGCGATGTGTAACTCTGAGTAGACAGATATTGGAGTTACTGGTGCAACAAAAATGGGTATGAGCAACAATCGCTTTCGCGCTTTATGAAGGGAAGTTTTCGAACTCTCAGCGGTTGAACTCAAGGATGTTAATTTCCTTGTTAGGAGCAATAGACAGTTTATTCATTACGTCTCACGTACAAAATCGTTAAAAGGGAATCCTTTTAAAGAGGTTGCACAAGATTGTGAAGTTTAAAGGTTGCCTTGTTCTCTTATGGCGAGGCGAGCGATGGCACTAATTCGAAACGACAGAAAATACTTTCGAATTTGTATGTTAGTTACATGGTTTTTACTAGGTTATGTATTAGGAGCAGTGGACGGTTTACTCATTACATAAAATCAACATACATTTCTCTATTTTGTCCTATAAAATTATCACTGGAAGCAGCTACTGATTTTCAATCTTGTATTTTTATTTCGTGTAATTATTTAACATGAATTTAACTTTGAAGACACAACAGTTGGGTAGCATCATTGCTACCGCTTACCGAGTGTACTTTGTTGGAAAAATTCACCATCTCGTTTTGTGGCTTCCTTGTTTATAATTTTGTGACGATCTTTACTGACAATTTCTTCTAACACTTCACCATCGCCTTTGATGAGCCTTGATCTCCCGGTAACCGGGTCAATTTCTCTGCGTAAACGATCTTGGCGGCGTTGATATTCCTCCGGTGTTTCGGGTGCATGAGATTTATTATTCATTAGCTCCACTGGTATGGAAAAGTCATCATTGAATGTGCCACAATCCGTTTGTTTTGTTTTTATTTTCTTTCCCTCGCCATGTTTTGGACTTTCGTTTCCTTTCCGCTTTTCTTTTAAGTGCTTCTTATGCTTTTTCTCTTTGCGATCCTTGTGCTTGGATTTTTTCTTAGATTTCTTATCGTGTTTTTTTTGATTTTCCCATTGTAAATTTAAAAACAAAGAAATCAACACATATTTGATATCAATCTTTATTTATATTTTGCTTTCGTCAAAAAAGTAACGAGAAATTATGCTTTTTGGAAGAAGCTTACATTTTGAATCGAATGAATTCTCAAAAAAATATTTTTTTTAATTTTAGTAGCACAGTAGTCTCCCGTTAATTGAGTGTAATTACACCTGCGTTTATACATGCAAATTCTTGCATGCGTGTTCTGTGTACGCAGGGATGCCAGATAAAATTATCGAAAAATCGTCGAAATCCCGATAAACTATAAAATGATCGTCATTTTGTGCTCGAAAAATTGGCTAAATCAAAATTAATTTCTAAACGTGTATACCAGGCAGTGATGCGAATTGGAAATCTTGATTTCGTGCTGAATCTGATTCTAAATTGTGCCAAAATCACTTGAATAGTGCCAAACCACTTTTATATTAATTTAAATGATGGCACTTGATGTTCGTTTAGTACTATGGTCCTTGAATAATACATTATTGTGTATAATTCGATTAATATCACGAAAAACACATTCCAAAATTAGTTGCTTACACACATAGATACATTTATGTACATATTGTATAATTTATTAATACTTTGTACTTATTTACAATAAATTAAATACCTATCATCTAACCTTCTATGCAACTAAAGTCCTTAAGATTGGGCTCACGGGCGCTAAGCCTCCTATATTCAGAAAATATAAATTATTTTAGAAGAGATTTATAAAAGCCACAGTTTACGGACTTAAAAGAAATATAAAGCCATTTTAACGTAAATACGATGTCCCCTACACTCCGCTCTTCTAAACTGATTTTTATGAAAATAGAAATATATGCTTTTTATGTATATATATATACATATAAAACAAAAATATGACGAAAATAAAATAATTATGAACAAGGCAACGTTAACCGGGCTTAGCTAAACAAGATTCTAAAGGATACATTGCTCATTTACTAAAACAACATGACAAAATGAGTTGATTATGCAGAATGAATCCTCATATTACCAGTAACAAAATTTGAAGGTAATTAATCAGGAACAACTTTTTCTGCATTTCCAATATATCACAATTTTTTTATTTTTGTTATTCTGCCGACATTCTCTCATATATTATGCCAGAGCTAATCGCAGTTGTAGACGCTATGTAATTATGACCGTGTAGATCAGCACATTTATCAATAACATGGCAAAATTATAACAGGTGCATGCACAAGCCCAGCCTGTTAATGTATACAATACAAATAGTTGTCAAACTTTGCTTAGAAGCTACAAAAATATTAGTGCCAAGGCGAATTCAGTATCAGGTGACCTTATCAGTGCAACAATTTTACAACACACAAACATGTAGTTTGCTGTGCTACAAAACCTATCTGTCAAAATATTTCTGAGAAAATGTTGACATATTAGTTCAAATTGCTCAATTTTGCATCAACAGCGGATAATCAGCCGGGGTGATAAGGTCACCTGACACTGCATCCGCCTTGGTTAGTGTATGTGTTGTTAATAAAATGATCAAAGTGTTGCCAATTAAATTACACATTGATATCTCTCCAATTACACATGGAAAATAAAATTACAGTACAAATCTTTTTTGTAGGTTAAAATTAAAACAAAAATAAATATAAATAGAACACAAAGTAAAATTACACACAGTTAATACATGAATCTAATTACATAGCCTAAACATGAGAATGCAATTGTACTTTAATTACCATGTAATTGTTATTTTTAAAAACAAAAGACAAGTGTTTCTGAAAATTATTTGTTCGTTTATGCCAACCATGGTAAAATTATACCATGATACTAATCAAATTCATCTGTTTTTTGGTGTTGTAATTTTAATAGACGTACCTAGTAGTGATGCATGAATATTCATATTTGAACTGCCGAATATTCGGCCATTTTTGGATATTCGTATTCGCCAAATTCAAATCTTTTAGCCTGTTTGTAGAACACGACTCGTCAATAAAAAGCGCTAACATGTTAGCATTATTTATTTTTTGGGGTTTTAGAACACGAGTGTTGACGATTTTCATTAAAAAACGTAACAAATGTCAGTTTATTTGGGTTTGTACAACACGATTTGACTCACAAGAAACGTCAAAGTGCGCGTTTAAAAAATTCTAATCGTGTTTACAAAAAAGTTCACAAAAACAAACAAAATACTAAAAAAATAAAAATTATAAATAAAAGTTAAAAAAAATACAAAAATTATATTTCTAACAAGAAAAAGGTAAGCAAACTGTTATATTAAGATTGTTCTTGTTTTGATTGCTTAAATTTTTAGCATCAAAATGACAAGAAGGCTGCAGTTTAGAAAGGAATTCATTTATGTTTGGGCGGTGAAATTGTCATAGCTACTCCAGATTGCATTGTAGATGTTTTGGAAAATCTTTACTTGGCCTTACATCGATGTGTAGCTCCTAATCTTATAGCACTACGAGACATAATAATTCCGAGGAAGTCGTACCACCTACTGCAGCAAAAATTTCAATGTATATAAATATCTTGAAATATTCTCTTCCCGCGTCCTATGTAATTCTGTACGAAAGAAAAACTTTTCGTACTTCTAAAAATAAAAGTATAAAAATTACATACACAGTTTTGCTTTAAAACCGAATCATATAACCCCCGATAAATCTACCTGGATTTATTAATAACAAACTATCTTTTTTCTCTGTCTCTATAACATACGAGTAATAACATTAGTAGCATTTATTTCTTTTGTTTACAGTTAATACTTAATCATTATAAAGCACTTAAACTCTACCCACTTCTCCTCTTATATCCACACAAATGAGTACTTGATGTCCTTCACTAGCAAGTCTTAGGTGTCAAATATTTTTTCCATAACCTCATCGCAAACATCGTCCGTCGTTAAATTGTTGTGTATATCTACTTCGGAATCTTATGCGACAAAGAAAAGGCCCCTGGCCCGATTGCATAATTTTTTGAACTTGCAAGCTACACATGCTGTGTGGCAAAGGTCTTGTGGCACACAACGCATTCAAAGACTCCCTTCGAGACATGCAGCGTTTTCTGTTGATTAAAGTTTTGCTGATTCAAGAAATAGTTTTTGCACTGATCGCATTTGTACGGACGCTGTCTGTCTTAATGGATTTTCATATGTGTATACAGTGTATATTTCAAAGCAAAATCTCTGGAACACTCGGTACATTGGAACATCGATTAAATGTTTAACCTGCGTAACATTTACCTATGCACTATCCAAATTTGGATAACGTGCGGCATGTACATATACATATGTACATGTTTGTAGTAGGTACATATATGTACAATGATATGTATTATATGTATGCACATCACTTATCTACATCAAACTCATTTACTAATATAAATTAAAATTTTTTAAAACAAAATAAAAAATTGTTAAACAAAATTTGTTTATTTTTGCTATTTATGTATGAATGATGTAGATGTCAGTTCAAGAATAGGGTTGCCTTTTTTTAAGGTGAAAAATAAATTTCATATGAAAAAATATAAACTAAAACTATTTCTTAACATGTTGGCAATAGTACGATTTAGTACATATTTGACAAAAGGGCGAATTAACGTAAGCTACACGACAAAGTCGAGTCGCGTTACACAAACGCTTTTTATTACGTAGTCGCCCATGAACTGGCTCGTCGTGAGTCGCCCTTGTCGCGTTCTACAAACAGGCTATTTCTCTTTTCCCAAAAAAATTAAATAAATGCATAAATTCTAAACGAAATTGTAATAAATGGCTCAAAATAAATTTTTATAGAAATTTGTGATTTGTATAATTTTCAATGCTTTTTAATGACGATCATAAAAATGTTGGTAGGTTTGGTACGCCAACAGGAGTATAAAGTACAATTTTTTCATATTGCAGGCGTAAAAATATTTCCAATTTTATGTCTATAAATTTCATATATAATATTCGTATTCGCGAACATTGTTTCAAATATTCGCATTCGCGAATATCAAAATTTGACATTCGTTAAATCACTAGTGCCTAGTAGTAATGTAATGAATGTCAATTTTTGATATTCGCGAATACGAATACGAATATTTGAAACGATACTCGCGAATACGAATACGAATATTATATACAATATGAAATATAAAAAAATTGTTATGAAAAAGGACATCACACTCTTGTTGGCGTACTTTAAAGTTAATAAAAAGTACCCAAAATTTTAATGATCGTCATTGAATAATATTTGAAAATTATACAAAGCACAAATTTGTATAAAAAATTAATGTATTTGATTTTCAGTCATTTATTTAAATTTCGTTTAGGATGTATGCATTTATTTATTTATTGACTGCGTAACGGCTCAGTTAGCCGACTGTAATTTAAAGTAACTGCAACCAACGTAGGAAACAGCTGATCGATATTTTTATATGAAAAGCAGGTTACGTTACATTACATCTATATAACCATTTTCATTACTTTTCACATAACAATATCGATCACCTTTTTCTACGTTGCAGTTACATTACATTACAATCGGCTAACTGAGCCTTGAGCCTTATGGATTTGTTATACAATAATAGGGCAACCATAGCTGTGTAAGGAACCGAAGAATGTCAAAAGCACAAAAATAATTGTAGCAAAACCTAAACAAAACGAAGTTTTTGGCATTCGTTAGCTAAACACCAATTAGAGCAAAACATTACCAGCTAGTTAGATACATCTTGGATGGTAGCTTAATATGGGCTTTCGTTGAACATATTAAAAACGTTTGGCCAAGCTTTATATCATACCATATAACCAAGTATCCGACTCTGCATGCAGCTGTCGGCCATATGTATATATAATTTTTTTTTTGTCGAAGAAAGGGAAAGGATATGTTAAAACCATATAGTTTCCCTTTCTAATGAAGTAATGTAAAATTAAGTAGTGTGTGTTGTATTAACTAATAATATGTTTTTCTTATATTAAATTAAAGTGAAATTGAAAAGGATTGTTGTATTTTATAATTTTGTTTAAACAATGTTGAGTAATTGCATTAACTATTGAAATTACACGAAGATTCTGTTTTAAAAATTTTGAAATTCAAAAATTTTCTACTTCAGAAAAATACTACTGAGAGTTTTACGTGTTGCAGCCATGTTAGTTTTTACAAGTTTGCTTCTAGCGCAAGGTAAAAAGTTATAGGTGACGCGCTTTTTAACAATTTTAAGTTAGCAAGATACACAAGAAAATTTCAGAAAACTGTGCAAATTTTTGTGGAATCTTAAAATAAAAGAAGTCTGTTTTCAATGTGAAAAATAAATGAAAAAAAGAAGTTAAAGCCACGTCAATGTGGTAGCATTTTTCGGGAAAACGGCAGCTTAATAACTATTTTTGTTTTTTTTCATAACCATTGTTCCTCACACATACATACAACTAAGACGTGTAAGTTTTTATTGTTTGTGTAGAACATTAAAGATTGGCGGCGTTATTGGGTATTGAAAATAGTGACGGTTGTGTTTCTTTCAATTGGGGACAATTTGGACAAGTTTGCAAATAAAATTTATGATAAAGATGTAAATAATATACAGCGATGAGCGAAATAGAATGTAATAATTTTGTGTATTAAAGTGCCTTTGTTGTAATAATAGGGTTGCCAAATCCTTTAAAAGAACAAAATGGACAGAATCGCTAAAACACATTCGAAATATATGCATACATACATACGCACTATGTTGGTATACACAAATATCGATAGTCTCAAGTAGAAAGGCCCTAACTCGTATTTTTTCTAAATTGAGTTTTGCAATGATTCCAATATATTTCACTCATATACACTTCGTCACAAAAATTTATTAAAAATAACGCTTTAACAAGAAGTTTATACAGTGTTCTGTTATGTTTAAACTTCTGTAAATTACAATTATTTGATTTAAGAGATTTCTACTTGTGACCAACGATATGTAATTTCAATTCTAAATGCTTCAAATAAAAAACTTGTTTTTACAAAAAAAGTTTCCAACTTTTCAAATAGTAAACGCAAAAAAAAAGATAACTGATCATCGATGTTATGTTATTAGCTTATGTTTAAAGTTGATACTTATATCACAGTATCGGTGCTATTCTTCAAAAAAAAAAAAGAATCCATTTATTGCAAAATTTGGGCTTAAATCAAGTTAGGCGCACCTCTGAAAAATTAAAAGAAGCACCCTATCCTCCAGAAAATCTAAAAAAGGAATAAAAAAATTGTAATCCGAGTTGTGGGCCTCTGAAATTATAGTAAAAAATTGTGATACGGAATATTTTCCAAAGATTATGACCAACATTAGTATAATTTTTAAGTTTTTGATAATATCTTTCAATAAATGGCAAAATGCGGCGGCCAGAGTAGCAAGCCGTACCGGCGCGGCTGCCGGCTAGCCAGTCAGCCGATTTTTTTCAACAAGCCGAGCCGCCGCCGAACCACACGGCTTATCGGCGGCTTAGTACTCACCCGATATTTTGTCTTTAATTTTTTATATTTTTTCAAATTTCGTATTTAATATGATAGCGCGTGTCCCGGAAAGGTAGTTGTTTTTGCTCCCACATAAAAAGAAAATGTTTATGTGAACGGTAACGTAGCTGCGACAACACTTACATACATACGTTCTCTTTTGGAATCCCTTACAAACATGCACGTTTACATAGACTTCTTTGTTTAAGCATTCAGGCGACTTTTTGATAATTAATTGTTCAAAGATTTTTGTTTGTTGATCCGTAGCAGTGTTCCAATAAAGTAATTAATTTTTAATTCAATCGGAAAGCTTAAATCAAATTTATGTAGAAGGCAATCAAGAATAAAATTCCTCGAGAAATTTTTCCTGGGGAAAAATTCCAACTAATAACAAGTAATAGGGAAAAAAATTCTAATATAAAAAATGAGAAATTTCTCGCGAAATTTTATTCATAATTGCCCTGATAGTCTAAATATGTTTCTATGGTTTAACAAATAATTAATAATTTAATAATAGCAAGATAATTAATGTTACAACGTGGTGATTCAATAATTCACAAATTTTTCTAAAAACAGACTGTGTTAAAACTTTTTTTCAAATGCTTAAGCAAATCGGCGTTCAGCCGCCGCCGCCGAAAATATTTGTCTTTCAGCCGCCGCCGAAATTTTATGCTCGGCTTGCTACCCTGGCGGCGGCCTTGGTCGGTACATTTTATTTAGCAAGAAAACTTTATAAAGCAGAAAATCTTTATTAGGTTTCGCCGTTTCGGGAAATACCAGGCAGAATAAATTTATTAAGGCCGGCATTGCAGGAAAGCGTTACTAAGCAGAAAATGCAAAAAAATGTTCTTTACACTGCGGGTATCGGCAAATACCATGGTGGAGAAAATACTTAAGCCCGGCCGAAAGACGGCTATTTAGAGAATCTTTAATAAGCAGTGCCGTTTTGAAAAATAATATGGTTAGTTAAGCCTGGCCAAAGGCCGGCAATTCAAGAATCCTCTAGAAATGCGCGCCGTGTAGCAAAATGCCATGGCGGAAAAAGGTCGGCTATTCGAAGAATCTGTAGTGAGCTTTTAAATCAAAGCTGTTAAATTCATTATAATAGGTATTTTGGTATGAAAACTTTTTTTGTATTCTTCATAGCCCTTCCCAAATTTTATGTAAACTTCGGGCCACTAACTCGGAATTTCAATTTCTTAAATAAGCTAATTAAAAAATTCAGATTCTTCGTTTTCTATGAATATTTCTGAGCTCCGTAATTCGGAAAATATGCCCAACTTTTTTATTTTCGGATAAACACAAATATCTGGGTTTTGTCCCCGATAGTAAGCTTTCCTGGAAAGACAATCTTCAGGCAAGAGTAGTGGAAGCCACAACGGTAATGTACGTCTGTAGGAATGCAATCGGTACTACATGGGGAATAAATCCTAAGGGAGTCGGTTGGATACAAGAGATAATTATAAAACCTATATCATTTTATGGAATTTCGGTCTGGTGGAAAGCACTCGACTCAGTAAGTAATCAGTCCCGTATAGAGGGAGTTCTCCGTAAAATGGCACTTATGATAACATGTGCTTTAAGATCAACGCCAACTAAAGCGCTCCTCGTTATGTTGGGTTGGCTTCCGGTGGACTTAACAGCTAGAAAACTAGCTCTACGTATCCCCGTCAGACTGAACGCAATAGGCGCATGGAATCACCGACTTTAGGGACATGCAAGTATTTTATGCGTAGTGAATAACATAACGGGTCTTATAGACTACTGCATTCCGAAACCCTACTTCAATAGGAACTTCCAAATTTCATCCCCCACAGAACGGAGCCATTCAGGTTTCCACGGACGGAAAATACCAAACCAAAATACAAATAAGTACAATATTTATAACTAAATGATAAGGGGTTGCTCACAGCAGCCATATTTTTTCGTCTTACTTTAAAACGTGTTAATTTATGAGTACCATCTGAATACCCCAATTGTATATGTACTACAAATGGAAGTAATTTCATTATCAAACTTACTTAAAATAGGAAATGCGAACAAAATTCAATGTCTTCTTTAAAATAACAGTATTTTAAATCTTAAATAAACACGGCTCACAGATAAGACGTAACTTTCTTGTCTTGAATAGTAATTCGAAACGTAAAATACGAGAGATTTTTTTGAGAGATCTCTTTTATTTGACTGAAACATCATCACTATAACAATAGCCAAAAACAAAATAACTTCTAAAAGTTATGGATCTCAGTAGACCCTCAAATAAAAAAACAACGACAAAAAGTCGTGAAAAAGTTTCTAAATTATTTTGAAAATACTTAAAATTTTAAAATGTTTTGTCTCTAGCTGGTTTGTGTCCAAGATGTATATAAAAAGGTGGCAGCGCAACTTCAGCTGATAATATTTTGCTCTATGTGTTTTGGTACAATTATTTTTTTGCTTTTGACGTTCTTCGGTTCTTTACGCAGCTATGGTTGCCGTATTTTTGTATAACAAATCCTTACGCAGTCACATGGTGTAATTATACAGGTGACTGCGTAAGGATTTGTTATACTATAATACGGCAACCATAGCTGTGTAAGGAACCGAAGAATGTCAAAAGCACAAAAATGTTTGTTCCAAAACCGAAACAAAACAAAGTTTTTGACATTCGTTAGGTACAAAGAAAATAGAGCAAAAATTATCAGCTGAAGTATCGCTGCCACCTGGCTCGATATGTATATGTATTTAAAAATCTGCATACAGTTTGTCCAAAAAAATTTCGATATATTAAAAACCG
Organism: Tachina fera; assembly: GCA_905220375.1. Classification (NCBI taxonomy): domain Eukaryota; kingdom Metazoa; phylum Arthropoda; class Insecta; order Diptera; family Tachinidae; genus Tachina; species Tachina fera. The sequence goes on from LR999963.1 coordinate 64,047,059, forward strand.
TTTTAAATTTTGATAATTCCAAACTATCGATAGGCCCATAAAATTTTAATATCAATAAAAAGTCGATTTTCGATAATATGTCGCTTACGATCAACTCGAAAATAAGGTTCGATAAGTATGTATATTTGAAAATCTACATACACACAGTTTGTCAAGAAAATTTTTTGGCATAGTTAAAATCGTTTTAAAATTTGACTTTCGTAAATATTTTTTTTTCTTTTTTTGCATTATGAAATTTTTTGTTATAGATATAATTTTATTTACATTTAAGTGAACAAATAGTCGTAAGTTACAAGCAAAATTAAAATTGAGATCATAAAAATTACATGAAATCCAACAAGAATTTTTTTTTAAATTTTTTATCATATAGGCTAATTTTTTAGGGAGGCTTTAATGAAGTGCATGCCAGGTTCACATCTGTGTGTCAAGTGCCAAAGAAAGCGTAACCACTAATTACTAATGAAAAACTATTTTTGTTTCAGACGTATTTATTGATTTAAAGAGCTACGTCCAAACACACATACACTAATGTTTGCATTTTATGTAAACAGCTTTAAAAGCACTTAAATTTGTTCTTGTTTCTTTGCAAAGTAAGAGCAAGCATTGTATTATGTTATGTTGTTGTTGCGGATGTTGTAGTCTCGTCGGTGTGAAAGCACAAAAAGCTCTTTATAAAAGTTTGCACATTGTGCATATGGCATGGACATAGCTGATTCAAACAGTTTCGAATCATGTTGGATTCTATAAAATTAGCTATTAGTTATGTATGAAAATGTTTGACGTAATAAATATGTGTCCGTACGTACTTACTAGGGTATTATTCATTTAATCGGGGTTTTGTGCTTTAATTGGTTAATCGCTCGATTAATTAATCGAGGTTTTTGCTCAATCGGTTAATTTCGGTATAAACCAGTTAACCGATAAATAAAGTGTTTTCAACAAATAAAAGTGCATAAATTATGTATTAATTTGGGTTAATGAGTACAAAAAAAAAACACTATAATTCTTAAAATAAATCAAGAAAAAAATCATAAATATGTATTCATTAAAAATTTACAAGTTTGTGAGATCATTATATTAGTTACTTCAATAGTTTAAAGTTTAAAGCAAATTATCTAGAAATTATATAACACCCTTACGATTACAAATTTATATAATGTATACCAAATTGCAGTGATAGGTATTGTACCAAGCACGAACTTGGTCAACATTTTTATCTCACTACTTTTGATAGCCGAAATTTTGGAAAGGAACTTGGCCTTTTTTCACATTTATGTTTTTGTAAGGATCTGACTATTTTTTGGAAGGTTTTCTTAATAAAGCTTTTTAAACTTTAAATTTCTAGTCTGTTATAGTTCTATTCATAATGTCTGCACCAGTTCAAAAGCAAGAGTTACATAAAATAAGGGGTTATAGGGTGATATGTGCACCATTGTGATTGATTTGATTGATTTTTTAAGAGTCATCTGAGTAGAAATATGTAAATTAAAGGGTAAATTTTATTGTAGCAATGTCTGCTCAGACGAAGTCCTTTAGAAAACGCAAAATTAAATGCTAGCATTAGTGTAATGTGCATGCAAGGTTTCAATCAAGGCGAATTCACATAAGGTGATCTTAATTCGCCAGCTGACTTAATTTCCCTGCTGTCAAATGAATCAAAACGTTAAGAAATATTCTGACAGCAGGAAATTTTACACTAACAAATATACAAGGTGAATACGCAGAGTTGCAAATTAAGACCACCTTATGTGGATTCGCCTTGGTTTCAATACAGTAGCTTGCGTTTTAAATTTATCTAGTGGAAAACTTACCTAAGCCTATTTTTTTGTTGCAAAATTTCAGTTCTTTACCGTATAATATTTTGATAAAAATTTTATAAACGTGGCCATACTTCCCTAATTTAACAATGGGTGCTTCAGATTTTTCCTGTTCGTAAATCCTTTAACTTTAATTCTTAATTTTGAGCTTAAAGTGCGTGTCCATGCTCCCCAATTGAAGCTTCCAGGATTTTAAATGTTTTTGGTGATCTCTAACTTAGATTTATTTGCGTATTGAATTTAAGATCTCTAGTGCAAATTCTAGCTTGAAATGTTTTGGCCCCCATTCTCCGTCATTTTTTTAATTTCAAGAGTTTGTTATGAGCAGCGCTCAAATATCATCGTACCATTTTTAAGATGATAGCTTTAAGTTAAAGCTTCAGTTAAAAGCTTCACTACAAAATTATCGTGGGCCTTGCCACTCCTGGTTAAAATATTTGGATTTTTAGATTTTTCTATTTGGTTTCTCATCTTCACCTACTTGCGTATCAAATTTCAGCTCTAGCGCAATTTAGTTACTTAATTTTTTTAAGTAAATTTTTTTACCAGTGCCAATCATACGTCAAGTTACGTTGGAAACGGATATTAATATTTAAATAAATAGTATATTTAAATCTGCTGATCCGAAGTACATGAAATAAGAGGTTTAAATTGTATGGGCATGTTAAAACCCACTTTTTTCAGCCAAATTTTATAACTGCATTATTCCAACATTTGTGCCAAATTTCAATAAAATCGCTTGAGTTAAACGCCTTAGATATGTGTTTTTAATTCTGAGCTTTATGGGCGTAGTCCGGGACCCTTGGTAAAAATTTGCTGGTTTTCAGATTTTTCTAGGTGATTGCTCACAAAGTTCTACTTGTGCACCAAAATCGAGCTCCCTAGCGCAGATTTTAGATCTACTCGTGTACCAAATTTCAGATCTCTAGCTGTAGCGGAAGTGCTTCATCAATTTGATGAGTGTGTCAGTGGTCAGTGAGTATGTCTTAAAATATGCACTTTTTGCACCCCCATTTCTCAGAAACCTTTTGTTCTAAAATTAACTCACTAATTCTAACTTCGCATATGAGGTAACATGGATTTATTCTAATTATGAATTAAATTTTAGAATTTTACGACGGCGGGGGAAAAAGTTATCAGGGGGGTAAAAACAGCTCGAATGGCTTCCTGTAAATAAATATACACACTGCGTGCATTGGCCGGAACTTGGCCTGGCGCACTACCGTGCGCCTAGATTTTTATGAATCACGCACGAATTCTCACGCTCACGAAATATCATTCCTGCACAGACTTTCAAAAACTATTTGAGAATTCACAAATAATAATGGGTAGTATGAATAAAAAAAAAGTATTTGCTTTTTACTTACAAATTTGTTTTAAAAGCCCAAATATGTATGTGTTTTTTGTTTTTTAAACAAATTTTTAAGTAAAAAGCAAATACTTTTTTATTCATACTACCCATTATTTTTGAAAATCACAAAAGAGGTTTGTGACTTCAAATGTGTGGTTGAAGTCTACTGATGATTTGTTACAGCAACAATGAAATGCATATAGTAAACGCTGAACCACCAGCAAATAAATTTCAAATTAAAATTAGTCCAATATGCTTTATCCGGTAAAAACCGGATAATTTTTAAAAAGTTTTAAGCCTCAGAAGTTTTTTGAGTGCCAGGTGGTCAACTTTGCCCAACTGTAACTCCTCTCAAGCTCAAGCCAGAAGGCTGTCATGTCATGTGTTATAAAGCCGAAGTCATCCTCTACGGATGTTAGAAGTTTCATATAAATCCAATCAGTAGTTTAGAAGTTCCAGATTTATAGCCATTTATTTTGTAACAGTCCCCACTGTGCAATGTAAATTTTACATATGCACGTGCATACATACATATGTACATTTGTGTAAAAACTTGTTTTTCAGCCAAAAAACCATAAAAATTTGTTTATATACTTTTTCGTGAGCGAGCGTGATCGTGATAGTTTGTAATTCACTCGTGCGTGATTAAGAATATTTTATTCGTGAGCGTGCGAGATCGTGCATAGTTTTAATTCGTGCGTGAGTAAAATATTTTTCCGCGTGAGCGTGAAAAAACTTCTTTGTGTTTACTTACTTTTACCGTGTTTTTTACTTCGGAAGAAAATTTTCGAATAGTATATTGCTCATTTACTTCAATGGTGTCATAACTTAAAAAATGCATACAAATTGGCATTTTGTATATTATCTTGTGCAACAAATGTATATAAAAACTTTGTACTGCAACCTCTTGAGAGAAGAAAATATTTTCAATTCATCATCAAGTTGTATGTAAATTGAAAACTTTAAATACGTTTTCTGCAAAAGTTTAATATTTTGAGTTGTGGCATGTACGAGTGTTTAAAGCTTCAAAAAATTTTGATCAGCACTGTTACATAAAAATTGGCAACACTTAACATGGTTGTACTTAATGCAACCCTACATGGCCGGTTTTTTTTGCCCAATTTCATTGTTTCCAGAAGCTTGTCTATTACATGTGTAAGAAGAGTACAAATATACTCTGCCGGTCTTTCAATTTTTTTGCAACTCTTTCTATCAATCATCATCGTCTTTTTTATTCTTGTCAAACGAAGAGCCTTCAATATATAGTTAAATTTATTCTAGTGTGTTTAACTTTTTAAGTGCATTTTAATAATTTGCAAAAAAAAAAACATTTTTTGGTGCATATAACTGTTGAATGAAACAACCAGAAAATCCTCCTAATTTAACATAAAAAATATGTACGTAACTCCTGGTAATATACAAAAATATTTCGTGGTAAAAATCATTTTCTTCTGAGGCGCGTTAAGATTTGTATGTACTTTATATTGTGCTTGTGTCATGTACTTTTATATTCTGCAAAGCGCCAATTAAAATAAAAAGAAGGGTTTTTGAGGCCATGAAAATTGTGAATTCTATTTTTTCCTTTGCAAACGCTAAGTTCTTTCCATTTTTAAATACAAAGGTATTGCTTAAATTTCGATTTTGCAAGTGTTTTGCGAATTGTGGATGGTTAGAGTTTCGAATAATATATCTTTTTGCTTAACTAACAATCAAGTTCATGACCTTAATTTTTTTTGTAGGGTTGATTTCTACGGACTAGAAAAGTTAATTAAATCCTTTTGGCATTCATTCTTTTGTTGATTTGTGTTGCCCTATAAATTCATAGATTTTTACAACGTGCTTTAGTATTATATTTTATATAATAAATTAGAAAAATATTACGTACATACTGTGTAAAAGAATATTTACTGCTTTATAATTTGACTAACTTTAACATTAACTTCAAGTTAATGTTAAGTGTAGACTGCTGTACTTAATGATTTTTTCTAGTCATAAAATTGTTAGTATATTGGTTTTAACAACTCAGTTATATGTACATTCTTAAACCAAAATGCTTTAATGCTCTGAAAGTCTGGTGTTCCTTAATATTCACGTGCACCCAATATTCAGTACACATTTGGCCAGATTATAATGCACACTTCCAATCTGGTCAAACCTACATACCTATAAAATAACTCATCCCATAAGTAATAATTAATTCACTTCAACAAAAGTTTTACAAGAGACAAAAAACTGTTAACGATTTCTATACTTGGCTGAAATTATTTTTTTAGTTTTAGCCAGTCGATGCGATCGTCTTCTCTTTCGAACGGAATTTAAATTTAGTTTATTATAAAAAGTTGACTTAAAAATATTTATATGTACATACATTGCATACATTTAAAATTTTTTTTCATATCACGATGGAAATTTGCTAAAAGACTAAAAGTTGACTAATTTGCTTACCTAAAATTGTATTCCAGAAATGTTAAAATTAACAATTTGCATCATAATTTCAATTCGGCCACAGCGGACCACAAATATTGGGTTATTGTTAATACATTCATATACAATATATATGTATATACATACACAATTCTAAATATTCCCCAGGAAATAATTCCCACAGAAACAGATTGATCTAATTTGAAGGACAAAATAAAGTTTTCGAAGACATCTATTTGCGGCCCTGTTGTGTACACCGATCGATTTGAAATCGGACGATTATAGAAAACTAACACGTACAATACAAGTACATATTTTTTTAGATTTTAATTTTTAATTTTTTTATTATATAGATTCTCAAATCTCATTACATTATCTGAAAGGAAGTTATAGAAGAAAGTTATAGTTATAGAAGGAAGTTATATAAAATTTACTCGGATTGGTTTACCGAACAAGGTCGATGGTTTTCATTTGTTTTATTATAACTGTAAGCTTGCAAAATAATTTTTAAAATATGGGAACAATGAATGAGGGAATAAACTCCGGATGTTATTCAGAATAATTACATACATATGCACATATGTATGTATGTGCCCTTGATAATGAAAGTGATCTAAAACATTTGAACAAATTAAAAATTATTTTTATATTATGCAGCATTTTAATTTAGACTTGCACTATTGTCGATTTTATATAAATTTATTTAATATTTTTTGGGAACAAATCTACTTAGGGGAACCTACTCCTAATTTAATAAAAATTATCTTAGATGATAGAAAATTTAATTCTAAGAAAAAACTGTTATGTCCGAAAATCTTCGGAAAGACATATTTACGGAGTTACGGACCTCCAAAGTTTTTAATGTCTTTTAGCATTTTCGTGGTAAGTTTCTGATTTAGTATAACATAAGAAATATTATCAAAATTATGACACAGTAAACACATTTTCGAGGAAAAACAGTTAGTATTTTCCCTATTTTTTACTTGTTTTGAAGTTAAAGTAAAATATTTACTGCTCAAGGGTTAATCTTGTTTTAAAATAAATACTAAATATGTTCTGCAAAGCCGGCCTTCGGCCGGGCTTAAAACTTTTCTCCCCATCTATATTTCCCGATATGGCGCCTAATAGTAAAGATTTTTTGCATAGCCGGCCTTTGGCCGGGCTTAAAGATTTTCTCCTCTTTGATATTTCCGATATGTCGGGTAATAGTAAAGATTTCCTGCATAGCGGGCCTTTGGCCGGGCTTAAAGACTTTCTCCTTTATGATATATCCCGACAGTGCGCGTAATACCAAGATTTTGTGCATACAAATGCATTTTATTTGTGTATTTGTTTATATTTTTTTTTTAAAACAAAAGTAACATTGCGGAAGTACCTTTAACTTCAAAACAAACAAAAAAATAGAAAAAAATACTTATTTTTCCTCGAAAATTTGTTTACCGAGTCATAATTTTGATAATCTTTCATATTGTTATACTAAATCAGAAACTTACCAAAAAAAATGTTAAAAGACATTAAAAACTTCGGAGGTCCGTAACTCCGTAAATATGCCTTTCCGAGGATTTTCGGACATACATTTTTTTCTTAGAATTAAATTTTCTGTCATCTAAGATAAGTTTTATTAAATTTGGAGCAGCTTCACTAAAATAGATTTAAGCCGAAAAGGCATTAAAATACATAAGCAATAACAATCAATTAACTTCAATCATCTTTATAGTTTAGGTGAGACGGATTAATGGAAAATTAATGAAGAACATAGAGGATTCCTTGCAAAGCCAACAAATCACAATTTAACCTGCCAAGCAAAAACAAAAGGAAAAACAACAAGTCATCCAGATAGGGTACGCAAAATATGTAAACAATTTTGTTTCATTTAAAATCAAAAATATTTGAAAAAGCTGTTTCCAAAAATAATATTTAGAACAAGCCGTCGGAAATTTTATGCACCGATATATATTACATTTATATATATTATCGAACAAGATCCTCTCCCGAAAACTTAGGAATAGTACATTTATTAGTGCGGTGGTTGTATGTGACAAAAAGTGAAATAACAACAGAACAGTAATTGAAACAGTATAAAATATATTTCTAATATATAAATGTATATATTATATATACTTAAATAAATGTGTGTGTTTGATGGTATACGACCTAAATTATCTAACCACTGCAACAATAAAAATAATTGGGACAGTGTTAGAAACACCAACAGCAGTAACAATTATACCTAAAAATAAGAAATCCAGACACAAACAGCATCCGCAAAGTTGCAATACCGCAACACAAAACTGCAGAGGAGCAAGATTTCTGTAAAACTTGTATTAAACATTTTTTAATAAGAAATCTTGAAACTACAATCATAAATCATCAATAAAAAACAAATTTTTTGCGCCAGATTGAAAAACATTTGTACTTTATCTCCATTAGCTCTTAAAGCTAAAGAAACTTAAGGCTGCTGCTCTTTGGAAAAGAAAATAAAAAAGTCCAGGGCAAAGTAGAAAAGCTCAGGGGAATTAAAACATTGTTATATCCACATCAAATAATTAACAGAAATAAAAAATATAGACTAAGTAATTTGAAATCTTTTTGAAACTAGAACATAATACGAATACATTAAGTAGATAGCGTAGCCAAATCAAATTATAAATTTAACACAAACCAAGATTTTATAAACAAACAAGATCCATCCATAAACCAATACAAAAAATCTAACCACAATGGACGAGTCGCAGCCGAAAACGTTGTATGTAGGGAATTTGGATGCATCTGTATCTGAAGATTTGTTAGTTGCTCTCTTTAGTCAAATGGGTTCAGTAAAAAGTTGTAAAATTATACGCGAGCCCGGCAATGATCCCTATGCTTTTATCGAATATACATCTTATCAATCAGCCACGACCGCCTTAACAGCCATGAATAAACGATTATTTCTCGACAAAGAAATCAAAGTAAGTTAACCCTGATAACGTATGCACTTAATAATACTGCTAATTAATATGTTCCTTCTGTATTTCAGGTTAATTGGGCCACCAGTCCTGGCAATCAGCCGAAAACAGATATTAGTTCCCATCATCACATCTTTGTTGGCGATCTAAGCCCTGAAATAGAAACTGAAAGCTTGCGTGAAGCTTTTGCTCCTTTTGGAGAGATCTCTAACTGCCGCATTGTACGTGATCCTCAAACTATGAAATCAAAAGGATATGCATTCGTTTCGTTCGTGAAAAAAGCAGAAGCAGAAAACGCAATACAAGCAATGAATGGCCAATGGATTGGGTCGCGTTCGATACGCACCAACTGGTCTACACGCAAGCTAGCGCCACCACGTGAAAGCAGTAAATCAAACGCTAACAGCGGTGCTGGCGGAATAAAAAGTAATTCAAGACAAACTTTTGAGGAGGTATACAATCAGTCAAGTCCAATGAACACTACGGTATATTGTGGTGGCTTTCCACCAAATGTGATTACCGATGAACTTATGCACAAGCATTTCATGCAATTCGGACATATACAAGATGTACGTGTTTTCAAAGATAAAGGTTATGCCTTTATTAAGTTTGTTTCAAAAGAATCAGCAGCTCGTGCTATCGAACATACACACAATTCGGAAGTACTAGGCAACACTGTCAAGTGCTTTTGGGGTAAAGAAAATGGCGGCATGAATTCTACCATTAACAATGATAACGCCATGAATAATATGGCAGCTGCTTCTGCAGGAGCCGCCGCTGCTGCGGCAGCTGCAGCAGCTGCTGGAGCTATTATTGGTCCCGCTGGTATTCCAACAACACCACAACAAGCCGCTGCCGCACATGCGGCAGCAAATGCAGCTGCTGCTGCTGGTGCCTCGTTACCGGGACAAATGATGACTCAACAACTTGCTGCTGCTGCAGCAGCTGTTCAATATCCTTACGCAACTGCATATCAACAAATGGGTTATTGGTATCCACCTGCGGTAAGTTCACTGATATATTATCCACATGCATACATACATACATATGTATGTATATTTATGAGTAGTTTAATAAATGGTAGTCAAATAACAGTTAGTCCACAACTTCAGATTAATCGACGTTGGATTTGAAAACTTTATTATTAATAGGACCGCCCGCTTGGTGGTCTGAATTCATCCAGTTTTCACGTATGTCTGTATTTATTATAAACATGTGTGGACATATCGCTCATTTACTTCTTAATATTTTAATTGCATGTTGGTCCTCTTACAGGATACCGATTCTAAATCGATAAATGAGAAAATTTTTGAAACCAAGTCGAAGGTAGTTTTGTGCTGTACTTGCAAGAACATATCGCTCATTTACTTCTATAGTGGCATAAGTCAAAAAATGGGTTTTTTGAGTTAATAATGCAGAAAGATGCGGCATTTCGTATTTTATCTTGAGTAAAAATTTCATGCAAATAGCTTGTACCATAACCTCCTAAAAGAGAAGATTTTTTTCATTTCTCCATTGAGTTGTATGCAAATTGAAAACTTAAAACGCGTTTTCTGCAAAACTGTTTTTTTTTTAGTTGTGCCACTATTGAAGTAAATGAGCGATATGTTCTTGCAATTACAGCACAAAAATACCTTCGATTTGGTTTCAAAAATTTTCTCATTTATCGATTTAGAATCGGTATCCTGTAAGAGGACCAACATGCAATTAAAATATTAAGATTTGAATGGTGGTCCTTGCCAGAAGTAGTTAGCACGTTGACTACAAAACCGAGGGTCCGGGTTCATTAAATAACAACACCACGCATTCACGCATTTTTCTGGTGTGCATTTCTGTCCCTTTGTATCAATTGTTGTAGGAAAGTTCAAGTGATGAAGGCATAGTCACTGGTCTTTGCACTATATCGTCTTCAGCAGATGCTAATCCTAATGTAATATCAGAGCGCCGTCCTTCGTCGGTATTATGTAGCAGAATCATCGGCGAAGTAAAATAACCAATAAAATGGCTACTAAACACAGCTTTAAAAATTAAAAAAAGAGTGCAAAACGCAGAGTACTATAAAAAACGGCTGACAACCGGATAAAAAATAGCCTATGTTTGATGCTATTGGTGAAAAAAAAAATTTGAAAATCGGTTTAGCGGTTTGAAAATCCGTACCAAATATAACAAACTGCTCTGAACCGGATAAAAAATGAGCTATGTATGTTTTACGAAAACATTTTCAAATTCGGTTTAACGGTTTGAAAATCGGTACCAAATATAAAAAACCGGTTCTTAAACAATTATGAAATAGGCAATGTAGCTTTCCATTAGTGAAAATCCGTACCAAATATAAAAAAGTCTTCTCTGAACCGGATATAAAATACACTATGTTTGACGGTGGTAAATGTGAAATAATTTTCGAAATCGGTTTAGGGCTGAAATCTTAAAACAGACAAACAAAATCACTTTCACATTTATAATATTAGTATGGATTAATATTTAATTACCCTTATTCGAGTTTTCAACAGTTGTCGACGCAACGTCAATATAATTCCAAGAAATTGGAATTTAATGCTATTGGCAGTGTATTTCTGTTCTCTAAGATCTAGATAGAAATAGCCTGAGTCTGTTAATAGCAGTCAGTTGTTCTCGAAAGCGAGTAGAGAAGCCCCATTTTTTTTGATATTGTATTGACGTGACGTCGATATTGAGAACTGGAATGAGGGTAATGATTTGAGAGTTGTACATAATATTGGCGGTGAGTACATAACATAGTCTGAGTTGTGAAAAATCGAATGTTCAAAAATACAGTTTAATAATATATATGTAAGTGGACTAGAACTATGACATCTAGGCCTAAGCAGAATTTTTAGAATATGTATGTAATTTCAAAAAAGAAAAAAAATCCAGACTCTACGTCAAATATTAATTGGGTTCGACATTTCATTGAATTCGGATATTGTGGCGTGTACTGCCAGTGGAATCCATCTTGCTGTGATGGATGTCGTTTATGACAATAGTATTTTGCCTCATCGTGGTTAGCGTATTTCAAATACGACTACGACTGTTTGGTAATAGATTAAAGAAAAACTGTTGAAGTCTTCTTTAATCTATTACCAAACAGTCGTAGTCGTATTTGAAATACGCCAACCACGATAAGGCAGATTATTCATAAGCCGCTTTCGAATTTCTATGTTAAAAGCATACAAATTCAAACAGTCTTACACAATAATACTCCAGTCTTAAATAACCTAAACTATTCAGTCGGTTTAAGGAAATTTTAAGCTGATATTGCGGTTTCCCATTTTTCATTCATTCATCCAAGATAGAAAAACCAAACCTCAAGGCCATAATCGGTCTCAGTTATACTACTACAAAATTGTACATCATTTTATCGGTTTCTAGCAAACTTGAATAACTAAATTTTTAACGCATATAAAGTCTTTGTGGAGTGTCGTACAGGCTCCTCTACACGTAATCCCATATTATTTTTTGAGCAATATGTACAAGCAATTTTACACCAAACAAATTACATTGTTATAATTCCACAATTCGTAACAGAATTTGTTTTCAATGGAAACTTTTTGCGACATACACATGATTTTCTCATACATAAGACTTAAGGCTTCATTAGTCTTTACTTTACTGTTCTGTGCCGTTCTATTCCGTATAAAATATTTTGCGATTACTTTTTCTGTAAAACAAATCAGCTGGCAACCTATAGAATTGATTACACTTGTACAAAAAGCATCACAACACACTAATACATACACACTTTTGGCTGCCACTTAACGTTGAATTCTATTTTCTACAGATCTGTCCGCAACAGAACAGAACGAAAAACGAAAAACTAACCACACATACAGATTTTCAACTAAACAGAAACAAAACAGCTGATTCAGAACAGAACAGCACGTACAAACTAATTCTGCCTTTAAACAAATTTATGATCCACAGTAATTATCTGTTAATATGTTCCTTCTGTAATTTTTAGGGTTACCAAGCAGCGCAAATGCAAACACAGTATATGCAACAGGGATACTATCCATACGCCTATGCAGCGAGTGCGCAACAGGCTGGAGCCATGCGTAAGTTTTATTTATTTACTTTATTTATTTATTTAACAGATTATACTTATAATAAATTATTAGTATAACAATTAGGGAAAAAAAAAGAGAAGCTATGACAGCGGAGGTCTTAAGCTATACATAATTTTAAAGTTAAATTGAGTTATATAGGTTGCTATGTTTTAAGAATTTTATTTTCTAAATATCGAGATATTTATTTACATCAATTTATTTTTTAGCTACTGGTTATAGAATGGTTCAGCCGAATGTAACTTGGGGAGTCCCAGGAACAGTAGTACCAGGTGTTACAGCAGCATCAACAGCAGCAAACGGTTCTCTGGGGCCACAAATGATGTATAGCGCAGCAATGCCTCAATATCAAACCCAATGAAGCTACTAAAGAGGAGCATGTTTTGTGGAAATTTTGTTAGAGCAAAACAAAATTATTCAGCAGTGTTTCTTTTTTGTTTTTTTTTTGTTGCTTGTCTTAAAGAGGCAAGAAGGAATGTGTATTTGGGACAAATGAAAAAGTGTGATGTTGTATTATTAAGATATAAAAACTTTACAAAAAGAAAGTGAGAGAAGAAACCACTATGTGAACACTGAACATTTTTACAACTTGTACACAAACATGCTTTAAGATTTTCTAAATACTGTCGAAACAGTTTGCGTCAAAATGTAAGAATCCAAAATCCAACAGGAAACAATCAATACAAAATGAGAAATAATAAAAATGAGGAAGAAAACTAATATGATAACAAAAAAAAAAACCACAAAAACAAATCTCTCTCGCTATATTCCTTGCTTGTATGCGAATAATACAATATATATGTATTTACCGAACGTATTTTGAACACATACATATAGCAGAAACAATAATGTATTATTTTATATAAAAGTTTATACATACATATATAATTTCATATGCATAACTATTAGAAAGCAATACGACTGGCTGTTTTTTCAAAAATTAGTTCAGAAGCTAAACACTTTGACGATAGGAACTTGAAATCTAAATTTATCCCATTCCACTTTTATTTATTAGTTTATTTATTATGGTGAAATATTAAAGAAAAAACAACAACGAAACAAATTCATTATTTTTAACTTTAATAATGTGACATTGACTTTCGAAAACAAATCCTATTCAACTTTCTGATTCTACAGAAAAAGAGACAGTAGGAACATAGCAAAAAAAAAAATAATTTCTAATCATACGTCGCCATATATATTGTAATATTCGCTTACAATCTCAAAACAAATGAAACAAAAAAACATAGATGTTAGGTCGTTGTTAATTAAATTATATTTAAAATAAAGATAGTAATTATAACAAAAAAAAAAAGAAAATAATAAAAAAAATCATAAAAACTAACTGCAAAGAAATATTTATTGCAAAGTAAGAAAAGACAAAATCAATAAGTGATAGCTAAAACTAAGAAATCTATCACTTTTTCGTCCTTTTTTCAAATTTTATTATTATACTGTCGTTACCATCTCTCATTTCTTTGCCTAGCAAACAAACAAAAATCTGATTTATTAGTCATAAATCATAAAATATTTTTTCTACAAAAACTTGTAATTTATGTAATAATAAAAATAAAAAAATTCGCGTGAGGCAACAAAAACACCAATAACAAAAAATAATAATTAAGCAAGTACTCAAAAAAATTACGTTTTGCAACGTCGAAAATAATGACTGGGATTTTATCTCTATAAGAAAATCCATAAAAAAATAAAATTTATTGTTGAAATGATAATTTATTTTACTAAAATACAATATTAGGATGAAGTTGAAAATGCAGCAGAACGAAAGTAATAAAACTTCTAAATTATTATAAAATAAAATGTGGAAAAATATACATATGTATTTAAAACGCCATTTTTAGCGTTAAAGGAAGTAAATAAAATGAAATAAAAAATGTAAAGAAAACCTGAATGCGTTTTATGTAAAAATAAATAAATAAAATAAAAACCACAAAAAGAATTATTTATTAGTTTTTAAAAATATTTAACTTTCAGCCATTTCTAATTAACAACAGCGGAGTTCGGATATAACGAACTAACGCCTATAACGAACAATTTCTGCCTCAACTTCATGCAATAAATAGTGATTTTAGTGAACTCCAGTTATGACGAATTTTCCTGTAAACAAAAAATGTATACTCTTATTTTTAAACGAACAAAAAATTACAATTTAATATAGACAGCCCTTTATTTTTAATAAAGGTATAACATTAAAAGTCAAAAAAGCAGGGGGTTTAGTCAATACTGCAGAATTAATCTTAAAGAGTTTCAGACTCGATAAAAATACTTAACAAGCATTTATTTATTTATTTATTTCAATTGAAGTAATATTAAAAAGGAACCTTAGGCCAAAATAAGAATATGACAGACTAATTCACAGTGGTTATCTTCAGGTTTAATATTATAAAATAATGGCGGTATTCACGGTTGGCTATTGTAGATCTTTTACATATTGTAGCTTTGATAAATCGTCGAAAATTTTAAACACGGCAACAACAAAATGCACACATTTTTAATTAACTTTGCTTACACCATATACTATACTAAGGGCCATTTTCATAACTTACATTTAGCTAAGGGTAGGATTTTGTTTGCCAATAAATATTTTTGCGTTATTAAAATTAAAATTTTTTATTGGCATTATTATCAATTATAATAATATTTAATGGATAAAAAAATAAGAAATGAAGATTTTATAATGCAAAGCCATTTATCGGGCAAACAAAATCCTACCTTTAGCTAAATGTAAGTTGTGAAAACGGCCCTAAAAACTGTAGTAGATGTAGCTGAATTTATTTACCAGAGTTTGTACAAAAGAAGAACAAGCTATATACAAATTATCTCGAGAGTATTTTTGAATTGAACAATAAGCGTTTTTTTACAATACAGAAGAAAAAACCGTTCACGCTTGGACGTTTAAAATCGTAGTATATTTAAAAGGGGTTTAAATTTAATACGAACCGTGAATTCCGCTAATGATATATAAAATATATTCATGTTTAAAGCGTACGTGAAATTTGTTTAGTATGTGTGACACTGCCTACGCTGTCACATGTTAACGGTTGGTTATTTTAGAGCTTTCACATCTTATAGCTTTGGGAAATTTAAAACGCGGTAATAACAAAATGCATACATTTTTATTTAACTATATTAATTAATACAATCTACAACACTAAAAACTAGTAGATATTTGGGATATTCACAAGGGTGTCTTAAGTGTCCTAAGTGTCATAATTAACATAGTTTAAAAAAATTGAGGCTCAAACAAAAAGGTCATAAACAGGCTTGCAATTTTAGCACTTTTAGTGCTAGATTTAGCACTTTTTTCCTTCGTTTAGCACTAAAGATTTTAAAAATAATGATAAGTGCTAGTTTAGCACTTTCTTAAAACTATTTAGCATTTTTAGCACTTTTTTATTTCATTACATTTATAACTTTTCCATAGATAATTCCTTAAGACAAATTGTTAGCCAATTAATATTATATGTTTATCAAATTTATTTATCTTCATTAAGTGTTTAGTATGACAGGAGTCATATAACTGAACTGCTCTGAGATACACATATGGGTACAAATATGTTAAAGTACACCATTTGAAATACTAAATTAAAAAAAAATTTTAGTTTTATTCTTCTTAAGAGCTTATGGTTAAGAAGGTTATTGATCAGCTTAACGAAAATGAACAGTTAAAGCTAGTGAGCCCAATAATTTAGTTGTCGGTTATACAAATATGTGTCAGTAAAACTATAGAACTTTAATTAAATCGGTTCATCTGATTTATCTAGTAGAAAATAAATATATTTTTACTTAACTACTCTTAATCTTAAAAATTTTTTGTTTCTTGGTATTCCATATACGCAGCTGGATTAAAAATTTATAAATTAAATATTTTAACCGGCCTATACATACAATATAATTAAATAAGTATTTTATTGCTCACATCGTTGGGGTTAAAAAATTTGACATAATACTGTATAATTATTGCAAGTGTATAGGCCACTTACGAAATAAGAGAAACTAAATATGTTAAGTAATTTTAGAACTTTGTTGTGGGTGCTGTAGAACGTTTTAGCAATTTTATTTCTGCAATCTAGCACTTTTCCTCTTACATCTTATGGCAACACTGGTCATAAAGTAATAAGACTTTCTCAGCTATGTTTATTGTTTGTCATAACCAAGGCGAATTCACATAAGGTGGTCTTAATTTGCAACTCTGCGTATTCGCCTTGTATATTTGTTAGTGTAAAATTTCCTGCTGTCAGAATATTTCTTAACGTTTTGGTTCATTTGACAGCAGGGAAATTAAGTCAGCTGCCGAATTAAGATCACCTTATGTGAATTCGCCTTGGTCATAACCAAATGTAGAAATACGTGAGAGTTTACCAAAGGAATTGAGAGAGAGAGTAAGCAATGTACAAATGTGTTTATAATTGTAAATTATAAGGGGTTGCTCACAGCAGTCATATTTCTTCGTTTTGTTACTTTAAAACATTAATTTATGAGTACCTTCTGAATACCCCCATTGTAATTAAATTTATTTAGTTGGAATTTACACTATGCAAGTCTTAGTTTTTAGAGGGGAGAGACGAGGGGAACATTAACGTTTCTTTTCCCCTTGTCTCTCTCTCTCTCCTAACAAACTAATCAGCTTAGCAATAAGACTTGCATAGTGTGAATTAAGACTACAAGAGTTGGTACAGAAGAAGAACAATATACTTATATAGAAATACTCTCAGAGAGTCTATGTGCGAGTATGTCCCTCTCGTCGATTGAACAATAAACATTCTTTACAATACTAAATAGGCTTGTTTCGAACTCATTCAGGATCTCGTTTTTGACACAAACCAATGATCAACCCCATGTAATTTAAACGGGTTTGATCATAGGTTTGGGTTAAAAACGAGCTACTGAAAGAGTTCGATACAAGTCTAAAGGCTCAGTTAGCCGACTGTAATGTAAAGTAACTTTTATATGAAAAGTAGGTTACGTTACATTACATCTCTATAACCATTTTCATTGCTTTTCACGCAATATCGATCAGATGTTTACTGCTGTTGCATGTACTTTACATTGCAGTCGGCTAACTGAGCCTTAATACTCAGTGTTGATATCTCAAGGAAGAACAAAAGCAAATTAAGCTGTTGCAAAAAGCGTAAAAAACTAAAAATTGGTATAAAAAAGCACCAATTTTTTTTATTTCGATACATTAATTTATTGTTATTTATTTAATTAAAATAGAAGAAGGTTTGTGATGAAAAACGATTTAGACACAAAACCAATTTGAAAACAATAAAAGGTGTGATTTGTTTTCGTTTTAATTTAAAATTTTTTTTTTAATAGTTTTTGCAATAATTTTTGTTAATTTTTTTCACATCCGTACTGAATTGTTTATACATTATCTTCTAGTGTGGTTTTTAAAAGTCAGTAGCTCATAAATTTGCGATATGTGAAACAAAGAGGTTTATATTCAAAGAAGAAGAAGAATTGTTGTAACTTTTAATATTTAATTGGAAGTTTAATAATGAAATTACACGATGTATTGATTCAGTTCACCTGCAGCAATAAAGTGAACAAAAGCAAGGGAAAAGTGAAAAAAAATCCATTTTAAAAATATTCATGATAAAAGCAATGATTTAGCTTTTATTAATTTTTTGAAATGACCGTGATTTGCAGAACATTCCCGAATGATTATTTATTGTCTGCTAGAAGGTTCGTGTATTTGCTTTATAATTTTGTTGCAAACATTATATCCTACACTTATTTTTATATATTTTTCAAACTATTGTATAATATTACTTTAATTTAATTTTTATGTTTTAAAAACTTGGCAATATTTTAATTTTTCATTATCAAAGACAACAATCATTTTGAAGAAAATAATTTGGAGAATTGAAACAAAAAACGTCCTAAATCTTCTTACTGAATTAGGGCATTATTCACGATTTCAATTTGGGAAAAATATTTTGAGGGATAAATTGTTCACTATAGGGGTGAATGTCTTAAATTGATTTTTTTAATTTACATTTAATATGAAATAATTTAAACAGTTCCATGTAATATTTAATATTTTTATGCATTTTCATAATTTTTTAATTTTATTCCATTAACAAATCGACCCCTTTTTTCGATTTTACGTAAGTTTAGAATTATCACAATGCAATAGCGAGAACTAATGCAAAAAAAGGCTGAAATTATTATGTAAAATTACTAGTGCTGATGAGTACTAGTATATGAAGTAGTTCCAAGGCACCACATTGCAAAATAAATTTTGACTGCATAATAGAGCTCTTGCACTGTATGAAAATTGGTATCATAAAATTATTAAAATTGTAGGTTCATCTAAAAATTGGTATAATTAAACAATTATAATAACGCTTTTATATTTTTGAATTTTGATAAATAATGAGGAATTTTAACCAGCAGTTGTTACTAGGTAACAAAATAAAGCCACCAATTCTATAGAATTTTTCTTTACAAAAGAACTGGTAGTAAACTAATCCTAAAGTAATACCAATGGTACTAGTAGTTTTCTAAACACACTAATTTGAGCATTAAGATGGTATGGAAAGTTTAGTTGGGAACTAGTGGTAATGATTTCTGTAGTAGTAAAATAACAGTTCGATCTCCTGCAGGGCAAATTTGGTTTATGTAAATATGTATGTATGTGTGTATGCATCTAAAAATTATGTAAAATTTGAAATTTATTTGCTTGTGGTTTAGCTTGGTCTATATACGTATTTCATTGGCGCTTAAACCAAATCATCAGTAGACTTCAACCACAAATTTTGAACAGTCACAAACCTCTTACTTTATGCACAGACTTTCAAAAACTATATGAGAATTCATAGAATAATAATATTTTTGAAAATCACAAAGACAAAATAAGTTTAGTAGGCTTTGAAACTCATACAAAACCCAGCAAATAATTTATATTCGATATGAATCTATTTTATTATTCTACTTCTTAAATTATGTAAAATTTTAAATTATTTTTTTTTTTGGGATTTAATTTAAATTTGAGCTTGTGTATTGCCATGACAGCTCTCCTTCTGGCGTCATGAAATATTCTGTAAATAGTGCTCGCACGTGTAAAGCGTTCTCAGTCGGCCTACTTATAGAGGTTGTTGGTTGTACAGAAAAAGATGATTCTTTGGACCTCTTATCATTTGCATTAGAATCATGGTGCACGTCAAGAGCGCTTTCGTATCCAGATTTGCTTATGATAAGATAATTATGCAGGACGCAAATAGCTAGTAAAATGTCTTTGATAAAGTTTACTTTTACATTCATCGGTCTTCGTAGAACTCGGAAACGAGCATTACAAATACCAAAAGCCTTTTTAACAACGTCCCTTGCCCGTGAAAGTCTATAGTTGAATATTTTATGTGTTATTATTTGATCACTGTAAGAATATGGTGTTTGCAAATATGTCTTCAAAGGGAATGAGTTGTCCGCAACTATAACAAATGGAGCTGGTTCACTCCCATCAGGCAATACTTTTGGCGCTGGAAAATTCAAAGTGTTTTCTGCAAGCGCAGTTGAGAGAGAAGATCTGAAAATTTAATAAAGGATAAAATGAAAAAACTTATAGTAAATATCGATGGCTTAAAATAAAAAGGGCGTATCTCAATTTTTTTGGAAATCGCGTTTTTAACGTTTTCTATGAGACAAATCAAGAACTCATGGCAACTTAAAAAAATATTTTTTCATGTAAATGCTCTAGATTTTTTTCAGTGTTTTGTTTCTCCTATAAAATCTCGAAAATTTGAGTTCCGCCTTTCTTATATTAAGCCATCTATATATATACATGTAGAGCTGGCGAACAAAACCAGACTAGTCCCGTTAACTGTTTTTTACAGGAGAGGCAAACAACTGAACTACTTGGATAGAGACTAGGAAGGAAAATTCATTTTCTTTATTTTTTAAGGTAGGATCGAACTGGTTTTGAATGAAGATATTTCGTGACATCATAGTTTTGTTCGCCAGCTCCTCACATACATACATATGTATACATCTTCATATGTATGTGTATATATATTACTAGAAAAACATTTACTTAGAAAAGACACCGTCATCCGATTCAAGAGCAAACGCTCCAATGTCTACGTATAAAAATTTATATTCTGCATCTACCAACGCTAACCAAACCAGGCTATTGTGCTGCTTATAATATTCAAAGGCAGAATTTGGTGGGGCTTGAATCTTTATAGTCTTACTACCAAGTGCCCCACAACAGTTAGGAAAGTTCCAACGTTCCTCGAATGCTTTTGCAATAGCGACCCAATCTTCTGTGTTAGTGGGTGTTTTCATATAATTATTTTTAAGACACTCATAAAGAGCTTTGCAGGTCTCTTTGATTATTTTAGCCACTGTCGCTTTGCCTAGCAAAAATAATCTCATCAAAGATGAAAAGCTGTCGCCTGTGGCCAAATAACGAAGTGTTACTGCCAACCTCTCACCGACTGTTACTGCTCTCCGAAATTTTGTGTCTTGCTTTTTGATGTATGGTGTTAAACTCTCAACAAGAAAATCAAAATTTTCTTCACTCATGGGCACGAAGTTTTTGAACCAACTTGAATCTTGCTTACGTAGACTGGAATGCAGAGTTGAATAGAATCCTTTGGTGGCGCGCATATTGAGCTTCGGTTTTATCCAATACTTTCTATGACTTTTTTTTGATTGCCTTAATTTTTTTCTTATTATTGCCAAACATACGGTGGCACTAGCCAATTGAATAATTTTGCGTTTATCCATTTGTAAAATTTGTATAAATGTTCTTAGTAAATCGCCTCGGTTCTTGTGAATATTAACAAAATATGACTGTGAACCATGATACAATAATATAAAGGTAAAACCACATTTGACGTTTAAAATTAATTATGACTTTTACCCAAATTATTTGAATACTGTTTTTTTGTAAGCAGAGAGGAAAACGTTGCCACATACATATAATGGTAACCTTTATTTAGAAATGCTTTTTGAAATGTGTAATTTGAGTTTAGGAATTTTAGTTTAATAAATATTTTTTTAAACATTGTATCAATTGGACAACAGGATAACGAAATTTGCGTGTAAGATGACCTCCAAAAGTAAACAAATATTTGATTTTATTTAATTCACCTGATAATAAAAAAGGCTCACGGCTAGGGATGCAACATCATTCTTAAAAACATCGATTTTTGAAAACATGATTTATTAGCAAGTCTTTATATAAAAATAATGCAAAAAGAATACATGCATACAAATTGTTCTTTGCATTACATGCACTTATACCGAATATAAATACCAGGGGTTCTATTTTGTAATTCAAAGGGAACGAAAGTACTTTCGAGTTTGCATACTATTGGTTCAGAATGGAACCAACTTGGTATACGATTGGAGGTGTGTTTTAGCACCACCCTTCCTAACCTTGCATAATATTAACATATATACATTTTCCAAAGCAGTTGCATTTTCTTTTATTTTTAGTTACAGAGTAGACCACGTGGAAAAATACTTATTAAATGATAGCTAGTTTTGTAGAATAATGTTAACAACACTCAAATTCGAAGGCATTTTCTTTCGTTTCGAAATACGGAGTAAACTCCCAGAATGTGAAAGTGTACGTCTGGACAAGACTGCTTTAAGGCAATAATGTAATGAATGTCTTTAATATGGCAGTTACCTTTAAAGAAGAATTGCACTTAGGCTCAAACGGATGGAATGATTTTTTACATTAATATGCTCTTCAGGGAAGTGAACAGAACAAATCAAAGGATTTTTGGGAGCAAACCATCATCTACATTGCATGCTTCTATCCATTTCTGCCGCATATATGGAATTGAAGGAAATTGAACAAACTTGACATTCGTGCCTTTGCTGAAATTCTTGGTATTACTGCAATTGTGGTATATGCAGCTCATTGATCAACATTTATTTTTTAACACAAAGTACAATTATTTATTATATATTTATATTAATATCTATTTAATAACTTTTAATGCAAAAGTGATGAATTATTCAATATTTTTATTATAAAACAGTTTTTTTTTCAATTAAAAAAGCATAACAGTAAAAAAGTAATCAAAAAAATCGGATTTTACAAATGAATACGGTAGCATTATTTTTGAGAGTAAAAAATAATCTGGATAAACGTCAGAAGGTTAATATGGCGACGAAAAGAGAGAATGGTTTTACCTTTATATTATTGTATCATGCTGTGAACAAATAATATGAAACAAGTCTTCAAGGGACATTTGATATCACAGAATATGAACCAGAATTCCCAGTTCTGAGTTAAGCAAAATAGTGATAACAGCTGGTTGGTGTTGAATTCGCAGCGTTATCTGAATTATTTAAGGGAGAGAAAAAATTGCTTTCTACATGTATAAAAAGCAATAGCTATATACTGCAATTGCAAACATATGTTCATAAAAAACTGGAAAATAAAATTCACAAAAATTGTTGAAAAGTGTAAAATTTTGAATAAAAATTAAATATTTGTAAAAAATAGATGTTTTTTTAACTTATTAAAGTGTGTAATCGAAGGCCAGTGGTATTCCTCAACTACTGACTGTTAATTGTGGCCCAAATAATGTGAGATGTTTAAGTATTTACAAAGTGTTTGCAAAAAAATCTTTAAGGGCATTGTGATACCTTCCCGGCATTTGGAACATTTGGACATATGTAGGTACAAAGTTACTACCTATGATGAAGACTCGTCTAAAGAAAGCGTTTTTGTACATTTCGGAAGGTGAAACAATTGTTCAAGTTGTGCATGTTGATGAATATTGTTGGAACAACACTAGAAAGTCGGCACCAGCTCAGCGAAAATAATTTCGTAAAGCTCATCGGGACTCACAATATGTTCATCACGTGGGCGTTATACGATATATGCAACAATTTGGCCAAGTATTACAACATAATGCTGGTGGAGGCTTCTTCGTGCTTAAAATAGGGGCCCGACAACTTTTTTTTGATCTGCAAGTGCCTACACAAGTGAGTATAACACCACGATGGGCTGCTTGTGATATAACTGGCCAGCAAAATATCCCAGCACATTATATTTCTTTGGCCGGGCCGCCTGTTGCTTCTGAGCGTACTATCAACTAAAAATGTACGCGTGCTATCATGCCTAAATTGGGAACCGGCCAAAATTGTTTTATATCCGTAAGTACATGCAAAAAAGATAAATACTCTACGCTGGGCAGCAAACTATTCCAGCACCTTATATTAATTTGGCCGGGCCACCTTTGATAGGTGGTGCTGCTAATATTTCAGTATTTGAAATATTAATTGTTCTCACCGTTTATTTATTCCAGAAAATCGTTACGCCTGATTGTTTGTAAATGCAACGAGATCAGAAACAAAAGATCAGACATATGCATCCATTTTTGCCATTTTTGATTTCTTGACTACTTTAAAAGCTGAATACTCTTTGGGACGTTTGGATGGTTATGTCATGCATTTTTGTGTTTCGTAAATGCACAAAAACGGTAAGTTTTATATCAAAAATATTTCGGTATTTGAAATATTAATTGTTCTTATTATTTATTCCAGAAAATCGTTTGGCCTCTTTGTTGGTAAATGCAACAAGATCAGAAACAAATACTGGTCGAATGTTTATAACAAACTCACCCCAATTTATAGTAACAAAATATTAAAAGATGTATGCATGTCCAATTTTTAATGTTTTTTATTTTAATTTTGCTAGTATCTGTATAAATGTATTTATATTTGTAAATCATGTTAAATTGTAAATGTGTAAACTGAAAAACAAAATTAGAATATTTACTAATATAATTAATTAACATCTTTTAAATAATTTTGATTTTTAATAATGACAATTAAACATTTTATGTAAAAACAAATAAATAATCATTTACTAATGCCATTAAAGTCTAAAGTTGGTTTATTTGCGAACATTCTTCCTTCTTAAATGCTGTTTTATCTTTCCAGTTTAGATTTTTAGGGATCGAATAGTTTTGGAACAGCTATTTCTTTCAGATCCTTCTGGGGTTTCTCGTTGACGTTCACATACATATGTAAATAAAAGTAAAATAAAAATATTTGTATTATTAAAATTTTACATTTAGATATAAAGCAAAAATTATCTCTTGAAAAATATTCTGTAGCTGTAGGGCTTTTCATTTATTGCAAAGTTATTTATTCTTCGTATCAAATACTTGTACAATAGGACACAGAAAGACTTATTAACTTGTGGTATTGAACATTGGATATAACCATCATCGTTCTTTCCAATGTACAAAATTCCACCATTGCAATTCACTTTATATGTATGCATGCACACATTTGTCATTCACATTTTGATTCCAATTGATCGGAAATCTTCTTTCTTAAGCGATTTATTAACCAACGTATTTGTACATTGGACAAGAACGTCACTTATCCTTCCAATGCATAAAATTCCACAGAAACAATTCACTTTGCATAGATAAAAATCACTTATTTTTGTTGAGAAGCTGCAAAAAACACAAAAGGAACAAAACACTTGGAATCCAAAAGATCTTAACACTATGTTGTTCATTGAACAGGGACATCATTGTCCCTTCCAATTTGCTAGATTCCACAAATACACCTAACTTTATCTGTACACATATAAACTACTTGTTTGCGTAAGGCACTGGCAAAAACGAACCAAATTGGTTTCAATTAATCTAAGCACGACAAAATATTAACCGCGGAGTTTGTAAATTGGACTATTTATTCTTTTCTTCGCGACATTTTAACCTAAGGATTTGTACATTGGACCAGAACATCATTTGTTCCTTCCAATGTACAAAAATCCACACTGAAATTTCACTTTGCACAGAAGTTTTCATGTAAATTACTTACTTAGTTGGCTCTGTCGGGAACGAATTCATTTCCTATCCTGCAGCACAACCAATAGAACATCTGCAGTTCCTGGAAAATAAGAATATATTATTAAAATCTATTATAAATAACTAAAATAAAAAATAAATATGTACTTACGTTTTCACTTTTGTTGTGTGACGCTCCCAGTAATCCATGTTTTTTTCACCATCACTTTTGTTTTGATCACTTTTCTCACTGTTGGTAATATGTGGACAAGATATTCTACCAAATTTTGTCCACAAATTACCAACTTTGGCAAGGATTTTGGCGCAAAATCATTTTTTATCCAATTTGCGCCAATTCCTGCCAAGAAAATTTTTATTTTGTAAATAACTAAATGTCATTTTATTTGAATTATCTGACAGAGAAAGGCATACAAATTGCTCATATTTGCTATCTCTACCGCAAAATTCAGATAAAGCGAATTATCTTCAATTCGCCGGTGTCGTGTCTAATTTAGTAGTCTATGTTTGATATGCCCAAAGTATATTTATGTAAGTATATAAAGTATGTACATATATATATGCATGCCTACAGCAACTAAGGGCGGCTTTACATCTGTGTGCCATGTGTCCAAAAAAGCGTAACCACTAATTACTAAGAAAAAACTTTGATTCAGACACTGATTTATTTAGTTAAACAGTTTCATAGATAACTAATAGACAATTTTATAGAATCCAACATGATTGGAAACTGTTAAATCAATAAATACATGTCTGAGTCACAGTTTTTTATTAGTAATTAGTGGTTACGCTATTTTGGGCACATGGCACACAGCTGTAAGCCCACCCTACAAAAACAAAGCGTTTTGTTTGTGTAAAAATCCCTACAAGAAATGAAACAAGGCCTATTTATTAAATAAATAGGCCTGGAAATGAATGACCGAAACTAACACAAACGAAATTTTTTCACTAACCCATTTGCAATAATTTTCCATTGAATTTAAGAGAGCCAGTCAATTGACTGGTCATTTGACTGGTACATATGACCGACACATTTATTAATTATAGTTGCTCCTCTCTAACCTGTATGTTAGAGTGAAACATCCAATGTACATATGCCAAAACTTTTATGACGTCGCGTTTTATTGTAAAATATACAATTCGTTCGGTGTGTGAAATAAAATTTATACAAGTGCTAAGAAAGTTGTTACAACAATAATGTCTAAAAGAAATTGAAAAGTTTCATATAATTTATACGTTTATATATTTTTTTTTAAATTTTAGATATTTACAAAAAGCAAGGTGTGTTGGAGCTAAAAAAAAGTGTTAGGAAGACTACATTGGTGTCACCTGCGTTATTCTGGATTGGTTTGTTTTTTGTTTTTATATATTTATATTACTTATTTATTTATTTTATTATAATAAAAAACAATAAATAACATAAAAATTATGTTTTTTATTTAAAAGTTAAATTTTACCAGTTTCTACGTAAATATTGACTAGTAATAGGTGACCAGTTGCCTTGTAACCATTTACTAGTCATAGTTTACCAATGCTTATGTAATCTGTTACTGGCAAAAAAAGAAGCAGAGTAGGCAGTTCAGATATATGTGTTTTAATTAAGTGACTTTAATAAGTTAGAGAGAGAGAAAAAATAAAACGTACACAAATGTTTTGGTAATTTTTTTCACCAAGCCCCTAATAAACTAACTGGGGACAGTGAACGAAATTGTGGTCGTCGCTACTAGCACAAGGTAGACCAGTGCTTATGTTCTGTAATTTTAATGAGAACTTTTCCAAACGAAAAGTTTGTTGCCACTCTGTGAAACATAGGACTAAGAAAAAACTAGTTCCTTGCTCATGTTTCGTGTACGCTTATATCAGGTTGTATATGAATCAGCCTGTGAAAAACAGGACAACCAATATAATTACTTGATTTTTCTCGACACGAAAACTTCTCGCAAGTTACAGAATACACGTACAGAGTTGTAAGAACTGACGTATGAAAATAGCTAAAATCATTTGTGGTGCAGGAACTGCGAGAAAGAGACAACTGTAGTATTTTTGTTATTAAGATGTTAACAAAATAATCAAAACAAACAAGAGCAAATCTGCATTTTGTGAAACGAACGTGTACATACATATGTATATACATACATACACATTTACAAAATTAAATTTAAGAATTTTTTGAATTGAATCAAATAAATAGAATGTGAAATAGATTAATGGTATTAAAAAGTGATTAAATTTGTTTGCAAATGATTACTGATTTAACTTTAAACATTTTCATTGAACAACTTTAATTATTACCTTTTGTTTACAAGAATCACACAGCAAATGCCAAATAGCTTATTACTATTAAAAACCGTTTTAAAATGATTGCATCTCATTTGAAGCATTTTCGTTTAAAAATATCAATTTTTACCATTTATTTGCAAAAATCGCCAAGCGAATGAGGTTACAAAGCGTAAAATGAAATTAAGCTAAAAAATGCCACCACGAAAGAAGGTTTAAAGAATGCGCAGTGAGAGAGTGAGCGGGACCTCCGAAAACACAAATTATCTTCCGTCTCGTGACATCTCTGTATATCCTCTGTGCTGGTACTCTGTTCACAGTTTCGTACGAAATGCTGTAAAACTACATATAAGTGTTTGGTATAAATAAATTCGCAAAAGTAGTACTCTGTTCTTCTTCCTAGCCTACTATGCTTGTTTTTCTTTTGTGATTTTCAAAAATATTATTATTTGTAAATTCTCAAATAGTTCTTGTAAGTCTGTGCATATAATAAGAGGTTTATGAGTATTCAAAATGGATGCTTGAAGTCTACTGATGATTTGTTACAGCAACAATGAAATGCATATAGACCAAGCTGAACCACCAGCAAATAAATTTCAAATTAAAATATACAAAATAATTACATATTCTGTTTGGCAAAAAGAACGATTCTATTTATGCTTAATCTGTACTAGAGTCCTATTCCCAAAGAATTATTTTGTAATATTTTTTTAATAATATAATTTGTTCCTTTTTTCGTTATATCAGTGCATTTGGCTTTGCATTTACATACATATAATATTGGTATTTATGCATTACTATTATATGAAGAACTGAAATGGTATTATTTTTTTTACTAATGTGTTTATGAAACTTTATTATTTAATCAATTTCATGAACTATAATTTGTTTTTTGTTCAAATAAATTAAATTAAAAAATATTTTGTATTGTTTTGCACTGGGTGGGAAACCCCGGGAAACCAAAAAGTCGTTTTCGCTTTGCCGGCAAATGAAGAAGTCCGGGAAAAGAAAAACTCTAGTCATAACTCAAAAAACGGAATTTTTGAGTACAGTTACATTACATTACAGTCAGATAACTGACCCCGTTATGCAAA
Source organism: Tachina fera (assembly GCA_905220375.1). Taxonomy (NCBI): domain Eukaryota; kingdom Metazoa; phylum Arthropoda; class Insecta; order Diptera; family Tachinidae; genus Tachina; species Tachina fera. Next base: position 64,075,861 of record LR999963.1, read on the forward strand.
AACAATTGGCAAAGTTAAAGTTGGTTTAACAAATGAACATGAGTCTTTAGTGATGCAGAATTAATCCTCATATCGCTCCTTTATTGCAACGTAATCATATCACAAAAAATTAATTTTTCGAGTTAATGATGCAGAATTAATCCTCATATCATTATTTATAGTGTAAAAATTTCATACAAATATGTATCTAGTTTACTCACCTCTTGAGAGAAAAATAAAATTTTTTTTCCATTAAGTTGTGTGTAAACTGAAAACTTCAAACTCGTCTTCTGCAAACTGGTTTCTTTGAGTTATGACGTTCTTTAAGTAAATGAGCGACATGTATAAGGTTTCTTTTGAGCCACACTATATAATGTTAAGAAACTTAATTATGAATTTCCGAAAATAAACGCTTTGAAGTGAAGATAACTTCGGACAGAAGACATAACCAAATAAGACGATTAATATATGATATGTTATTTTTTAACTTATTTTAAAGACTCTTATTCTAAAATTAAAAACAATCATTTGTAATTTTCATAAATATTTACTTGAATTCTTTTATAAATAATAATGTATTTTAAACTAAACTAAATTTATTTATAGCAGCACGGAATATTGTATATGCATATAAAACTAAAATGGTGATGATGATAATATAACAAACAGAATCATAAATAATAAATTATACAAATCGATTAAAGATTTTATCAAAATGTAAGAGCGCTACGGAATCTCACATAGTATATTACATCTCAACATGGCAGAGATATACAATTTTGAAAAAAAAAAGTTTTCGATATTTAATGCGAATAATTAGCAATACATACATATATAAAAAAGGCAAACTACTTTCCTGCCCAAAAAACAAATATGTACATACGTAGTTTTAAAACAAATCTAAAAAATAAATGTATGAATATCTTACATATTTTAATATGAAAAGAAGTTAATTAAAATTTATTTAAAATACTCTAGTGAAGCTATATAAAAACAAGAATAAGCTAAAATATCTATATTTATAAATGGTAAGGCTTTTAATCGAGATAAAAAAAAAATTCATTAATAGTAAATGGAATATGTAGTTTTCATGAAATTATAGAAATTACTTTTGTTCCAATTTCGTATTTATTTGCTCTGTTTTATGATGAATGCAATGTTCAACGAGAAACGACATAAATACATAAAATATTAAGGCTAATTTTAAACAATAAGAGAATTTAATAAGAACATAAAACTAAAATCTAATTTACCTAAATGTTAGTTATAAAGAAAATTTGGTGTACACTCACATATCACATATCAACTCCATATACTGTAACTGCCATATCTCTCGTTGAAATAATATACAATACATACATATTTGCAGGATGTTATGGTTTTTGGGTTAGCAGTGCGTTTAAGGTGGTTACATAGCTAGTTTTGCTGTAGTTGTGATAGATTAAATAAATATAAGGGATAAAATCAAACATATGTATTTCAATATCTTTAAAACATATAGTTTTTTTTTGTTGGCGGAATATTTCAAAATGTCTGTCAGTGTTGAGGAAATGATTGTGTTGTGAGAATGTTTGTGTTCTAAAGTGTGTTAGTTTTTATATGGTAATATCACCATACTCTTGAGACCATTTTTCATAAGATGTTAAACTCTGTGGAGCCACCGATCGTCGTATTCGTTTAAGGGAATTGTGAAAATCATTTTCAGTTATAGGACGCATAGCACTTATATCCAAGCATTTAACTTGTTCAACGTTTAACTCTCGTATAGGCTCTAGAGCCGCATCTTTAGCCAAAGCGGTCAGATCTGAGCCAGAATATCCTTCAGTAAGCTTGGCAAGGCGCTTTAGAGCATCCGTATCAAGTGGACTGCCTTGCTTTTGTAATAAACGTCGCAATAACAATTCACGTGTATCTAAATCGGGTAAAGACACATAAACACGTTTTGTAAAACGTCTCAATGCAGCTTCGTCTAATTCTTGAGGACGATTTGTGGCAGCTAAAACAACTATTCGATCTCCTTCAGGATTACCTGGTAAACCATCAAATTCTACAAGAAATTCAGTTTTTAAACGTCTAGAAGCTTCATGTTCATTACTACTACGTTCCGAGAGTAACGAATCGACCTCATCTATGAATATTATAGACGGCTGCATTTCTCTGGCCACTGCAAAAAGAGCTCTTACTAATTTCTCACCATCACCCACATATTTGCTAGTCAAAGAAGCTGCAGAAATATTTAGAAAAGTAGCACTACACTCAGTGGCTACCGCTCGTGCAAGTAATGTTTTGCCATTTCCTGGTGGACCAAAAAGTAACAGACCTTTAGCAGGTGCACGTAAACCTAGAATATTTATATTGTTAACTAGTAAGCAATTTTATAATCGCCATATACATAAATACATATTTATATATGTATGCACATTACCTGTAAATAATTCTGGCCTTACAGCTGGTAGTATAACCATTTCTTGCAATGCCTGTTTGGCCACTTCTTGACCAGCTATATCACTCCATTCCACCTTAGCACCACCTTCTACAATTTCATCTAAGATTATTTGAACCAATTTCTGTTCAACGCCTTTTACACTAACACTGGGAGTATTTGATCCACTATTTGATTGTCCGCTGCCAATACCACTTATAGGTGTACGCGATCGTTGAGGAGGAGTATTTCGGCCAGATGACTAAAAATTTTAATTTCGTAATTGTTTTTAGTTTTTATAAATAAATAAAGATTAAGTTGACCTTTTTATATTCAAACTACATAATTTTTTTTAATTGAAATTATTACAATACTTTGTAAACAAGTAAATTCCGTTGAAGGTACAGTATTAGAAGAGTTTAAAATAATTACGTTCGCGTTTTTACAAATTTTTACTGAACTTTACTGCATTTTACTAAATTGCGTCCGCGTACCCAAAATGCAGTAAATAGGGGTGTCTGCGTACACATACATATTTTGCATCATTTTGTGCAAAATGTTGCAAAATCTTACAAAATGTTGTCGGCGTACTCCAAATCTCTTGCAGCGAGAGAGCTAAAAAGAGAACTTTTTGACAGTTGGAAGTTAGAGAACTTGCAAAAGGTTACTGGAGAAATTTCTTCTTGCAAGATTTTGCAACTAGTTTCAACAGCTGTTTTTATTACTTTTTGAATGAAATAATTTTTGTGAAATGAAAATAGAAATTGAAATTTAACAATGGCAGAGGTAAATAGTTAGAATTGTGTTGATTTTTAACGTTTATAATAAATTATAATAAACAAAACACTTTATTTCATGCTAGAAACGTCCAAATAAATAGTGCGACCGTGGCGTAAAAGCAGAACCAAGGATTCCAATAATGCTATTTGCCTGGCTAAAATTCTCTTGCTTTGTTATTTCAATTTTTTACACACCGATCAGCTGTTTTCTTGCAAGATTTCACTGGATACTGTCTGCGTACTTTTTAAGATATTTTCAGTCGACAGAGTAAAATTGGTCTTACTCTCCCAAAAAAGTTGACTGAGTATTTGCTACTGGAAAAGTACGCAGACAGACCTACTGTCTGCTTACTTTTTGAGATATTTTCAGCCAAAAAAAGAGTAAAATTAGTCTTACTCTCCCAAAAAAACTTACTGAGTATTAGCTACTGGAAAAGTACCCAGACAGGCCTATTGAGAACACAAATTGAGAGACAGAGACAGTTCTCGACTGAATGTTTTGCAAATTTTTACTGCAGAAATTTGTCTAGCAAAGTTTAGTAAGATAAAAACATATGAATCAAAATATAATCAAATGAAAAGTAAGCAAACGAAAAGTGTAAAAATTTTAGAAAAAATTAAATAAAGATTGTGAAATTCATTAAAAAATTATTATTTTATAAAGTATAATAATAATTACTGTTAATATAGGGGTAAATACATATCTTGCAATTTACTTTTGTAATCCTTTTGTTTAGCAAATTATTCAAATTACTCAGAGTTTTAAAATTGTAAAGTATCTGGTTACCTAATATTGCACTTGCTTTTAAGGTAATCAGTAACATTAACAAATAGTCATGTAATATTTGTTAATTTAAACTTGAATGAGGGAGAAAATTACCGCACTCGATACAGAACGAAATTACGAAATATTTTAAATGGACATATTTTAAAATTTCGATCGGTATCGAATGCCGAAACATAATCATTGAGGAACAAATCTCCTATAGTGAAGCTGCTCCAAATAATAAAACTTATCTTAGATGATAGAAAATGGGATTCTAAGAAGAAACTGTTATGTCCGAAAATCCTCGGAAAGGCATATTTAGGGAGTTACGGACTCCAAAGTTTTTAATGTCTTTTAGCATTTTCGTGGTAAGTTTCTGATTTAGTATAACAATGGTCGCATTCATAAGACGTAACTGTTGCGCAACCGTTGAGTGTTTGTCTTATACCCGTATTCTAAGCTCTGTGACAAAATAAAAATTATAACAAATGACAATTTTTTCATTGCTTAAGATATAAAAATTGTAATTTGTTATAACTTTGTCATTTGTCACAAAGTTCAGAATAAGGGGGTTAGAAACGCATAGTTGAGTATTTCCGCTCCACTCAACAGTTGAATAATTTTCCATCATAAATTTTTTTCCCTATACTACCGTATCCTATCCCTGCAATACAAAAAGTGTAGTATTTGAAATTGAATCGACAGTTTACACTAACAGACGAAAATTATAACACCGCGTGGCAAACATTACAAGACAGATACAATAACAAAAGAGTTCTTGTTGCTACCCTCGTAAAAAGAATAATTAGCCAACCTGCTGTCATCATCTATATCATCAATTAAGGTCCTGCATGATACCACTAAGGAATCCTTATTAGCTCTCAATAATTTAGGGATTGCAACTGCAGATTGGGAAGCAATTCCCATACAACTATTAATAAAAAAAACTTGACAAAAATACACACGTCAGATATATGCAATCGTTAAGCAACCCTAAAGAAGTACCAATAATTTCAGAATTTTTCACATTTCTGGAACTACAGTTTCAATCAATGGAAGCAATTGCTCAAAAAGAAAAAAAAAAACTCATTAAAAAGTCGTTTCATCTATAGCAGTTTCGAACGTCCAACTTAAAATATAGTGGTACCTGCAAATTGTGCAACAACGGAAACCATAAGATCTACTTTTGTAGTAAATTTAAACAATTATCAGAATCACAACGGTTGCGATGGGTACAACAATAAAAATTATGCGTAAATTGCTTCAAAGCCGACCACAATGCAAAGGCATGTAATTCGAGTAGCTGCAAATTGTGTGCACAAAAACATAACACGTTGGTACATTTACCGAAGCGGAAAAACTCAGAAAAGAGAAATAGTTCGAAGACAGACAATAATGCAACAGAATCCTTCAAAAATGAAGCGGCGTTGTGTTATTGGCTACAACAAGGCTTGTAATTGTGGCTCCAAATGGAATCTCTAATGAATTTCGGGCTGTATTAGACTCAGGTTCACAGGTGAATATTGTGTCTGAACGTTTGATAAAAAAATTGGGAATTTCACCAACAGAAGCATCGCTATGTATTGACGGTGTGGGCAAAGTACAAAAGCGATCATCACAATGAATTAATGTCATCATGAAGTCCCGCGACCACAGTTTCGTGACTAATTTGGAAGCCTATATTCTTCCAGATATAATTCTAGCACAGCCCAGTCAACATATCGATGTTTCATCCTGGAACATTCCAAAACATATTCATTTAGCAGATCCCCATTTTTACAAACCAGAAAAAATCGACATACTACTCGGAGCGGAGTTCTTCTTCAGTTTGACTCAATCAGGTACAATTAAGTTGTCTAATGATCTTCTAATTCTTCAAAATACATCACTTGGATGGATTGTTGGTGGACCTGTGGAACAAAAGTCGATTGCCCGCAAGCCACATACAATAACATGTGCAATATTTGACAAGGCTACATCATTGGAAGAAACTATAGAGCAACTTTGGATACTGGACGAAATTCAAGACAACAAAAAACCATTGTCACCTTCAGAGATTCACACGCGATGCCGTACAGGTTTTTGGGGCTAGAACGGAAACTTCAAAAAAATTAGCTAAATCTGATGGATTTTGCATCAAGGTAAAATTAGACAATATCAAGAACGAACTGCAGCTTCAGACATCGCAAAATTTTTTTGATCCCCACGGACTGCTGGCGCCAGTAGTTGTGAGGGCAAAAATATTCATTCAACAATTATGGCAACAAAAATTGGATTGGGATGAGCAACTTCCAGAAAATCTCCGTACTGCATGGAATACCTTCAGGGAAGACTTAAGATTTAAATAATATGGAAATTCCACGATATATCTTCAAGGGTGAAATGCCAACAGGTCATCAATTACATATATTCGCAGATGCATCCGAGGGAGCATTTGGTGCAGTCGCATACGTGCGTGCGAAGCTAAAAGATGGACGCATCATAGTACAATTGCTCTGCGCAAAAAGTCGGGTTGCTCCATTGAAACAACAAACGTTGCCACGTCTTGAACTATGCGCTGCAGTTATAGCTGCACAACTCTCTGACAGAATTAAAGCAGATCTGCAAACCTACCAATATTCCTATGGACTGATTCCGAAATTGTGCTGTCCTGGATAAATACACAGTCGACTTTGTATCAAAAGTTTGTGGCCAACCGAGTAGCCACAATTCGGTCATTAACACTGGCAAATCAATGGCGTCACGTGTCTTCAAAAGATATTCCAGGTGACATATTATCCAGGGGTTTGCAAGCGCCAAAAACTTCGCTCATCCATGTTGTGGTTCTACGGACCACTGTTTCTACATGGAAAAGAAGAAATGTGGCCACCTAAATTTTCTCATCGGTTACAAATCAGCAACGACATCGAAATAAAGAAAACACGTTCAGTTGCACTTAATACTGTTGCCTCTGACGATTACATATATAAAATTCAACACAAAAATTCCTTCGGAAGATTACAGAGGATAATAGGTTATGGTCTCAGATTCATCCAACATGCAAGAATGAAAAACGAAGAGCGAGCAACACATAGAGCACTTACTCCAAGCGAACTGCATAATTCCTTGTTTGTGATTGTAAAGGCCATTCAGAAATCTGATTTTTTACCGGAAATTGAACAACTTAAGAAAAGTAAGGAGATTGAAAGGAAAAGTTCAATTATTAGTTTGACGCCATTTCTTGACCAGCAAGGTATTCTGAGAGGAGGACGATTGGAGGCCTCTACGTTGCCGTACGACGTGAAACATCCAATTCTGATTTCATATAATGATCATCTTATAAAGTTTCATTATTGAATATAATAAGACAAAGATTTTGGCCACGGTTCAAAAATGTTTAAGATGTGCACATCCGCAACTGTGCCAACAACTGATGGGCAATTTACCTAATACTCGGATAACTCCGGCACGTCCATTCCTTAATGCCGTAGTCGACTATTGTGGACCATTCTGGATTCATTACAGTGTCCGCGGCAAAAAACAGACAAAGGCATATATAGTGGTATTTTGTTGTATTGTATTTTGTCCATCTTGAACTGGTCTCCGATTTAACAACCGAAGCTTTTATTGGTGCATTAAAGCGCTTTATAGGTCGTCGCGGTCGGTGTCAAAATATCTATTCAGATAACGCTACTAATTTCGTAGGAGCTAGGAATCAGTTATCAGAACTAGCTGACACCATTTACTCTGACAAGGGACGAGAATTGCTTATCTTCACCGCCAGCTCAAGAGGAATACAATTACATTTTATTCAACCAAGAGCACCGCACGTTGGAGGACTCTGGGAAGCTGCTGTAAAATCAGCAAAGTATTTGCTACTGCGTAGTGTTGCAACGGCATCTTTGACACAAGAAGAATTGGAAACAGTCATAATAGAAATTGAAGCAATACTGAATTCACGCCCACTAACCCCCATGTCAAATGATCCAAACAGCCTTGAAGCACTGACTCCTGGTCACTTTCACATAGGCGAACCCCTTATTTCACAAATAGATAGTAGGGCTGTTCCAATCAATAATTCGAGACTTCAGCATTGGAAACCTGTAGCACACCTCAAACAAGAATTTTGGAAAAGATGGTCTTCTGAATATCTAAATCAACTTCAGCAACGTCATAAGTGGAACAAGCAATTCCCTAACCTTAAAATTGTGGACATGTTAATTATAAAAGAGGACAACCTGACAGTCATGAAATGTCCATTGGCGAGAGTAATAGACACTCATCCTGGTGATGATGGTATTGTCAGGGTCGTCGAAGTAAAACAGCTAATGGGCAGTTCAAACGACCAATACTTCAAATCGCGTTACTACCTATCGACCAAGACTCTAAAGTAACTGTATCTATTGATGACAATAGTAAGGCAACAAGTGATTTCACATCTACGTCAAGTGAAAAGCCTGAGGCTAAAAGGCAGAAAAAGGTCAAAATAACAACAAATTATCTAACCATGGCATTAATCACGTTATTATTGCTGGTACCACTTGCTCTTGGAACTCCAGTCGAGAATAAGAAGTTTGGATCAAAGGTAGGAATCCATTTTGAGCAAATTGGAACTACAGCTATTTCAACTACGGAATTGAATCTATTTGTATACTATGATTTAGCTCCTTATTGGTTAGAAACATCAATTCTTGTCAATGGTACACGGTCATTACAAACCTTGTGTAACATTTTAGAAACAAATTCATCTTGTCTCAGTATCTTTGACCACTTTCAACACATGGAAAGTGAATTACAACTAGATATCCGACTACTACGAGTTACGACGCCATTCATTATTTGGCGTCCTGGACTCTGAATACGCCGAACAGATGTCAGAAACAATAAAACAAGTCAACGACAATCAATCATATTTGCTAAAATTATTGAAGAATCAAACATCAATTGTTGATTCTACAATTAATATCATCCGGCAGAATCAAATAACAGCTAAGTCAAGATTTGAACGATTGGAGAAAGAAATTAAAATCTATTCAGATGATATAAATAACATCAACAATGCATTAATACAAGTACAACTATTTCATTCAGCGGTTCTGGAATTAACTATAATCGCAAACAATAAAGAAAGATACAATCATCAATCCTTGACGCTCTAATGGATACTCATCATGGAAAAATCAGTCCATGGCTACTTACTCCAGAACAGTTACAAAGTGAAATTAATCAGATCATCCTCCATTCACCACTATCAGTGAAACTTCCAGTGACAGAAAAAACTGACTTGCTACAATTATTCAGACTCATGAAGGTTAAGGGCAGACTAACACACCACCACGCTGTTTTCAAAATAACCTTACCATTGGTTGAACGTGAAATACTCAAGCTGTTTCATTTGATTCCTGTACACAATATAATGAGCAATACCGTGGTAGCCATTAAACCATGTACTGTTTTCTTGGCTATATCCACTTTGCGGGAACAATACATTCCTTTTACAAATTCTGAGTTAAGTGCTTGCGACACGATTGAACAAGGCGTTTTCCTATGTTACAACATTCAAACTCGTTACAACTATGGTTCAGATGTCTGTACATGTGAAATAAATTTATTCCACAATAAAACAAAACCAAATTGTGTGCTGGAGAAAACTGATATCAGATGTGTACCCGTCAGCAAAGGCAATCAATGGATATATGTAGCGTCACCATTTTCAAGGGCCACAGCTGTTTTCAACAGTGAAATCATTCCTATATCACTAAAGGGCTCCAGTTTGCTGACGCTTGATCCAGAATGTATACTCAAGCAAGATTTTGTCAATTCTTGGCAAAATTTCAGACTTATCACTACCAAAAAATACTACAGTCTTCATAAACAATAACGAATCAACCTCAACAAATTTAGAGAGTGTATATGCCAAGAATATTAAGGACCTAACAACTCTACAAAGGTCGCTGGAACAACATGAAATCGCTGAGTTACCTAATAAATTGAAAGCCCACCAGACTCACAGTTATATAATTGGCTACCTAGCACTCGTAGTAAGCAACATAGCATCATCATAGAAAAAAATGCAAAAAACCCACATCCAACTACATCAATCGAATCCACTGAAAAGGACATTGAGCTCCAACAATACGCCGAAGAACACAAGATGACCCCTATACCAATGCCACGCCAGCATTCCAAATTTACCCTTGATGTTTAGCAGCAGATGACGAGACTCAATAAATTATTTCACTTACTAACATAGTTTAATAACAACACTATGTTCCAATATATTTTGAAATTTAATGTTTTTTTATCAAATTATCCTGACCAATCAAATTAACCTGACCATGATGACTTCGACCTTTCTTCAATATCCATTTTTATTTTGAACAGTCGTTCAACGCGGGGAAGAATGTTCAAAAACCCTTAAATCCACTTAATAATTATTAATGATAATACAAAAGTTAGTGAATTCTATTAATATTGTTTACTTACACTCGATTAGCTGACAAACAAAAATTGTTAATAAAAAGATATCACATTACACATTGAATTAACTGAAAATATTATCACTTTAATATTAGTTTAGTTTTAAGCATATTTGTTGACTCAACAATTAATTGTTAATTATTGTTGTATAAATATTCCAATAAAAATTATGTTTGTATCAGTAGTAAAAAAATCGCTTTTATTTATTGATAACATTACGTTCAAGTTCCAAGTGCTTTAAAGTAAAAATCTCTAATCTTCTCCAAGTGCTTGAAGACAAAAGAAAACAGGGAAAATTAGTACAGTTCAAATTTATTCTGTTTCAATTTAAAATCTTGTATTAAATGCTGAAATTTACAACCGTGAAAGGGGTACTGCTCTGTAAACCATGATCATTTTGAGAAACTTTTAAAATTTTTCCTTTTTATTTTTTTTAATTCTTTCAGTAACGGAGACCTTACAGTCATTATTGCAGGCGCCACTATCACTAACAGAGATAAGAACTGCATGGTAGATAAAGACTGTACGTTTTAAGACAAGATAGGATATCATTGTCTTATATTTATAAGACCCATATAGGAATCCAAGAAAGACAAACTGTAATACCTATTAGGCCATTGTTGATATTAGAGCAAGGTTCACTCCACAGGACTTAACACAGTGGGGAGTGAAATAGGATATAGAATATTTCACTAATACTTGTATGAAAAGTTTTCAGAAATCCTGCCCATTGGTTTTAGCAGGAAAAATAGAGCAGCCTTCGTGGTGGACCAAAGATCTGAGCTCCTCGCTAAGAAGATTGTTTAATACTGCGCTACTCACAGGCAGGATTGAAGATTAGAACAACTATGAGGTGTTGTATAATAGGTACAAAAAGGCGAAAATAGCCTCATGGAAGAAATACTGTGAGGAGATTGATTCCGTAAATGAATTATCGAAGTTCCGGCGAATATACTCAAAAGACCCTATAGTCATTCAAAGAATGGATGGCTCATGGCCGGAATCCAGTTCTGAGACGCTTTCTGTTCTGATGGATGTGGAGCAGAGAACGATATAGTGACATTGGGAAAAGCAACATGTGCAATAAATACCTTTGAACCGTATAAATTATCGGGCACAGATAGTTGTAGAATGTCCCAGAGCGCGTACTACTGTCTCTGAGGAGTATCTTTAAGATATGCCTTATTAGGAGGTTTATACAGAAAGGCTGAATATAGTCATCATCATCATACACACAGTGGGTAAATCAACCCACTCAAGGCTGAAAAATTTCAGGCCGATCAATCTTTCGTCGTTTCTTTTGAAAACATTAGAACGTCTGATTAATCTCCATCTAAGAAACACAATTGATACCCGCATCATTAGTGGCTCTGAACATGCCTATCAAAAAGGCAAGTCTGTTGAGAGTGCGCTTCATGTCCTGGTTGCTGTTATAGGTAGAGGGCTGCAGCACGGAGAATACACACTGGCTGTATTCTTAGACATTGTGGGAGCCTTTAACAAGTTTAGTATATGGATTACTGGGGAGTCGCTGGATACACTCAGGGTTCACAACTTTTTAGTGGAGTGGATAGTTACGATGCTTAGCAGCAGAATCATAAACTGGAGTGTGGGAAGGGGAAGCACTGAGGAGATTATTGACAAAAGTTAACCACACGGAGAAGTTTTATTACCTCTATTGTCGCTGTTGACAATTCTTAGGCATTTTGACAGGAGCGAACGGAATATACATACTTGCTTAATCGGATGACGTGGTTTTACTGGTAACGGGAAAGTCAAGTCGTGCAGTCGGCGTTGGGCGATATATCCTCCTGAGCCAGCAGCAAAGGACTGGGAGTTCAGGAGATAAAAAATAGAAAACTTTGTACTGCCCAGGATAGAAGGGGTAGAGCTGAGACTAGCAGATTGAGCGAAATACCTGGCTGGTTTTCTAGGAACACAGGAAAGGCGAAAGAAAGGGCGCAATGCCTACTACGCATGCAGGAACTCCATAGGAAGGAACTGGGGTCTGAAACCGAAGGTAGTCACCTGGATTTACACATCGGTTGTCCGATCGGTTATTTACTATGGTTGTGTTTTATGGTGGGAGGCACTGAGGAAGGAAAGATACAGGAGATTAGTTGCTATGGTTTAGAGGTGTGCGCCTTGGACGTCATTATACTTCCTATAGAGAACTTTGTGGTGGAAACGGTGACTAGAAGTCTTTTTAGACTCGTTGAAGCAGGCTTGGTGAGGACAGGAATAACAGGTCTCACATCAATCTTAAATCAAGATCTGTTTTATTGATCAGGGATATTAAACTCTGGGTTCACGGACTATAAAGTCGCCGAAATTGATTTTAGTAGAACACCCTCACTGGTAATTTCGGATAGGGACTATAGGGTCAAAACCTATGAGTTGTATGAGGGTAGGGTCTTTACAGACGGTTTAAAAATGGGGGAAGGCACAGAATCTGTTGTCTATATTTTGGGAAGGAACATTCGTAGTTCTTTAAGATTTCCGAATGAATGTAGCGTTTTTCAAGCTGAGATCTTGGCGATCCCCAGGGCTACGGACAGCCAGACAGCTCTGAAAGCTTTGAAGAGACACAATGTCAAATCGAAAGTGACAGCAGTTTTGAGGGAAATGAAATTGCCGATAAGTTGGCAAGAATAGGGTCGACGTTGGATGAGAGAATGTGTGACAAATCAGTGAAATTACCGATAGGTCATTACTACAGGGAACTCTGTAATTGAGTAAAAAGCAGCACCAATAGTTCATGGCGAAGTAGTAATAATTGTAAAGTCTCGAAAGCTATCTGGCCAAAACTTGACTCAGAAAGATCCAAACTGCTACTGGATATTAATAGGAAGGCGATGCGACTTGTGATAGGCGCGTTGATTAGTCACTGCGCGGCCAGAACCAGAACCAACATTTTGGTAACTGCCACTCCCGATTTCTTTAGGATATACCGGATGAAGAGGAACCACAAACCATTTCCACTGCCCGAAGCTGCAACGTCATAGGCTTACATGACTGAGAAGCCGTTTCCATGAGAGTATTAGGATATCGAGAAGCGTAAACTGGAGGATATCAAGGGCTTCATCATGGGAATTCAGTGGCAAAATGACGGATAATATGGGCACTTCTGGTTGCAAATGGGTGTAAATATTACTAATAATAAAATAATAAAAAAGGAAATCAGAATGGACTTAACTGGTTCTCCGAGTAAAGGTGCGTTACAGCACCATTCTTCTTAACCTAACCTAACCTAACCTTTATAAACTATACAAAAATACTACAAACGTAAAAGTTTTATAAAGAAAATATTCTTCGTATGTACAGCAAATCTAAGCTTAAATTAAAAATAAAAAAGTAACTCGAACAACTTACGAAAATATGTAAATGAAGTATACCCAACAACATTTACAAGTTTTTATTGGTTTTACTGTCTCTAATCTCTTTTAGTTTTCTCATTTTTGATATCACTGGAATCGAAGTAACTAATACGGGTATGATATTAAAACTATAAAATATGTATGTATATACATATTTATAACAACAATTCCGAACGATTTAATTTCACATATAATACAAAACATAACCGATAATATTTTAAATGTATGCATCTATCTTCTTTAGGATTTCCCTAAATGCTTAAAAAGTGTTTATTCGAGTTTTCAAATTTGTTTTGTCCGAAGCTCGAATAAAAATACCAGAATCCTCAAATTTCTTGTGTGACCAACATTTGTATTAGCGTAAACAAATTTTGACAAGTAAAATTGCATTTTGGGGTTTTAGTGTATAATAAAAGTGTAATCTATACTTACAAATTGTCTACGAACAGCAGGAGGTGTTGCAGCCGTTTTAATTGGTTGACGAGACACACCAGCTATTGCATTTTTCGAACCCAAATTACGCGGTAATGTTTGCGACTTGTTTGCAACAGCCAAATTTCCAGGACGTTTAGAACTAACTGTAAGTTTACGACCAGAGGCTAAAAAACAAATTTCTAATTTAATTAATTTTAAAGAAATCCTACATATATTTATATGGCCGACTTCCAAAACGTATGTTTACAATGTAACATACATATATTGTATACATATGTATGTACATATGTTTAGGAAGTCCGGCTCTATGTACATTGTACAATCATATTGAGATTTCCATAAGAAGCAATAAATAATAAAAAAACTAAATGAAAAAATAACAACAAATCATTTTGTTTAACGTGCATTTTGTGATGAAGATGATGTTTCTAAAAGAAGCTTTGCTTTGACATTATTCCGATTCAAAATCAAACACATAAGTACACACCTACAATGTACATACATACATATGTTGCTACACACATGTATATAAATAATAAAAATATTTTATTGAGTGCCTCATAAATTTTTTTGTTATTATGTATATTTGAAATTTCAAAAAAACTTCAAGAAAACTTACCTGCAGCAGACGAGGAGGTAGTAGTTGTATTTGAATTATTATTTCTTATATTATGTGCAGCTATGCTGCGTAACTTTGTAGTATTGTTTGTACGAACCATTGGAATTGTAGTTGGACTACTATTAGTATCTATTTGCATGGGCTGCACGATTTGAACATTTAAGGATGTTGATGTCGGTTTTGTTGAAGTCGAAGCTGTGGTAGCTTTTCTATATTTCAAAATAGGCCTATTATCAGTTGGCTTTGCCTTTCGCTCTTTCTCTGTATTCAGATGAAGTTTTTCCAAACGTAATTGTTCGTCACGCAATTCTGCATGTTTGTTTTCGAACAATTTTATTTATATGTACATATAAATAACACAAAACAACACAAAAACAACAAAATGATGTTGATGGCATAAAAAAAACATAAAATAAAAAATAAAACTTAAAAAATTAAGAATAAATCAATATTTTTTAGTACATGCTTCATAAATACATACATATAACTTTAACTACATAACTTCAATTTTGTTAAAAATTAAATTTAACCTCAATGAAATACATTTTTAATTACCTAGAAAATGTAAACGATCTCTGGCCATTGATAAATTTGTTTGCATTTTATCATGTAAACGTTGGGCACGTTCCCAAACTTCACCTCGTCCACTCCAGCAGTCAACGGCAATGCCATCTTCTAATTCCTTAATACCTTTACGATATAATTCGATTGCTAGTTCTTTATGGCCTGCAATAAAAATATTTACAGCCGTATTCATAAAAAAAGTACATTGAGGTTTAAAAACCATATTAGTTAAAAAACATTTTATGGCTATATAAGGGTTTTTAAATATTGGTATTCATAATCAGTGTTTTAACTAAAAATCAATTAACTTGCTTTTTTAAAAATATCGTGGCAACACTGTACTATTTATTTGTCATTTGCATACTAGTTCTGCTAAACAACGATTATTAATTCACAAAGTACCCGTATCCGTTTTAGTTTTTTGTCCATTTTTTAGAAAAATATTGTTTTTATAAAATAAAAAATGTGTTCTAACTCGTACGTAATTAAAAAATAAAGAGTTTACAGCGAATCTTTGTTAAAAGTGCTTTTTATATGATTTTTTTATTGCAGATTAAGAAGCACTAGAATAACGAGTTTTATTTTATTTGTTGTGAGTTTTTATATATCACTATAATTATTATTTTTATTTTTTGTTTACACATTGAGAAAAGACTAAATTGGAATGGAAAGCTGATCGCTCCTTCTCACAGAATAGGAGAAGGAGTTAGTCTACGGTTCTTCTCCTGCTACGGACATAAGAACACACAAACATACATACATACAGGCAAAACTAAAAATTTAAACAAGGACGAAACAAAAATACAACAACGTCATCTTAAAACTGGTTTAAACATGGGGGCAGTCAATTTTAAAATTTGCTGATTTATGCAAGGTTTAAAAAACGGGTTTTAAGTTAAAAATCTATTATGAATACAATTTTAGCGAATACTGCTTAAACAACTTATGAAATGATGTTTAAAAATTTTACGAATACGGCTGTTGCAATATAGCAAAATATTAAGTAAGACTCCTTTAGAACCCACTTCTTAATTACTTTCAAAACAGGTTATTAATTTTTTTCTGTTTTTAAAGAAATTATTTTTAATCATATTTTATTATTATTTATCTAAAATAAAAAAAAAATAAAATAAAAACCCAGCAAAAAGTGATGAAAAAAAAGTAGAAAAAGCACCACAACTACTGACACGAAAAATTCAAACTCCGAGCAAGTACAAATTCTTCAACTTCAAAAATGAGCAGAAACTAGAACAGGTTCCCTTCTTTTTTCTTATGAAACAATTATTTTAGCGAGTAGAATACTTTTAGGACTTGCCACTTTGGTTTAATAAACAAGTGAATAAGCAGCACTTCCTAAATCATAAGCTTAACAACTTTGGAAAAGTGATATCCTAAATGTAAAATATTGTTACGAAAATGGCCGTTGACAAGGTTAATGCAGCAATATGCAAAAATATTCCAACAGGGTTAACGCAAGTGTTGCGGAAAATATTCCTACAGGGTCATTAAAAAGAAACATCTAGAATAAAGTAAACAATAGAGTAGAACAACTATAATCAATAAATAAATCCATCATCATTTTCTATCAAATGACTAGTCAATTGACTATCAATATTGCTGCAATTGTGTTAGTGAAAAAAATTTGTTTGTGTTAGTTTCAGTCATTCATTTCTGTCTACAAAATAATTTTTTCTCTTTTTTCTATATGGAATTTGACTTTTGTCATGCTAAAAATATATCAGGTATAGACGTATCGAATAATTTCAATATTTTTGTTCGAATTGTATATTAAAAGTTATAAATATTTATTTTTAGAACAACATAGTTAAAGCAGACGATTGTTAACAATTACTCCCTCTTCTTTTGTTCACACACCGAAAATTTCATGGTAATGCACCACGGTGGTATACCAACCCTACGTCTTCAATAGCCATCGACTTGGACATGACATGAACATGACGCCGCACAGTGGCGTGAATTAAAAAAAAGTGGTAAAAAGTCCACAACTTTTGAACTAGTCAACCGATTTCGATGAAACCAACTGTTTTGGAAAGCAGAAGTGTTGAAAATTTTAAAAAGCATATTTTGAGGTACCCTGTTGTAAGAAGAAGAAATAAATACGATATCTTAAGGAAGGTGCTTAAAAAAAAAGTGGGCCTTTGCCATCAAGTACATTGTTGTTAAAAAGAAAATCGGAAATGTTTCCGATAACAGTGGATAACCGAAGTGCAGTCATTAGTTTGTCAGACCTTCTTCATAATACAGCATCAAGACTCATCGCTACTTTTGACGAAAGAGACTTAGATACATGTAATAATTCTGAACTAACACTAATATACATAAATTGTCATTTACGATAACATTGTACAACACGTATCTTAAAAGTTATCAACAATTTTGGCATTTTGATAATTCTAAACTGGGGGTAGGCCCATAAAATTATAATTTCAATAAAAACATGTAGCTCACGATAACATCAAAAAAAGTCTCGATATGTTGGTTGTTTGTTATAAAGTATAAATTCTTGTCGAAGAACGTTAAATTTATTGCCTTATTGTTTTACATCTGTTAGAGTTTTTTTGATAAAAGATTACAATTCTTCCTGCACAGAATTGTTGTAATTTTCTTACATTTGCATAATTTTCTTACATGTCATTGTTAAAGACTGCTTAAGCCCCGTTCAGACTATTATACAAGTATTAATACTTTTGTGGAAAATGCAGCTCTGGCATGTTGAGTTGTTATTGTTTTTTGAAATTGTTGGAACAAATATAAGACCAGCGATGCATTTTCGTCAAAAGTATTAATACTTGTATTATAGTCTGAGTGACCCTTTAGTAATAGGTGTGTTTTTTTACTTTTGCAGTAAAATGCAGTAAATGAGTAGCTAGTTACTGCAAAATTCTTAAAATTTACTCTCAAAAGGAGTTGTTGCCTCAAAAAGTACGCGAACAGAAAAATAGTAAAAATTAGTAAGATTAAAGAAACAGCTGAGTCCTACTCCACATAGTGCTGAAAAATATATAAACTTTTGACTACTCAACCTTTTTCGTATTGGTACTCGAGGCAATATTTTTTATAACTAAGAAAAAATTTTGTAATTTATTTCATGTAATATTTGTAATTAATTTATTTTTGTTTTGCTTGAATTGTTTTTGGTTAAATTAATAAAAAATTACAAGACTATTTGTTAATGTTACTGATTACCTTAAAAGCAAGTGCAATACTAAGTAACCAGATACAGTTTTACAACTCTGAGTAATTTGAATAATTTGCAAAACAAAAGGATTAATAAAATAAACAGCAAAATATGTAGATTAACATTTATTGTCATGCTTTGTAAATTTATTGTTTTTTAATGGCTTTCACAACTTTTATTTAACTTTTTCTAAAATTTTTCAATTTTCATTTGCTTACATTTCATTTGTTTACATTTTGAATCATATGTTTTTATCTTACTAAGCTTTACTACGATAAATTTCTGCAGTAAAAATTTTGCAAAACATTCAGCCGAGAACAGTCACTTTACTCTCTCAATTTGTGTTCTCATTTACTGCATTTTGGGTACGCGAACGCAATTTAGTAAAATGCAGTAAAGTTCAGTAAAAATTTGTAAAAACTTTTGAGTACGCGAACGCACTTAATGTATAAAAATCTTCAATGTAAAGTAAATTTGATGTATTTTTTAACATGATAAAATGTTAAAGTAACAAAAAAACCGACCTTTTTTGTCAGTTTTCGGTTTCAGTTTTAATGGGTTAAAAACCTCGGTTTCGGTTAAAACCGAACGGCGATATATATATGTATATATACATCGAGTCTTTTTTCGTTTTTATCGTAAGCGGCACGTTATCGAAAATATACTTTTTTTATTGAAATTAAAATTTTATGGGCCTAATCATAGTTTAGAATTGTCAAAATGCAAAATTTTTTGATAACTTTGAAGATAATGACTGTAAAATTTTATCGTAAGCAACAATTTACATATAAAAACATATTTGAATATTAAAAAAAAACTTCTCTTGAAAAATATAATTTTTGTATTGTATTTATTTACTTACTCGAAATATGAAAGTTTTGGGAGCAGAAGCATATTAAATCTTATTTCATTTTAATGTATTTATCAATATATGTTTATAACTCTCACTTGTTCTGTAAAGCTTGGTGCTGAATACAATTTTACACAAATTAAGATTTTACATTATAGTCTTAAGATATTTCTTTTTGTATTTTACGGTTATTTATATGTTTATCTGTATAAAGAATTAAAAAAAAAGGCTCAATAAATATAAACTTAAAACTTAAAACTATTGTATTTATTTTTGTAGTTATCGATAATTACATGAATTACATGAAGTTAGAATAAATGGTAAAATTTAACAGTCTTAAGGAAAAACGTTTTAAGTTTTTGCTTCCAGATGTATTTACCATTACCATCCGAACCAATTTTAACTTGCGAATATTTTGAAAGAATTAAAAATGTAGACATTTGATACTGCTTACTCCAAGGCAATTATAGAATCTCAAACAAATTTGAAAAATACTCAAAGTTCCGTTGATAGTGAAATTGGTAAAAATATGTACTTTTAAAAAATTTAAAAAAAAGTTTGTTGGAGCCAAGTCAGGGTTTCGTGACATTGTACAACATATCTATAGGGATTTCTACGGCCCTATGTATAAGCAAAAATTGGCATGAAGTTAGCATAAGTAACGAAATTGAATTATGTGTTAACGAGTTCCTCCATACAATTTGACATTAAAAATGGTAGCATTACCTAATTTTGACCCACATCTAAGTCCTAACATGATTTTTAATGTGAAGTTTCATCGCAAAACTCTTTAAGATAATGTTCAATTTTGTCACTTATGCTAACTTCATGCCAATTTTTGCTTATACATAGGGCCAAGTTTGGCAACCGAAACAAATAACGGTATCGGTATTGATACCGGCACAACTATTTTTTAAATTTCATTATCGGTAACGGTATCGGTATTTTTTTTATTTCGGTATCGGTATTACCGGTACATACCGTTATTGAGTTTATAATACCGGTATACCGATATGACTGCTAAATTATTAGTTCAGACAGTGGATATAGAAAAAAATTTCTTTTTTTATTAAATTACTTCGAAAAGGGAGTATTTTTACATTAATATATAAAAACATTTAAACTTATAAGTTTCTATATACGTTTTTATACTTTTATTAAAAAATATAATATAAATATAATATAAATGATATAAATATACATATGTATAAAGTATACATTTTGGTTAATTAAACAAAATAATAAAAATAAATACATACAGTGTATGTACATTATACACGAAGTACATGTAGAATTGTATGCACTTAGTGATGTGCGAATATTCGTATTCGAATTCCCGAATATTCGTTTTTTTCGATATTCGTATTCGTACTCGCCAAATTCAGACGAAACGAATATTTGAATATTTGATATCAAGCAATAAACAATATTCTTGTATCCAACTTAAAAACAAACAAAACAAATTTCTCGTACAATTAACATTAAGGGCAATTATTACAACTTAAATATATTTAAAAGTAGGATTTTGTCGGACGTATAAAACGCTACTTTAGGCTATTCATTATTATAAATTTTAACAGGAAGGAGACATTGCCCTTAACTTAGCGCTCACTTTAGGTTAAGTTAAAATTGTACTGATGGACAACTTTTTATACGTCCGATAAAATCCTACCTTTAACTAATTTTAAGTTGTAACAATGGCAATCTTTAACTTCAGATATAAAAGTTTCGAAAATGTTTCTCCATTATCTCTACCAACCCATTAACCCTATATTTGAATTAGACCTATTTTTTGTTATAAATATCAAAATCCAAAGCTGTAAACAAAAAATTTATTAGGCCACTTTAAATCAAGATTTGTTTTTAAATATGTATACCCAAAATTCTAATCAGCGTCCAGCGAAAAATAAGAAGAGTACTGCAAAAATACTGAAAAGTCCCATTTTTAATTGAATTTTCTTGGAAATTGCCGGGAACTCAAAAGCAAACTGCATATTGATTGCATAATTTTCTACGTAAGAGAGACTTTTCAGACGAAAATATTAATTGGCGAAATTCTTTTATAATAGCGAAACAATTAACACACTTGTTTCTTAAAAAACGGCGAAAATCGACTTTTGTTCAAAACTTTAGTTTAAATTGAGTATAACTTTTGACTTAATTGTGATTTTGATACCAAATTTTTTTTTAATATTACAAATTTTCTCCCTTATTCATAATGAGTTTAATTTTTTTAATCTAACAACATTTGACTTCTCCATTAGAAGAACAGTGGATAAAGGTTGGTAAAAAAGCAAAATTTTAATATTTTTTCTCTAATATTTCCTAAACTGTAAGCGAAATCCCATAAATGTAGTAGATTTTTTTAGCTCTTGGATAAAAAAGACAATTGCAAAAAATCCTTTTTATCTGATCAGAAACAGGAGCTTGGCATGGATTTTAATTTTTCATTAACCCAAGGTTGACTACTTTGGTGCTTTGTGGCTCCGCGCCTTTAAAGATATATAGTCTAAATTTCAGACTTACCCCTGTTTCTCTAAGTGCCAACGATATATTCGATCGAATATTAATATTGGAAACAAAAACAAATTTTAGTTTTTTGTTTTTGATATAAATGTTTGATCGAATTTATCGTTCGCATTTAGAGAAACAGCCCCTTAAGCTCTGTGACACCTTCCTCAATGCTGTGTTAGATTTCATAACAATAGAACACCTAATTTAGAAATTTATTTCCAATATTTTTACAAAATCCTCACTGTGTTTCGGGTACTTTAGGCCCCGCTAGGCATTTATGCCAGCAAACCTCATATAGAGCACATATGTAGTATATCAATTAAAGAAAAATATGTTTGGGACCAGTTTAATGTGCAATATATTAAAAAAGCACTCTTCAAAACTTTAAATCTTCGCATTAGCTTGTGTATCGATAACAGCCAATATACTCATTTTCGCGATTTCATATACAATAACTCTCTTATATGTCTAGAGATACGCTTCATAAGAATGTGTAAAGGAGAACAAAAACGTGTTTATAAAAGAAAGTTAATTGAAATAAATTTTTGAAATTTTATTTTTGGTGGGAATCGGTATACCGGTACATACCGGTATAGACCTAACCGGTATTCCTGATACCGGTATTTTCTAACCGAAATAGATTTCGGTATCGGTATCGATACCGGTATCTAATTATAGCGGTATTTGATTCGGTATCGGTATTTTTACTATACCGTTTGCCAACCTTGCATAGGGCCGCTAATATTTAAAATATTACCAAACAAAATACATCAGAAAAAGTACAATTGTATCATGATTTCCATCCATGGTTCTGATATGAATAAAATTTTCTTGCAAGTTTTTACAAGTAAAGCGTTTATTTGCTTTTTCATATTTGAGAGTAATTTTTTAAATTTCTCCCCTACTCTCTCGTTGCTAGTTTCTGCTGGGAAAGTAAATGATAAGACCTATTGTAATCTATATACATACATACATACATATGTGTATGAACGTAGGCTCTTTGGAACTATAGGAGCGGTGGAGCTGAAATTTTCAAATCAAGTTCAGGTGAGGGTTTCGTTTTCTTTTTGACCCGATAAGTGATCAGTGTGTGGATTAATTAGTAGTTAAGTCATTGAGAGTAAGACAACGTTTGCCGGGCTCGGCTAGTATACATATATACTTATATATAATAAGGGTTTTCATGAGAATATTCAAAAGTCTCGCAAACTGTGCAATTGTGCATTTTTACACTCTCGTAAATAAAATGTCAAAAATTTTATAGAAATTTATTTACACAAACCTGTGAAGTTTGCCCAATAATTTTGACTCGTAAACTTAAACAACAATTTTTTGCTTTTTTTGCTTTCTTTAGACATTTTTAAACACATACACACACTTTTTAATTTTTAAAGAAATATATAAATATGTTTTTAAATAGATCAGTCGTTAAGCAGCTCTGGGCACAGAATGCTCTGGGTCGGGGAACATCTCTCGCGTCATCGTAATTATTTCTTAATTGCGGTCAGGCTTGTGTGTGTTGTTTGGCCTTCGAGTTTTTCGTCTCGCTCGCACTGGTTGACTGATCTGCCACGGATAACCGTATAATCTTGCGGTTTTTTGTGAAATTTCTTTAACAACCCACGTTGCCTACTTCGTATGTGAAGGCATAGGTCGTGTACAGTCACAAAACCTTTTAAAATACTGTTAATACCATCTTGGGCATATGATCTACGTTACTCCGCCCATATTTGTGCAACACCATATTATGCAAATTTATTTTGCAGTAATATGTTTAACAAATAAATAAGTAATGTTTTTAAATAAAAAAATTCCTAGAAATTTTCTTATTTTATTTGGATTAAATGAACCTTTTGACGTTTGTTTCAAAATTACATAAACTGTTTGCGCAAAAGTTCAAGGGGCTTCATGAAACCAGTCTCGCAAGTTTGCCCAATTGCACAAATGGCAATTTTAAGAGTTCTCATGAAAACCCTTAATATAATACAATATAATATATTGTAATTCACAACAAATTAATTGAAAAAAACAGGGGGCAAATTACGGCACTCGTTATCGAACGAAATTACGAAATATTTCAGTGAGTTTATTATATGGAAATATTTCGTAATTTCGTTCGATAACGAGAACGCTAATTTGCCATTAGGTTTTAAGTGCATTTGTTTTGTTTGCCTTTGAGTAGTTTTTCTTTAATGTTTTTAAGGTAATTTTGTAATTTTTTGGGGCATTTTTTCGTATTTTTAGGGCATTGAAATGCGAGCCTTGCTGATAATACATTATTATACATATACAATCTTATATACATAAGTTTTTTGAGTTAATGCGGCGTTTACTATTTTACCTTATGTAAAAATTTCATATAAATAGCTTAAACAATCACTTCCTGAGAGAAGAATATTTTTTCATATATTCATTTAATTGTATGCAAATTGAAAGCTTAAACCGCGTTTTCTGCAAAACTTGTTTTTTTAATTTATGGCACTATTGAAGTAAATGAGCGATATGTACATATCTATATACATATATGTATATCGGTGTGGGAGTATGTACTTATTTACATTAAAAAATATGCAACTTACCTTCATTTTCTTCATCAATTTTCAAAGCTTTTGATATATATTCGAAAGCTCGACGATGGTGATGTTTTTGTTTGGCTAATAATGGATCGCCAGGACCAGGTCCTGATGCAATGGCATTATTTCTATTGAACATTTCTAATTGTTGCTGAGGACGTACTCGTTGTGAACTAATAAGTGGATATGGTGCAATTACTGTCGACGACGTGTTGTGGGCCTGCTCAACCAGTTGATGCTTATCTTTCGATGTTACTGTTGTTAAAGTGGAATTTTGCGTCGAGCCTGAAGGAGAAGAACCAACAACAATTTCTATGTTACATTCGCGTTTGTGTGGACGATAAATAAATTTCGTACTGGCCCCGTACAAGTAACGAAAAATACAAAACAGCTGATAGATTAGCGTACGTAGTATGTTAAATAGAAATATGATGGGAAATGAAACAACGTAAAGGTTTTGTTTATGCACCGAGCCAAATGTTGATCTTTGTGTTACGGGTGTAGAATCATAGTCATCAGTATCATCATCTGGTGATGAATTAGGGGAACGACTGGCGGAGGATGTAGAGGGTTTCACATCATCTACTAAAGCTACACTACAATTACTGGACGATTTGCGATGCGAATTCTGACGTATGGGTGATTTGGTACTGCTACTATTACTGGCATTGCCTGATGATGAAGACGATGAAGATGACTGAGTTTTGTTACGCACCATCGGATAATTAAAAAAATTTCTATAAAGGGGGTTGTTTTAAAATTAACTCCCCCTTGTATGCTTTTAAAATATCAGCACAGTTCTGGTTTGTTTGGAGACACAAAAACTGTCTTCATCCCCCTTTCAAATATTTTACATCACTTATTTTATTGTTGTTATTTTTATGATCTGAAATATTTCCTCCTGTTTTATTTAATATTCTTATTTATTAACAATATTAACCATTTCAAATGCATTTAAAATTTTTAAAAGAACTTTTGTTCAAAATTTCGTGAAAAAAACTTCACGCTGCACTTTTTATTTTCTGTCAGCCGTTTTCAACCCTTAAAATAATGGTTGTCAATATTTCAATGGCTCTTAAACTTTACTGTTTGAAAAGTACTGAATATAATCATTACAAATAAGATTCAATTGCGTTTTGCTTAAGCGCACTTTGGACTTAACTGCCTAAAATTATAAATTGTCACTAAAATACCCTACAAATTCCTTTCTTAAGTGCACTTTATATACTTGCATTTTTAAGATAAGTGTCCTAAATTTTTGGTAATTTTAAATTATTATTACGGAAAATTAATAGGTGTGTTTTTTACTTTTGTAGTAAAATGCAGTAAATGAGTAGTTACTGCCAAAATTTTAAAATTTACTCTCAAAAAGAACTGTTACTGAAAAAAGTACGGGAACGGAAAAATAGTAAAAATTAGTAAGATTGTAGAAACATCTGATTCCAACTCCACATAGTGTTGAAAAATATATAAACTTTTGACTATTCAACTCTTTTTTCTTATTGGTACTCGTGAAAATATTTTTATAACACGAACAATCTAAGAAAAATTATGTAATTTATTTCATATATTTGTAATTAATTTCTTTTTTATCTCCTTGTTTTATTGTTGGTTAAATTAATAAAAAATACATGACTATTTGTTAATATTACTAATTACCTGAAAAGCAAGTGCAATACTAAGTAACCAGATACTTTACAGTTTTACAACTCTGAGTAATTAGAATATGTAATTTGCAAAACAAAAGGATTAATAAAATAAACAGTAAAATATGTATATTAACTATAGAGTTGCATGAACATTAAAATGGCCGAATGTTCGAATACGAATATTCGTGCATCACTAAAGACCCAACTATAATATGAATAAGCGAACTTAAGCAACTGTGCGGTTACATATAAAACGTATGTTGCAAACTATTATGTTCTTATGGAACTTTTCGTCAAGTTTCGTCAAATGTTATTTGCTTAAGCTAAGTGCCAAACTGAACGCACATTCCTTACGGAAAACACTGTTTGTGCATTTTTTAAACTCAAGCAAACAGCAGCAGAAAATATTCATTGATTTTAAATACTTTTTATTGTTTCTCAGAAAAGAAAGCAAAATTTTTATTTTCATTCTTTGTTTTACAATGCACATATACACACATATACATGAGTTTATTTATGTATGTTCACTGTTGTACTTTTTAGTAGGCAAAACAAATAAAACAAGAAATAAAGTGGTGGATATAATTATACGTGAATTTATAATAGATTAGAACATTCCAAAAAGTTATTGATTGATTGAATTGCATTCATTTAGTAGTTATAAGAAGAAATAAAATTACTAAAAAATTGTGAACAATACCTATATGTGCAGCTGTGGCTAAGGAATACTTAAGTGCATGTAAGTACATTGTGGCCACCTAAAAGTCACATTTGAATTATTTAAGTATTTGACAGACTTATCTTTCAATTCTGGCATTAGCTTAAGCCAGCTTATTCATATTATAGTTGGGCCTTTACATTTGAAAAAACGACAAAATATTGAAATTTGTTATTTTGAGTGTAAGTGTGCGACAAGGTTGTCGACATCGTGGGACAGGCCCATAACACTGTATTGGTACATATTTACAATTACTAGTTATATTGCGAGCAAATTTGGCAAGAGTAGTGAGAATCATACCCAAATATGGGAAAACTCATTACTTAAAAATCTCAAGTGTAATTTTGTTAGTCCTAATTAATCCCAATGTGCTATTTTTGAGTATGCAAGATATTTTAAATTAATCTGGTATGACTATTCCTTTTAAACAGCTGTTGTAAGAAAGCAACACTACACAATCTGGATGTTATTTTGCATAACCACAATTGAGGTTGTTTTAAAAAACTTGGCTAAAGAACCCATCTAAGAAAAAACCCAGTAATAAACATGTCTAAAGCTGGCGCTAAATTAAAAACTATGAAGAAAACTGTAGAAAAAATTACACATACAACAAAACTCAAGACAAATATTCCGGCTGGCATGGCAGCGGCTGGTCCTCCATTGGGACCCATGTTAGGTCAGGTAAAATCAGTGCTAATGCTACCAAACGTATGTTCTTTAATAAATTTTAAATCCTTAAGAGAGCCATAAACATTGCTGCATTTTGTAAGGATTTTAACACAAGAACTGCAGAAATGAAAGAAGGTATACCTCTGCCATGTCGCATAAATGTTAACAGCGATCGGAGTTACAATTTAACCATACATTCGCCTCCTGCAACGTTTTTGCTGAAGCAAGCTGCTGGCTTACAAAGGGGAGCTATGAATCCGGGAAAGGAAATTGCGGGAAAAATTACTTTGAAACATTTATATGAAATTGCGGCTATTAAAATACAAGATCCTCCAAATGCCTTACTGACAATGCAAGTGGGTATCCTAATTCATGTAAAAATACTCGATTTAAAATTTTTTTTTTGCTCTAGCAAATGTGTGAAATGCTAGTGGGAATTGCCCGTACTTGTGGTATACAGATTGTACGAGACCTGAATGCTGATGATTATGCTGCGTTTTTAGATGAGAGACGTAAGATTGTTGAAGAACAGAGGCGTGAACTGCAAGAAAAACGAGAGGCTAAAATGTTAAGAACTGGTTGAGATAGAAATCATGATTCAACTTTTTATTTTATAAACTATTTATTAAATATAATAACAACTTAGTCGAAACCAATCCTTTTCCGGTCCTTAGATACATTTTTCTTTCGTCGTTTTTCCAAGTGCTTACTGAGTTTACCCCTTTGTTTTAATTCTTCAAACTGCGCTACTAGCTCTTTGGCCTTTCTTTCCTCTGAAATTGTCGAAAAAAATATAAATGTATATAGAAAAATATTTTCCTGCGAATGTCCCTATCTCACTTTTAGTCATATAATGAGGCTGTTTGCCTTGTGCAATTGCATTTTTTATTTCATCTTGTTCCTCCTTGAGAGACTTTTGTTTCCTGTGCCATTTCTTTTCCTCCACATTCTTATTGATTAATCTCTGAATGGTTTTCTTTAGTTCATCTTTTTCCTCCTCGTCAGTGGTTTTATTTAATTGCTTTTTTAAATGATATACCTCCTTTTCTCTTATATCGGTGAGGAACTGATAGTTTTGTTTAAATTTTTTTACGTCATATTCCCCAGCGCGTTCGTCGAATCTAGGATCACGTGTGCTGCTTTCTAATTTTTCACGGTTAGCCCTCGTTCCTATACCTAAAAAGGGTACCTGACGTTTAGCACTTTGTTCACGTGGTCGATTTTTGTTTAAACGTTTGAAATCTTTGCTAGTTTTCTTTATTTTTATTTTGCTTGCATTGTCTACTCCGAGAATGGCTTCTTTGTACACTTTCGCTCCAAGATCTTCCTTCAGTTTCAAAATTTCCTCGAACGTCATAGACTTTAAATCATCACGTATTGCATTCTATTTAAAATATATTGAAGAAGTGATTGTTTAAGAAATTTTATTTATGGATTCACCTTTTGCTCATCCTGAGTTTCTTCTTCCTCCGACACGCTATGGGATTCATCAGACGAGCTCATTTTACTGGAATAACTAAATTCACGTGTTTTGTTTACATTTGTTTACTAAAATATGGTGGTTTCATCAGCAGTTGCTCCCTAACTAGAATTATAATGATAGTTTTGATACAGTGTGCCCAGATAACGTCGATTATAGGAATTAGAAACCGGGAAATGTGAGAATTTTACATAATCACCCTTACACCATGTTCACACATACGTCTTTAACGCCTCATTCGTGTTTAAGACGATTTAGAAATGTTTTACCATACATTCGACTTTTTTTGTTAAACATCTCAAATGAATTGTGTAACGGCCAAAGTCCCAAGCTCGTTTTGGCTCACAAGCACTAAAGTTCTTTAGTATGTAATTATTATTATTATTATTGATTTTTTGCATGAAACAGCTTTCTGTATTTTTTATTATTATTATGATCATTACCTTCAGTGATGCCAATTTAGCGCCTTTGGCGCTAGATTTAGCGCGTTTATGCGCTTTTTTCGACTTACCGCTTTTTATAAAGTCATAACATCATTTTAGTTCAATATTTTTTTTTACTTTTTTGTATAAGTATAACAAATTTCTAGTATGCAAAATACTGATAAAGATTTTCAAGTTGGTTATTGATTCAGCTGTCGCAAATAAAATTACCTTGACCTTACCTTAGAATTAAAAACGCATTTTAATACTGTAAATGGCATATGGTTTTGAAATTTCACAGCTAAAAATATGTATTAATGACCCAAAAAGTTTACACAACTTATTAAGCATCTATTTTAGGTAAAACACAAAAAGCATTTGCATCGCAAAACTATTCGACAACTTATATGTTGTTACAAAGTTTGACAAATAAAATTAAAATAAAAACTAAGGATTTGGATTTTTGGAAGGCGATTATGATTCTGTATTAAATGATTTTAGTTATTTCTAAGAAGCAATTTGCAAAATTTGAAAAACGGTTACTAAAAAAATTTTATTTACTGATACATACATCGACTTTTATTAAAATGTAATTTAGCGCGTTTTGAGAAGCGCAATAGCGTGTTTGGTTTGTAAATAGTTGGCATCGCTGATTACCTTGCCCGTAATAAGCAATGAATTTTATTAATTTTATTAATAATTTTGTTATTTCATTTTATCCAACCGCAAGAAGCAGGTTTCTTTATATTGGAAAAATGTTTTTCAATCATAGAAACTTTGTTTTATACTTTGTTCGAAAAAAATCTTTTTTTTCATTCCTTTGTAAACGTTTATAAAAACTAGATATATCATACTTTAAAAATAAAACTCTTATTTTTCAATTACGAGAGGTTATGGGCGATAAAGAAGTAACTGGAATCCCACAATTTAACGGTTGTGGATATGACGAATGGCAGTTCCGTGTACAAGTATATTTGGAAGGTTTGAATCTTGGAGAAGTTTTAACGAACTTGGTTCCATGGGATAATGCCAAGAGAGAAGAATTTTTGAAGAAAGATTGCAAGGCAAAGGAAAGATTAGTTGCATTTGTTGGAAAGAAATGTTTGGGCTATATCCGCGAGAAAGCTACAGTGAAAGAAATGTGGGAGAGTTTGAAGGAAGTTTTTGCAAAGAACTCCATGGTTAATCAGATCTTGTTAAGAAAACAATTAATGCAAATAAAACTAAGCGAAGGAGATGTTGTAGCTGAACATTTCATAAAGTTTGAAAATTTGATTAGAAATTTAAAAACTGCTGGTGCTGTTTTAGAAGAAAACGACATTCTTACACATTTATTTATGTCTCTTCCGGAAAAATTTGATCCTCTTATCACAGCCCTACAAAATCTTGAAGGTCAAATCAATTACAGCATGGTAAAGCAGCGTCTATTATTGGAAGAAACAAAGATTTCAAATCGTTATGTAGATGAAACTGGTCCTACTAAAACCGCTTTTACTGGTAAGAAGCAAATAAAGAGGAAATTTTATGGCAAATGTTTCAAGTGCAATAAGATGGGACACAAAGCAAATGATTGTCGCAGTAGTGAAGCTCGTAGTGCTTTCAAAGGTAAGCCTGAATCCCCAAAATATTTGTTTCATGGTAGATACAAAAACGGATATGAAATCAACAATTACATTCAAACTGGATTCTGGATCAAGTGATCATCTTGTGAATGATAATAGTCATTTTACATCTGTAAATGAAATAATGAATCCAATACAAATAAAAGTAGTCAAAGATGATCAATATTTAACGGCTAATCATGTAGATAAAATTCAGTGTGTGACCAATAAGGATGTTGAAGTTATGCTTAAAGATGTATTATACAGGGTGTTTTTTTAGAGGTATAGAACTTCGAATTGAAATAAAACACAAGAAAATCGTTTTAATGTCCATCAATTTGGCTTTATTGGAAGGATAATTTTATGTCATTAATGTTTAAATATGATTTTGGGCATGTGGCCGCCGCGGCTGGCTCGAATAAAGCCAATTCTACAGGTCCAATTTTCAACCACTTTTTCGAGCATATGGGGCCGTATGTTGGCAATAACGCCACGAATGTTGTCTTCCAAGTCCCCTAACGTTTCTGGTTTGTTGGCGTAGACGAGCGACTTCACATATCCCCAAAGAAAATAATCCAATGGTGTCAAATCACACGATCTTGGTGGCCAATTGACAGGTCCATTCCGCGAAATTATGCGCTCATCGAATGTTTCCTTTAATAAATCGATTGTGACGTGCGCTGTGTGGCATGTAGCGCCGTTTTGTTGGAACCACATCCACATTCATGCCATCCAATTCGGGAACAAAATAGTCGGTTATCATGGCTCTATACCGGTCTCCGGTGGCGAATCGATTCATTCGGGTCCTCTTCAACACTTTTCTCTACAGCGGCAATTGTTTCTTCGGTGCGCACTGTTCGACGTCTCTGCGGATGCGTATTATCACATAGAGTAAACGTAGTGCGAAAACGATCCATGGTTAACCGAATTAATTGCTCTGATGGACGATTATGTCGACCATAAAATGGACGGAGCTTGCGGTAAACTTCGCGAAATGAACCATTATTTTCGAAATAAATTTGCACGATTTGCAAGCGTTGTTCTTTTGTCAACCTGTTCATGATGAAATGGCAAACCAAACTAAATATTAATCACTTGACAGCTGACAAAATGGCCGCCAGTTAAAAAAGTGATGCCAACTTAAAGTTTTATACCTCAATAAAAAACACCCAATATATACCAGACTTGAGGGATAATCTAACTGTCAGGTAAAAAAATTACAGCTGCAGGAATTGAAGTGAAATTCAGTAAGGATAATGCCTTTATATGCAAGGATAAAGTATTGATTGCGTCAGGATACTTACGGGGAAGTCTGTATGAAATTACATTTCAATTAAAACAACATGATGCAAAGTTTTCAAATTATAATGAAGTTGAACTGTGGCACAAAAGATATGGTCACATTGGGCAATCCGCCTTTAATGAATTATTAAATAAGAATTTCGTAAGTTGTATAAATGTGAAGTCCAAAAGTAAAAAACTGGATTTTTGTGAAATCTGTGTAAAGGGCATCACGTCCACTGGAAAGAATACACTCAGATGTGTGTGGTCCAATTAATCCTATAGCCTGGGATGGAACAATTTTCAGTTTGCTTGCAGCGCTCGCTACGGTAAGACAAATATTGGATGAAGGTTAGTTGTCTAATTTTTTACTTTCTATAGCCACATTGGAGCAAGATTGGATATTGGAATTCGGCTACAAATCCAACCTGCAGTAAACTCTTTTACGGGGCAGTGCTAGGTGTGAAGGTAGGCTTCCAAGGCGAATCTCGTCACTAGGGAATTTACGAGTGAGCGGAGGATGTCGTTGATGTCCAGGCTACTCTTTCCACGACGAAGCTCATCACTAGGAAATTTACGTGTGAGTGGAGGCTGTCGCTGGTGTCAAGGCTACTGGTTCCACGACGAATTCCAACGCTGGTAAATTAGGGGCTTCTGCCATTGCCTAATTGTTTCAATTGCATTTGAGTTAAAGTCCAATCCAAGAAATTTTGTAAATTTTATTTTAGTAATCGAATCTAGTTTTATTTAAGTAAATTGCATTTGGCAATAGAATTTTAGTAGATTTTGTAAATAAATTGAATTTTTGTAACGTAAAGGAAATCAGATCGATCTTTTATTTATTCCACACACGATCTTGGCCTCCGCTGAGTCTACCCCAGCTAAGAGCGGAATTGTGTCGTTACAATTGTTTAATATTATGTTCACAATTATGTTTTTAAACGTGTTTAACGCCTCATTCGTGTTTAAGAGCTTAAAAACGACGATTTTGAGATGTTTTACCATACATTGACTTGTTTTGTTAAACATCTCAAATAAGTTGTCTGATATTTAAACACGTCCTTAAAAACGCAAAGGGAGTATGTTCAGTCCGTTGTTTGATAGATCTGGCAACTTTGTGTTGTTATTAAATGGCGCGGCACGTGAAAAATTATTTCGTATACAAGCAATTAGTAAAAAAATACTCAATTATTAAAAAAAAACATTTGTTCTTTAAAATTAATAAAGCAATTAAAAAGCATTATGGTTCGTAAAATTTTACAAATACAATAATTTACTGACAAAACGTCAACCTTAAACATCTCAAATGTAATGTGAACGGTTGTGTTTAGTTTCTCAAAACACTTACCTCAAACACGTTTAAGGCCATAAGTGTGAACATGGTATAAAATTCAAACACTTCCTTATTAAACACGTAATGGGAGTATATTCAGTGTGTTTTTTGATATCTCTGGCAACTTTGTGTTATAAAATGGTGGCACGTATAAAATTATTTGGTAAGCAAGTAATTAGTTAAAAAATACAAAATTATTTACAAAAATATTTGTTGTTTAAATATAATAAACCAAATAAAAAACATAATTGTTCGTAACTTTTACAAATGCAATAATTAACGAACAAAACGTCAACCTTAAACATTTCAAATGTAATGTGAACGGTTGTGTTTAGTTTTTTAAAACACTTTCCTTAAACACGTTAAAGGTCATAAGTGTGAACTATGTAATGTAACGAATGTCAATTTTTGATATTCGCGAATACGAATACGAATATTTCAAACGTTATTCGCGAATACGAATATTTGAAACGATATTCGCGAATACGAATATTATATGCAATATGAAATATTAAAAAATTTTTATGAAAAAGTACTTCACACTTTTGTTGGCGTACTTTAGAGTTAACAAAAAGTACCCAAATTTTATTGATCGTCATTGAATAATATTTGAAAATGATACAAAGCACAAATTAATGTATTTTTACAAACTAAAATTTTTATTAGTCATTTATTTAAATTTCGTTTAGGATTTATGCATTTATTTATTTAATTTCTTTGGAAAAATATTCGTATTCGTATTCGCATCCGCCTGAATTTAGCGAACATTCGTATTCGCCTGAAAATGGCCGCATATTCGACAATTCAAATTCGTGCAGCACTAGTGTGAACATAGCATTAAAGAGTCAGGTAGCCGACAGTAATGTAATGTAACTGCAACGTAGGAAACAGCAGTGGGCAAATTCTATACGACTCGTAATTAAATAATATTTCAATAGAGTTTATAAGGAAATATTTTTAAATTATGAGTCGTATCGGATGCTGTGATTTGCCCCCCAGATTTGTCTGTGAAAATTAAAATTTATAGAAATGTTAAAAAAGGAAATAAAATAGTCAATAAAAGAAAGTCTCAAAGTTTAATTTAATATGTGTATTTCTCTTCAAAATTTTAGATATTTGTAAAAAGCAAGGTGGGAATTGAATACCAGGTGACTTCAATTTTTCTTTCAACGCTTTATTAAATTTTTCTTTCAATTTAACAGCTGTTTTAAAATAATTTTTGTGTTTGTAAAAAATTTAAGACAGAAGTAATTTTCTTTGCTGAAATATAATATGTAGGCGAACATTTTTAATTATTTCCTCGTGGACGGCATTTTGAACATAAAATTAGGTATCAAGTTGCTTGCAGCTTACGTCACAACTTAAATTTTAGCAAATTTTGACAAACCTTATGTGTGAAAAATTTTAAAGCAATTTATTGAACGTGTAGCCGGAAGGTAGCACAGTTGCAACAATTTTACATTCAATGCAACAGTTATTATAGTTGCTCCACTCTAACATATGTATATGCTAGAATGGAACATCTAATATACATATGTCAAAAATTTTAATATATTGAATTTTACTGGAAATAATTTATAGTTCGTTCGGATTGTAAAATTAAAATGGCGGTTGTTGGGGGTTGAAGAAGGCAGTAATACAATTCATTCTGTCAGTGAAAATTAAAGTTTATAGAAATGTTAAAAAAGATAAGTAAATAGAAATTCCTAAAGTTTAATTTAATATTGTTACATAAAATGTTCCTACAGGGTTAATGCAAAGAACTATCTAGAAGTATTTAACTAAAGCACTCAACGTACACACATATTCACGTGCAAGCACTATAGCAACAACAATTGTGTACAAAGCTACAGACATGCACGTATACAAATAAAAGTGCGAGCACTTATTATAGCACACTGCATTACCAACATACAAGTTGTTACTTTGAAAATTCAAAAACTAAAGGCTAATCGAATCACCTACAAACATCTAGAAACGGCGACATGCATTTTCCCGATTGTGCTAGAAGACTGTTTGAACATCTGGCTACCAATAAACAAACACGCCTAAACAGCCATATCGTTTGTGAGGAAATAGTTTCTTCCAGTTGGTTTTTACTAAGTACATACATGCATGCATGTTGCTATGCCTTCTATTTGCGAATATTCTTGATCCGGTTTGGTAGTATAAAAAGAGCTGCCGTATGTGAGAGTCAGTCAGTATTAATTGGAATTTAGTGGAGTGAACATCGTTGAAAGTAAAACACATCGTGCCGTGGATAACAACGTTAAGAAGTAAATAAGAAAAGACAAGTTGTAATTGGTTTAGTCAAGAATAAAAGTAAGTTCAGTTGCAAATAAGAAAATCGTGTTGTTATTTATTTTTATTTTTGAGCAATCAAAAGAACTCACACGTTTAATAAAATTTAAACGTAACAATATTATTACTGCGACAAGCCAGTAACCACCCGACGATATAATAGTCGAAAACTAACTAAATATCAGGCATGTCTATTTTGGTACTTATTTTTAAGGGTTAAGCGATTTTTTCATGGTTTGATTATAAACATTTGGCAGCACTGCATACGTATACAATATATTTCATGTGTGGCAACCTTGAAAATATTCCGAAAGTAAACAAGAACGCAGAATAATCTGAACTGACCAAGAATTTATTTATTATATATTGGTAGACCTTCAACCTAGCGAATACAAGATTAATAATTTCTTTCAATATTTTAATTTTATTTAACGCGTGTCAACAAACAAATTATTTAACAAAAGGTTAATGAAAATTTTTTCAAGATGGTGAACATTATTTTCAATACATCAAGCATTAAACAAATTAATGTAAAAAGTGTGGATGAGGTCTACAATTATATTGCAGATGGAATGGTAATAAAAATTACGGCTTATATCTAGTTTAGGTGCACCTCCCAAAAATGAAAAAAAAGTATCCTATCCTAAAGTTAATTGAAAAATAAGAAAAAAATATTGGCCTTAAATCTAGTTTAGGGGCACCTCCCTAAAATGAAAAAAAGTATCCTAACCTATAGTAAATTGAAAAATAAGAAAAAAAAAGTTAAAGAAAAATATTGGCGGCGAGGCTTAGCTTCCGAGTTATAGGCCTCTGAAATTCTAGTACAATATTGTGATTATACGGTGTTTTTCAACGAACATGACCAATATTGGTATTTCAAAAATTAAAAAAAAATATACTATCCTACAGAAAATTAAAAAAAAAATTTGCAATCCAGAAAATCATTACTAGGCTGCGCCGTCTCGGGAAACACCATGGTGGAGAAAATCCTTAAGCCCGGCCGAAGGCCGGCAATGCAGAAAAATGTTAAGCAAGAAAATTTTGCAATCCAGAAAATCATTACTAGGCTGCGCCGTCTCGGGAAACACCATGGTGGTAAAAATCCTTAAGCCCGACCGAAGGTCGGCAGCACAGAAATAAGCTATTAGCCATGAAAACTTTGCATTATAGGATAGCAATTTTTTTTTTAATTTTGAAATACCAATATTGGTCATATTCGTTGAAAAACAGCGTATAATCAAAATATTGTACTAGAATTTCAGAGGCCCATAACTCGGAAACTAAGCCTCGCCGCCAATATTTTTATTTAATTTTTTTTTATTTTTCAATTTACTATAGGATGGGATACTTTTTTTTAATTTTGGGGAGGTGCCCCTAAATTAGATTTGTTCCAAAATTACATATACATAATTATGTGATTTTTTTAATAGAGATTTTTTCGTTTGCAGAACTTGCCAGCAGATACATTTTACCTGGAGCAGAATGGAAAACGTTTGAGTAATACTTTGGATATAGAATATCCAATTTACGTACGGCTACGTATTTTTGGTGGCAAAGGAGGTTTCGGATCAATGCTAAGGGCTATAGGAGCACAAATAGAAAAAACTACAAACCGTGAAGCCTGCAGAGATCTTAGTGGACGACGCTTAAGAGATATCAATGAAGAAAAACGTTTGAAGGCTTGGTTAGAAAAACAAGGAGAACGTGAACGCGAAGCTGAGGAAAGGAAAAAACGCAAAATCGAGAAGTTATTGGCTGTTCCCAAACATGAATTCAAGGATGAAGAGTATGAAGAAGCCAGATCAAAACTAACAGAGAAGGTATGTGATGCTTTGGAAGAAGGTTTTAAAAATGCTGCTTCAGCTACGAGTGGTGCAGATTTAAAGCGTAAAAATGAGGCTTCTACGCCAAAAAGTGCTGTTCCATTTAAAAAGAAAAGGCCGGCTTTGTGGTTAGATGATGATATTGCTTCGACAAGTGAAGATACTGACGTTAGCGATGACGATTCGGAAAATACAAAAAATAAAAAGAAAGATTAAAAGACACCTTAATATATCATTATATATGTATATATATACATATATGTATATGCATTTGTTTAATTTTATGTTTAAGTTATTCTAGTCGTAAAATATATCTGGTTTGGAGAACAATTCGAGCGTTGCAATTTTTTTTTAAGTACAAGGCTTTGTTGGCAGGCCTGTCATATCCTTGTAAAGAAACGGACATTTTTCGAATTTTTTTAGAAATTTTTCAAAACTAATTTTGTAAACAAAAACAAAAATGTTCTATTTAACTGAATCTAAATTATTTTTCTTTTTTAGTGCTTATTTTTTAAGTCTGTTAAATTTTGTTTAAAAAAAGCTTATTCAATAAACCACACTTACATATTTATTATGGTCAAGTTTCAAAATCTATCAATACAAAGTTTATTTACTTTTCGGATGCGGTATTTATATCGTATTCAGATACAAAGTTGCGAAACATTGCAAACATGAGCATCAACTTTGAAACTAATGTGTTGATTGTTTGTCTGCGGTATTCTGTATATATGTATATAAAATATCCATCGATGTATCGATATAACATGATGCCCCTATGCGATGCATTGCATTGGAAAAATATCGATGTTTTTTTCAATGTCCATCATCACTACCAAGGTGTATTTAATGTATAATTACATCATAATCACTACTTTGAAAAATGTCTTCACAATAAACTATAATAAATTAAGAAATATTTTTAAACACGTAATTTTTTTTTAATTACTAGTGTTCACTTAGTTAAAATCAGATTGAAATAAAAGTCTTAATTAAATCATCTCGCAGTTTACTGAATCGCCTCTAAAAAAACAAATATCTTAAATGGCAGAAATTTTAAATCTAAGTAAAAATTGTTATGGGCAAAAGTTATCCATATTTTTTGGAAGTTAAGGGCTTCTGAAGTTTTCAAATAAGACTGTATTTGTTCATTTACTTTCTGAACGTATTTTAAAAATTTGTTAGCCCATTAAGTGTCCTTTAATGCCACTAATTCACTGTCGGCTGCAACTGAAATACTTTCCAAATTCCAAAAAATTGGGAAAATACATTAATCTTTGGAAATATGTTTATCATCCATTAACCTTATACCATATTGTTATACTCAGTAAAAAATTTACAAAGAAAATGACAAAAGATCTATAAGACTTTCAATAAATATGCATTTCCGAAGATTTTTTTACATGTTAGTTTTATTTTGGACTTTAATTTTCTATGATTAATAACTTCTTTTTATTTGAAGGAGCATCACTAAACTAAATTTATACCTAATAAAACTATTAAAAAATAATACACATCTTAAAAAAGTTTATTGATTGCTTGCGAATTGCGATGAAACCCAAGCCAGTCCCCATTTCAAATTTGTGAGCATAAACTTTAAAGCCTTTGTCCATTGTTCTTCCGAGTTAAATTGAATTCTAAAAAATTCATGATTTTTTAATTGTCTCTAATGAAAAAAAAACAACTTACTTTATTGAATAGGAATTTCCTGTTGAAGGATCTATTATTTTGCCTTTTTCCATTTTGTAAGGCAATAAAAATTCTGGATCACGTTTTTCGACTTCTTGCTGGAATTGCGTCAAACAATCTAAGAATGCAACCATAGCCGCATCAAATTTTGTATCCCAAAAGAATTTAAATCCTCCTGTGCCATACAATGGTAATTCACGATTCTCCCCTAATACTTCCACGTAAGAATGATTACCAAATGGAACAATCTTGTACCTTTCAAAAGAAAGATTTATTTTTCGCGCTAAGGCACATAGTAGCAAAACTGTTTGTCCCCATGCCGCATTGATTTCTGACCAGTCTACTGAAACAGAAGGCAAACGACCTAAACGAAAATTGTTTATTGTACCAAAATGACCAGCATGCCAAATATGGAATGTTATGTTAAATATATTTGCATCCTTAAGTTTTTCCAGCTCTTGCTCAGCATATCCGATTTGGCATTCAAGACTGCGTTTGT
The DNA here is from genome assembly GCA_905220375.1 of Tachina fera. Lineage (NCBI taxonomy): Eukaryota > Metazoa > Arthropoda > Insecta > Diptera > Tachinidae > Tachina > Tachina fera. The sequence continues at coordinate 64,115,859 of LR999963.1, forward strand.
CATCTTCTGTCAACATTAATTCTCTACGGTGTTTGGTATATTCACGCCAGTAACTGCTTTCCTGATCTTGTAATTTCTTCTTTTCTGATTCTTCATTTTCTATTGCTTTATTTAAAGAACATTCTTCTTCTTTTAATTTGTTCAGTTCATTCAGAAGCTTTTGCTCGTTATCCTTTAAATCCTTTAACTCATTTTCAAGTTCTGACACATTGGGACATTCTTGATTCTGTTCGAGTTGCTTTAAATAAGTTTTATAGTCGCTCCATTCTTTTTCTGCAATTTTCAATTCTCTATTCATTATTTCTAACATAGAGTCAGCACATTCATCACAAAGAGGATGATCTATTTCTGAATTCGATGACAGGCAATCAAAAAGTTCAGCTTTAAGTTTGAAATCTGCACTCAATTTTTTATTGTCGCGACCATCAGTTACCAACATAAAGCCCGTCCCATTTATGGAATCCGTCAATCGATATGGCGGCACGAAATGATCAAATCCACTGGTATCCTGAGTATCAATCGTATTGACATTGCTGTCATATATTGGCACTATTTCAGGAACACCAGAATACTTTTCACAGTTAAGAAATTGTTGGAATCATTGATTTTTTTTTAAACTTACAAGATAATTCTGCCATGGCGTGCACACTTATGTTGTATAGATGTTCATCTAGTACTATTGGCTGCAGACATCTTTGACAAGCAAAGGATACAGCCTGTTTTTCTAAATCTGCCTCAATCATTTTTTCGTTTTTAAATAAAATATGTTTAAAGAGCAAACGTTTGATAGTTTTTATGTTTTTGTTTGTATATTGTATACCAGTGTTGGGATATTGCTATTCTTAAATTGTGCCATCAAAATGGTAAAATTGTACCAAATAACTTCAATTGTACCAAAATGTAGCCATCTGCTAACTAAGCATACACAAAAAGAATTCATGACAAAAAAATAAATAAAGTGTTTCCGCAACACGTTTATATTATATGTTGCATACTTTTACACAGACACTGCAACATACCATGCGACCTATAAACCTAAAATCATTTTGATATTTTCGAAACTTCGAATGCAATTTCGAACGCAACTATAAACAAGACTACACATTGTGCGACCGTCTGTACCTACCACAAAGAACTGGGACAATTTCCACCAAAACAAATGAAAAATATTAGCATTAACTACCAATGTTGCACTTTTCGGTATTTATGATCAGTGTTAAGCCGAGATACCACTATAGGCTCAATTTACCGATTTTCGTCGGCTCACCGCAACAAAGTCGTAAGTAATAAAGAAAAACGGCTTTATTTCTCAATTAATTGTGAAATAAGTCTATATGAAAATCGGTACATTGTGCCGATAGTGGGATCTCGGCTTTAGGCAAATTATTATTACTGTAATGCAAAGCACAAATTTTTTAAAATTGTACCACTGAAGTATAAAGTGTACCAGTGCAAATGTAATTGTATTAAATTTGGTACAATTGTACCACAAATCCCAACAGTGTTGTATACCCAAAGTAGAAAAAATATAGTGTATTCACGGCAGCCAGATTTGACGATTTATCATTTCGACGATTTTTGGCGTCGAAAATAGCCAAATGACGTTCTGACGATTTTTCCTTAAAATCGACGATTTTTTAATAGTAAAAATTTTTCCTTAATTATGAAAGTGGTGTATGTCATATATTTCTTTGTTTGAGAAATTTAGTAGATTACATTTGAACATATGAAGAATAGTTTTTAATTAAGTTTTGATTAATTTAAATTTAAGTTAGTGGCACAAATATGGCAGCTTTTTATGAAAATTTTACTTTTAGAATTCATATATGCATACCCACTAAAAGATGTTGAAGTATCTTTGCCCACTCTTTCTTAGTAAAATTTATTATTTAAATTTACCTTTAAATTTTGAAATTTTGAGCTAATACTCTATCGTTACCACCTATGAATATATATACATATCGTCGGTTTGTTTCTGCTTTGATGTATGGGACAAAAAGTTATTAATTTTATAAAAATACAAGATAGAATTTTTTGTTTAATAATTAAAGTAATAATTAATAGATACATATGTTTTTTATTCAAACTTAAAGTTGATAAACTTTTTACATCCAACATGAAAATTATTAGGACTTAAAGGAAATATGACAAAAATCTTTGGCAACGCATTTCACATTCATAAGAACAATATTGTACACTATTGTCCACTACTTGCTCAAGAGGTTTAAATTACTGTATATATTTAAGTAGATATAAAAGGTGAAAATATCAGTTTTATTCATATAACATGACTTTTAGAGGTAAAACAAAGGAAGAAATAAAAGACAGTGATTATATTTAATAAAAGAAATTGTATTAATAAAAAATAAATATCAATTAATTTTATTTACAATAGTTAAATTTTTGTACTTCGCTTTGATTTACGTCCTTTGAGTAGAATATGCATTGATATACATAAACAGATGCGAATAACATTAATACTTTTACTTGAGAAATGTGCTACATATGAAAAAATCGTCGATTGCCGTAATTGTAAAGTTTGTTCAAATGTGCACCTCTATATCTCCAGATATATTCAAGATATCGGAAAACTAATAACGAATTTGGAAAGAGGACATATTTTTCATATATAACCAATCAATAACTCAATTTTATTAAAAATGTTCCATACATCAAAGCAGAAACAAACCGACTATATGACATTGTGTGCAAGTATGTATATGGGTTCAATTGAAAGAAATTTAATGTAAAATGTAACTGATCGCAAAAAAAATTTAAACAAAAAAAATCAAAAAACCCGGCTGCGACCAACTTTGAACCGTTAAATGTCCTAAATGGTCATTCGAAATAAAAATGATAAGGGAAAATAAAAGATGATTTTAAAATAGTTCGCCGACTTTTTATATTTTTCGTATTTACAAATAATGGCATCTTTTGGCCGCTAGTGGCAATCCCGGGCTTTAGACAAATCTATTGACGTAAATCGGTCCAAGCGCTTTGTTTATATAGTTCCGCAAAGGAACACACATACATACATACTTAAACACAATACCCTTCTTTGCGTTGTGCAGTCGGTAAAAGAAGGCCAAGTTTCTATCAAAAATTTCGTACATCAAAAGTACTGAGACCAAAACTTACACTTACTAACTTGGCATATATTTCTCATAATTTCACTACTGCGGGGAATAAAGTTATGAGGGCGTAAGAACCACCGCCGATTTCTTTTCCTTTTTTTTATTTTAACTCTTTTTCTTATGCTGATTTTACTTTTAAAAAGTTTTTATATGGAAGAATAATCAAATATCGTAAAAAATTTTGGCACTCATTCAGTTCGGATATAACGAACATCGACTAAAATTCGCCGTCAGTTTTTATTTACTTGTATTTAGCTGAACTTACTTTATATGGAAGATAAAATAAAATCAAATGTCTTAGGAAATGATATACAATTATGTTCGGTTATAACCAGGGACCGTAACAGTTATAATTTTTATTTTAAAAATTACTTTTTAATCGTTATTTCTTGATTTTTATTTATTCCTCACAAAATAACAGTTATTTCTACAGACACACAAATACACTACAAACTTATAACACCCCTTTTTTGGTCGCGGGTTAAAAATAGACGAATAGAAAAAGCTTTGGAAAATTTTTTGTGAATTAATATTTTTGTTATGATTTTAATAGTTTTTCAGCATTATGTGTAATGAAAAACTGGCATGAGTGTCGAAATTTAACTATGTTTTAACAGAAATTGCAAAAATAAGCACTTTAAAAGAAACTATGTGATTAAAAAGAAATATTAAATTTAAGCATTATGTTTTAGCATTTTAAATAAATAAATAAAATAACTAATTATTTTTTAGCATGTTTTAGCTTCCTTTAGGAGCTGCAAAAAATTTCAGGATCTGGTCACACAGCTCATTTTATGATAAACAGAGATGCACAGAAATATAACAAAACGTAAATGGAATAGTTAATTTGAAATCCATCTGCTGGTGGTTCAGCTTGATGGATTTCAAATTGGAATATAATTATGACAATATGTCGAATAATAAATTTCTTAAATGTTAGAATTGTTAATTTTTCAGGGAATTTTTTGGTAGAATAGAATTTTTTAAAATACATACATATTGTAATTCAAAGCAGAATTTTAAAAAATTGCAACAACAAGATTACAAGTCTGGACGGGGCTTAAGAAATCACTAAAACAGTTTAAATTTTTTGTTGGCATCACTTCCGCTACAAATAATAAAATAAAAACAAAATCGGGAATAATTGTGATATTTTTTGATAAGAAAACAATCACCAAACAAAAGGAAAAACGCGCAAAGAATTATGTGTATGAGAAAAATAGCCAAATTTGTTGAAAAAGCTCATATAAAAGACTGTTCATTCAATTTTATAACCTACATCGAAGAGGACGTGTTATTGGCTAACCTCTTGAAAAATCAATTACTTTAACCCACACTTCCTAAGTAGATAGCAGCAGAGATTAAAATTGTTTTATTTATTACAACTAAACTAAAATATACGTAATCATTTACTTACATACATACATACATATGGGCATATGAAAAGTTGCCTATAAGAAATCTGTTGTTTTACGTTGTTGCTTAAAAAAGATACGATGGTTTCCTATTTTGTACCTCGCGGACGTTTCCTTATTAAAGCTGGAAATTTGCGACAGGCCCACCAAAAACAGCAAACTAGCCAACCACAAGCAGGAAAATGGACATTGATTAATAACCTCCGTAATACATTCGCCACCAAAGCAGCAGAAAATAACAGTAGCTTATCTTCAGAAACTATTGTAGATAATTTAACGGGAAAATCCTCTTTCAATAAAAATTCTCAAAACCTTCACAGTAGGAAACACCAAGGCTTACAAAAGAGGCGTCAAAACATATTGTTGAAATGGACTGGTTTCTTATTAAAATGGGCTCCCATGGGTATTTGTGCATTTGGTGTTTTGGAATGGCAATATCATAAACAAAGTTGTGTACGTGAGCAGCTGCCACAAACCGCGTCTCAATTTCAGACAAAGTTTTATTGTTCCTTGCCTTTAAGATTGCTCAGTAGAGCATGGGGTTGGCTGGCTGCTTGCTACATACCCGAAAATTTGAGGCCATTTGTATACGGTTGGTATTCCAAGTCATTTGGTGTGAACATAGAAGAGGCTTTGCATCAAGATTTTAAGCACTATCAAAGCTTATCTCAATTTTTTACTAGACCTTTACGCGATGACGTCAGACCTATTGACATAAAAGCTCCAATTGTATCTCCGGCTGATGGTAAAATATTACATTTTGGTACAGCTTCCAAATCTCTTATTGAACAAGTAAAAGGTGTCAGCTATAGTATACAAGACTTTTTGGGACCTGCTACTTGGATTCAAAAAAGTATCCCGACTTCTGAGGAATATGCAGATGCAATTAAACATAAACAGGATGGTTCTACAACACTTTATCAATGTGTAATTTATTTGGCTCCTGGCGATTATCATCGCTTTCATTCACCAGCCGAATGGCAGCCAGTTTTAAGAAGACATTTCAGTGGAGAATTGTTATCTGTTAATCCAAAAATTGCTACCTGGTTACCTGGATTATTTGTCCTTAATGAACGTGCATTATATCTGGGAAAGTGGCAGCATGGTTTTTTCAGTTATACAGCCGTTGGAGCTACAAATGTAGGCTCTGTGGAAATATTTATAGATGAAAAGTTAAAAACAAATCGTTGGGTTGGTGTTACAGCTAATCGGGAGTACGATGAACTGATTCTGTCCGACAAGCCTTTATTAAGGAAAGGTGACTTAGTAGGTCAGTTTAATATGGGCAGTACTATTGTATTGTTGTTTGAGGCTCCCGCTAATTTCCGTTTTGATATTGAGGCTGGACAGAAGGTTAAAGTAGGTGAGGCTTTAGGTAAATGGGTTTAAAAAGAAAACAACAGAAAAAAACTCAACAATCTCATTTTTATAAATTTGGACATCAATCGCTATTAATTTTCTGACTTATTTCTTCTCATTTTTTTTGTCCGTCAGATTATTATATAGCAAAGCTCAAGAAGAGCTGAAACCTTTGTCAATATATAAGTCGTTAGACGTTTCAAGTAAATGATACAATAAACTGTGTTAAACCAATATGTATGAATGAACATCGTTTATTATCATTACCTTGACGATTTCAAGCTCGACTTTAAAACAAGTTTTTATTAAATTAATTTTGTGAAATTTTTATTCCTATTTAGCTTGATCCTGAGACGTTATTGAGAATAAAAATGAAGTTTTTTTTAAATATTGACAAAATACTTGCTGTCCTTCCTAATTGTTATAAAATCGAGTTTATTTCAAATACTATTAATAACTTGTCATATGCATAAATTATTATTGAAGACAAAATGAGTTTCATATAAAATTCATATTTTAAACCAGTTTTATTAATATTTAGTTTGTGAATGAAACATAGACTTCTTATTTATTTTTCCTACTACATGTAAAATATATTATGTATATTCTTTAAAGTTATGAAATCTGATCTGATTTTCTGATTCTCTTCAAAAAATATAAATAAAAATGCTGTATTTCATACCAACAGTTTGTATGTATGTATGCATATTAAATAAAATGAAAAATTGAATATGCTACTTATATTAATTGCAAGTTTAATTGTTGTAATATATGTACATACATATGTATGTATGTATTTAGCTTCAAAATTAACAAATGATTATTTTTTGTATGTAAAATAAAAATTATAGAAAAATATAACTTGTCTTTCTCTAATATCTGAAGTAAATAACAAATAACGGGAAATATCAACTCAAATCAAAATTGTTCCAAAAAATAAATTAAAAAAAGTTAATATGATGTAAATATAATTGGCTTAAAACGTATCGTTATGAAAACGATTTCTAGCATCAGGCCTCAGGCATTATTGACTTTCAAAAACTATAACAGAAGTTTAAATAAAAAAATAAAAATTCCAAAAATTTCAAAAAAAAAATATTGAATTTTTGAGTTAATGATGCAGAATTCTTCCTTATATCGCGTTATTCATATTATTTAAAAATTTCTTGAAAAATAAAATTTTCTTTTTCCAATAAGTTTTGTGTAAATTGAAAAGGTTAAACTCGTTTTCTGGCAAACTACTTTTTTGAGTTTTGGCCGTTGTTTGAGTAAATTGGTGATACCTATGTGTTTTGTTTAAAAAAAGAAAAATAAAAGATTTGCTTAAAATAAAAATACACCGAGGAAAAATATAATTTTATTTCAACACGAGTATTTGTTTATTGAATGAAAAGTAAAATAAATAAAAAGGCTGGTTTCCTCGCAAGATTTTAGATCAAACTAATTAACTGATTCACTATAAAAATTTGTAAAAAGGGAAATTTCAAACCCCTTAAAATTTTCAAATGCCGCTACACTTACATATGTATGTACATAAATATGAACATATATTTGTTCATTTCATCCACCATAATATACACATTTTGGAAATGTTTGGCTTTTGTGGTAGTCTACTTATTAATTATTATCAGTTTCAGCGTCCTAAGCAGAGCCAAAAAAAACCAGACTCGAAAATAAATTGATGTTTTAGTTTTTCAAAAGATTGGTTTTAGAGATAAGAGGTATCAAAAACAACGTAAATATGTATGTAGATATACATATGTATGTATGTACACAAGTCACATGTATGTTTGTGCTTATATACATACATATGTATTTATGTACATACATATGTATTTGGTTGGATGCTACATATTTGGAATTCGGTACAGCATAATTGCTTTATTTAGAATGGCGTGAGAAATCTCTAATTTAAGTCCGGGTTCATTTCCCACTTTTTTCATTTATTACTATTTCTTAGATGTTAGCAAACATATGTATGTATGTACATTAGGGTGTAACCAATTTTTTGGCATAGTACCATGAGACCAACCATCTCCTAGTAACCATGAAAATCATAATCTTTTGTAATTTTTATCAAAAAAGTTCACTCACCAATTTATTTTTCTAAACATTATCTCTGCCAATTATTATTTCCTTGGTAGACATTTTACTGAAATGATTTAATCCAAATCAATGTTTTGGATTTTACGCGGCATTACTAAACTGCTTTTGAATATATGTAGTTAACTGGTTTTTCCAGATTGTGTAATTATTAATTTTTCTTAAAAAAAAGTTACATATGTATGTCCCTAATGTACATACATATGTATGTACATACATACATACATATGTAAGTATGTATGAAAATAGTCTCACTCATGTTTATCACAAATCAGACATGCAACACGTGGAGAATTAATACTTTATTGGAAATTATTATTAACTTAAATTTAATTCTTTATCAGCGGCTTAAACAAAGTTTCATCGAACATACATATGTACATACATATTGTTGCTCACAAGTAGAGAGGCCATAACTCATATAACTGTAACTTTACAGGAGAAGGTAAAAACATAATAATAAACAGTATTACATTTTACACTATGGGGCCGACCAAATATTAATTTACTAATTTCGTACAAAAATACGTATGTTTTTCTCCTTTATTTATTTATCTAATTGGTCATCCACATGTGGGGCTCTTAATCAACAAGAGGGTATTAATACAAACTTTCTAAAATTTCACTTTTTACTGTAAAAATTTCAACGTATCTAGGCGCACGGTGCTGCGCCAGGTCAAGTTCGGACCAATGCGCGCAGTGTGTATATTTACAGGAAGCCATTCGATATGTTTTTACCCCCGTCATAACTTTGTTCGCCGCAATAGTAAAATTATAAAATTTAAACCATAATTAGAATAAATTCATATAATATCATATGCGAAGTTTTACAATGAAAGATTCCGGAGATATGGAGGTGCAAAAAGTGCATATTTTAAGACATACTCACTGACTCACTGACCTCCTGACTCACTCATCAATATTATGAAGCACTTCCGCTATAGGTAGAGATCTGAAATTTGGTACACAAGTAGACCTACGTGAGCAATTAACTAGAAAAATCTGAAATCTGAGCGCTGATCACAATAAAATATTGATTTTAAAAAAATGATGAAGGGGGGGTAATGGCCATAACATTTAAAGCTAGAATTTGTACTAGAGACCTTAAATTTGATACACAAAAAAATCTTAATCAGATATTACCAAGAAAGATCTAAAATCCTAGAAGTTACAATCGGGGGGCATGGACACGCACCTTTAACTCGAAATTAAGAATTTCAGTTAAGGAGTGAGTTACGAACAGAAATAATCCGAAAGCACCGATTGTTAAATTAGGGATGTAGGACCACGTTTAAAAAAATTTAACGTAATATTATACGGTAGAAAACTGAAATTTCGCAAAGAAAAAATATGGTTAAGTAAGTTACCAACTAGAAAAATTTAAAACACAAGCTACTCTATTGAAACTTTACATGCACATTTCACATATGCTAGACCTTAATAGGCGGGGTCACTCCCACTAAAATTTACAATATATTTTACATATTTCTACTCATATGACTATTAAAAAATTAAGTACATATCTGGGTCCTTGTTATGACACAATGGTGCACATATCACCCTATAACCCATTATTTTATATAACTCTATCTCGAAAACCAGATTTGAGACCATTTTTGTGATAGTGTAGTGACTATCCTTATGTCACCAAAAATGTATTATTTTGAGTTAACAGAAAAGTGGACATAGAAATGTATCCTATAAAAAAAATAAATTTTTCCATTTTTCCAACAAAAAAAAAACTGAAATGAATACCTTAGAAATTTTTACAATATTTTTGCAATGTTGGAGTGTAATATTTCCTCAATCTGGCTGCCAAGACAAAAAAGCGGACATAGGAATATTGCAGGAATACTGCAGAAATATTGACTGTAATATTACAACGTTACGAAACAATATTCCCGCAAAATTCCAGCAATATTTTGTGCTCTATGAGATATAGTGGCCTTCGAAAACAGCTAGCTGTTCCGTTCAACTATGTGTTGTCAGAATATTTACAACTAACTTTGATGTTATTTGTTCATTAATAATTATCACATGTAATTTGGCTTAAAAAGCGATACGAACTTTAGCATGTTCAAATCATAAATATAGATGGTGAATATTGTTTTTGATGCGTAGCAAACATTTTGCCAGATAAACAAACCTATGCTTCTTGTTAATGTTTTTTTTATTGGTTTGTTGGAAATAAAAGCAAAAAAGCAAATTTTAAGTTTTTATACAAATTGGATTTCGAAAACAACATTCATTAACTGAACAATTTCCAAAACTACAGCCAAACAACTGCAATGTAGCCAATTCACACACCTTTTTAACGGACAAAATACTAAAAAGAAAAATAATAAAAAAGTTACATACATATAAGTAATTCAAATCCCTTCGGCCATTTACGCCAACGTGTACATTCAATCAAGGATCATACGTATTAGTTGTATAATAATATATTTTGAGGTTTGAGGAAATTTGGAAACAATTTAAGAAATAGGTTAAAACAAAATTAAAAAATTAATTCATAATTATAATAATAACAATACTACCAAAAATATTAAAAATACAGAAAATAAAAATCGAGAAAAATGCGTCACGAAATTGTGAACGGCCCCTTGCAAGGCCTTGATCCCTTGGCAAACTTTCTTTATGCAAAAAAAAAAATCAGCTGTATCAGTACTGCCAGATTTCGAGTTATGTCCCCAAAAAATCTAGATTTGTTGGGGAAATTCTTTGAATTTTTTCTAGTAATTAATACTATTTCTTCCAAAATGTTTTTAAGATACATATGTATGCTGTCTTAAAATATTTTGTTTTATTATATCACTCATTTACTTCAATAGTGTCATGAATTGAGTTTTTGAGTTAATAATGCAGAATGTGTCATTTCGTATTTTATCTTGTGTAAAAATTTCATATAAATAGTTTGCACAATCACCTCCTGAGATAAGAATATTTTTTCATGTCTTCATTGAGTTGTATGCAAATTGAGCGTGAAGCTTCCAACAGTATAAAGTTCCTAGGCACACGAACAAAATAGTTAAACAATGGGTGTTGTGTTACACACCTAAGCAATTGAACCATCCCCACAGTCGCAGGACCACAACTCAATTGAATATCTCTGTGAGCATTTGGACAGACCACTCAGAAAAAGAAAAAACATAACCAGTAAAAACTACCTGAATGAAATCTTGTTCGAGGAACGGTCAAAACTGTACAATTTCTTTGCATACGTTAAAATTTAAGTATTTTTAATTTGCTGTTGTTGGTGTGAAAGTATTTTGAATATATGTATGTATATTTATTTATGTGATGCATATTTAAATTTAATTTAACGAAAATTTATTTTAATCAAGAATAGTTTATTAATCAAGCTTAAATTTAGTATTTTCAATTCTTATGGAATGAAATATGTTTGTTAATTAAGATGATTTTCTGAAAGGAGAAGAATAATTAAACTAGACTTTAGCTGGGGAAAATAACGGAATTTTTCTGTGCCGTTTCGCACTTCATCAGCACCCCTTTCTATCTACTTGGGCAGAGATTTCTTGTTAGCATCAGATATTTAAGATGCATTTTTAATGAAATGGAATATGAGAAATGTTTATATTGTGTATGCAATTATTGATATACTTTTAGTAAATGCATTTGTAAGTACGACTTTTCATTTTGATTTTCCATTTCCTCTTTCTTTATTTTAAGAACATTACGTAATGTTTTGTAAATGACAATAAAGTTGGAAAAATTAAAAATTTTTAATACCAAAATATATTACGTATATTAAAGTTCATTAACAGTATGTAACAAAAACTGTACTGGTGCATAATATTTATTTATTTATTTATTAAACATATTAATGCAAAGTAAATTTGCGTAATATGGTGTTGCACAAATATGGGCGGAGTAACGTAGACCATATGCCCAAGATGGTATTAACAGTACTTTATAAGGTTTTGTGACTGACTGTACACGACCTATGCCTTCACATAGGAAGTAGGCAACGTGGTTGTTAAAGAAATTCCACAAAAAACCGCAAGATTATACGGTTATCCGTGGCATATCAGTCAACCAGTGCGACCGAGACGAAAAACTCTCGAAGGCCAAAAAACACACACAAGCCTGACCGCACTTAAGAAATAACTACGATGACGCGAGAGATGTTCCCCGACCCAGAACTGGTGCATAATATATCCATATATTTATTTAGTAAAAAAAACCCTTTTTGGAATGGGGAAATAATTTTTCAAATTTGGGTAGGGCGAAAAAAGGCATATGGCAGTTCTGTCAGCTGTTGTTTTGAGCCGGCTAACAAACTATTCCCTGTACTAAAAAGAAGGAAAGGGATTAAAACACAGTTAATTAAAAATTTACTTATGTACGTATGTTTAAAATCAAATAATTTAATTTATTGCCTAATATTTTTTATTATTTAAAGTGCTGGATTTCGTTAAAAATGGCAGCTAATCCTATTATTAGTCAGTTATTAAAATTGAATCGTTTAAATGTCTTAAGATGCAGTGGGTATAATACATTCAACGGTCTGACGAAAACAGCCTGTATAACTAATGCAAACGAAGAGGTTTATTGTTCCAATTTTATACAGCAATACTGTTCCGCTGCGATTAATATACCAATAGTATCTTATGAGTATATAAAACAATTAAAAAAACGGCCAGAAGTGCTGTTAATCGATGTTAGAGAACCACAGGAACTGAAAGAGACCGGGCAAATCCCTACCAGCATTAATATACCTTTGGGTCAAGTTGCCGATGAATTGGGTCCAACTGTAGACAAGTGTGCCTTTAAAACAAAGTATGGCCGCACTAAGCCGGAAAGAAACACGGAAATTATATTTCATTGCAGGATTGGCAAGAGGTCGCAAAATGCCGCGGAAGTAGCTAAAACTTTGGGCTATCAAAATACTAAAAACTATTTGGGATCTTGGACAGAATGGGCTGAAAAGGAAGGTCTTCCAATGTAAACCATTGTTTAAACTGCGTTATTTAAAGGTAAGATTTTATTGAACGTATGGGAAATTTTTCATTATTGCTATTTTACTTTAACCTAAAATAAGCGATAAGTCCTTCCTGGTAGGTTAAAATAAAGTTGTAATAATGAATAACTTTTTTTATACGTCCGACAAAATGCTACCCTTAACTAACACCAAGATGTTATAATGGTACTAAAAGTTATCTTAAAGTTAACGTTTTTGTAACTAGCTATAATCTAACTATTTTTGAGTTAGCCATAAGTAGTTTTTTTAATTAACTATGAATCAAGAAAACAAGATTGCGCATTGCGCAGGTCCGTTATTTTATTTTGTGCCTGTGACGTAGATGTAGAATTTTGTTTTAAACAAAATACATACATTTGTTTGTGGAATGTGATCTCTCTCTCACACACTTTTTACGTAGATGCGGAGTAGAAATATTTTCTGTACGGCTGAGTTCGAAAGCTTGTTTTTTTGATTCATGAGTTAGTTAAGATTTAAGTCAACTAAAGCTTAGTTGTTTACACGTTAGCTAAAAACTAACAGCTTTATGTACTTATGTATAAGGAAAAACTGTCATTAAGTTAGTATAAGTAACGAAATTGGACAAGATACATATGTAGGTGTTAACCAGTTCCTCCATACAATTTCACATCAAAATAGGCGCATAATGTAGTTAGTTGTAACGCACTATTAAATCCTAGTGTGACTTTTAATGTGAAGTTTTGTGGAAAAACTATACCAGTTTTTTCTTATACATAAGGCTATAACTATTTGCAGCTATTTTGTGGCTACTAGCTTTCATATTTGTTTTTTGAAATAAAATAATCTGCTGAATATTTGTAATGTTTTGTTTTCATTGAATTTTACGAAAAAAAAATATTCAAAACTTCACTACTATGTCCATATTCAAAACGATAACTCCCAATGCAGCCAATTGACACTAGCTTGCGCGAAATTTTATTATAAATTATTAATATAAGTACATACACATAGTATAAGTACATATCGCTCATTTACTTCAATAGTGGCATAACTCAAAAAATGGGTTTTTTGAGTTAATAATGCAGAAAGATTCGGCATTTTGTATTTTATCTTGTGTAAAAATTTCATGCAAATAGCTTGTACCATCACCTCCTGAGAGAAGATTTTTTTTTCATTTCTCCATTGAGTTGTATGCAAATTGAAAACTTAAAACGCGTTTTCTGCAAAACTGGTTTTTTTTGAGTTGTGCCACTATTGAAGCAAATGAGCGATATGTATATACATATGTATACAAGATTACATATATGGCCTGTTCGTAAATGCATCACGGCGCTGCAAATGGAAATTGAAATGCCCTAAATTCCTTCACTAAAGTATATAATACACAAATAAATGTCAAATATGGGGTACAAACATGGCTACTACTGGAAAAGATTATCAGCGAACTTTTATTGCATTTTAAATAACAAAAATAATAAAATGTGCATCATAAGTGATGCATTTACGAACACACCCATACATACATATGTATTTTTTTATACAAAATTTAGTTTTTTCAGTGATTCTAATACATTTCACACAAATACGCCTGCTCACAAAAATTTATTGCAATAGTGTAAAAAGTTACATTGTAAGTATTACAGTTTCTATTATGTCTGCCTTCTCCTGTAAAGTTAACATTTTTTGAGTCAATTACATTTCGGAGATAACGTTAATGTGATGGACTTTAATGAATTACAAGAGATGCTTACAATAGGGATCAGCATAAATGTGCCATTGGGACGAATTACCAAAGAATTAGCAGCAAGGGTGGACTGCTCTGATTTCAAAGCAAAATATGACCGTGATAAACCACAAAAGAATAGTGAAATTATTTATTCGGCCCTTTTCTGTAAACCGATCGATGTGAAATCGCACGATTTAAGAAAACTAACTCCGACAATAGAAATATTTTTTGTGGATTTTTTATCATATCTGAAAGAAAATTATCGTGTATGATTTTAAACTCGTCTGCGGGACCATTCTTAATTTCTTGAATACGAGAAATTTACTCGGATTCGCTTTGAAAAAGAAGGTTTAGAAAGGTAGCGTCGTTTATTTGAATTATGTAACTCGACATAGAAATGTAAAACAATGGTATAAGCATTTATTTGGAACAATAACGGTCTGTCCCACTATATCACCAGAAATCGTTCGAGCGAATACTTATATTAAAATCAATAACAAATTTTGCAATGTTATTTTGCAATACAAGTTGTTGATCGAACCATTTTTGATGACATCGTGGAACGGGCCGTAAGTTTAAATAAATAAGCAACGAAATGTTATATTTCCCTCTTGTTTTAGGAATTGTATTCAAGCCGTTCAAATATGGGCTTCAAAAACATAAACTACTTCTGCCTGCAGGAAAAAATACTAAAACAAACTGAATTTTGCACGTCTCCTTTAAATTTACATAATAAAAATATTCTATTCTATATAATTAATAGGCAAACATGTTTTTTGTAATCCCTTTTACGGTGGTACTACTGCACCGATTTTAAAATCTTTAGAACCAAAATTTAACAGTGTTGTTTAGCGTTTGTTTTAGAATATTTGTTAAAGGGATTTCGTTTGTGTTTTTAATATCGTATTATTTAACTATGCATATGGATGTCAGTATGTGGGTGGCTGTATTTTAATGCATTTCTTACGACGTTTAGATACATTTTCTTTGAATCTTAATAAAATTATTTACATTTAATTTCTAGAACACGGACGATTGTGTCGTCCGTTGGTATATCTAGTTATTATTAAAACACAATCTTATTGGCAAGAAGACAGAATTTTTATTACATTTTTGTTACTGAACTATTGCGTCATTGCAGAAGAAACGTAACAAAGTATTTAGCTGATCATGAATTTTTTCTATCGTATTTACGTATCCCACGGCTATTTAGAATAGGATTTTTTTCCCAGGAAAAAACGCTAGGGAAGAGAAAAAACTCCATGGGAATGATACTCTGAAATGTTTCCATGCGCCTATGTATGTATATGTATTTATATAATTTTGCCCACTTAAGCCCAATAAAAAACTTCCTTTCATATATTGTTTTAACATAAAACATTTCTTTTATTTAACTAAATAACAAGAAGAAATAATATGTATGTACATAAAAAAAAATTTCTAAAATATTCCTATTCATATGTACATTTGTGCATATGTAAGTACATATATTAATCAGTCATGAATTTATTATAAATAATAATAAGATGAAAATACTATTCGTAACAACTTTTTTTAAATTATTACATTTAATCAACTTCTTCCACAGTGGGGCCATTTCTGCCTGCTCCAAACCCACCTGCCTGCTGACCACATGATGGCCCAGCACCGCCACCATTATGTAGTTTCGTCATTAATGGTGTGCACAGCTTTGTCAGAGATTTCATCTTGTCTTCGTATTCTTCCTTATCAGCAAGACTATTGGCATCCAACCACTTGATTGTTTCTTCACAAGCACGTAGCGCTTCACTCTTTTCTTGTGCTGAAATCTTGTCACCGGCTTGATCTAGTGCCTGTTTTACACCAAACACATAACTTTCCAGACTGTTGCGTGCACTAATCTTACTTTTCTGCCTTTCGTCTTCTTCAGCATATTTCTCAGCTTCATTGACCATACGGTCGATTTCGGCTTGTGATAGTCGCCCTTTGTCGTTTTTAATAGTTATGTTCTTGGCATTACCCGAGCTCATTTCCTTCGCAGAAACATTTAGAATACCGTTAGCATCCATATCGAACGTAACTTCAATTTGTGGAACACCACGAGGGGCAGGTGGGATACCAGATAGATCAAATGTTCCCAATTTGTTGTTGTCTTTTGTCATAACGCGTTCGCCTTCAAAAACTTGAATAGTTACTCCTGGTTGATTATCCGAATAAGTGGAGAACGTTTGTGTTTGTTTGCATGGAATGCGTGAGTTGCGTTCGATGATTTTCGCCATTACACCTCCGGCTGTTTCAATACCAAGAGATAGTGGAGCCACATCGACCAATAAAACATCTTGGATGGTACTGCTTTTGTCGCCGCTAAGAATGGCTGCTTGAATAGCTGCACCGTAGGCCACAGCTTCATCAGGATTAATGGACAAGTTTAAACTCTTGCCACAGAAGAATTGTTGCAACAAATTTTGTACTTTGGGGATGCGCGTCGAACCACCAACAAGGACAATATCATGAATTTGGTTTTTGTCCATTTTAGCATCATTTAGAGCTTTCTCTACCGGTTGCAATGTCTGACGGAATAGATCAGCACACAATTCTTCGAAACGGGCTCGGCTTACTTTTGTGTAGAAGTCGTGACCCTCAAACAAAGCATCTATTTCTATGGAGGCTTCTGAGCTGGATGACAACGTTCGCTTGGCACGTTCGGCAGCAGTTCTCAAGCGTCTCAAAGCCCTGGGATTTGAACGTAAGTCTTTTCTGAACTTGCGTTTGAATTCATCGGCCAAGTGTGAGACGAGTCTGTTGTCAAAATCTTCACCACCCAAATGAGTATCACCAGCAGTTGCTCTTACTTCGAATAAGGAACCTTCATCGATGGTCAGAATAGAGACATCAAAAGTACCACCTCCCAAATCAAATATGAGTACATTCCGTTCACCTTTCAAATTCTTGTCTAGGCCATACGCTAAAGCAGCTGCTGTGGGTTCGTTTATAATTCTCAACACGTTTAAACCAGCAATTCGACCAGCATCTTTGGTAGCCTGACGTTGTGAATCATTGAAGTAGGCCGGAACTGTGATCACTGCATCTGTTACTGTCTGCCCCAGGTAGGCTTCTGCTGTTTCTTTCATTTTTGTTAACACCATTGAACTTATCTCTTCTGGTGCGAACTTCTTTGTTTCACCTTTGAACTCGATGCAGATTTTTGGTTTTCCACTATCACTGACCACTTTGAATGGCCAGTGCTTAATGTCTTCCACTATTTTTGGATCATCATATTTCCTGCCAATTAAACGTTTCGCATCAAATACTGTGTTCCTGGGATTCATGGCAACCTGATTCTTGGCTGCATCTCCTATAAGTCGTTCAGTGTCTGTGAAGGCTACATAACTGGGTGTTGTTCGATTGCCTTGGTCGTTGGCAATTATTTCTACTTTGCCATGTTGGAAAACACCAACGCAGGAATATGTTGTTCCCAAATCAATACCAATTGCTACCATTGTGAGTATGTGCACTTTTTATTTCACAAAATTACTTTCCAATAAAAACTTCGTTATAATTTGCGAGTACTTTTTATTTTACTTAAAAATTCAAATTCTTGTTAAATTGATAATGTTGTAATCACTTTTGAAATTATTCGCTTGTTTGCGTATTTCTTGTTGTTATTAACTTGTTTGCTTTTTGTTTACTAATGACGATGAGAACGTCGGCAGCGCTATTTATACTGTCAAGTTTTCAATCGTATTTTCTAGATACATTTTGCCAGAATGGTTATGAATTTTCGAGAAACAATATGAGAGTATAATTATGAAAATTGTTCACACGTTCATACATATATACATTGTGAGAGAATTTTTAAGAGAATTATTAATAGTTGCGTGGTGAGATTGAAATTTGTGGAACAAATTTAAATAGCTATTTAAGAGAATTATTTATTGTATCATGGGGTGAGAGCAAGAATGGTGAGTGTGCAGGAGTAGTGCTGTCAACTCATTGTTTTTGCTTTTAAGGTTTTCGGGTCGTAAAATTTTCAATTAATTAATACGAAATTGTGTTTTTGAGTGCATAATTAAATAATAATTAACCGTCATATGTATAATCAAAAATTAAAATTTAACGTGTTGAAACTACATTATGCAGTGATTTTTAATGTCAAATTGTATAGAGGAACTCGTCAACATGTAGTTCAATTTTGTCACTTATGCTAACTTCATGCCAATTTTTGATTATTCATAAGGCCGTAAATGTCCAAGCTTTGTGTACTTAAATCAAACTTAAGTTTTACGAACATACCATATGTTTTTGTGCTTGTGTGTGTTTATTGAAACCATGTACATGAACATCATGCGGTCGTATTAAAAAGAATTTCGTTTAATTTTGATTAATGTATAACATATGGGCATTTCCTGGGGTCACGAAAGTACGTTCGTTCGCTTTTGATGTACAAAAAATATAGAAAACAAAACTTTTGCAAGAATTTTTTTCGATTTGATAGCATTTTGGAAGCTCTGTGTTTAGTGAAAAAGATGGACTTCATAGAGTTTATAGTAGTTTATAGTTATAAACATGTTTCTACGAACGTAAGCAAAATAGAAGTCAACTTTGGCTGACAGTACTGAAATGTAAATATCTGCGATATGGAACGGAATAATGGAAAGTGATTAATTTATCTTAATAGTGTATTAATGTAGGTCTTTATCCAGTATTTACACAATAAAATATCTCTATTGGTGAGTAGTGGTAGAAAATACTAACAAATTATGAAAAAGCTTCTACAGAATGTGGTAGATGTTAATGCTTCCCATACCAAATATAAATATTCGCAAACCAAATTTTTCATCAGTCCACTTAAAGCAAATACGCAAGACATTTTTTGTGCAAAAAGTAATCATTGCAAATGTTAAATCAAGTATAAATTTGTTTTTGTTGTATTTCTTTTTTGTTTCAAGCAGATTAGAAGTTTTTTTTTACACAATCTCTGTAAATATCTATAAATTTATGATATATACATATATACATTCATATGTATCTATATAAAAATTATTTTTTGGAATAAAAATGTCATTCAATTACTAATCAGTTTAAATAAACTGTTTGTTTTCACTAAGCAAATCCATTATTGACGGACTGTACTAAAAAATTATATAAAAAACTTGAGCATTGACACGAAAATTTCAAAAACACTAAACCGGTGATATTGAGTGAGTTGACAGCACTACTCCTGCACACACTCTCTCTGCCATAACAAATAATTCTCTTGAACAATTGAATTTTTTTTCAAAAATTTTAATACCAGCACCAGTGATGGTATTTTGGTGTGTTTCGGGTATCTTTTCTTGCTTGAAGATTTGATTAATACTCTTTTTTTTAAAGCGGGTATTTACAGTGCTTTTTAAAAATTTCTGTGCTTTTGGTGCTTTTTTGTAAAATAAAAATATTTTTAATTTACAAAACTTAAATCATTTTAAACGCTAATAGCTAATGACAATAACGGAAACTATGTTAAAAACAACGTAGAAAACTTTTCATAATTTTAATTAAGAAATTAAAATTTTTCTTGCAAAATAGAAAACAGAAGTAACTGGAAGGCACCACACAATTCTCTGCATAATAATTCATTGAAAGTAGCATGCAATAAACATTTGGTAAAGTTTACACACATATCTAGGCGCACGGTAGTGCGCCAGGCCAAGTTCCGGCCAATGCATGCAGTGTGTATATTTACAGGAAGCCATTCGAGATGTTTTTAACCCCCTCATAACTTTGTTCCCCGCAATCGTAAATTTATGAAATTTAAACCATAATTAGAATTACTTCATGTAACCTCATGTACAAAGTTTGAAAGTTTTACAATGAAGGCTTCCTGAGATATGGAGGTGCAAAAAGTGCATATTCTAAGACATACTCACTGACAAACTCATCAAATTGATGAAACACTACCGCTATAGCTAGAGAGCTGCAACTTAGTACACGAATAGCCAGGAGGGCGGGGCTACGCCCATTGTACGGCGTTGACAAGCCCATGCAATTTAATCCTCATATTTCATGTACTACGGGCTCAGTCTATGTAGATATACTATTTATGTAGTTATTATTATCCGTTTGCTTCGAAACTTGACACGAACCATTAAAACTTGCCGAAAAAAACTTGGGTTTGAAAAAGTGGGCGAGGCTATGCCCATAAACATTTTAAATTAAAAGTTGCGCTAAGGAGTTGAAATTGGATATTGAAGCAGGTCTAGGGGAGAGACCAACTAAAAGGACCTGAAAACCCGGAAATTTTAGTCAGAGTGGCGGGGCTACGCTCATAAAAACTAAAAATTAAAAGTTGCGCTAATGAGCTGAAATTTGATACACAAGTAGGTCTAGGTGAGTAACCAGCTATAAAAATCTGAAAACCCAACAAATTTTAACACAATGGGCAGGGCCACGCTAATACATACTGTTCGGAATTAAAAATTGTATATACATATGGGGGCCACGCCCTTAAAACTCAAATTTGCACTACAGAGCAGACATTTGATACACAAATAAATCTAGATCAGAGATCACTAAGAAAAATCTAAAAATTCGCAAGTTTCAATCAGGGGCGGGAATAAGCACCTTAAACTCAAACTTAAGATCAGCTAGTTGTTCCGTTATACTACGTCTTTGTCAGAATATTTACAATCAACTTTGCTGTTATTTTTTCATTCATAATTATCACATTATCACATGGCTTAAAAAGTGCTATAAACTTTAGCCTGATCAAATCATAAATTAAGATAAATTTTATTGAAATTTTTCATATACATTGCACTTATCCAAAGTAAACATTTCCTGTTTTGAAAAGTGGTCGTGATTACATTCATAAACCTATTTTTTTCTTTCATGTGCTTCGGCTTAGCAATTTAAGTCTATTACTTATGTATATGTACAAGACTTGAGAGATAATCTACTGTCAGTTAAAAAAATTACTGCTGCAGGAATTGAAGTGAAATTCAGTAAGGATAATGCCTTTATATACAAGGATAAAGTATTGATTGCGTCAGGATACTTACGGGGAAGTCTGTATGAAGTTACATTTCAATTAAAACAACATGATGCACATTTTTCAAATTATAATGAAGTTGAACTGTGGCACAAAAGGTATGGTCACATTGGGCAATCCGCCTTTAATGAATTATTAAATAAGAATTTTGTAAGTGGTATAAATGTGAAGTCCAAAAGTAAAAAACTGGATTTTTGTGAAATCTGTGTAAAAGGAAAATTGTCAAGAGAACCTTTTACCGGATCTCGTCAACGTGCATTACGTCCATTTGAAAGAATACATTCAGATGTGTGTGGTCCAATTGATCCTATAGTCTGGGATGGATCAAAGTATTTTTCATAGACGATTTTACTCATTTCACTATAATTTACGCGATTAAAAAGAAATCTTGTGTATTTGAGAAATTAGTAGAATATGAAGACATGGCCAAAGCAAAGTTTGGTTTATCAATATCAAAACTAACAATAGATCAAGGTCGTGAGTATAACTCGAAGGAGCAGTGGAAGTGGTATAAAGCCAAAGGTATTCAAATAGAAGAGACAATTGCTTATTCTCCACAACAGAATGGAGTGTCTGAACGTGTTAATAGAACGTTAGTGGAAAAAGTTCGAACTATGTTGCTAGAATCTTATATGCCGAAAAATATGTGGATTGAGGCCGCGCTAACTGGAGTATATCTTATAAACAGAAGTCCAACTAAAGCTTTAGATGGTATTGCAACACCTGCTGAAATGTGGTATGGTTACAAACCTAATGTCAAAATGCTGAGAATATTCGGGTGCAAAGCATGTGCTTGGATACCCAAACCAAATAGAAGTAAGCTTGATGACAAGTGTAAATCTTTAATTATGATTGGATATGTTCCAAATGGATATAAGTTGAGGGATATGAAGTTGAAAAAGATTATTACCGCTAGAGATGTAAAATTTGATAAGATGAATTATCCATATAAAGAAGTTACTAATAATTTTGAGCAGTTGAACATAATACTAAGAAGTAACGAGCAAGAAGGGGAAGAAATAATGATAAATAAAAATATGCCCGTTACAGAGGATGTATGTGATGAAGAACTCGTAATTACTGAAGACGAATGTGAAGAATCTGAAAATATTGATGAAGAGATCAATGATAAAGAACCAACAGATATAAGAAAAAGTTCTAGAGAACGTAAAGCACCTTTGAGATTTCTAGATTATTTTACTAGTAATTCAGCCACTATGGAAGCATCTCTTTGTGTTGGAAATCCTGAAACTTATTCCGAAATATCTGGTAGACTTGATGCAGACAAATGGTTCAAAGCTATTGAAGAAGAATTACAGTCTATGCAGTCTAATAAAGTCTGGATATTAACAAAACCTCCTAAAAATGTGAAGTTACTTAAGTCTAAATAAGTTTTCAGCATTAAGCACAATGTGAATGATAATTCTGAACGGTACAAGGCCAGATTAGTGGTAAATGGTTTTTCACAAAAGTACGGGATAGATTACAATGAAACGTATGCTCCTGTGGCAAAACTTTCAACTGTGCGAGTGTTACTGGCAATTGCGTCCAAGAGAAAACTACATCTTCACCAATTAGATATAAAAACAGCTTTTTTAAATGGAGATTTACGTGAAGAAATTTACATGACAGTGCCAGAAGGGGTTTCAGCCGAAAAAGGGCTTTGTTGCCGTTTACTCCAATCCCTTTATGGATTGAAGCAAGCGCCAAAGTGTTGGAATGATAAGCTGAATGAATTTCTCTTAAATATGGGATTTGTTCGTTCTAAACATGACTATTGTCTCTATACAAAACTGATGAAACTAATAATAATGATACTTTGTATATTATTATGTATGTTGATGACTTATTGATTGCTGGTTCGAATTTAAAGATTATTGAAAATTTCAAGATTGAGCTCTCGAAACATTTTGAGGTTTACGATTATGGCAATCTAAAGCATTTTCTTGGAATGAAATTTGAAGTCGACAATTATAGTATAAGAATATCGCAAGAAGCTAATATACAAAAAGTTTTAGATAAATTTTCGATGACTGATTGTAATTCTGTCAAAACACCCATGGAAAAAGGATTGCAACTGACTTATAATGGTGATAATACATTTAACAAGCCATATCGTAAGCTTTTGGGGAGTCTTATGTACATAATGCTTTTATAAGGCCAGATATACATATGTTATCATGTAAGCTATTTAGGAAGATTTCAGCAAAATCCTTCAGAAGAACACTGCAATCATTAAAAAGGATATTACGATATTTGAAAGGTACAATAAGAAAGAAATTGATATACAATGCTAATGATGATAATATTTTGTTGGGATATGCCGATGTGGATTGGGGTAGTGATGTCACAGATCGTAAGTCTGTGAGTGGATATATATTTAAATTGTTTGGTTGCACAGTATCATGGTCCAGTAAGAAACAACAAACAATTGCTACTTCTTCGAGTGAAGCAGAATAGGTGGCTTTAAGTACAGCTGTATCTGAAGCCATATGGTTAAGAGGACTATTGCAAGATTTAAATGTTTTAAAAAATGAAGCTGTAATTATATATGAGGATAATCGTGGTTGCGCATGTATGGCAAGAAATATTGAGTCGAAGAGATCAAAGCACATAGATATTAAACATCATTTCATTAGAGATAATGTCGAGAAAGGAGTTATTAAAATTATATCAATTGGAACATCAGATCAAGTAGCTGATATATGTACAAAATCTTTGGATGGAAATTCTTTTTTGAAATTTTGTAATTGTATTGGTTTATGTGATTGAGAAGGGGTATTGGAAAAATGGTTTTTAATCATATAAACTTTGTGTTATACTTTGTTCGGAAAAAAATATTTTTTTTTCATTCCTTTGTAAACTTTTATAAAAACTAGTAATATTTTTCTTTAAAAATAAAACTCTTATTTTTCAATTACGAGGATTATTTATACCGTTTTTTATACGAAGTTGTTCATTCATAAGATATAAATTCATCACGTGTGGACACTCAATTATAACTATAACCTTTTTTAGTATTTCTATGTTTCTGTAATATTGCGAGGTCTCAATATTTTTAGATATTACGACGCTTTTGTAATAAAATTGGGAGAATATAGTAAAATAAAATCATGAATTTAATAAGTGCTTAATTTGGAATTTAATTATCAAAACGATATAATATTTTTATTGTATTAAGGTGTAGGAAAATAAAATATGTAGATGCATATCGAATATAAATCGTTTCTTGTGTTTTGTATAAGTTTCTGAGCCTACTTGCTTATTCTATTGGATTTTCCAAAAAGCTTATGTAAACTCTCAAATGATTTTTGAAACTATATGCATAAGATAAGAGGTTTGTAAATTTTTAAAAGTATGGTTCATTCATAACCATACAAACATACGAGTATACATACATATATTTTGTATTAAAAATAATAATTTTAGTTTTTATGAGTTGAATTTGAACTGTATTAAAATTTGGCATAAATTCTTTGCTTAAAAAAGAGACAAATTATTAATCGTAATCGACCGATTAATGGGTGCGCTTACGATTACGATTAAAATGTGCGATTAATCGCGATTACGATTATAATCGCTGTGCAAAGCCTACTGGCGGCGTTGTAATGATACAATAATGCATTTTTAAGATGTGAAATCCAACAGCCATCACAATCAAACCTATTATTTTATGTAACTTTGCCCCATTCAATTGGCCCAATGAAAAGGAATAAAAATAAAATACACCAGAAATTTCAAGTTTAAAAAGTGTTATCAGGTATATCTAGGAAACCTGCTTATTTAGTGTTAATTTGGTGTTCTACAAGTGACTCGTTTTCGTGACGAGATTAAGTGGAATAAAATATTTGAACATCAAAATCAGTTGTTAATACAAGAAATAACATTCGGGCCTGTTCTGTAAATTACGGTGATTTCAAACCACGCGATTTCAAAAGTAAACTTCTAATAGCTGACTTGATTGATAGTGGGTTTTTATTGTATTTGAAGTTTTTGTAATTTATAATATAATAATAGAATATTTTCTTCCAACTTCCAACGCTATAAATCGTGCAATTTACAAAAGCAATGACTTAATTTTTTGAAATCACCGTGATTTGACACGTCGTGATTTGCAAAACAGGCCCGATTTTAAATCAAAAATAAACATTTGAAATGACCGGCTCTAAATATTTGAGAGAAAGTGTTTTTATTCATAAAAATAATTTTTCTTCATTCTTGGAGTAAAATTGTAAACAAAATTTGCTGTGTTCTTAAAACCAATTTTGTACATTTAAATGTATCAAAATGCATGTATAACTTGGTTATAATTTGGTATTAAAGACATCAAATTGTTAATGCTAATTGTTTTTTGATGTTTCATCAGTGATTTATTGGAATAATAACATTCGATTTACTTTCGACCAGGTATATTTACTCGAATTGAATTCGGTTTAGAGAACACCAAAATTTTTTTCTCGTTTTAAAATCGAAAAATTTGCTCGGATTCGGTTTACAGAACAGGGCCGAGTATGTATTGTGAAATCGTACGATTCGAAGCCCATCAATTCCCAATTAAAATCCAGATTCTCTTTCAAATCAAATAAGTAGTACAACTTCAGATTTAGTACCAACCATCAAATTACTCGCTTT
Source organism: Tachina fera (assembly GCA_905220375.1). Taxonomy (NCBI): domain Eukaryota; kingdom Metazoa; phylum Arthropoda; class Insecta; order Diptera; family Tachinidae; genus Tachina; species Tachina fera. The sequence goes on from LR999963.1 coordinate 64,142,200, forward strand.
TCCTTCATAAAAAAACTAATCGTTTCATGTAATGTGGTTTTAACATAAAACATTTCCTTTATTTAACAACTAAATTTTATTGCTAAATCTATTCTAAACTATATACATATCTACATATATTTATTAATCAGTCAGGAATTTATTATAAATAATAATAATGAGGCGAGAGGTGAGAATACTATTCGTAACGACTTTTTTTAATTATTACATTTAATCAACTTCTTCCACAGTGGGGCCATTTCTGCCTGCGCCAAATCCACCTGCCTGCTGACCACATGATGGCCCAGCACCGCCACCATTATGTAGTTTCGTCATTAATGGTGTGCACAGCTTTGTCAGAGATTTCATCTTGTCTTCGTATTCTTCCTTATCAGCAAGACTATTGGCATCCAACCACTTGATTGTTTCTTCACAAGCACGTAGCGCTTCACTCTTTTCTTGTGCTGAAATCTTGTCACCGGCTTGATCTAGTGCCTGTTTTACACCAAACACATAACTTTCCAGACTGTTGCGTGCACTAATCTTACTTTTCTGCCTTTCGTCTTCTTCAGCATATTTCTCAGCTTCATTGACCATACGGTCGATTTCGGCTTGTGATAGTCGCCCTTTGTCGTTTTTAATAGTTATGTTCTTGGCATTACCCGAGCTCATTTCCTTCGCAGAAACATTTAGAATACCGTTAGCATCCATATCGAACGTAACTTCAATTTGTGGAACACCACGAGGGGCAGGTGGGATACCAGATAGATCAAAGGTTCCCAATTTGTTGTTGTCTTTTGTCATAACGCGTTCGCCTTCAAAAACTTGAATAGTTACTCCTGGTTGATTATCCGAATAAGTGGAGAACGTTTGTGTTTGTTTGCATGGAATGCGTGAGTTGCGTTCGATGATTTTCGCCATTACACCTCCGGCTGTTTCAATACCAAGAGATAGTGGAGCCACATCGACCAATAAAACATCTTGGATGGTACTGCTTTTGTCGCCGCTAAGAATGGCTGCTTGAATAGCTGCACCGTAGGCCACAGCTTCATCAGGATTAATGGACAAGTTTAAACTCTTGCCACAGAAGAATTGTTGCAACAAATTTTGTACTTTGGGGATGCGCGTCGAACCACCAACAAGGACAATATCATGAATTTGGTTTTTGTCCATTTTAGCATCATTTAGAGCTTTCTCTACCGGTTGCAATGTCTGACGGAATAGATCAGCACACAATTCTTCGAAACGGGCTCGGCTTACTTTTGTGTAGAAGTCGTGACCCTCAAACAAAGCATCTATTTCTATGGAGGCTTCTGAGCTGGATGACAACGTTCGCTTGGCACGTTCGGCAGCAGTTCTCAAGCGTCTCAAAGCCCTGGGATTTGAACGTAAGTCTTTTCTGAACTTGCGTTTGAATTCATCGGCCAAGTGTGAGACGAGTCTGTTGTCAAAATCTTCACCACCCAAATGAGTATCACCAGCAGTTGCTCTTACTTCGAATAAGGAACCTTCATCGATGGTCAGAATAGAGACATCAAAAGTACCACCTCCCAAATCAAATATGAGTACATTCCGTTCACCTTTCAAATTCTTGTCTAGGCCATACGCTAAAGCAGCTGCTGTGGGTTCGTTTATAATTCTCAACACGTTTAAACCAGCAATTCGACCAGCATCTTTGGTAGCCTGACGTTGTGAATCATTGAAGTAGGCCGGAACTGTGATCACTGCATCTGTTACTGTCTGCCCCAGGTAGGCTTCTGCTGTTTCTTTCATTTTTGTTAACACCATTGAACTTATCTCTTCTGGTGCGAACTTCTTTGTTTCACCTTTGAACTCGATGCAAATTTTTGGTTTTCCATTATCACTGACCACTTTGAATGGCCAGTGCTTAATGTCTTCCACTATCTTTGGATCATCATATTTTCTGCCAATTAAGCGTTTCGCATCAAATACTGTGTTCCTGGGATTCATGGCAACCTGATTTTTGGCTGCATCTCCTATAAGTCGTTCAGTGTCTGTGAAGGCTACATAACTGGGTGTTGTTCGATTGCCTTGGTCGTTGGCAATTATTTCTACTTTGCCATGTTGGAAAACACCAACGCAGGAATATGTTGTTCCCAAATCAATACCAATTGCTACCATTGTGAGTATGTGTACTTTTTATTTCACAAAATTACTTTCCAATAAAAACTTCGTTATAATTTGCGAGTACTTTTATTTTACTTAAAAATTCAAATTCTTGTTAAATTGATTATGTTGTAATCACTTTTGAAATTATTCGCTTGTTTGCGTATTTCTTGTTGTTATTAACTTGTTTGCTTTTTGTTTACTAATGACGATGAGAACGTCGGCAGCGCTATTTATACTGTCAAGTATTCAATCGTATTTTCTAGATACATTTTGCCAGAATGGTTATGAATTTTCGAGAAACAATATGAGAGTATAATTATGAAAATTGTTCACACATTCATACATATATATATTGTGAGAGAATTTTTAAGAGAATTATTAATAGTTGCGTGGTAAGATTGAAGTTTGTGGAACAAATTTAAATAGCTATTTAAGAGAATTATTTATTGTATCATGGGGTGAGAGCAAGAATGGTGAGTGTGCAGGAGTAGTGCTGTCAACTCGTTGTTTTTGCTTTTAAGGTTTTCGGGTCGTAAAATTTTCAATTAATTAATACGAAATTGTGTTTTTGAGTGCATAATTAAATAATAATTAACCGTCATATGTATAATCAAAAATTAAAATTTAACGTCTTGAAACTACATTATGCAGTGATTTTTAATGTCAAATTGTATAGAGGAACTCGTCAACATGTAGTTCAATTTTGTCACTTATGCTAACTTCATGCCAATTTTTGATTATTCATAAGGCCGTAAATGTCCAAGCTTTGTGTACTTAAATCAAACTTAAGTTTTACGAACATACCATATGTTTTTGTGCTTGTGTGTGTTTATTGAAATCATGTACATGAACATCATGCGGTCGTATTAAAAAGAATTTCCTTTAATTTCCTGGGGTCACGAAAGTACGTTCATTCGCTTTTGATGTACAAAAAATATAGAAAACAAAACTTTTGCAAGAATTTTTTTCCGGTTTGATAGCATTTTGGAAGCTCTGTGTTTAGTGAAAAAGATGGACTTCATAGAGTTTATAGTAGTTTATAGTTATAAACATGTTTCTACGAACGTAAGCAAAATAGAAGTCAACTTTGGCTGACAGTACTGAAATGTAAATATCTGCGATATGGAACGGAATAATGGAAAGTGATTAATTTATCTTAATAGTGTATTAATGTAGGTCTTTATCCAGTACTTACACAATAAAATATCTCTATTGGTGAGTAGTGGTAGAAAATACTAACAAATTATGAAAAATCTTCTACAGAATGTGGTAGATGTTAATGCTTCCCATACCAAATATTAAATATTCGCAAAACAAATTTTTCATCAGTCCACTTAAAGCAAATACGCAAGACATTTTTTGTGCAAAAAGTAATCATTGCAAATGTTAAATCAAGTATAAATTTGTTTTTGTTGTATTTCTTTTTTGTTTCAAGCAGATTAGAAGTTTTTTTTTACACAATCTCTGTAAATACCTATAAATTTATGATATATACATATATACATTCATATGTATCTATATAAAAATTATTTTTTGGAATAAAAATGTCATTCAATTACTAATCAGTTTAAATAAACTGTTTGTTTTCACTAAGCAAATCCATTATTGACGGACTGTACTAAAAAATTATATAAAAAACTTGAGCATTGACACGAAAATTTCAAAAACACTAAACCGGTGATATTGAGTGAGTTGACAGCACTACTCCTGCACACACTCTCTCTGCCATAACAAATAATTCTCTTGAACAATTGAATTTTTTTTCAAAAATTTTAATACCAGCACCAGTGATGGTATTTTGGTGTGTTTCGGGTATCTTTTCTTGCTTGAAGATTTGATTAATACTCTTTTTTTTAAAGCGGGTATTTACAGTGCTTTTTAAAAATTTCTGTGCTTTTGGTGCTTTTTTGTAAAATAAAAATATTTTTAATTTACAAAACTTAAATCATTTTAAACGCTAATAGCTAATGACAATAACGGAAACTATGTTAAAAACAACGTAGAAAACTTTTCATAATTTTAATTAAGAAATTAAAATTTTTCTTGCAAAATAGAAAACAGAAGTAACTGGAAGGCACCACACAATTCTCTGCATAATAATTCATTGAAAGTAGCATGCAATAAACATTTGGTAAAGTTTACACACATATCTAGGCGCACGGTAGTGCGCCAGGCCAAGTTCCGCCAATGCATGCAGTGTGTATATTTACAGAAAGCCATTCGAGCTGTTCTTAACCCCCTCATAACTTTGTTCCCCGCAATCGTAAATTTATGAAATTTAAACCATAATTAGAATTACTTCATGTAACCTCATGTACAAAGTTTGAAAGTTTTACAATGAAGGCTTCCTGAGATATGGAGGTGCAAAAAGTGCATATTCTAAGACATACTCACTGACAAACTCATCAAATTGATGAAACACTACCGCTATAGCTAGAGAGCTGCAACTTAGTACACGAATAGCCAGGAGGGCGGGGCTACGCCCATTGTACGGCGTTGACAAGCCCATGCAATTTAATCCTCATATTTCATGTACTACGGGCTCAGTCTATGTAGATATACTATTTATGTAGTTATTATTATCCGTTTGCTTCGAAACTTGACACGAACCATTAAAACTTGCCGAAAAAAACTTGGGTTTGAAAAAGTGGGCGAGGCTATGCCCATAAACATTTTAAATTAAAAGTTGCGCTAAGGAGTTGAAATTGGATATTGAAGCAGGTCTAGGGGAGAGACCAACTAAAAGGACCTGAAAACCCGGAAATTTTAGTCAGAGTGGCGGGGCTACGCCCATAAAAACTAAAAATTAAAAGTTGCGCTAATGAGCTGAAATTTGGTACACAAGTAGGTCTAGGTGAGTAACCAGCTATGAAAATCTGAAAACCCAACAAATTTTAACACAATGGGCGGGGCCACGCTAATACATACTGTTCGGAATTAAAAATTTTATATACAGCTTTTAACTAAAACCATTTTAGTGAAACATTGCATACACGTTGTACTTATTCAAGATTTTAAACTGTCACCTTAAAAATTGGATGGTATCACTCCCATAAAATGCAAGCCTTATGTTTAATCTAATTCAGTTTATCATATTTTAGAATAAATTTAGCATGAATTATAAGCGCTGTTCACAACAAAATCGTGAATTTAAAATAGCGGGCAAGGTAATGCTCATACAATTTAAAGGTTTAATTCAGGCTAGAGAAGTTTTATACACAGGTAAGTATAAATGAGTAGGCCAATGGAAAAATCTTAAAACCAAGAAGTTTTATACGGTATGGGGGCCACGCCCTTAAAACTCAAATTTGCACTAGAGAGCAGACGTTTGATACACAAATAAATCTAGATCAGAGATCACTAAGAAAAATCTAAAAATTCGCAAGTTTCAATCAGGGGCGGGAACAAGCACCTTAAACTCAAACTTAAGATCAGCTAGTTGTTCCGTTATACTACGTGTTTGTCAGAATATTTACAATCAACTTTGCTGTTATTTTTTCATTCGTAATTATCACATTATCACATGGCTTAAAAAGTGCTATAAACTTTAGCCTGATCAAATCATAAATTAAGATCAATTTTATTGAAATTTTTCATATACATTGCACTTATCCAAAGTAAAAATTTCCTGTTTTGAAAAGTGGTCGTGATTACATCCATAAACCTATTTTTTTCTTTCATGTGCTTCGGCTTAGCAATTTAAGTCTATTACTTATGTATATGTACAAGACTTGAGAGATAATCTACTGTCAGTTAAAAAAATGACTGCTGCAGGAATTGAAGTGAAATTCAGTAAGGATAATGCCTTTATATACAAGGATAAAGTATTGATTGCGTCAGGATACTTACGGGGAAGTCTGTATGAAGTTACATTTCAATTAAAACAACATGATGCACATTTTTCAAATTATAATGAACTTGAACTGTGGCACAAAAGGTATGGTCACATTGGGCAATCCGCCTTTAATGAATTATTAAATAAGAATTTTGTAAGTGGTATAAATGTGAAGTCCAAAAGTAAGAAACTGGATTTTTGTGAAATCTGTATAAAAGGAAAACTGTCAAGAGAACCTTTTACCGGATCTCGTCAACGTGCATTACGTCCATTGGAAAGAATACATTCAGATGTGTGTGGTCCAATTGATCCTATAGTCTGGGATGGATCAAAGTATTTTGTATCGTTCATAGACGATTTTACTCATTTCACTATAATTTACGCGATTAAAAAGAAATCGTGTGTATTTGAGAAATTAGTAGAATATGAAGACATGGCCAAAGCAAAGTTTGGTTTGTTTATCAATATCAAAACTAACAATAGATCAAGGTCGTGAGTATAACTCGAAGGAGCAGTGGAAGTGGTATAAAGCCAAAGGTATTCAAATAGAAGAGACAATTGCTTATTCTCCACAACAGAATGGAGTGTCTGAACGTTTTAATAGAACGTTAGTGGAAAAAGTTCGTACTATGTTGCTAGAATCTTATATGCCGAAAAATATGTGGATTGAGGCCGCGCTAACTGGAGTATATCTTATAAACAGAAGTCCAACTAAAGCTTTAGATGGTATTGTAACACCTGCTGAAATGTGGTATGGTTACAAACCTAATGTCAAAATGCTGAGAATATTCGGGTGCAAAGCATGTGCTTGGATACCCAAACCAGATAGAAGTAAGCTTGATGACAAGTGTAAATCTTTAATTATGATTGGATATGTTCCAAATGGATATAAGTTGTGGGATATGAAGTTGAAAAAGATTATTACCGCTAGAGATGTGAAATTTTATGAGATGAATTATCCATATAAAGAAGTTACTAATAATTTTGAGCAGTTGAACATAATACTAAGAAGTAACGAGCAAGAAGGGGAAGAAATAATGATAAATAAAAATATGCCCGTTACGGAGGATGTATGTGATGAAGAACTCGTAATTACTGAAGACGAATGTGAAGAATCTGAAAATATTGATGAAGAGATCAATGATAAAGAACCAAAAGATATAAGAAAAAGTTCTAGAGAACGTAAAGCACCTTGTGAGATTTCTAGATTATTTTACTAGTAATTCAGCCACTATGGAAGCATCTCTTTGTGTTGGAAATCCTGAAACTTATTCTGAAATATCTGGTAGACTTGATGCAGACAAATGGTTCAAAGCTATTGAAAAAGAATTACAGTCTATGCAGTCTAATAAAGTTTGGATATTAACAAAACCTCCTAAAAATGTGAAGTTACTTAAGTCTAAATGGGTTTTCAGCATTAAGCACAATGTGAATGATAATTCTGAACGGTACAAGGCCAGATTAGTGGTAAAAGTTTTTTCACAAAAGTACGGGATAGATTACAATGAAACGTATGCTCCTGTGGCAAAACTTTCAACTGTGCGAGTGTTACTGGCAATTGCGTCCAAGAGAAAACTACATCTTCACCAATTAGATATAAAAACAGCTTTTTTAAATGGAGATTTACGTGAAGAAATTTACATGACAGTGCCAGAAGGGGTTTCAGCCGAAAAAGGGCTTTGTTGCCGTTTACTCCAATCCCTTTATGGATTGAAGCAAGCGTCAAAGTGTTGGAGTGATAAGCTGAATGAATTTCTCTTAAATATGGGATTTGCTCGTTCTAAACATGACTATTGTCTCTATACAAAACTGATGAAACTAATAATAATGATACTTTGTATATTATTATGTATGTTGATGACTTATTGATTGCTGGTTCGAATTTAAAGATTATTGAAAATTTCAAGATTGAGCTCTCGAAATATTTTGAGGTTTACGATTATGGCAATCTAAAGCATTTTCTTGGAATGAAATTTGAAGTCGACAATTATAGTATAAGAATATCGCAAGAAGCTAATATACAAAAAGTTTTAGATACATTTTCAATGACTGATTGTAATTCTGTCAAAACACCCATGGAAAAAGGATTGCAACTGACTTATAATGGTGATAATACATTTAACAAGCCATATAGTGAGCTTTTGGGGAGTCTTATGTACATAATGCTTTGTATAAGGCCAGATATACATATGTTATCATGTAAGCTATTTAGGAAGATTTCAGCAAAATCCTTCAGAAGAACACTGGCAATCATTAAAAAGGATATTACGATATTTGAAAGGTACAATAAGAAAGAAATTGATATACAATGCTAATGATGATAATATTTTGTTGGGATATGCCGATGTGGATTGGGGTAGTGATGTCACAGATCGTAAGTCTGTGAGTGGATATATATTTAAATTGTTTGGTTGCACAGTATCATGGTCCAGTAAGAAACAACAAACAATTGCTACTTCTTCGAGTGAAGCAGAATATGTGGCTTTAAGTACAGCTGTATCTGAAGCCATATGGTTAAGAGGAATATTGCAAGATTTAAATGTTTTAAAAAATGAAGCTGTAATTATATATGAGGATAATCGTGGTTGCGCATGTATGGCAAGAAATATTGAGTCGAAGAGATCAAAGCACATAGATATTAAACATCATTTCATTAGAGATAATGTCGAGAAAGGAGTTATTAAAATTATATCAATTGGAACATCAGATCAAGTAGCTGATATATGTACAAAATCTTTGGATGGAAATACTTTTTTGAAATTTTGTAATTGTATTGGTTTATGTGATTGAGAAGGGGTATTGGAAAAATGGGTTTCAATCATATAAGCTTTGTTTTATACTTTGTTCGAAAAAAATATATTTTTTTCATTCCTTTGTAAACTTTTATAAAAACTAGTAATATTTTTCTTTAAAAATAAAACTCTTATTTTTCAATTACGAGGATTATTTATACCGTTTTTTATACGAAGTTGTTCATTCATAAGATATAAATTCATCACGTGTGGACACTCAATTATAACTATAACCTTTTTTAGTATTTCTATGTTTCTGTAATATTGCGAGGTCTCAATATTTTTAGATATTACGACGCTTTTGTAATAAAATTGGGAGAATATAGTAAAATAAAATCATGAATTTAATAAGTGCTTAATTTGGAATTTAATTATCAAAACGATATAATATTTTTATTGTATTAAGGTGTAGGAAAATAAAATATGTAGATGCATATCGAATATAAATCGTTTCTTGTGTTTTGTATAAGTTTCTGAGCCTACTTGCTTATTCTATTGGATTTTCCAAAAAGCTTATGTAAACTCTCAAATGATTTTTGAAACTATATGCATAAGATAAGAGGTTTGTAAATTTTTAAAAGTATGGTTCATTCATAACCATACAAACATACGAGTATACATACATATATTTTGTATTAAAAATAATAATTTTAGTTTTTATGAGTTGAATTTGAACTGTATTAAAATTTGGCATAAATTCTTTGCTTAAAAAAGAGACAAATTATTAATCGTAATCGACCGATTAATGGGTGCGCTTACGATTACGATTAAAATGTGCGATTAATCGCGATTACGATTATAATCGCTGTGCAAAGCCTACTGGCGGCGTTGTAATGATACAATAATGCATTTTTAAGATGTGAAATCCAACAGCCATCACAATCAAACCTATTATTTTATGTAACTTTGCCCCATTCAATTGGCCCAATGAAAAGGAATAAAAATAAAATACACCAGAAATTTCAAGTTTAAAAAGTGTTATCAGGTATATCTAGGAAACCTGCTTATTTAGTGTTAATTTGGTGTTCTACAAGTGACTCGTTTTCGTGACGAGATTAAGTGGAATAAAATATTTGAACATCAAAATCAGTTGTTAATACAAGAAATAACATTCGGGCCTGTTCTGTAAATTACGGTGATTTCAAACCACGCGATTTCAAAAGTAAACTTCTAATAGCTGACTTGATTGATAGTGGGTTTTTATTGTATTTGAAGTTTTTGTAATTTATAATATAATAATAGAATATTTTCTTCCAACTTCCAACGCTATAAATCGTGCAATTTACAAAAGCAATGACTTAATTTTTTGAAATCACCGTGATTTGACACGTCGTGATTTGCAAAACAGGCCCGATTGTAATTCAAAAATAAACATTTGAAATGACCGGCTCTAAATATTTGAGAGAAAGTGTTTTTATTCATAAAAATAATTTTTCTTCATTCTTGGAGTAAAATTGTAAGCAAAATTTGCTGTGTTCTTAAAACCAATTTTGTACATTTAAATGTATCAAAATGCATGTATAACTTGGTTATAATTTGGTATTAAAGACATCAAATTGTTAATGCTAATTGTTTTTTGATGTTTCATCAGTGATTTATTGGAATAATAACATTCGATTTACTTTCGACCAGGTATATTTACTCGAATTGAATTCGGTTTAGAGAACACCAAAATTTTTTTCTCGTTTTAAAATCGAAAAATTTGCTCGGATTCGGTTTACAGAACAGGGCCGAGTATGTATTGTGAAATCGTACGATTCGAAGCCCATCAATTCCCAATTACAATCCAGAATCTCTTTCAAATCAAATAAGTAGTACAACTTCAGATTTAGTACCAACCATCAAATTACTCGCTTTTCCTTTATAAAAATAAAAAAAAAACTAATCGTTTCATGTAATGTGGTTTTAACATAAAACATTTCCTTTATTTAACAACTAAATTTTATTGCTAAATCTATTCTAAACTATATACATATATATTTACATATATTTATTAATCAGTCAGGAATTTATTATAAATAATAATAATGAGGCGAGAGGTGAGAATACTATTCGTAACGACTTTTTTTAATTATTACATTTAATCAACTTCTTCCACAGTAGGGCCATTTCTGCCTGCTCCAAATCCACCTGCCTGCTGACCACATGATGGCCCAGCACCGCCACCATTATGTAGTTTCGTCATTAATGGTGTGCACAGCTTTGTCAGAGATTTCATCTTGTCTTCGTATTCTTCCTTATCAGCAAGACTATTGGCATCCAACCACTTGATTGTTTCTTCACAAGCACGTAGCGCTTCACTCTTTTCTTGTGCTGAAATCTTGTCACCGGCTTGATCTAGTGCCTGTTTTACACCAAACACATAACTTTCCAGACTGTTGCGTGCACTAATCTTACTTTTCTGCCTTTCGTCTTCTTCAGCATATTTCTCAGCTTCATTGACCATACGGTCGATTTCGGCTTGTGATAGTCGCCCTTTGTCGTTTTTAATAGTTATGTTCTTGGCATTACCCGAGCTCATTTCCTTCGCAGAAACATTTAGAATACCGTTAGCATCCATATCGAACGTAACTTCAATTTGTGGAACACCACGAGGGGCAGGTGGGATACCAGATAGATCAAAGGTTCCCAATTTGTTGTTGTCTTTTGTCATAACGCGTTCGCCTTCAAAAACTTGAATAGTTACTCCTGGTTGATTATCCGAATAAGTGGAGAACGTTTGTGTTTGTTTGCATGGAATGCGTGAGTTGCGTTCGATGATTTTCGCCATTACACCTCCGGCTGTTTCAATACCAAGAGATAGTGGAGCCACATCGACCAATAAAACATCTTGGATGGTACTGCTTTTGTCGCCGCTAAGAATGGCTGCTTGAATAGCTGCACCGTAGGCCACAGCTTCATCAGGATTAATGGACAAGTTTAAACTCTTGCCACAGAAGAATTGTTGCAACAAATTTTGCACTTTGGGGATGCGCGTCGAACCACCAACAAGGACAATATCATGAATTTGGTTTTTGTCCATTTTAGCATCATTTAGAGCTTTCTCTACCGGTTGCAATGTCTGACGGAATAGATCAGCACACAATTCTTCGAAACGGGCTCGGCTTACTTTTGTGTAGAAGTCGTGACCCTCAAACAAAGCATCTATTTCTATGGAGGCTTCTGAGCTGGATGACAACGTTCGCTTGGCACGTTCGGCAGCAGTTCTCAAGCGTCTCAAAGCCCTTGGATTTGAACGTAAGTCTTTTCTGAACTTGCGTTTGAATTCATCGGCCAAGTGTGAGACGAGTCTGTTGTCAAAATCTTCACCACCCAAATGAGTATCACCAGCAGTTGCTCTTACTTCGAATAAGGAACCTTCATCGATGGTCAGAATAGAGACATCAAAAGTACCACCTCCCAAATCAAATATGAGTACATTCCGTTCACCTTTCAAATTCTTGTCTAGGCCATACGCTAAAGCAGCTGCTGTGGGTTCGTTTATAATTCTCAACACGTTTAAACCAGCAATTCGACCAGCATCTTTGGTAGCCTGACGTTGTGAATCATTGAAGTAGGCCGGAACTGTGATCACTGCATCTGTTACTGTCTGCCCCAGGTAGGCTTCTGCTGTTTCTTTCATTTTTGTTAACACCATTGAACTTATCTCTTCTGGTGCGAACTTCTTTGTTTCACCTTTGAACTCGATGCAAATTTTTGGTTTTCCACTATCACTGACCACTTTGAATGGCCAGTGCTTAATGTCTTCCACTATCTTTGGATCATCATATTTCCTGCCAATTAAGCGTTTCGCATCAAATACTGTGTTCCTGGGATTCATGGCAACCTGATTTTTGGCTGCATCTCCTATAAGTCGTTCAGTGTCTGTGAAGGCTACATAACTGGGTGTTGTTCGATTGCCTTGGTCGTTGGCAATTATTTCTACTTTGCCATGTTGGAAAACACCAACGCAGGAATATGTTGTTCCCAAATCAATACCAATTGCTACCATTGTGAGTATGTGTACTTTTTATTTCACAAAATTACTTTCCAATAAAAACTTCGTTATAATTTGCGAGTACTTTTATTTTACTTAAAAATTCAAATTCTTGTTAAATTGATTATGTTGTAATCACTTTTGAAATTATTCGCTTGTTTGCGTATTTCTTGTTGTTATTAACTTGTTTGCTTTTTGTTTACTAATGACGATGAGAACGTCGGCAGCGCTATTTATACTGTCAAGTATTCAATCGTATTTTCTAGATACATTTTGCCAGAATGGTTATGAATTTTCGAGAAACAATATGAGAGTATAATTATGAAAATTGTTCACACATTCATACATATATATATTGTGAGAGAATTTTTAAGAGAATTATTAATAGTTGCGTGGTAAGATTGAAGTTTGTGGAACAAATTTAAATAGCTATTTAAGAGAATTATTTATTGTATCATGGGGTGAGAGCAAGAATGGTGAGTGTGCAGGAGTAGTGCTGTCAACTCATTGTTTTTGCTTTTAAGGTTTTCGGGTCGTAAAATTTTCAATTAATTAATACGAAATTGTGTTTTTGAGTGCATAATTAAATAATAATTAACCGTCATATGTATAATCAAAAATTAAAATTTAACGTCTTGAAACTACATTATGCAGTGATTTTTAATGTCAAATTGTATAGAGGAACTCGTCAACATGTAGTTCAATTTTGTCACTTATGCTAACTTCATGCCAATTTTTGATTATTCATAAGGCCGTAAATGTCCAAGCTTTGTGTACTTAAATCAAACTTAAGTTTTACGAACATACCATATGTTTTTGTGCTTGTGTGTGTTTATTGAAACCATGTACATGAACATCATGCGGTCGTATTAAAAAGAATTTCGTTTAATTTTGATTAATGTATAACATATGGGCATTTCCTGGGGTCACGAAAGTACGTTCGTTCGCTTTTGATGTACAAAAAATATAGAAAACAAAACTTTTGCAAGAATTTTTTTCGATTTGATAGCATTTTGGAAGCTCTGTGTTTAGTGAAAAAGATGGACTTCATAGAGTTTATAGTAGTTTATAGTTATAAACATGTTTCTACGAACGTAAGCAAAATAGAAGTCAACTTTGGCTGACAGTACCGAAATGTAAATATCTGCGATATGGAACGGAATAATGGAAAGTGATTAATTTATCTTAATAGTGTATTAATGTAGGTCTTTATCCAGTACTTACACAATAAAATATCTCTATTGGTGAGTAGTGGTAGAAAATACTAACAAATTATGAAAAATCTTCTACAGAATGTGGTAGATGTTAATGCTTCCCATACCAAATATTAAATATTCGCAAAACAAATTTTTCATCAGTCCACTTAAAGCAAATACGCAAGACATTTTTTGTGCAAAAAGTAATCATTGCAAATGTTAAATCAAGTATAAATTTGTTTTTGTTGTATTTCTTTTTTGTTTCAAGCAGATTAGAAGTTTTTTTTTACACAATCTCTGTAAATACCTATAAATTTATGATATATACATATATACATTCATATGTATCTATATAAAAATTATTTTTTGGAATAAAAATGTCATTCAATTACTAATCAGTTTAAATAAACTGTTTGTTTTCACTAAGCAAATCCATTATTGACGGACTGTACTAAAAAATTATATAAAAAACTTGAGCATTGACACGAAAATTTCAAAAACACTAAACCGGTGATATTGAGTGAGTTGACAGCACTACTCCTGCACACACTCTCTCTGCCATAACAAATAATTCTCTTGAACAATTGAATTTTTTTTCAAAAATTTTAATACCAGCACCAGTGATGGTATTTTGGTGTGTTTCGGGTATCTTTTCTTGCTTGAAGATTTGATTAATACTCTTTTTTTTAAAGCGGGTATTTACAGTGCTTTTTAAAAATTTCTGTGCTTTTGGTGCTTTTTTGTAAAATAAAAATATTTTTAATTTACAAAACTTAAATCATTTTAAACGCTAATAGCTAATGACAATAACGGAAACTATGTTAAAAACAACGTAGAAAACTTTTCATAATTTTAATTAAGAAATTAAAATTTTTCTTGCAAAATAGAAAACAGAAGTAACTGGAAGGCACCACACAATTCTCTGCATAATAATTCATTGAAAGTAGCATGCAATAAACATTTGGTAAAGTTTACACACATATCTAGGCGCACGGTAGTGCGCCAGGCCAAGTTCCGCCAATGCATGCAGTGTGTATATTTACAGAAAGCCATTCGAGCTGTTCTTAACCCCCTCATAACTTTGTTCCCCGCAATCGTAAATTTATGAAATTTAAACCATAATTAGAATTACTTCATGTAACCTCATGTACAAAGTTTGAAAGTTTTACAATGAAGGCTTCCTGAGATATGGAGGTGCAAAAAGTGCATATTCTAAGACATACTCACTGACAAACTCATCAAATTGATGAAACACTACCGCTATAGCTAGAGAGCTGCAACTTAGTACACGAATAGCCAGGAGGGCGGGGCTACGCCCATTGTACGGCGTTGACAAGCCCATGCAATTTAATCCTCATATTTCATGTACTACGGGCTCAGTCTATGTAGATATACTATTTATGTAGTTATTATTATCCGTTTGCTTCGAAACTTGACACGAACCATTAAAACTTGCCGAAAAAAACTTGGGTTTGAAAAAGTGGGCGAGGCTATGCCCATAAACATTTTAAATTAAAAGTTGCGCTAAGGAGTTGAAATTGGATATTGAAGCAGGTCTAGGGGAGAGACCAACTAAAAGGACCTGAAAACCCGGAAATTTTAGTCAGAGTGGCGGGGCTACGCCCATAAAAACTAAAAATTAAAAGTTGCGCTAATGAGCTGAAATTTGGTACACAAGTAGGTCTAGGTGAGTAACCAGCTATAAAAATCTGAAAACCCAACAAATTTTAACACAATGGGCGGGGCCACGCTAATACATACTGTTCGGAATTAAAAATTTTATATACAGCTTTTAACTAAAACCATTTTAGTGAAACATTGCATACACGTTGTACTTATTCAAGATTTTAAACTGTCACCTTAAAAAATTGGATGGTATCACTCCCATAAAATGCAAGCCTTATGTTTAATCTACTTCAGTTTATCATATTTTAGAATAAAGTTAGCATGAATTATAAGCGCTGTTCACAACAAAATCGTGAATTTAAAATAGCGGGCAAGGTAATGCTCATACAATTTAAAGGTTTAATTCAGGCTAGAGAAGTTTTATACACAGGTAAGTATAAATGAGTAGGCCAATGGAAAAATCTTAAAACCAAGAAGTTTTATACGGTATGGGGGCCACGCCCTTAAAACTCAAATTTGCACTAGAGAGCAGACGTTTGATACACAAATAAATCTAGATCAGAGATCACTAAGAAAAATCTAAAAATTCGCAAGTTTCAATCAGGGGCGGGAACAAGCACCTTAAACTCAAACTTAAGATCAGCTAGTTGTTCCGTTATACTACGTGTTTGTCAGAATATTTACAATCAACTTTGCTGTTATTTTTTCATTCGTAATTATCACATTATCACATGGCTTAAAAAGTGCTATAAACTTTAGCCTGATCAAATCATAAATTAAGATCAATTTTATTGAAATTTTTCATATACATTGCACTTATCCAAAGTAAAAATTTCCTGTTTTGAAAAGTGGTCGTGATTACATCCATAAACCTATTTTTTTCTTTCATGTGCTTCGGCTTAGCAATTTAAGTCTATTACTTATACTTATATGTACAAGACTTGAGAGATAATCTACTGTCAGTTAAAAAAATGACTGCTGCAGGAATTGAAGTGAAATTCAGTAAGGATAATGCCTTTATATACAAGGATAAAGTATTGATTGCGTCAGGATACTTACGGGGAAGTCTGTATGAAGTTACATTTCAATTAAAACAACATGATGCACATTTTTCAAATTATAATGAACTTGAACTGTGGCACAAAAGGTATGGTCACATTGGGCAATCCGCCTTTAATGAATTATTAAATAAGAATTTTGTAAGTGGTATAAATGTGAAGTCCAAAAGTAAGAAACTGGATTTTTGTGAAATCTGTATAAAAGGAAAACTGTCAAGAGAACCTTTTACCGGATCTCGTCAACGTGCATTACGTCCATTGGAAAGAATACATTCAGATGTGTGTGGTCCAATTGATCCTATAGTCTGGGATGGATCAAAGTATTTTGTATCGTTCATAGACGATTTTACTCATTTCACTATAATTTACGCGATTAAAAAGAAATCTTGTGTATTTGAGAAATTAGTAGAATATGAAGCCATGGTCAAAGCAAAGTTTGGTTTATCAATATCAAAACTAACAATAGATCAAGGTCGTGAGTATAACTCGAAGTAAGTAGAAGTAAGCTTGATGTGTAAATCTTTAATTATGATTGGATATGTTCCAAATGGATATAAGTTGTGGGATATGAAGTTGAAAAAGATTATTACCGCTAGAGATGTGAAATTTGATGAGATGAATTATCCATATAAAGAAGTTACTAATAATTTTGAGCAGTTGAACATAATACTAAGAAGTAACGAGCAAGAAGGAGAAGAAATAATGATAAATAAAATTTTATAATATTGTTTTTTCAATCGAGTAGTTCAAAGAAATTTCTTTCATATATATTAAAACTATTTTTGTCATTAACTGAAAAATTGTAATACTGAAAACTACAATAAACCTTTTTCTTCTTTTGATATAAAATATATATATAAGTTGTTGGTCAATTTTATAAAATAAAAATATGCCCGTTACAGAGGATGTATGTGATGAAGAACTCGTAATTACTGAAGACGAATGTGAAGAATCTGAAAATATTGATGAAGAGATCAATGATAAAGAACCAAAAGATATAAGAAAAATTTCTAGAGAACGTAAAGCACCTTGTGAGATTTCTAGATTATTTTACTAGTAATTCAGCCACTATGGAAGCATCTCTTTGTGTTGGAAATCCTGAAACTTATTCTGAAATATCTTGTAGACTTGATGCAGACAAATGGTTCAAAGCTATTGAAAAAGTATTACAGTCTATGCAGTCTAATAAAGTCTGGATATTAACAAAACCTCCTAAAAATGTGAAGTTACTTAAGTCTAAATGGGTTTTCAGCATTAAGCACAATGTGAATGATAATTCTGAACGGTACAAGGCCAGATTAGTGGTAAAAGTTTTTTCACAAAAGTACGGGATAGATTACAATGAAACGTATGCTCCTGTGGCAAAACTTTCAACTGTGCGAGTGTTACTGGCAATTGCGTCCAAGAGAAAACTACATCTTCACCAATTAGATATAAAAACAGCTTTTACAGGAGATTTACGTGAAGAAATTTACATGACAGTGCCAGAAGGGGTTTCAGCCGAAAAAGGGCTTTGTTGCCGTTTACTCCAATCCCTTTATGGATTAAAGCAAGCGTCAAAGTGTTGGAGTGATAAGCTGAATGAATTTCTCTTAAATATGGGATTTGCTCGTTCTAAACATGACTATTGTCTCTATACAAAACTGATGAAACTAATAATAATGATACTTTGTATATTATTATGTATGTTGATGACTTATTGATTGCTGGTTCGAATTTAAAGATTATTGAAAATTTCAAGATTGAGCTCTCGAAATATTTTGAGGTTTACGATTATGGCAATCTAAAGCATTTTCTTGGAATGAAATTTGAAGTCGACAATTATAGTATAAGAATATCGTAAGAAGCTAATATACAAAAAGTTTTAGATACATTTTCAATGACTGATTGTAATTCTGTCAAAACACCCATGGAAAAAGGATTGCAACTGACTTATAATGGTGATAATACATTTAACAAGCCATATAGTGAGCTTTTGGGGAGTCTTATGTACATAATGCTTTGTATAAGGCCAGATATACATATGTTATCATGTAAGCTATTTAGGAAGATTTCAGCAAAATCCTTCAGAAGAACACTGGCAATCATTAAAAAGGATATTACGATATTTGAAAGGTACAATAAGAAAGAAATTGATATACAATGCTAATGATGATAATATTTTGTTGGGATATGCCGATGTGGATTGGGGTAGTGATGTCACAGATCGTAAGTCTGTGAGTGGATATATATTTAAATTGTTTGGTTGCACAGTATCATGGTCCAGTAAGAAACAACAAACAATTGCTACTTCTTCGAGTGAAGCAGAATATGTGGCTTTAAGTACAGCTGTATCTGAAGCCATATGGTTAAGAGACTATTGCAAGATTTAAATGTTTTAAAAAATGAAGCTGTAATTATATATGAGGATAATCGTGGTTGCGCATGTATGGCAAGAAATATTGAGTCGAAGAGATCAAAGCACATAGATATTAAACATCATTTCATTAGAGATAATGTCGAGAAAGGAGTTATTAAAATTATATCAATTGGAACATCAGATCAAGTAGCTGATATATGTACAAAATCTTTGGATGGAAATTCTTTTTTGAAATTTTGTAATTGTATTGGTTTATGTGATTGAGAAGGGGTATTGGAAAAATGGTTTTTAATCATATAAACTTTGTGTTATACTTTGTTCGGAAAAAAATATTTTTTTTTCATTCCTTTGTAAACTTTTATAAAAACTAGTAATATTTTTCTTTAAAAATAAAACTCTTATTTTTCAATTACGAGGATTATTTATACCGTTTTTTATACGAAGTTGTTCATTCATAAGATATAAATTCATCACGTGTGGACACTCAATTATAACTATAACTATAATATTTTTAGATATTACGACGCTTTTGTAATAAAATTGGGAGAATATACATAGTAAAATAAAATCATGAATTTAATAAGTGCTTAATTTGGAATTTAATTATCAAAACGATATAATATTTTTATTGTATTAAGGTGTAGGAAAATAAAATATGTAGATGCATATCGAATATAAATCGTTTCTTGTGTTTTGTATAAGTTTCTGAGCCTACTTGCTTATTCTATTGGATTTTCCAAAAAGCTTATGTAAACTCTCAAATGATTTTTGAAACTATATGCATAAGATAAGAGGTTTGTAAATTTTTAAAAGTATGGTTCATTCATAACCATACAAACATACGAGTATACATACATATATTTTGTATTAAAAATAATAATTTTAGTTTTTATGAGTTGAATTTGAACTGTATTAAAATTTGGCATAAATTCTTTGCTTAAAAAAGAGACAAATTATTAATCGTAATCGACCGATTAATGGGTGCGCTTACGATTACGATTAAAATGTGCGATTAATCACGATTACGATTATAATCGCTGTGCAAAGCCTACTGGCGGCGTTGTAATGATACAATAATGCATTTTTAAGATGTGAAATCCAACAGCCATCACAATCAAACCTATTATTTTATGTAACTTTGCCCCATTCAATTGGCCCAATGAAAAGGAATAAAAATAAAATACAGCAGAAATTTCAAGTTTAAAAAGTGTTATCAGGTATATCTAGGAAACCTGCTTATTTAGTGTTAATTTGGTGTTCTACAAGTGACTCGTTTTCGTGACGAGATTAAGTGGAATAAAATATTTGAACATCAAAATCAGTTGTTAATACAAGAAATAACATTCGGGCCTGTTCTGTAAATTACGGTGATTTCAAACCACGCGATTTCAAAAGTAAACTTCTAATAGCTGACTTGATTGATAGTGGGTTTTTATTGTATTTGAAGTTTTTGTAATTTATAATATAATAATAGAATATTTTCTTCCAACTTCCAACGCTATAAATCGTGCAATTTACAAAAGCAATGACTTAATTTTTTGAAATCACCGTGATTTGACACGTCGTGATTTGCAAAACAGGCCCGATTTTAATTCAAAAATAAACATTTGAAATGACCGGCTCTAAATATTTGAGAGAAAGTGTTTTTATTCATAAAAATAATTTTTCTTCATTCTTGGAGTAAAATTGTAAACAAAATTTGCTGTGTTCTTAAAACCAATTTTGTACATTTAAATGTATCAAAATGCATGTATAACTTGGTTATAATTTGGTATTAAAGACATCAAATTGTTAATGCTAATTGTTTTTTGATGTTTCATCAGTGATTTATTGGAATAATAACATTCGATTTACTTTCGACCAGGTATATTTACTCGAATTGAATTCGGTTTAGAGAACACCAAAATTTTTTTCTCGTTTTAAAATCGAAAAATTTGCTCGGATTCGGTTTACAGAACAGGGCCGAGTATGTATTGTGAAATCGTACGATTCGAAGCCCATCAATTCCCAATTACAATCCAGAATCTCTTTCAAATCAAATAAGTAGTACAACTTCAGATTTAGTACCAACCATCAAATTACTCGCTTTTCCTTTATAAAAATAAAAAAAAAAAACTAATCGTTTCATGTAATGTGGTTTTAACATAAAACATTTCCTTTATTTAACAACTAAATTTTATTGCTAAATCTATTCTAAACTATATACATATATATTTACATATATTTATTAATCAGTCAGGAATTTATTATAAATAATAATAATGAGGCGAGAGGTGAGAATACTATTCGTAACGACTTTTTTTAATTATTACATTTAATCAACTTCTTCCACAGTAGGGCCATTTCTGCCTGCTCCAAATCCACCTGCCTGCTGACCACATGATGGCCCAGCACCGCCACCATTATGTAGTTTCGTCATTAATGGTGTGCACAGCTTTGTCAGAGAGTTCATCTTGTCTTCGTATTCTTCCTTATCAGCAAGACTATTGGCATCCAACCACTTGATTGTTTCTTCACAAGCACGTAGCGCTTCACTCTTTTCTTGTGCTGAAATCTTGTCACCGGCTTGATCTAGTGCCTGTTTTACACCAAACACATAACTTTCCAGACTGTTGCGTGCACTAATCTTACTTTTCTGCCTTTCGTCTTCTTCAGCATATTTCTCAGCTTCATTGACCATACGGTCGATTTCGGCTTGTGATAGTCGCCCTTTGTCGTTTTTAATAGTTATGTTCTTGGCATTACCCGAGCTCATTTCCTTCGCAGAAACATTTAGAATACCGTTAGCATCCATATCGAACGTAACTTCAATTTGTGGAACACCACGAGGGGCAGGTGGGATACCAGATAGATCAAAGGTTCCCAATTTGTTGTTGTCTTTTGTCATAACGCGTTCGCCTTCAAAAACTTGAATAGTTACTCCTGGTTGATTATCCGAATAAGTGGAGAACGTTTGTGTTTGTTTGCATGGAATGCGTGAGTTGCGTTCGATGATTTTCGCCATTACACCTCCGGCTGTTTCAATACCAAGAGATAGTGGAGCCACATCGACCAATAAAACATCTTGGATGGTACTGCTTTTGTCGCCGCTAAGAATGGCTGCTTGAATAGCTGCACCGTAGGCCACAGCTTCATCAGGATTAATGGACAAGTTTAAACTCTTGCCACAGAAGAATTGTTGCAACAAATTTTGCACTTTGGGGATGCGCGTCGAACCACCAACAAGGACAATATCATGAATTTGGTTTTTGTCCATTTTAGCATCATTTAGAGCTTTCTCTACCGGTTGCAATGTCTGACGGAATAGATCAGCACACAATTCTTCGAAACGGGCTCGGCTTACTTTTGTGTAGAAGTCGTGACCCTCAAACAAAGCATCTATTTCTATGGAGGCTTCTGAGCTGGATGACAACGTTCGCTTGGCACGTTCGGCAGCAGTTCTCAAGCGTCTCAAAGCCCTGGGATTTGAACGTAAGTCTTTTCTGAACTTGCGTTTGAATTCATCGGCCAAGTGTGAGACGAGTCTGTTGTCAAAATCTTCACCACCCAAATGAGTATCACCAGCAGTTGCTCTTACTTCGAATAAGGAACCTTCATCGATGGTCAGAATAGAGACATCAAAAGTACCACCTCCCAAATCAAATATGAGTACATTCCGTTCACCTTTCAAATTCTTGTCTAGGCCATACGCTAAAGCAGCTGCTGTGGGTTCGTTTATAATTCTCAACACGTTTAAACCAGCAATTCGACCAGCATCTTTGGTAGCCTGACGTTGTGAATCATTGAAGTAGGCCGGAACTGTGATCACTGCATCTGTTACTGTCTGCCCCAGGTAGGCTTCTGCTGTTTCTTTCATTTTTGTTAACACCATTGAACTTATCTCTTCTGGTGCGAACTTCTTTGTTTCACCTTTGAACTCGATGCAAATTTTTGGTTTTCCACTATCACTGACCACTTTGAATGGCCAGTGCTTAATGTCTTCCACTATCTTTGGATCATCATATTTTCTGCCAATTAAGCGTTTCGCATCAAATACTGTGTTCCTGGGATTCATGGCAACCTGATTTTTGGCTGCATCTCCTATAAGTCGTTCAGTGTCTGTGAAGGCTACATAACTGGGTGTTGTTCGATTGCCTTGGTCGTTGGCAATTATTTCTACTTTGCCATGTTGGAAAACACCAACGCAGGAATATGTTGTTCCCAAATCAATACCAATTGCTACCATTGTGAGTATGTGTACTTTTTATTTCACAAAATTACTTTCCAATAAAAACTTCGTTATAATTTGCGAGTACTTTTATTTTACTTAAAAATTCAAATTCTTGTTAAATTGATTATGTTGTAATCACTTTTGAAATTATTCGCTTGTTTGCGTATTTCTTGTTGTTATTAACTTGTTTGCTTTTTGTTTACTAATGACGATGAGAACGTCGGCAGCGCTATTTATACTGTCAAGTATTCAATCGTATTTTCTAGATACATTTTGCCAGAATGGTTATGAATTTTCGAGAAACAATATGAGAGTATAATTATGAAAATTGTTCACACATTCATACATATATATATTGTGAGAGAATTTTTAAGAGAATTATTAATAGTTGCGTGGTAAGATTGAAGTTTGTGGAACAAATTTAAATAGCTATTTAAGAGAATTATTTATTGTATCATGGGGTGAGAGCAAGAATGGTGAGTGTGCAGGAGTAGTGCTGTCAACTCATTGTTTTTGCTTTTAAGGTTTTCGGGTCGTAAAATTTTCAATTAATTAATACGAAATTGTGTTTTTGAGTGCATAATTAAATAATAATTAACCGTCATATGTATAATCAAAAATTAAAATTTAACGTCTTGAAACTACATTATGCAGTGATTTTTAATGTCAAATTGTATAGAGGAACTCGTCAACATGTAGTTCAATTTTGTCACTTATGCTAACTTCATGCCAATTTTTGATTATTCATAAGGCCGTAAATGTCCAAGCTTTGTGTACTTAAATCAAACTTAAGTTTTACGAACATACCATATGTTTTTGTGCTTGTGTGTGTTTATTGAAACCATGTACATGAACATCATGCGGTCGTATTAAAAAGAATTTCGTTTAATTTTGATTAATGTATAACATATGGGCATTTCCTGGGGTCACGAAAGTACGTTCGTTCGCTTTTGATGTACAAAAAATATAGAAAACAAAACTTTTGCAAGAATTTTTTTCGATTTGATAGCATTTTGGAAGCTCTGTGTTTAGTGAAAAAGATGGACTTCATAGAGTTTATAGTAGTTTATAGTTATAAACATGTTTCTACGAACGTAAGCAAAATAGAAGTCAACTTTGGCTGACAGTACTGAAATGTAAATATCTGCGATATGGAACGGAATAATGGAAAGTGATTAATTTATCTTAATAGTGTATTAATGTAGGTCTTTATCCAGTATTTACACAATAAAATATCTCTATTGGTGAGTAGTGGTAGAAAATACTAACAAATTATGAAAAAGCTTCTACAGAATGTGGTAGATGTTAATGCTTCCCATACCAAATATAAATATTCGCAAACCAAATTTTTCATCAGTCCACTTAAAGCAAATACGCAAGACATTTTTTGTGCAAAAAGTAATCATTGCAAATGTTAAATCAAGTATATTTTTGTTTTTGTTATATTTCTTTTTTTTCAAGCAGATAACATGTTTTTTTTATACAATCTCTGTAAATACCTATAAATTTATGACATATACACATACATACATATGTATCTACAGTATCGGTCAAAACCTAAGCACCCCCTCAGTACATTTTTTTAAAATCATAATTTTTTTAAGAAAACAAAGTTATTAAAATTTTTATTTTTATTTTTTTATTTACTTATATCTTTATTATTGAAAAACACAAACTTAAGGAATTCAGAATTTAATTTAAAAAAAATTAAAATTCAAAAAACATTTTAAGTCGCAATTATAAGCGGACTAAACTAAAGCACCCCCAATTTAAGGTGCAAAAAAAAACTATTGAAATCAATATTTCTTTGCGAATCCTTTATTCTGGATGGCACATGCACATCTTTCAGCCATAGAGGATATTAAAAAATATTAATTATATCAGGTGTTATTGCTTCCCAGGCTATTTTTGTGGCCTCAAATAAATTTTCTTTGGTTTTGCAATTTTCTCTTGATATTTGGATAATTGGAGAGCCGGCTTATCAAGACATCAATTGAATGCAAAATATTCGATCAACAGATCAATTATTTTTGGGCTAATTAAAAAGTTTTTGCAGACTGGTCGCACGTCTTCTAATCATTCTGGAGGAAGGCCACGTGAAACTTCGCGACATGAAGACTTCTTAATCAAAACGACAATCCAAAAGGATCCCAAAGCATCTTCTAGTCACATACGAAACCGCTTAGATTTAAAACTTAGTGAAAGAACGATTCGCAGAAGGGCGGTAGAGGCCGGACTATGCAGTCGGCGACCAGCCGACTATCGTCAAAAAATAAAAAAGCCAGATTTGAATTCGCCAAGGCCGATCTCAACTGGAGTGTCCAAAAATCTAAGACTGTAATGTTTTTTGACGAATCTAAGTTAAATTTAAAGGATTCAGATAGCATAAGACAGACCAAATGAACAACGGTTGAATCCTAAATATTGCAAAGGCACTGTGAAGCATGGAGGCGACAACATAATGGTCTGGGGTTGTTTCTCTGGGCAAGGGATTGGGCCAATTCATAAGATTGATGGAATTATGGATGGTTTCAGTTATCGTGACATATTCAAAGACGTGATGTTGCCTTATGCTGAAGAAGAGATGTTACTTAAATGGACATTCCAGCAAGAGAACAAGCCAAAACATGCGTCAAAAGTGGAAAAAAATGAGTTTTTCCTGAACAATTTAATAGAAGTTATCCGTTGGCCTACCCAAAGTCCCGATCTTAACCCAATCGAGAAATTGTGGGAGATCGTTAGCTTTAAAATTAACCGAGAAAATTGCAAAACCAATGAAAATTTATTTGAGGCCGCAAAAATAGCCTGGGAAGCAATAACACCTGATATAATTAATATTTTTTAATATCCTCTATGGCTGAAAGATGTGCATGTGTCATCCAGAATAAAGGATTCGCAACGAAATATTGATTTCAATAGTTTTCTTTGCACCTTAAATTGGGGGTGCTTTAGTTTAGTCCGCTTATATTTGCGACTTAAAATGTTTTTTGAATTTTAACTTTTTTAAATTAAATTTTGAATTCCTTAAGTTTGTGTTTTTCAATAATAAAGATATAAGTAAATAAAAAAATAAAAATAAAAATTTTAATAACTTTGTTTTCTTAAAAAAATTATGATTTTAAAAAAATGTACTGAGGGGGTGCTTAGGTTTTGACCGATACTGTATATAAAAAGTATTTTTTGGAATAAAAATGTCATTAAATTACTAATCAGTTTAAATAAACTTTTTGTTTTCATTAAGCAAATTCATTATTGACAGACTGTACTAAAAAATTATATAAAAAACTTGAGCATTGAATTGAAAACTTTTCGACACGAAAATTTCAAAAACACTAAACCGGTGATAAAAACACTGAGTTGACAGCACTACTCCTGCACACACTCTCTCTGCCATAACAAATAATTCTCTTGAGCAATAATTTAATTTTTTCCAGAAATTTTAATACCAGCACCAGTGATGGTATTTTGGTGTGTTTCGGGTATCTTTTCTTGCTTGAAGATTTAATTAATACTCTTTTTTTTAAAGCGGGTATTTACAGTGCTTTTTAAAAATTTCTGTGCTTTTGGTGCTTTTTTGTAAAATAAAAATATTTTTAATTTACAAAACTTAAATCATTTTAAGCGCTAATAGCTAATGACAATAACGGAAACTATGTTAAAAACAACGTAGAAAACTTTTCATAATTTTAATTAAGAAATCAAAATTTGTCTTGCAAAATAGAAAACAGAAGTAACTGAAAGGTACCACACAATTCTCTGCATAATAATTCATTGAAAGTAGTATGCAATAAGCATTTGTTAATGTTTACACACATATTTAATTATTCTAGAACAATTGACAGTATGAGGCCGTCAATAGCAGTCAGTTGTTTTAGACAACGGGTAGCCAAACCCAATTTTTTGGTATCGTATTGACGTGCCGTCAATGCTGACAACTGGAATAAGAAGGGTGAATATCGCAAAAAAAAACTTTTAAGTTATGTACTTAAAAAAAGTGATGATTTTAATGCATTCTTTATGTGTAACGCTGCAGCCACACTTTCAATAAATGGCTTCCAATTTCATTACACATATTTTGCGTCTCAGTCGTTAGGCAGCTATAGGTTGTGGGAAATCCCTCGCGTCATCCTAATTATTTCTTAAGTGCGGTCAGGCTTGTGTTTGTTGTTTGGCCTTAGTAGTAGGGAACTGCCGGTTCTATGGCAATAAAAATTGTCAAATTTGGGTAATTAACGTCAAAAATTTTGTAATTTATGGGAAAATTTTAAAAAAATGTCAAAGGTGTGAAGTGACGAGGGTTAGTTCACTTCGAGGGTATGTTGGGGCGCATGCTTTGTTTGTATGTATGTTTTAGATTTTTGTTTTAACCAAAGGTGTGAAGTGACGAGGGTACTCGATGGTTTGTAGATGTCTGTCGGTTGATGTGCATACTCGCAGTTTATTATGTTGGCGCGCATGCTTTGTTTGTATGTATGTTTAAGATTTTTGTTTTAACCAAAGGTGTGAAGTGACGAGGGTACTCGATGGTTTGTAGATGTCTGTCGGTTGATGTGCATACTCGTAGTTTATTTTCGTTAGCGCGCATGCTTTCTGTGTATGTATGTATAAGATTTTTGTTTTAACCAAAGGTGTGAAGTGACGAGGGTACTCGATGGTTTGTAGATGTCTGTCGGTTGATGTGCATACTCGCAGTTTATTATGTTGGCGCGCATGCTTTGTTTGTATGTATGTATACGATTTTTGTTTTAACCAAAGGTGTGAAGTGACGAGGGTACTCGATGGTTTGTAGATGTCTGTCGGTTGATGTACATACTCGTAGTTTATTTTCGTTAGCGCGCATGCTTTCTGTGTATGTATGTATAAGATTTTTGTTTTAACCAAAGGTGTGAAGTGACGAGGGTACTCGATGGTTTGTAGATGTCTGTCGGTTGATGTGCATACTCGTAGTTTATTTTCGTTAGCGCGCATGCTTTCTGTGTATGTATGTATAAGATTTTTGTTTTAACCAAAGGTGTGAAGTGACGAGGGTACTCGATGGTTTGTAGATGTCTGTCGGTTGATGTGCATACTCGTAGTTTATTTTCGTTAGCGCGCATGCTTTCTGTGTATGTATGTATAAGATTTTTGTTTTAACCAAAGGTGTGAAGTGACGAGGGTACTCGATGGTTTTTAATCATTTTTTAAAATGTGTGCAACGTCTTTCACGTTATGTTTTTTTTATAGGGAAAGCAATACCACACAACAAGAAATAATTTCAAAAATGACAAACGTTGACACTAGTACACACTGTTGCGATGTTACAAAATATCATAGTATGTACTCGGCATTTGTTTTTTTTTTTGTAATATTCTTTTTAGCTGATGGAGCTGGAAGGGTATTTATAGAAAGAAATTATGTATTCTGGTGAGATATTAATGTTTTTGTTGTTGGTTTTATTTAGTTTTATTTATTTTTTGTTTTTTGTGTAAAGAGGCTGACATTTGTCAAACAAACCATGCACACTTATATACATACATACATTGATATTTTTGAGAACGAGATAGGTGAATGTGATGTCATTCCAAAGAACCAAATGGCATACTTCTATAATGGAAACTTCCAAAATGAAGAAGAAAAGTTTATGGTAGATGAAGAGGACGATGCTTTCTTCATACATATGTATGTTGTAACAATGTAAGAATAGAACGTAATTCGTATAAATTGAGACGTTCTCTAATCTAGCAGCAAGTACAGCATTGTATCTAGCAAGTGCATCATCATCATATAAAATCTTAAAAAATACAATACATTCTATAAATTATTAAAATGGTATATAAATGTAATATGTGCAATAAGATATATAAATATCAAAAGTGTTTCTTGGATCATATCCAAAATCATGGTGTTGAGGACCAATATATATATCCTCAACAACAGCAACAATATCAATATCCTCAACAACAAAAACAACAACAACAACAACAGCAATACCAATATCTTCAAGAACAACAACAATATCAATATCCTCAACAGCAACAACAATATCAATATCCTCAACAACAGCTACCATATCCTACGGCCATGCAATGGTACCCAAATACTGGCCAACAATTGCAATATCAACTACAACAACAACAACAACAACAACAACAATACCAATATCTTCAAGAACAACAACAATATCAATATCCTCAACAGCAACAACAATATCAATATCCTCAACAACAGCTACCATATCCTACGGCCATGCAATGGTACCCAAATACTGACCAACAATTGCAATATCAACTACAACAACAACAACAACAACAAAAAGAAATGTATTGGCAACAACCCTCTACCTCCATGCAATGGTACACAAATACTCATGAACATCAACAACTACAGTATCAACCACAACAACAACAACAACAACAACAACAACAACAACAACAACAACAACAACAACAACGAGAACTTCAAGGAGCGGATGCTTGTGGAGGTAATTTAATAAATAATACCAGCATTGATGAAGAAACGCAAGGAAGACATAAAGATAATATGAAATTTTACACCATAAGCAAAGCGTTCAAAAATAATATTGTAACGTATGGATTAAATAATAAAAGAGATGAACTTTTACTAGAAGATTTCATTGGTGAAAATGAATCAATTTTCATAGAGATGCTTGAAAGTCATTTACAAAGCCACACTGTAATAAAATTTAATATGAGTATTGTGGCAGAATATGTAAAAATTGTGGGAGAGGAATTGGAGTTCAATATTATTCATCATAGAGCTAAAATGAATTTGTTGACCAGAGGAGATGAAATATATGAAGTATTTTCTGACCAAATTTCAGAAATTCAAAATAAAATGAGTGAATTTCAAGAGAAGGACTCTGGTTGGACTTTGATACGCATAGTCCGAGCAGAGCTAAGTATTAATAAAGCTTCTCTAGTTAAAGGAGCAAACTGGATGAGTTTACCAGAAAAACTTCAAAAAAGAAAAGCTTGCATCAATGTAGAAAACACCGATCAATATTGTTTCAAGTGGTGTCTGATCGCCGCAGTAGATACTTCTCAAATAAAGAGTAAACAGCGATGTAGCTCATACAATATTCATGACATAACTGCTGACATCATTTGTACACAAAATGGTGTAACGCTAGATTTTAAGAATTTAATATTTCCAATATCTTTAAAAGATATTAAAATATTTGAGAAGCGGAATAGTGGAATCAGCGTAAACGTATTTGGTTATGATGAGGAAAATAATGTAGTTGTTGGTCCGTATTATATAACAAAGAAGGAAAAATGTAATCATATCAACTTATTGTTGTTGGAAAATATCGTTGGTCATCATTATGTTCTAATACAAAATATGTCTAGGTAAGCTAAAAGTGTCAAGTACTAGGGAATATATATATATATAACTTTTTATAATATTTATTATAAATGATTTCATTTAAATTTTTTACAGATTATTAAGCGGCCAAACGACAAAACACGAACACACTCTTAAATTGTGTAATGTATGTCTGCAATTTACTCACAGTGATAGGATCATGGAGCAACATCAAGCAGAGTGTGGTAAAATTGTAGCCCAGCTACCATCCTATAATAACGCTACACTTAAATTTAAGGACCACCAACGACAGATGGATGTGCCTTTTGTTGTGTATGCAGATTTTGAATGCATACTTGAGGACATCCAATGTATAGTAAGTAAAAAAAATAATTTAACTAAAAAGCATACTCCCTGTGCTTTTAGTTATAATATTAAATATATTAACCATAATATAGATAAGTTTAGAATATATACTGGTAGGGACGCTGCAGAAAAATTTGTTGCTTATTTAGTTAAGGATTGTGAAGATATATATACTAATTATTTAATGAGAAAGACACAAATGGATTCTTTATCCCCTTCAGAAATATTCAGTTTTCGAAATGCTGTAAATTGCCACATATGTGATAAATTTTTAGGTAGTGATCGCGTAAGGGATCATTGTCATGTAACTGGCAAATTTAGAGGTGCAGCTCATAATATGTGCAACTTAAAATATCAACAACCAAAATTTATCCCTATTTATTTTCATAATTATTCGTCTTATGACTCACATCTTTTTGTTAAAGAGTTAGGAGAAAAGTCTGACAACATAAAAGTCCTTCCGCTAAATAAAGAACGTTATATATCTTTATCAACATATACAAAAATGAATGACGATTTCAATCTTGAACTTAGATTTCTAGACACCTTACGTTTTATGCCCGAAAGCTTAGAAACTTTAGCCAATAATCTTACGGATAACGATTTCTGTACAATTAAAGAGCAATTTCCATCAAAAATAGAGTTTGATCTGGTTAGAAGGAAGGGTGTTTTCCCTTACAACTATCTCAATTCCTTTGAAAAATTAAATGATAGTCAACTTCCAGCGAGGGAAGACTTTTTCAACACACTTACCAATAGAGAATGTTCACATGAAGATTATGAGCATGCAAAAAAAATTTGGTACACATTTGATTGCAAAACTTTACAAGACTACATGGAGTTTTATTTAAAAACAGACGTTCTATTGCTAACTGATGTATTCGAAAATTTTCGAAAAGTTTGTAAGGGAATATATAACCTAGATCCAAGCCAGTACTATACTGCTCCTGGACTGTCGTGGGATGCTATGTTGAAGTACACAAATATAGAATTGGAGTTGTTAACTGATATAGATATGTATAATTTCTTTAAAAAAGGGATACGTGGGGGGATTGTACAATGTAGTAAAAGGTATTCAAAAGCAAACAATAAATATCTAGAGGATTTCGATAAAGAGAAACCTTCAGAGTTTCTAATGTACCTAGATGCCAATAACCTTTACGGTTGGGCTATGTCCGAATATCTTCCATATGGAGGATTCAGATGGTTATCAAGTGATGAGCTAAATCTGGATCCAAATCGGATAGACAATAATTCAAATGATGGTTATGTGTATGAAGTTACTTTAGAATATCCCTCCATTTTACACGAATCGCACAATGATCTACCTTTTTGTGTGGAAAATAAAAAACCTTACGGAAAGAATCAAACTAAATTAATTGCTGACTTTTCTACTAAACATTCATATATTATTCACTACAGAATTCTTAAGCAATGTTTAGAGTATGGTTTGATTCTAAAAAAAATACATCGGATTCTCACTTTTAAACAATCTCCATGGTTAAAATCATATATAGACTTAAATACCAAGCATAGAGCTAACGCTAAAAATACATTTGAGAAAAACTTCTTCAAATTGCTCAATAATGCGGTATATGGTAAGACTA
The DNA here is from genome assembly GCA_905220375.1 of Tachina fera. Taxonomy (NCBI): domain Eukaryota; kingdom Metazoa; phylum Arthropoda; class Insecta; order Diptera; family Tachinidae; genus Tachina; species Tachina fera. Next base: position 64,174,639 of record LR999963.1, read on the forward strand.
TGGAAAATGTAGATAAGAGAAAAGATGTTAGAATTGTAACAAACTGGAACAGAACGAATTGCAATCATTTGGGAGCCCAAGATTGGATATCTAAGCCCAATTTCCATAGTTTGTCTATATTTTCAGAAGACATGGTGGCGATTCAAATGAATAGGCTCCAGACATATTATAATAAGCCTATTTACTTAGGATTTTGTGTGCTAGAACTTTCCAAATGGAAAATGTATAATTTCCATTATGGCTACATGCAGCCCAAATTTAAATCAAAATTGTCATTAAACTATATGGATACTGATTCATTCATATATACAATACGGACTGATGACTTCTATGCTGACATAAAAATGGACATACAGGATGAATTTGACACATCTGATTATCCTTCAGATAACATATATGGTATTCCTCGTTTAAACAAAAAGGTGCTGGGTATGATGAAAGACGAAAATTGTGGAAAAATAATGAAAGAGTTTGTTGGGTTGCGATCTAAAATGTATTCATTTAGTGTTCAAGATCAAAATGATGTAAAGAAATCGAAGGGGGTCAAGAAAACCATTTTAGATAAGTATAGCCTAAGTTCATATAGAGATTGTCTGTTTAATAAATCAAATGTATTTGATAATATGCTTACCTTTAAGTCGAGTTTGCATCAATTATATACTATGCAACTACATAAAATAATACTAAGTTATCAAGATGATAAAAGAAAAATCAAAAGTGATGGTATAAGCACATATGCATGGTACCATTCAGCAATAGAGGAAACCAATCCTGATTATGAGCTTGACATGCTATTAATGGAAATTGATAGACTTCAAGAAGAAGAAGAAGAAAGTTAAAATTAATGTAAATTTTTGTAAAGTTTTATTATTAAAATAAGTGTAAATATTAGTTATTAAAAAAATTCTTTTGTTAAAAAATAAATGTAAATATTAATTATTAAAAAATTTTATGAAAAAAACAAAGAAAATATAACCAATAAAAAACAATAAAACATATATTCTTGTGTACATTTTTTATTTATTTATTTATTTATTTATTATCCATTCTTAAATATAATTTATGAATTTTCACATCTGTTAGAATCTTGTGTTGCATTTTTTCCCCAATCTCATAACAAAGTCGTGTCAGTTCAATCTTTACATCCCTTTCGTGTATTCCTTGTATTTCATTGAATTGGAGTTTTGTTTTGTTTAAAGTGGAGCAGGTTGGTATATAATATTCATAATAGAAATGAAGAATTTGTTTTCTTAGAATGTTGTTCCAACATAAAATTGATGTAAAAAATACTCGAATTTGAGTTAATGATCTCCAAGTGTCAGAATCGATTTTTATATTAGAGTTTCCTTGTTCGATAACTAAAAAACAAACACCCCTTTTATATTTAAACTTATATTCAACATCTCTCTCACTTTCATTATCAATTATATTTATAGAATTTAAAAAATCTCGACGATTAAGCATATCATGAATATAGTCCTTATAGCACATGAGGTGTAGCCACTCTTCCCGGTCCAGTCCAATGTATTGCTTATTTTTATAATTCAGCCATATCATTGGCTTAAAACCAAAAGCTGTTGAAAATCCACATGAAATCTTCAATTTCCAATTGAGCAAGTATTCAAACTCAAAAACCAAATCATGTATTTGAGGTTTTCGTTCTTCATTGTGGTGAAATATATTCTTTAAAGTACATTTATCCATCCTCAATGAATATAATATTTAAACTAATAGTTTTTCGCTCTATTAATCTATATATATATATATATATATATATATATATATATATATATATATATATATATATATATATATATATATATATATTAAAAAAAAACAATAAAAACTAAATAAAACCCATACACATACATATATATTCTATATTTGTTCATTATTTATTTTTGACAAATTTTTATAAGTTTCAATAATCTTAAAAATAATTTTTTTCCTTATGTGGAACATGGTGCATCGACATGTGTCCGGCCCTTCCTCGCATCCTTCGCTATACCAGGGGCAGCTGGCAAAATGCCCACTATCAGAGTCCTCTTGTTCTATAATTCCATACTCCTCATTTTCATTGAGCATGGAGACGAAAAAATTTATGGTTTCTTTATGCTCATAGAGCAATAAGTCCTCAAAGGAATTAAGAAACTCAAATAACCGTTCACGTACTTGGCTCATTTTTTAATTGTTATTTTAATTTTCTTTTTTAAAGAATACTTTTTTCTTGAATGCAATTTTTATACTAGTACTCTTGAAAGTTTTACATTCTTATTTATAGTAAAATATTCTTGTAAAATTAAAATGTTACAAACACTTTTGAGTGCTTTTTGAAATATTTTGTTCCAGTTACACTTTAGAACATCAATATAACTATCTCTCCGATCTTTGTTTTGCCATTTTTTGTTTCAGTTACGCTTAAGAACGTCAATATAACTACTATCTCTTTCACTACAATTCTATAAGTAACAAAAAATATTTTACATCAAAAATAATTACAATATGAGAAAAAGAGATAGTTACGATACTGATCTTTCTTTTAAGAATTATTTTTTACCTATTTAAAGATTGGTAGAAATATTTAATACATCAGTTTACAAAAAACAGATTGAGCTATCTGTCAAAGAAGAAAAAAATACATATAAAAATTAAATTTAATTAATTAATATTGTAATAATGAATCCTCCAGATTTGATCACAAAATTCAACACATTAAATAAAAAAAAATTAATACATATAAAAGAGCTCCAGGACTCAACTAAGTATGCAGTTAAAAACGCTAAGCGTGTGACTAGTAAATATGGCACTACAATTCAAATTGAACTGGAAAACAACATAATGTTTCTACCAAATCGGTACAACACGCTATCGGATGATGATATAATAGAACTGGCATCTGGGATATATTGCATATGTAAGCAAGGAGACAGTGGCTTAAAGTTGGATACTGCTGCTGAATTAAATATCTTTTTAACAAATGCTCAATACCCACAGTGGGAATAATATGTAAAAAAAGTATATCTTATAAACTTTTTTTATTAATAAAACAAAACAAAATTTAAAAATTGTTTGTGTGTGTTATTTATTTATTCTTTTCACTTATTTTGTAAAGAAATTGAAGACATAAATGTCCACATTTAAATGAATCGTAATCTTGATATTGATTGTAATTATATTTTATATTTTTACCTAGATATTTAACTAATTCTAATGGAGGTTGTAAATTTCCAAAACTGTCGAAATATTCCTTATGTTCATTGTTTTTATAATATGCTACCCAATGGGTTCCAGGACCACTTGATAAATCCAAATTAATGATTCCGCATTCTCGATTTCTCGATCGTTTTGGTAGTGTATCCAACATGAAAACTCCTCTAAAGTATGGAATGTTTGTTGAAAAGTTTCTCAAATCAACATCAGATAGGGGTTTATTGGGCAGCTTTATGAAAAATTTGGTTTTTGTTTTTCTTGACAAACCAATCCATATCCTTTCTTATATGGTTTAAGGTAAAAACCTTTCCCCATTGCTACTGCTTCCATTGTTTTATTATGTCTGGTTGCTTCATCAAGTTGTTGTTTGGCATTCTTAGCAGCATTTATTGCTTTTGCTATAGCTGCTCCGCCAGTAGAAAGACTACCAATTGCACTCAGAGCAGTAAGAATAGGTACCAAAGGTAAGAAGCCACCAATCTTTGGAACATTAATTACGCGTGGTATTACAACTTGCGATTTCTTCCCCCTTAACGACTTGTTGATAATCTTACGTGCAATCCTAATGGCAGAGTTAATGTCTTGAGGTTTTTCCTTCTTCAATATTTTTGTTGCAGTTTTAATTGATGTACTGAACAGCTTTTTTCCATTTTGTTCACTTTTTTTTGCAACCTTCTTCTTCAACCCCATACCAAATTTTCTTTTGACTTTCATTGCGTTAGTAACCATGTATGCAAACGATTTTTCTGCAAGACTGCTATCTTTTGAAATAACTCGTTCCCAAGCTTTATTTTCAAGAATTTTATCAGCTTGATGTCTACTATTTAAATCATTTGTTTTGGAATAAGCAATATCGTGATTTTTACATGCAGCGTCTAATACATTAATTCCTTTGTCACCGCGATCTAAACGTTTTTGTAATTTTGTTCCGGGTCCACAAAACTGATATCCAGGAAGGTGTAATTCAACAGGCAGAGAGTTAATTACTCTATTCAATAAACCTTTTCCAACGGCTGGTTTTTTATAACTAAACGTTTTGTTATAATGTATTAACATCTTATTTTATTTTTTTTCTATAATAAAAGTAACATTTATGAAATGCAATTAGTTATGAGAATGCAATTAGTAAAACAACATAAAAATATTGTGATTCGCAATATTGATGCTTCAACGAAAATCAGATCTAAAATAAAACATAGCTCTCTCTTACCAAATTCTTTTCGTGCTCTAATAGTTGGACCATCAAATTGTGGAAAGACTAATGTTATGATTAGCTTGCTAGAAAGTCCTAATGGACTCAAGTTTGAAAACATCTATTTATACTCAAAATCCCTTTATCAACCAAAATATGAATACTTAAAGCGATTAATTTCACCAATTAAAGGGATGGGATACTACACATTTACAGATAATGAAAAAGTTATTCCTCCTGAGGAAGCGAAAACTAATTCTATTATGATCTTTGATGATGTTGCATGCGAGAAGCAAAATAATATACGAGCATATTTTTGCATGGGACGACATAAGGATGTTGATTCATTCTACTTGTGCCAAACTTATACGAGAATCCCCAAGCACTTAATAAGAGACAATGCAAATGTGATTATAATGTTTAAACAAGATGAGACAAACATGAAGCACGTTTATAGTGATCATGTTTCCAGCGATATGAGTTATGAAAAGTTTCATGAAATTTGTCGAGAGTGTTGGAAGGATAAATATGGATTTTTGATGATAAGCAAAGATAATGACTTAAACAATGGTCGCTATAGAAAGCAATTCGACTATTTTATAACGATATAAATTACTCTACATAAAAGTAAAACATTAGTACTTAATTTGGCCTTGCGCATAGTACATCTACTTATTTCCTAAAGTATTTACCATACCTGATCTGTTACCAGATCTAATAGCTGATACCTGATCTGATACCCCAATACCTGATCTGATAGCTGATCTTATACCTGATCTGATACCTGATACCTGATCTGATAGCTGATCTGATACCTGATCTGATAAGTGATACCTGATCGGATAGCTGATCTGATAGCTGATCTGATAGCTGATACCAGATCTGGTGTCTAACAGTTGAAAATGGATGAAAAAGTTTTAAAAGAGCTAATAAAGACAAGAAATGTTTTAAAGAAAAAATTTCGTAGTATAAAAGTTGATGAAGCAGATACACATGAGCAATTCAAAGATACATTTAAACCAATAATAGAACCATTAACAGAATTTGTGAACAATTCTAAAAATAATAAAAGAAGTATTAAGGCAGAAAGAGATGAACTTAAAACGAAAGTTTATAAAAATTCAAATTTTCCATTCAACGAACAATCAGTTAAGTTAGAGACAAGTACTCCAAAGAAACTTGTTGAAGAAACGTTATGCAATAAAAATATCTCACTTAGTAATCGAAACGCAAACAAGGTTGATAATGTTGATACTGATGATGATGATGATGACAACGATGATTTTTACTCTCAATCGGAAACTCTAGACAATTCAGATAATAATAAGAGTTATACTGACCTAGCACTCTTGGAAAGCAGAAATGAATTAGACACTCTATACGGTCCACATAAAGGTTTTAATAATGAATGGAAGTTTGGCAATAGTAGTATTAAACTTACTGAAGATAAAATAGTGATTGGAAATCACATATGGGCTTTTACACCAGGTTTATTTTCTTTACTGTTTCACAAAACACCAAAATATTATGATAAACATGAATTAGATATATATAAGAAAATTTTAGTGAGCACAAATGCATACAAAAGAGATTATAGACCTGATGGACAAATCAAAGGAACGAGAGCATATAAATATAAGCATATTATCAGTAAATTGTTTAAGAAAGAAAGTGAAAAAAACTCATCAACTTCGTCATCACTACATGCAATAAAAAGTCCTTACAAGGGTAAGGGTTTGATGAAACTAAACCCATACAAAGCTAACTATATATACTGGGATGATCCTAATGAGTTAGTAGATCGCCTTAGGCTATTGCTAGCATCACAAGCTGCAGGTCATACTAATCACAATAACGAAATTGTCTCAATTATCGAAGAATTATATGAAGCAAAAATTATAGAATAATATTTATCTACGTAAATCATGTCTATCGATAAGTTTGGGCACTATCTTAATGATACAAGTGGCAGAGTTTTTGTGAAAAATGTTCCTAAGCTGCTGGGCTTCGTTATGGATACAACTAATAACATTGACGTTCAAAACAAAAGAATCAAAAATGTGGCAAAAGCTTTGGAGGAAAACGACGTTGTTAATAAATTGTTTCTGCAAAGTCAAATTGAAGAGGTACGAGATGAAATCCATTTAATTTTAAGTCAGAAACTAAATGAAATTAGGGAAACAATTTCAAGTATGAAATTATTCTTTGAAAAAGAAATTAGAAAGATAAATGAGTTAATCTATGGGTATATAAGAAATATGATGGTCAACAGTACTTAAATGAACTCGCACTGAACTCAACTTATCCCGTCAAATTCTAAATACGTTAAATAATGACTTCAAAAAGAAATTTAATAAATGAACTACATAAGCAAGCACGAAAACATTTTCCACGTCGAAGAGTTGTTATGAAAGGAATAGATGATCTTTGGCAAGCTGATTTAGTTGAAATGGGGAACTATTCTACAGACAATAGAGATTATCGATTTTTGCTGACTGTAATTGATACATTTTCAAAATTTGCTTGGGCAGTACCCTTGAAAAGAAAGACTGCATTGGAAACAAGCCAGGCTATGCAGAATATTTTTCAACTGGGACGAATACCAAAAAACTTGCAAACAGACGATGGTAAAGAGTTTTTCAATAAACACTTTGGAAAATTGATGAATAAATACAACATTAATCACTACTCAACATATAGCAGAATGAAAGCATCAATAGTAGAACGATTTAACAGAACATTAAAAGGAATGATGTGGAAAGAGTTTAGCTTTAATGGGTCTTATAACTGGCTCGACATTTACAAAGACTTGATTAATACATATAATAAGAAAATTCATCGCACCATCAAAATGCCACCGATTCAAGTTAACTATAAAAATGAGAAAAAATTATTAAACACTGTATATAACCGCTTAAAACTATTCAAATTATCAAAATTCAATGTGGGAGATCATGTGCGCATAAGTAAATATAAACATGTTTTTGAAAAAGGATATACACCAAATTGGACCACAGAAATTTTCACGATTAAAAGAGTTCAAAATACATATCCAGCCACATACATATTAGAAGACTATCGTGGTAATCCTATCAAAGGTGGGTTCTATGATGAAGAACTTTCAAAAACTAGATATCCAAATACATATCTAGTTGAAAAAGTTCTTAAAACTAAAGGAGAGAAGGCATATGTTAAATGGTTAGGATTTTCCAATCAACATAATTCTTGGATCAATAAAAATGAAATATTGTAGTTAAGTGTGTATATATAAGTCTATATTTGTATCTAATATATTAAATAAAATATAAACTTCCTTTTTTATACAAAGTGCTGTGTTTAATTTCACTTATTTGTAATCAGACAACCATAATGTCAATAACACTTACTCTTAGCTCAAACTCATCTGAGTTATCTGCAAATTACTTTCCTCCTATTCGTTTGGATGGTGAATATGAATGTGCTCTAACTGATTTTCATTCATATAATAGCATTCCCAATGTAGATGATTATAACAATATATTTCATATTGGTGAACATGTAATTAAAATACCAATAGGATCTTATGAATTGAATGATATAGTTGATTATATTAAACATACCTATAAGCAGTATTGTCCGGAAAATAAAATTGATATAGAAGCTAATAACAATACAATGCAAGTAAGAGTTAAAAGCTCTAAGGATCCCATATACTTTAACAAAGATAACACAATTGGAAAACTTTTTGGATTCAATAAGAAAATTCTAGCTCCTAACCAAGACCATTACTCAGATCTACCAGTCAATATTTTCATCGTGAATATCTTGCGTGTTGAATGCAGTATAGTGGTTAACACATATACGAATAACTCACAAGCACACACATTACATGAATTTGCGATCAATGTCCCCCCAGGGTATAAAATTGTTGAGATTCCTCGAAATCTTATCTATTTGCCAGTTAACTGCCGAGAGATAAGTTCTCTAACTCTACGCATAGTTGATCAGAACGGTGATTTAATTAATTTTCGAGGAGAGGAAATTACAACACGAATACATTTGAGATCTAGCAAATAATGATAATATACAACGTCAAGCAATCTAAGGATAAAATTGGATACACTCATAAAACACTCTTGCAAACCAAACCACAATTAAAGAGATCATTACACAAAAAATATTTGACGCAAGAAAATAAAAAATTTTTAAAGTCTCTCAATTTAAAGTTGACAAAGAAATGAGTTACATACTAGATGTTCTAGAAAAACCTCAATCAGACGAGAGTATAATTAAAAAGGACTATCACACATATACACCATACCTACAATCCTTCAACAATAATGATGAGATTCGAATTTCAATACAAAATCAAGACTTATATGTGCTACCCAGCGAAAGCTACATATATGTTGAGGGAAGTATTGTAGATGATAATAATAGCAAAATATCTTCGTTTTTAAATCTAAAATTAAAAAATAACTTTGTGGCACATCTCTTTGACGAAATTCGATATGAACTTAATGGCATAGAAATTGATCATACAAGACATTTAGCGATTACAAGCAGCCTAAAAAATTTTGTTTCCTTATCACCAACAGAAAGTGTTGGCTTGTACAATGCAGGATGGAACAAACTCGATGATTTGGATATTTCAAATGGACACTTTAATTTCTATGTACCACTGAAACTATTTTTAGGTTTCGCTGAAGACTATAATAAAATTATACTCAGCGGTAAACATGAATTGGTTCTCTTACGTAGTAAGAACGATGAAAAACTCGTATACTCAACTGTTGCTACTGACAAACCAAAAATTAGTATCTCAAACATCTCATGGAGAATTCCGCATGTACAATTATCCGATCTGAGCAAATTGAATATGATTAAAATTATTAACAGTGGTGCTTCTATACCAATGGCATTTCGCAGTTGGGATTGTCACATTAATCCTCAACTAAATACAGGAACTAGCTATATATGGAATGTTAAATTGGCTGCAAATAGAGAACGACCCCGTTTTGTGTTGATTGCTTTTCAACAAGAAAATAAGTTTGTTCATTGTAATTTAAACAATTTAAAAGTACATTTAAATTCTGAATCGTACCCATATGATGATCTAAATGTAAAATTTAAAAATGGTCGGGTTGCCATCCTATATGATATGTATCTGCGGTTTCAACAAAGCTACTACATGAGGGAATCACAACCACTTCTAACTGCTCAAGAATTTAAAAATAGTGTGCCGATAGTGGTAGTAGATGTCAGTCATCAAAACGAAGCCCTCTCTAACGGTCCTGTTGATATAAAAATTGAAATTGAAACAGACTCCAATATACCTACCGATACATCAGCTTTTTGTATACTCATCCACGACCGTATAATAGAATACATACCCTTAAAAGGTCAAGTTCGTAAGATAATGTAAAAAAAATAAAAAATAATAAAATAAGATGATTGGGGATAAAGTTTTCATCGATATGCAAGGATTTAAATCCAATTCAAACATCTTCATTGCAAAAGAAATAGCAATTGTTTTTAACAATAAGGAGCACATAAATTTTATTATTAAACCACCGTTTAACTTCAAAAGATTATCAATAGCAAAACAAAGAGAAGCGAATTGGCTAACGAGAAACTTTCATCATCTGAATTGGAATGACGGATCAATATCATTTAAGAGTGTTGTAAAATTTTTAAAATCCAATTTAAAACATTATTCAATCTATGTTAAGGGTGTGGAAAAGAAGAAATGGTTTGAAAAACTACTTCGAATTAGAGTTTTCAACATCGAGGATTTTGGCTCCATCAACTTTAAACAAATACAACTTAAATATCCGGAATATTTTTACTGCAGCTATCACAATTATGGAGTTTGTGCCTTAAGAAATGCATATTTACTTTATCAGGAAAATAACTAAACAATTTATTTTAATTTTCTATTCTTACATTGTCACAACATATATTTACGATATTTTTTTAAATAAATATGTAGATTAAAATTATAAAAAAATTTTGTTCAATCATTTATTTATATGCATATGGTTTGTACAAGGACAAAGACAAATGTAAAAAAGTGAAAATAAAAATCTGTTTACACATTTTTTACGTTTTAAGTAAATAAATTTGAATTTGTGTTTACAAAATTAATCAAATTAAAATCTTAAATTTACGGTCGCCAATAATGCATCCCCCTCTTCGTCTTGCATGAAAATTTTGGTTATGTCATCTTTATCCTCATCTTTTGGCATATAATCAAACGCTGCCAAGAAAGCATCGTCCTCTTCATCCAGCCTAAACTCTTCCTTTTGAAAATCTCCATTCTTGAAGTATGCCATTTGGTTGTTTGGAATTTCATGATATTCATCTACCTCGTTCTCGAAAATGTCTCTAATGGATACATTAGGAGGCAAATCGTCGTCCGAAAACTCTATTGACAGAGGGCTTACGGATACCTCTTCCCGGCTGACAACGCTCATCTCTTCCCGATTGCCGGAGAACAATCTCACAAACTCATCTAGCGACATTTGTGAGCCGTTCAATGATATTAAAATTGGGCTGCTGCTTAATGTGTCCATTTTAATAATTTATAGAATGTATTGTATTTTTTAAGATTTTATATGATGATGATGCACTTGCTAGATACAATGCTGTACTTGCTGCTAGATTAGAGAACGTCTCAATTTATACGAATTACGTTCTATTCTTACATTGTTACAACATACATATGTATGAAGAAAGCATCGTCCTCTTCATCTACCATAAACTTTTCTTCTTCATTTTGGAAGTTTCCATTATAGAAGTATGCCATTTGGTTCTTTGGAATGACATCACATTCACCTATCTCGTTCTCAAAAATATCAATGTATGTATGTATATAAGTGTGCATGGTTTGTTTGACAAATGTCAGCCTCTTTACACAAAAAACAAAAAATAAATAAAACTAAATAAAACCAACAACAAAAACATTAATATCTCACCAGAATACATAATTTCTTTCTATAAATACCCTTCCAGCTCCATCAGCTAAAAAGAATATTACAAAAAAAAAAACAAATGCCGAGTACATACTATGATATTTTGTAACATCGCAACAGTGTGTACTAGTGTCAACGTTTGTCATTTTTGAAATTATTTCTTGTTGTGTGGTATTGCTTTCCCTATAAAAAAAACATAACGTGAAAGACGTTGCACACATTTTAAAAAATGATTAAAAACCATCGAGTACCCTCGTCACTTCACACCTTTGGTTAAAACAAAAATCTTATACATACATACACAGAAAGCATGCGCGCTAACGAAAATAAACTACGAGTATGCACATCAACCGACAGACATCTACAAACCATCGAGTACCCTCGTCACTTCACACCTTTGGTTAAAACAAAAATCTTATACATACATACACAGAAAGCATGCGCGCTAACGAAAATAAACTACGAGTATGCACATCAACCGACAGACATCTACAAACCATCGAGTACCCTCGTCACTTCACACCTTTGGTTAAAACAAAAATCTTATACATACATACACAGAAAGCATGCGCGCTAACGAAAATAAACTACGAGTATGTACATCAACCGACAGACATCTACAAACCATCGAGTACCCTCGTCACTTCACACCTTTGGTTAAAACAAAAATCGTATACATACATACAAACAAAGCATGCGCGCCAACATAATAAACTGCGAGTATGCACATCAACTGACAGACATCTACAAACCATCGAGTACCCTCGTCACTTCACACCTTTGGTTAAAACAAAAATCTTATACATACATACACAGAAAGCATGCGCGCTAACGAAAATAAACTACGAGTATGCACATCAACCGACAGACATCTACAAACCATCGAGTACCCTCGTCACTTCACACCTTTGGTTAAAACAAAAATCTTAAACATACATACAAACAAAGCATGCGCCCCAACATACCCTCGAAGTGAACTAACCCTCGTCACTTCACACCTTTGACATTTTTTTAAAATTTTCCCATAAATTACAAAATTTTTGACGTTAATTACCCAAATTTGACAATTTTTATTGCCATAGAACCGGCAGTTCCCTACTACTGGCCTTCGAGAGTTTTTCGTCTCACTCGCACTGGTTGAGTGGTCTGCCACGTATTACCGTACAATCTTGCTTCCTATGTGAAGGCATAGGTCATATACAGTCAGTCACAAAACTTTTTAAAATACTGTTAATAACATCTTGGGCATATGGTCTATGTATCTACTTATTAGTTACTTTGTATGTTTAATAAATAAATAAAAATAAATAAATATTTTGCGTCAAAGTTCCTTGAAATTGATAGCTGTGACACAAATTGATAATTAAGAAGAAACAACTCAAATTTGTAGCTGCAATCAATGTGTGCTATGACTAGCTGTCCAAATTGAAAATTAAATTGCCATATAAATGGATACACTGCTAACCAGCGTTATCAACTTTGAAATTTCAAAACGCACCAAAATGGAGAAAAAAGCGCGCCATTTACAAAAAAAAACGAATTAGAATTTCTTTTTCTTATTTCAAAATGTTTATTGAATTAATAATTTTGCATAAAAAGTATAATACAGGGTGGGCCAGAAAGACCGAAGTGGTGTGAATTCCTTATAACTTTTTATTTAAGACATATTTTTTTAATTTTTTGTTTTTTAAATACAGTAAATTTATAGGGAATATTTTTAGATTAGTTATTAAAAATTGTATCCCGCAAGTGGTGGCCATTTTCTGCTTCGCACAAATGTGCTCTTTCCATTTCCATTATTCATAACTTATTTATGAGTGACGAAGCCCATTTCCAATTAAATGGGTTTGTTAACAAGCAAAACTTTAGGATATGGGCTAAGGAAAACCCGAGAGTACTTCATCAACGACAATTACACCCAGTTAAGTGTACTGTTTGGTGCGGTGTTTCTTCAGAAAGGATCATTGGCCCATATTTTTTGGAAAATGAAAGAGATGTCGCCATTTCCATCAATGGTGATCGATATCGGGCCATGTTGGAAAATTTTGTAAGGCCAGCCGTGGAATACCATCCGCAAATATCGTTCCAACAGGATGGAGCCACAGCGCACACTCCGAGGACCACAATGGCTATTTTACGCGACATCTTTGGGGAAAGAATAAATTCGCGTAGAAGCAATTTTAATTGGCCTCCGCGTTCCCCTTATTTAACCGCTCCAGACTGTTTCCTTTGGAGTTATTTAAAAGGGAAAGTTTATGTTAATAAGCCTAGGACTATTGAGGAATTAAAAACCAATATTCCAGACGAAATTAACAACACCGGAAGTTTTGCGAAAGGTCATGGAAAATGTGTTGAAAAGAGATCATTTGTGCGATGCCTCCACTTGCGGGATATCATTTTTAACAACTAATCTAAAAATATTCCCTATAAATTTACTGTATTTAAAAAACAAAAAATTAAAAAAATATGTCTTAAATAAAAAGTTATAAGGAATTTACACCACTTCGGTCTTTCTGGGCCACCCTGTATAACTTTGTTGTAAATGAGACATTTTTTTAGATTAATTGAACTGTTGGATAGTTAAAAAATACTTTTGGATTTGCTCATATGTAATATACTGAATACCTCGACCAAAGAAATATATGACTTATACGAGTTTCATAATTAAGTCCACATACATACATTAATTTGTAAAAAATTATGCATTTTTAAACATTAATTTTATAAATTTTGCTTAAAACTTTTAAAAAAGAGATCAAAAATTAATTATTCCAAATTAATAAAGCTAATATTTTCATCATTACTGTTATCATAGGATCATAAAAAAGATTTAATTTCAAATTGTGATGTTTTGTAAATATCATTACTATTAATATGGTAATTAACACTATCAGGAAGTTGGTAAAAGTTTCACAACAAAAATTTTCCAGTTTCAACCCACTGTCGTATTCAATTTGAGTTGGTGCCATCAAAAATTTAAAAACGCACCAAAATTTAAAAAAAAGCGCACCACGCACCAACTAAGGAATTTTTCGCACAAAAAATTTCAAAAAGCGCCCAAAATGGTGCGAAGCGCACCAAGTTGACAACACTGCTGCTAACGCATGAGTATAAACATCTCACGCTCTTACAATTTCAAACCAAATCAACTCTCTTCTTCTCTTGAAAATTTCCGCATATTATTTAAATTTCAACACATCTACAATATTCAAGAAATTTCTATGAAAAGTTTCCAGTACTATCGATGTGTTTGTGCAAAACAATCCACAAGTATAAAAGGCTGGTGTGTTTGCTCATTTGCCACAGTTAAACAAAAGAAATCAAAGTGAAAACAATTACTGAAGAGTTTTGTAAACTTAAAAGCAATATTTTAGTGCGTATTAAAACCATAAAAAAAATAAAATGGTAGCAATTGGTATTGATTTGGGTACAACATATTCCTGTGTTGGTGTTTTCCAACATGGTAAAGTTGAAATTATAGCCAACGATCAAGGCAATCGAACAACACCTAGTTATGTTGCCTTTACGGATTCCGAACGTCTCATTGGTGATGCGGCCAAAAATCAAGTTGCCATGAATCCTCAGAATACGGTGTTCGACGCCAAACGTTTGATTGGACGTAAATATGATGATCAAAAGATTCAAGAGGACATAAAGCATTGGCCTTTCAAAGTGGTCAATGATGGTGGCAAACCAAAGATTTCAGTGGAATTCAAAGGTGAGCAAAAGAAGTTTGCGCCAGAAGAGATAAGTTCAATGGTGCTCACAAAAATGAAGGAAACAGCTGAAGCATTTCTTGGAACAACCGTCCGTGATGCAGTCATTACGGTACCAGCATACTTCAACGATTCACAGAGACAAGCCACAAAAGATGCAGGTGCCATTGCAGGTCTGAATGTGTTGAGAATCATCAATGAGCCCACAGCTGCTGCTCTAGCATATGGGCTAGACAAGAATTTGAAGGGTGAACGTAATGTACTCATCTTTGACTTAGGAGGGGGTACTTTTGATGTCTCCATTCTGACCATCGATGAAGGTTCTTTATTCGAAGTGAAAGCAACTGCTGGTGATACTCATTTGGGCGGTGAGGACTTTGATAATCGCTTGGTCAATCATTTCGCCGAAGAATTTAAACGTAAATATAAAAAAGATTTACGTTCAAATCCTCGCGCATTACGTCGTTTGCGATCGGCTGCAGAACGGGCAAAACGCACCTTGTCTTCCAGCACAGAGGCCACAATAGAAATAGATGCTTTATTTGATGGTGTGGATTTCTATACCAAGATCAGTCGCGCTCGTTTCGAAGAAATGTGTGGCGATTTGTTCCGCAGCACTTTGCAACCAGTTGAAAAAGCGCTGCTTGATGCAAAGATGGATAAAAGTCAAATCAATGACATAGTCCTAGTTGGTGGCTCAACACGTATTCCTAAAGTGCAAAATTTGCTCCAACAATTCTTCAATGGTAAAACTCTTAACCTGTCAATTAATCCTGACGAAGCTGTGGCGTATGGTGCTGCCATTCAAGCAGCTATTCTCAGTGGTGATAAGAGCAGTGTCATTCAGGATGTTTTGCTGGTCGATGTGGCACCCCTTTCATTGGGCATTGAAACAGCAGGAGGCGTGATGACAAAATTAATAGAACGCAACAGCCGAATTCCTTGCAAGCAAACAAAAACATTTACAACATATGCTGACAATCAGCCCGCTGTCACCATACAAGTCTTTGAGGGTGAACGAGCTATGACCAAAGATAACAACTTGTTGGGTACATTTAATTTAACTGGCATACCGCCAGCGCCTCGAGGAGTTCCTAAAGTTGATGTCACATTTGATCTGGATGCAAATGGAATTTTGAATGTAACGGCAAAAGAAATGAGCACAGGTAATGCAAAGAACATTGTTATCAAAAACGATAAGGGTCGCCTGTCACAAGCGGAGATTGATCGTATGGTTCGTGAGGCCGACCAGTATGCAGAAGAAGATGAAAAACAACGTCAACGTGTAGCTTCGCGCAATCAATTAGAGTCGTACGTATTTAACGTCAAACAGGCAACAGAACAGGCTGGCGATAAAATACCCCAGTCCGATAAAAATCGAGTCATCGAAAAATGCACGGAGACAATTAAGTGGTTAGACAATAACACAACTGCCGAAAAAGAAGAATTCGACTACAAATTAGAAGAATTAACTAAATTTTGTCAACCTATAATGACAAAATTGCATCAACAAGCTGGTGGTGGCGCAGGTCAATCAGGAGCAACAACTAATGGTCAACCAGCTGGCGGTTATGGCGGCCCCACTGTTGAAGAAGTAGACTAAATTCGTTCATCTTTCTTAATAATTTCATTCCTCGAAAATATAGATATCTTGATTCATCATTAATTATTTCCCGATCTCAACTTAAAAATAATTTACTTTTATGAAATTAGTTATTTAGTTTTAATGTATTTTTAAACTAAACATGATAATATGTACATAAATGCATATGTATGCTTTATTAAAATAAAATAAATAAACAATTTGAATTATACCAAAAATGTGAGTTTTTGGGGTTTAAAAAAGATACCGGTGGGCTAAAAATAAAGGCAGAAACTCTCAATAGGGCTTTCAGACTTAGAGAAATCAATGGTACAAAAAAAGTGTAAGTCGAACCGAAAAAAAGTTCGAAAAGTTTGGGTCTGTCTTCCTAAACTCGTTGCATTCTTTGCATACAACAATCTGGAAATGCGTTGAAAAGCATATGTATGCTTTATTAAAATAAAATAAATAAACAATTTGAATTATACCAAAAATGTGAGTTTTTGGGGTTTAAAAAAGATACCGGTGGGCTAAAAATAAAGGTAGAAACTCTCAATAGGGCTTTCAGACTTAGAGAAATCAATGGTTCAAAAAAAGTGTAAGTCGAACCGAAAAAAAGTTCGAAAAGTTTGTGTCTGTCTTCCTAAACTCGTTTTGAATTATACCAAAAATGTGAGTTTTTGGGGTTGAAAAAAGAGACCGGTGGGCCGACTAAAAACAAATGTTGTAACTCTCAATAGGGCTTTCAGACTTAGAGAAATCAATGGTAAAAAAAGTGTAAGTCGAACCGAAAAAAAGTTCGAAAAGTTTGTTTGACTTCCTAAACTCGTGGCATTCTTTGCATACATCAATCTGGAAACGCGTTGAAAAACTTGGGGGTCTAATCGGCGCTTTCGGTTATTATCAAGTTTTTCCCGTTTAAGATTATTATATCATTCGCTATTCTACAATGTAATAATATGGTTCAATATCGAATGCCATAATCTCAAACTGAAAAAAGTAAGTGATTCAGCTTATCGAACGCTTAGACCCCTGACCAGCGCTCATTTGCATTTACAACGATAAATGGAAGAGTTTATAACAGATTCAATTTGAGATTCATTTAAACAATTGAAAATTTATTGCGGTGCTGCATAATATTGGGACTTGTTTGACTTCGACGACGACATTTTGGTCCTAGATTAGAGGACAATCACCTTTATTCAGGAGGTTTACTCTGTAATTTGAAACGAATGAACGAACGAAAATGATTTCGAATTCGACTATTTGTAGTTGAATAAAGAAAGCAAACTAAATATTTCTTTAATCTAGTACAAAACGCCTGATTTTCGCCACAATATCGCCAACGACAATAAGGGGTTTATCATACAAATTCGAAATAATTTTTTTTACGTTTCGTATTACAGACCACCTAGTTGCCAACATCGAAGTCACATCAATACAATATTAAACAATTGGAGCTTCAAACGTCTTCGAAAACAACTGACTGCTGTTGACAGATTCATACTATTTTCTAGACCATAGGGAACGGAAATACATACACTGTCAATACCATAAAATTATTCTCTTCTTGGTATTCTCTCGATGTTGACAACTGGCATAAGTATGAGTTCTTTAATATATTACAAAAACGTCGTAATCAAGCAGTCCTGTTCTGCACGATAATTTTCATTCAGATATCATACTTAAGTATCTATATATGTAATAAAAACAATCAAACCGATCGATTTACAGAACACGGCCGAAAGTATTACAAAAACGATAAGTTTGAAATGCAAAATAAAATATTACTTACTCACCATTGCATCACACATTTTGATTCTGGTATGTGATTGAAATCTATCGATTTCAAATCGCGACGATTTCAAAAAACAAATTCCACTGAAAGAAATACTTATTTATTGTTGGAGTATTTCGACTTCGCAACGACGTTTTTGCAATAGGTCTAAGAAAATTTTTTTTGTCGTAGTCGAATACACCAATCACGATAAACCCAGAAAATAACAGTTGATTTCTGATTTTTATTTTTTTTTTGCTTATAAATAAAGGTAATTTTTAAAATGTAGAAAACGCTAAAATTAATATTAACCGATTTAAAATCGAATTTATTAATCTGTAAAAAACTCTTATGTTCAACTAAAATTTATTTTTTATATTTTATTCAGTTTAAAAATTACTAAAAATAAATAAAAATCAAGAAGTAACTGCATTGGCGTAGCTATAAATTGTTTCTAGGGGGCATTATGTCCGGTGATTTTCATGAGTATTATTAAAATAATTACATGAAATTTTTAATAATTCTAGGAGGGAAACAACAACTCTTGGTAGGCAATGCATCCCCCGAAATGGCCTTTCTACGCCTATGAGTAACTTATATTCTAAGCAAAAAATTAAAATTTAAAAGTAACTGTTATTTTCTGAGGAATAAATAAAAAAATAATAATGATTAAAAAGCAATATTTAAAGTAAAGCCGTTATAACCGTTACGGTCCCTGGTTTTAAGTTATATTTAATTTTGCATTTGTTCAGTATTTTAGCGATCGATTTTTGCTTTAGGTTTAGCGAATTATAGAATACGGGAGCAGGTCTTTTCCCTATAAGCTAAACTAAGCTATTAATCGTCATAAGATTAGAAGTGAAAGAAATTATTGAGATTTTGCCCCAGAGGTACTTTTTAAAATGATGACTAAACGGCGGGTATACTTAGCAAATCAATACATAAATATGCCAAATGAATTTTGGAATGTGCTTTTCTAAGATAAAAAAAATATGGTGAAATACAATGATGGTGGTATGATGCTTTGGGGCTGTATGTTAGCCGGTGGTACGGGGAATCTTTAGTCTTTTGACACTCCCATGAACAGAAATATTTATTTAGATATTTTAAAGCATAGCACGCGATAGAGTACTGCAAAATTTTAATTATCAAAAAGGATTTATTTGCATCAGGACAACGATCCAAGCATATCGCAGAAGTCGTACGTTTTGGGTATTATATAAACACCGAAAAAAGCACATATTACATAGGTATATATATACTCACTGTTCTTGTCCAATCGGTGGCCAACGTTTTAAATTCTCTTTTATAAAATACTTTCACTTTCCACAATTTAAATTAAAATCTTACAAATTTAATGATTGTTTCTGTGTGTGTCCTAAGAATATTTCAAAATGTTCACCTTTTATAAATAAACACATGCGGTTGATTTGGACCATTCTTTTTGACTTGCATTCGGAATATGTCATTTAAAATTTTTATTCTAGTGGTTCACGCAATGAAACAAAACTTTGTAAACATTCCCTTTATTTTTGTTTGTTAGATAAACACTAACAGCCTTATTTATAAAAATTAAAAATGCTTTTTAAGAAAAATTTTTTATGAAAATTTGTTTTAAAAACCCTTTATAAAGACTTTTTAGGTTTTATAAATAAGGCTGTAAATTTATTAAAATTAATACCACCATATTAAAATCACTAGTACAAATCTTTAGTGTACACCTAACTCAGTAATACCGTTATTAGACTACAGCGTTGCCACCAGTGAAACTGAAACGATAAAAACAAGATTTTTAAACACCAAACGAAAGGCCGAGCTTACATCTATGTGTCATGTGTCCAAAAAAGCGTAACTACTAATTACTAATTAAAAACTGTTAGAATCAGACATGTATTTATTGATTTAAAATCATGTTGGATTCTACAAAATTGTCTATTAGTTACATATGTATGAAACTCTTTAACTTAATAAATACGTGTCTGAATCAAACAGTTTTTCATTAGTAATTAGTTTTCGTTGTTCAACTTTTTAAACTCTTCTGCTGAAATTGCTTTTACTTTCACACATGATTTTTTCAGGAGCAATTATTATGTTTTCTTTAATTTAATTTTCTTACATTTTTAAAACACATGTACATATATATCTGTATGTATGAATTTAGCTGTTAACATATGCACATCGTCGAGTGGTTACTGGTTTGCCGCAGTAATAATGTATTCGTTGTAACCAATGTCAAATTTTGATATTCACGAATACGAATATTTGAAACAATATTCGGGAATACGAATACGAGTATTATATGTGAAATTTATAGCCATAAAATTGGGGATATGTTTGCGTCTGCAAAATGAAAGTTGAAGAAACATTTTTGGAAAAAGAACTTCGTACTCCTGTTGGTTTGTAAAAATATCCAAATGTTTTGATGTTTATAGGTTCCATGGTAGGTTGTAGTGTGTGTGTCAAAATATGCAACATGCTTAATAAACATGTTGAATAAGCACGTTGCAAAGTGTGTGCCTACCATTAAGCGGCGCAATTAAAAAGAAAACTTTGTGGCAACACCAATACTCTTTTTATTAAATAACAGCTGGAGCAGCCAAAACAACAGCAAAGATATTATTTTTAGCATAACATTTTTTTTATAGAAAGTATTAAAATCTAACGTAACCACCATGGAAGATGAAACGAAAAAGGTTTGCTGAGTGTGTATATATTATCAGCTAATATAAAAACTAGCTTTAAATAAATTTAAATTAAAGGGTTTGACACTGTTTGGACGTGATATTTCACAAATACCTTGCTTCCGCAACAGTTTCTTGTATGGCATAAGTGGTGGCATTGGTACTGGCCTGCTGACATTCTTTGGAACATCTCGTACTGCATTTTCAACACATGTTGGTTTTGGAACCTTTTTTTGTGGTACAATAGCATATTGGGGATGGTGTCGGTAAGATAATTATTAAAATTATAATTGTAAGATAGTAAAAATGTTAATCATAACCTTTCCTCTTTTAAGATACCAATGGTCTCTGCAACAGTTTCAATATGCACAATTACAAGAGGCTATGACCAAGCAAGCCATTTATGAAGGCACTGAAGTAGAAAAAAATCTTAAATCCGCGTAGTATTTAATTACTGAAAAGTTAATAATGGAATAACAATCTTGCTGTTTTCATTTATATGATGCATTTTGTTGTGTATTTTAAAGAATAGAACAATGATGTTTGCGGTTTAATTTAACAAATATTCGAAATAGGTACTTACGTCTTCGCTTATTTGTTTTGTGAAAAGTGTCTCGCGAAGCTTACAAGTTTGTTTTTAATGTTAAGAAAAGTATTTGATTGGAATTTAAAAATAAATTTTAAATTTTAGAAAAAACGATTCTATCAATTATTTATAAATATTACCTAGACTAAGCGAAAAATTAAGACTTTTGAAAAAGCACATGTGCTGGACAGTATAGGATCGATTATACTACCAAATTGTAATAAATCCCTATACTCAGCTTAGATAGTTTGGTAACACTAGGAGTCTACCGAACAAATCTTGTTAACATTTAAGAAAAAAAAAGGCAATTGTGAATAAAATTCCGCGGGAGATTTCTCCCTTTTCCAATTAGAATATTTTGTATAATATATAATTAATTAATTATTTATTTTAATAATAAAATAATTAATAATTAATTAATAAAAATAGTTTCTTCGTGCTGTTTTTTTATGCATTAATTAATATAATTAATAATTATTATCTATTTGAATTTTACATGTAAAGGCGTTCTGATATGAGACAGATAAGAAATTCTTAAAGAGCACTCGAAATCTATAAAAAAAGCAATGTGAGTCCGATCACAGGGGAGATGTGTAAACATCTAGTAATGAAAATTTTTTTAAGTTGGAAGTGCTTATGCTTTTAGTATATTTTTTTAAATTAATCAATTAAAAGTATCAAAACTTTCAATATTGTAAATACATAGGATTTTGCTGGTTTTTGTTTGTTTTATTTAACTTATTTGGTTAGTATATACCTATTAGAGTATTCATTTAATCGTGTTTTTGCTTTAAACGGTTAATCGCTCGATTAATTAATCGAGGTTTTTGCTTAATCGTTTAATAATCGGTTAATTTTGATATTAACCGGTTAACCGATTAATAAAACTTTTCCATAAATCAAGTGTATAAAAATAAAAGGTGTATAAGGTGTACAAAAATAAAATAGATTCATATCGAATATAAATTATTTGCTGGGTTTTGTATGAGTTTCTAAGCCTACTATGCTTATTTTTCTTTTGTGATTTTCAAAAATATTATTATTTGTGAATTCTCAAATAGTTCTTAAGTCTGTGCATAAGTTAAGAGGTTTGTGACTATTCAAAATGTGTGTTTGAAGTCTACTGATGATTTGTTACAGCAACAATGAAATGCATATAGACCAAGCTGAACCACCAGCAAATAAATTTCAAACTAATTACTAATGAAAAACTGTTTGATTTATTATATCATAATTCGCCGGCGTGGACAAAATTCGTCGTTCGTCCCAATTGTGCTCCTAGCATGAAGTTAAAAAAAGTACTCTTAAAAATTTGTTTTTGATACTGATCAAGGCCTATTTATTAGGTCTATGCACCTCTACAAAAACACAGCAACACAAAAAACAACTTTATGTTTAAGTTGTCAGAAACACACACAAACATGAACTAAAGTGTGTGGCAAACAGCTTTTGACAATTTAAACACGAAAGCACAGAATATCATCAGGACGATTGCGTTGACCTGATAAATAGGCCTTGATACTGATATGCAAAACTCATTTCCCATCACTGATGTACAGTGATACATACATACCAGGGATGGCATAGTTGGTACAATTGTATATTTTTTGGTACTATATAAACACGGAACGTACAATAGTACACCAATGACTAATTTAGTACATTTAAATAATCTCCGCAGTTTCACTGCGTATTTCTTTTCAAACAATTGCATATGTCAATTTTCACTTTTTTCTTCTCCTTGAAAACAGTATTGTGAAAGAAAAACGCAGCAAGAAAATTTTTTTTTGAACTATTCCATTTCCAAATTATCGGATGCTAGAGCACATGCTATTACTTTGTATATTTTAAAATTCAACTTAAACAGGTGCAACTTAGAAGCAAATTTGTGAAAACGATTCGCTGGCCATAACAAAATCGATTATTTTACTAAAACCAAATAAAAATATGCAATTTGAACTAAAAATAATAGTTTAGTACAATTAAGGTCAGAAAAGTACAATTTTTTAAAGTTGTTGGTACAATTTTAAAATTCTCAATGCCTTCCCTGATACATACTCATGCATAGAGCTTTTGCGTCGAAAGTCTCCCAAAGACTCCAAATAAATAAATAATTTCTAACCGAATTTCAATTCAATAGTCTGCATCGTGTGATCATTGTGTTGGGACGTTTCCGTAATAATTTTTCGCATATTTCTTCATTTCGTGTGTTATCAATTTAATTAAATTCATACAACAGAAAAATAAATAAATAAAGAGGGATCGTTGTAATATATTTGATAATATTTTGTAAAAAGACCAAGGTTTTTTGAGTGAAAACAAATTTAATATGACGCATGATAATAATGCGGTCTTAGATTTAAATCCAACATTTTCCACATTGATATTTTTTGTTAATGGCAAAAAGGTAATTGAATATTCTTTAAAATAAAAGTCAATAAAATGCATGCCTAGAGATGCACATCCATGCATAGTTGCATACATAGATATGTATGCATGACATAGCTGCCCACAGAGAGAAAACCGCGAGAAATGTATAAGCGTATGTGTGTATTCATTTCTATAAAAAGCGGATTGATGTTCAGCACTCTGCGGCTAAAGCCGAAGGTCCATACCATCCGTTCAATGCGTAGTTGCGTTTTATGCATGTGTCAAAAAAGTAGAATCAAAGTAATTTTATGTGGCAAGTTACAGAACAAAACGCAAAGAACGTATACCCGCATAGGACGGATAAAGTAGATCTACTTTCTACTTTTGTATCCGTCTCATGCACCATGAAAAAACGTCAGCTGTTTTTAAAAGCGAAAGATGGCAAATTATATTATATTTTCAATGATATCGATAAAAACGTTAGTGTGGTGAATTTAAATTTTAAGTTTTTTTGTTATAAAAAAGTTTATAATAAATGAAAAATATTTTGTAATAAAGATTATAACTATTTTCAAGAATAAAATATATTAAAATCAGTTTTTAACATAAATATTTCAAAAACAAAATTTGCATTCTAGTTATCGATTGCTTGTGTGTACTGAGTGTCATCTCTGTTGTGTTTATTATTATTTAAACAAGTGCAATGGAGGAGAAGCTAATTGAAGCTGTGAAAAATCACGAAATTTTGTATAATAAAAGCCTACTCCTCTACAAAATATTATATAGATAAACTCAATGAATTCCATGAATTCATTTAAAATCACAATTTCACTTTCCATTTTTGCAAGAACTGTTTTTATTTTTAAAAATATTCACACTACAGCTGATCACAACAAAAATATTTGGCGCATAAAACGTATTGCATGTAACTTAAACTTATAATCGAAGAGAACGTACAGAAACGCATACAACGCATATGCATAGAACGGATGGTATGGACCTTCACCTTAAGATGTATGTTTATGAACAGGTACTACATTCATACATATGTATGTATGTCTATATGTCTGTGCTGTGTGAACTAGAGATGATCGAAACTGTGATTTTTTAATAATGTTGCTCCTTGTAAATGTGATTTCTAAATCGCTGTTCTTTTAAACTGTGACTGTGATCGCAGTTTAGCTTTATTTTGTTTGTAGCAGTTCTGTTATTTTGAGAAAATCTAATAAGAAGAGCAGCAGTGAAATGAAATAGTGACTATGATCACGATTTAACACATTTCTGTTCTTCTACTTTAAAAGTATTTATTTGTATTGGTATCTTGATAAATCCTAATAAGAAGAGCGACAACAACAAACAATTATCAATTA
Organism: Tachina fera; assembly: GCA_905220375.1. Classification (NCBI taxonomy): domain Eukaryota; kingdom Metazoa; phylum Arthropoda; class Insecta; order Diptera; family Tachinidae; genus Tachina; species Tachina fera. Next base: position 64,200,076 of record LR999963.1, read on the forward strand.
ACCCCGTCCAAATATTGAGATATGTCGTATAAGACGCAGAGAGACAATAAAATTGTACATATGAAAATGTAAGCTTGTTGCCAGAAAAGACGATTTGAAACGATTTAGCGATGTTTTCTTGACAAAAGCTGAAGGTATAAAAAAAATTAATGTTGTAGCTGTAAAGTAAGCGTACAAGAACAATCACAGTTTGTAGAAAGAACTATTTTTTCAAAACCTGTTCCTTGATAAATTCAGTCGCAGTTGTGATTAGTAATTTTTCAAACGCTGTGAAAAAGTAACAGATTTCTAAATATCGCTCAACTCTAATGTGAACCCACCTAGCATTTGGATGATGATGATGATTTTGGCAGAAATCTGAACCTTTTTTAATTACCTTTGACGACGAAAAACTGATTAATTACTATGTAGCACTATTAAAAAAAAGGCTCGAAAATTATTGCTGCTCACGCATCTTAAAAAGTGATTACCAGGGAAACCGCAAATATGCAATTGCATGTTTTTTCTTGTCTGATATATGGGTATCAATGCGGAATTAAGATATTTATTCGTTTCAGAACTTTTTATGAATTTTGGCATAGATTTGTTAGTGCATATTTTTCCATATTTTACACTTTAAAGCATGTTCTGCATATTTCAGTCTAACACGCATATTTTGAGCATTTTTCATATTTTCAGAGCATATTTGGTTTTTAGGGCTTATTTTGGTACTTTTTAAAATTTGTTTATTTTAATATTTAAAACAAAATTTTTGTTGGTAAAAATTTCTACTTTTCGCGTCAAAATTTCATTTTGTAGTGAAAGAAACAGTAGTAAGGGCAAGCAATATTTTGCTACCATTATGAAGGTAACCTTTAAAAAACGAAACAAGAAAATTAAAAAAATTTAAATCGTCCATTTCCAATTTTTTTATATTAAATTTTAATGCCTGAACAAATTCTATTGATTTGTATTTTCCGAATTCCAACTTTAACATCCTCACTGGACGTTAATTTCAATAAAAACTTGGTTTGGTAATTGTGACGAACGCTACCACGATTATATCAGTTGATGTTGAAAAAGAACATTTTCAATATATAAAATTTGTTTAGATGTCACAGGATCATTTAAGCATTAAACACATTCACCACAGCAAGCTACCGACTACAAAATGTCAAAAATTGAATACACATGTTTGTATGAGAATAATTATTTTGAAGACAGCAAGGCAACATGGCGGCAGGTTGTTGCCTATGCTGATGTCGTTGTAGTCCAATTAAACTAATTTCTATTTCTTTGGCTGCAATGAGAAAATTCAGTGTTACCAGTATAATACAAAATGTTGAATGAGTGATATCGTACAATTATTTCATATTATTTACCACAAGCAATATCCAAAAGTTGATGTAAAAGAAATTGATTAATTTTTATATTTTACGTCATATAAGTACATTTTGAAAGAGTAATATAATTTAATGCTTAATGCATTAAACACGCGTCACTTGCGTCATATTCATACTCTCAAGGCACACTCTCTACCATTGAGCTATTATACTTTTATTTGTTAGAGATAAAACTTGTTTTATGAAAATGTAGGAATGTGATGATTTAATTCCGTTTTTGCATGCCTTTTTCGCTGGATATTTATTTCAATATATTACCCAGTAATATCGCATTCGTTTGTATTGAGTTAAAAAACTATAGCATTATTTATGACTTGCTATGATATTCAGAATGCACTCGAACAAGGCCTATTTATTAAATAGGCCTTGCACTCGAAGAAACAAATGCTCAAGAAAGCATGAAACATTATTTAATTTTGAACGCGTTAATTTTTTTTGCTGGGAATATTTAAAAAGCAAAACAAACCCAAATAAATTCATATGCTTTGAGTTATAGCATGGATGTAAATTCCATCTACATCTCCCTATAAAGACTTTTTAGGTTGAAAATATTTCGTAACGCTTGAAGTTGTTGGAGTCACCTCGGAAACATGTATTATATATGTTTCCATGATTGCAGATTTGTATTTTTAAGCAATAAAACAATAAATAAAAAAGCAAATTCCAAAAACGTAAATATTAAATTCCTGTTGAAAATTTCCCGAGATTTGTAAAAAAAAATAATTCCCGGGATTTTTTTTCGAGTAGAAACTCTAAAAATTGCTTGTTTTTTTGAATTAAAACATTTTAGTTATCAAAATCAGGGGAAAATTATAATAAAATCTTAACGTTCTTCAGAAGTTCGGTCCTGTTACTTATCATTTACACATGTACATAAGTGCAAGTTCGAAAAACTCAATACTCTCACACTTTTTTACTAACACAATCTAATTTTTTGTACTTACCCTGCAGATAAAAGGAGTATTATGTGGTCAGAAACATACTAGTTGCTTTTGAAGTCAGACTGGTTGCACATCTTTTTTTTTTTATACAACGAACTATCGACTTTTACATTGGGTTGTCATAGGAGCACAACTAGTTGTTTTGTATAGAGTTGCATACTAGTTGAAGGACTAGTTGCTGTTATATTACTTTATAAAAAATCTTTTTTTCCATGTTGTTTATATGACAAACAAAAGAGAGAGAAAGAGACAGCGCGTGGCTTGTAGAGAAGTTCAGCCGATATTTCATCAAGCTTCTTAGTTCTGTCTCTTTATAACTAGTATACGACTATTCCAAAACGTAACTACTCCAAAAATTAGCAACAGGGTACTGCTCAGCTTACAACACAATTTCATTGCAAGTGAATTATTGTAAATAAAATGATAAATGAAGAAACAGTGTTACTGAGAATCAGTTTTGAATAAATTTATTAGTACTTCGTATAATAAAAGCAATATTTATTGCAGATTTCCCACGTATTTATAAAAAATAATATATAAAAAATACAATTACACAAAAGGCATCTTAAACATATTTTTATATAGGAATTTCATGCATTTAAAAAAAAAAATTTTCTTCAAAAAGTATTCTTTTCAGTAAATTTATAATATCGGGAATACAGCAATACTGGATTCATATACAGTGCTTTTCGCTTAAAGCGAACTTCAAGGGACTGATCATTTGATCATTTGATTTGTTCGTTTAAGCGAAGTTCGTTTTAAGTGAAGACATCAAGAAACCATTATTGTGTGTGCACATGTCTTTTTTAAACACTTTGGCTATTTATTTACTTATTAAAACAATTTTAGAACATTGTAGTCTTTAAAAAATAAGTTTATTTAGTTTTTTTAAAAATCAGTTATTTTAGTTTGCTTAGTATTACTATTGGCTTCATTTATATACACTTCTAATTGGGCCAAGTGGTCAAGAATTTATTGTGGAGTGTCGCGAGACTGAAGGAAATTTCTTACACAGCTTACGCTACACATTAATATATAAATATAATTTTTTGTTTATGGCAACAAAACAAAAAAAAAACAAAAAATTTACATGCAAAAAAGTTTGTTATAACCGAAAGTTCGCTTTAAGCGGGTTCGTTATAAGTGAAAAAATTTTCATGGTTTTATAGAAATTAAAGTTTGTACTTTCGAAAATGGTTCGTTTTAGGCGAAAGGTCGTTTTAAGCGGGTTCGCTATAAACGAAAAATACTTTTAAAATAAATACATATATTTTTCCATTCAAAAGCAAATTTATTTTCATAAGACGTGTGCGTTTTGAGAAAGTTTTTAAATTGAACTTACAACTGTGTAAACATTCAAGCAATTTACCACTCTTTCGGCTATTTCTTCGAAATATTGTATTGCACAAGTTATTGTATTGTATGCACAACTTACAAGAAATTACTTACATGTGTAATTGCAGGGTTACAAAACTAACTCCGACAATAGAAATATTTGTTTAAATTTTTTATTATATAGATCCTCAAATATCTGAAAGAAAATTATCGTGTATGATTTTAAACACGTCTGCAGGACAATTAAGCGCCCCATCCATTATACAATATTATTGCATATGTTGTTGTATATATTATTGTCGTTTTGACCTATGATATGCAATAAATGGTACAATATTTCCAAAGAAAATATTGCGAAATTTTCCTGAAAGTGAAATAGTAAACAACATTGAACAATGTTGCCACCACATTACACAATTGTCTTGATTGTACAATAAAAATCAAAAGTCTTTTGATATATGCCAATATATTGTGCCACCTCCGAATATGACATACACTTTAGCGATATTATTGCACAATTATATTGCAAGTTGGTGGGCCGCTTTATTAATTTTTTGAAAACGAGAAATTTACTCCGATTCGGTTTACAGAATAAGGCGGGTTAATAACTAACACAACTACATAGCGATGGGCACGACTCAAACTTTTTATTTTTTAGCAACATGCCACGCCCACTAATGCAAATATTTTGACCTAATTTTTTTTTCGAAAAAATTTTGAAAATTGATTCTGAACCACCGTGCGTCAGAGCCACAGCGCCTATGGACTTTTACATGCCACATGCTTAAGATTTTAATTACTAGTTTTCCTGCTGGATATTTAAATATTGAAAATAAGCAATATAAAATGATTATAAATTATTTCTGATTAAGAAACAACAGTCCTCAATTTTTTGCATCAATATGTTATTGGGGGTATAGAAATGTTTTGATAACATTTTTCTGTATATGTTATTGTTGTTCAATTTATTTTAATTTTTTCTAATGATTGTGGAAAAAGCGAAGTGTTTGTAGTACGTAGGCACATATGTACATGTTCATATTTATAATTATTTTTAATTCAAAGCAAATAAATATTAAAATCAACTCATCATATTTAGAAATCTGAACATAAACGTAATATTTTCACAAATATAGAAAGCTTACGGCAAGGTCAGAAGATGCAAATATGTAAGTATGTATGTACATATTTGACACTTGAGGTAGAAGTACATAACGCGTATGTATGTACTGCGAGCGCCCAACAGACTTCAGTCAAAACAAGATAAAATAGTGTTTTTTTCATACAACAAGTTTCATACAAAACATTTTGACGCAAGAACTTTTTTTGAAATTTTTTTAACGACTAATCATTAAAAAAATTTTTGCACCATTTGTAGTTGCTACATGTAAAATATTGATGGTATTTTTGTTCCAAAATCTATATATGACAAATTTAGCCGAGTTGGACACATTTCCAGAGACAGCACATGAGTAGTGATGTAAATTTCTCAATTTACATGTATTGCTACTACACGGCATGTAGCCAATGTAGCTTCATGGTGACGTCAAAATTACGTCAGAGCCACATGGGCATATGTATTTTTACATGCCGTGTACTGTAGGCCTTAGAATAAACACACACTTCAAAAATAATTAAATTTGTTGTGACAAATTGTAATGCTCAAGCTTTTTAATAAAACTACTATGTAGAAGAAAGTTTCTGAGGCTGATGAATCAGAAGATTTTAATTCGGAAGTTTTTGAAAAGGTAAACTTTGGTTAAAAATTATTTTGCATTTGTGTATATTAAAATACGTGTAATTTTTTCTTTACAAGTTTTATATAAGTACAAATTAAATTAATATGAATGTAAATACAGCTTAGAGATGGGCAAATGAAAAAAATGTATCGATATCGATGGTTTTGAACAGTATCGATATATACTTTTTTAAAACATCGATATTTCAATATATCGTTATTTTTTGCCTATAAATGCTGCAAAAATATTTAAAATTTAAAATAAATGCAGATACTAAAATATCGTATAACAACCGGCAAAAAAGTTTAAGCGGCATCATTTTCGAACTTAATTTTTTGGTAGGGATTTCTTTAGATATTAACAGCTCTATTTATAAAAATTATTGAGGCTTTATAAAGAGTTTTTAAAACAGATTTCCATAAAAAGGTGTTTATTAAGCCTTTAAAAAGCCGTAATAAATTTTTTAAATAAGGCTCTTAATCATTGTTTTATGAATGCCCAGTGTTGAACATTTCAAAGTTCATCGTTGCGGAATACTAGAAATATTCACGCACAAGTAGTCACTTTAAGAATTTTAATGCAAAGAAACTACATATGTTAAGTCATACGTAACCTACTGTGGCTCCTTAAGACGTCATTAGTCTTTACTTTCTGTTGCCGTTCTATTTCTAAGTTTCAATCGCTACTTTTTCTGTAAGAAATTTTCCACTGAAGTGATGAGTTTTCCATCGTCCAATGATATGTTTCAATATAGTTTTATATTTTTCTGGTAAAAATTAAATTTTTTAAATTCTTAAAGCTTACTCACAGCTTATTTCGAAATTTTTTTACATTATTTATGCTGTCACAGTTACTTAACACTTTTTTGATTTTCACAGGACGAACCAAAACAGAACAGAATGAAAGAGAAAACTAACTAACTAACTATACAAGATTTCTATACACAAAAAAAGAATTAGCTGATTCCTAGCAAAAAGTAAAACTAATCTTCCTTTAGGCTTATATCCACACAAAACAAATTTAACATTTAGCTTAGTTAATAATTAAAAGTCACCTTATCTGTTATTGTGAATTGTTGTCGCCTTTTCTGTTATTATGAAATTTCTCTATTTTTTTCGCATCACTAGCAGTGATAAAAATATCCTAGAATCAAAAGAACGGCAAAAATTTATAGAGCTCATGGGGATTTTCGGGGATGACAAACCAAAAATTAGGGGAAGCTCTGGAAAAAACTGGCAACACTGTGTACTTCTATTATTTGGTATTTAAATGTCTCTCAACTTTTACTACGTTTATACGCGCACTATTTGCAAATTCATTAACTCTCTGTTTATACGGCATTGTAAATGTATAAAAACTTGATAGCACTTCTATAGAAAAATTACTTATGTTTACAAAAAAATTTTGTGAATGTATAAAGTAACTAATAATCATGTTTTTATTGTCATTATTTAAAATTTTCAATGATTTTTATGCAATATTTATCAATTTATTGTTTTTTATTAGCAAACATTTGTAAGTGTGACAACCTTAAGCATTTTATTTGCAAATAGTGTGTTAATCGTGAATAGTTTTCTGAATAAGTTCCAATAAAAACAATAATATGGCAACAATTTACAGCTAAAAAAATTAATTCTGTACTTAAGTGGCACTAAAAGATAAATAGCACTTAATTGAGAAGTCAATTATTGGGCCTTAATTCCCATTTCGACCCAATTGCTAATATGCAAAAGGTTCAAACTCTTTGAGCTTTAATTAATCTACTTTCTATATGGCATTTTCAGGATAATCTCCAATCAGGTATTAATTCTAGATATTTGTGCAATTTGTATTGTTTCATTTTGAAATACGGGAGATTAAAAACTTGGAATTTTCCGCTTTCTCGTGAACAAACTATTTTATATTTTCTTAAGACGTCGCTCTTTGGCAAAGTTCTAAAATAAGTTGAGAGTTTTTATTATTCTAGGGTGGTGTCCCCTTATCGTAGTAGTAGTAGCCGCATTTGGAAATCATTTAAATACTAAATCCTGGGTGAGTGTAGTCCATTCTAGGCCAGAGTAAACAAAGTGCTAAGTGCAATATATATATGATCGCAATTGAAAATTAAACCCTCGATGGATCAATTGGATTTTCAAAGCTTTTGAATTATTTTTTATGGGCTATTATTTGGGCAGGTCACATTAGAAAACTGTCCACATTCCATAAAGAATATGGCGGGTTCAACGAATTAGCTTAGCCTGTCCTTATAACATAGTCTAACCACTTTGAGTATGAATAAAGATATTTTCTGAATCTTATTAGACTTTTCGAAATATGTAGTTCAAAAACTGCATATTCACGTCATTCATTAAGTTTTCTTCTTATGATAATACAAATTTGATAACGTTTTTATTTGAAGTAATTGTGCAAATTTCGGCTCTTCTAAATACATATATATATACATATATATACATATATACATATATATAAATTTCTTATGCTATCAGTTATTGTATGTATTTGTTCTTTATAGAATTTTATTATTTAATTTCAGCGATAAGTTAGAATGGAAATATTGTACCTTAAAAAATAAAATTTTTCTTGAAACTTGGTACAATTTGTAAATCAGATTTCACATTCCTGTTTTACATATTGTTACGTTTTTAGGGTTCCGTACACCAAAGGTGGAAAAGGAACCCTATTGTCTGTCCGTCACACGGTATTTTCTCAGAAACCGTAAGAGCTACGGACCTGAGTATGTAGAACCTTGGCCACTACAACAACAAATACATGAGAATTAGAAATTAAAGAGTGCTCCAAAACGAGCGACGAAAAATGTTAAAATCTCATATAATATACATACAATTATTGTATGTACATATGTATATTGACACTTGAAATTTGTAAAATTAGTGTATTTTTATATAGACTACAACAATTAACATTAAAATATTAAAAAATTTAAATTAAAGGGTGGTCCATCAGTTAATGCAATTTTGACTATGTAATTTTGACAAATTGCTATATCTTGGAGACCGTAAGAGGTAAACTCTTGAAATTTTCAAAAACGGTAAAACTAAAAAATCCGAAAATTATAAAATTGCCAAACCGAAAAAAAAAATCGCCAAAACCTGAAAAAAATCGCCCAAAATTTTAAAAAAATCGCCAAATCAAAAAAAATCGACAAAATTAAAAAAAAAATTCTAGCACTAAAATAAATCGCCAAATTCGAAAAAATCGTTTTAATGAAAAAAAAATCGCCAATATGAAAAAAACGCCAAAAACCGAAAAAATCGCCAAAACGCGAAAAATGCGCCAAAACCAAAATAATTGTTTATGTGAAAAAAATCGCCAAAATGAAAAAAAAATCGCCAAAATTAAACAGAAATCGCCAAATTTAAAAAAAATCGCCAAAACGAAAAAAATCGCCAAAATTTAAAATAAACGCCAAAAACCGGAAAAAATCCTCAAAACGAAAAAAAAGTGCCAAAACTAAAAAAATCGCCAAAAATAAAAAAACGCCAAAATAACAAAAATTGCCAAAATTAAAAAAACTTCAAAAACCACAAAAAAAAAATCGCCAAAAAGTGAAAAAAGTGCCAAAACTCAGAATGCGCCAATAAATTCAAAAAACCCCCAAACTTAAAAAAAACGCTCAAAACCGAAAAAACCCAAAAACGAAAAAATGCCAAAACTATAGTTTATATTCTTCGTATTGAATTACATATCTCGTTCCCGTACGGAACCCTTCGTGCGCGGGTCAAAGTCGCACTTCACTGAATTTATTCTCTGTTTAAAAACGCTTTTCCGTGGACCCGAAAATTTGCAATACAAGACTCCAGTTTAGTAATTAGGGTTAAGAATGATACAAGTTTTGTTTAAAAATACACTTAAACTAAACTTATGAAGAGCTTAAATACACCAATACAGCTTAAATTACTCAAATATTTTCAATTGGTTACCACTATGTCTTCCTCGCTGTAGTTTACGCACGTATCTTAGCTGGCTGCGCAAGTATTCACGTGACACATCTTTGTCTGCTTCTCGTCACACACGAGACTCACTCTGCCGACACTCACAGTTTATACACCAATACCTCTTTGTCTGCTGCTCTTCACTTACGAGACTCACTCTGCCGACACTCACCGTTTATACTCCAATAGTAACTCTTTGGACGACACTCACACACAACTGTCGACACTCAACTGTGAGTGTCAAAATAAAATAACAAAATAACATAAAATAACAACTCACTGACTTTACTTTCTCACTTACACGCGTCAATTCGCTACGCTGTTCCCTTTACTCCAGCCGACACGATCGACTCCACAATAATCTCAATTCCACGACAGACTTGGCTGTCACTATAGAGTGTCCTATAGTTTCTCCTTTTTCCAACTCTCGTGTTGTAAAGCACATACTGCTCTTAACTATCAACTCAGTACTGTATCGCAGACTATTATTAACTCACAACTTAATTGTCAAATGACTTGTTTAATAGACTTGTATCGAACTCTTTCAGTAGCTCGTTTTTGACACAAACCAATGATCAAACTCATGTTATTTAAATGGGCTACTGAAAGAGTTCGATACAAGTCTACAACTGACTGATTTGTTCACAACTTGTTCACAACTAACTTGTTCGCAACTGACTCACAACTGCAACTGAACTTGTTCACAACAAAAATTAATTGCCATTGGATGCGTCACCCCTTTTTATACTTCGTAGAAAAAGCACTTACATTTTCCAGCTAAGTCTAGACAATCTCATTATCATCTTAAATGTTTTTTACAAAGTGCCCAATTAAGTTCATGTGGTAACTTAGCGTAACACTTATATTAACCCTGTTGGAATATTTTTGTATAATACTGCATTAACCTTGTCGACGGCAATTTTCGTAACAATATACTTAGTAATTTGTAAAGGCAATTTCATATAAGACACACTCAGCTCAATTCGTTTTGAGAAATGTCAAAAAATGTACTGAAAAATGTGTTTTGACATCCCAGGTATATTAAAATTACAAGCGGCGAAAATAGTCACCTGATCCTTTGCGACGACCTAGTATGAATTCGCCTTGGTAATATGTAAGAATTTTTTGTCTCTCAATTTTTTTCTCTCCTTTGACGCTCTCTCATTGAAAACTTTTTGAGTTAATAAAAACTTTCCAGTAACAATTATACAAATTCGTGAAAATTTTTAGTAAACGAACAAACCTTTTTTCTTGCAAGTTTGTACAAGTAATGCTGGGAACACAACTGGTTAGGCTAGGTTAGCAGGGTGCTGGCAAGGAAAAGTGAAATATTAGAGTCCAGTTCACTTGGGTCCATTACAATTATCTCTGTGCTACCAGTAAGTTAAAAAGAAGATAGAGAGAGCGCGAGAGAGGGAGTAGGAAAGAGGATGAGAAGGGTAGAAGTAGAAGGGAGATAATAGTTATTGTAAAAAATTGTCAGAACCTACACCGCCCAGAAAAAAATTACACATTACCATCAGAACTACTTGCCATATAATGACTTACTTTTCTGATTACCAAATTCCATTACTCGCTTACAAATCACATTACCTTAAATTTAAAAAAAATTATATACAAGTTGCTAAATGAGGATAAGATTTTTTTAGATTAAATAGATTACTGAACCAGTTGCCAATTAAAAAAAGTAAATAGTTCTCAAGAATCGATTATTTTAGCCTCACGCGTTGTTAAAATTATTAAGTTGGTAATCCAGTAGGAAAGTGCTTCCACTAAAAATGCTTAATTCCAAACCCGATTACCTTTTTTTTAAATTTTTGCTAGGCAGGCACTGTTCCTAACATAAAGGCTCAAGTTTTTGAGATCGATTTCTGGTAACTCGGACATACTGCCGAAGGGCAGTCTGCCAAGGAGGTGCAGACGGAGATGCCCCAGAGCGGGACAAACACAGAGGGGATGCAGGATACTTTCCTCCTCTTGGTTGTCATTGCAACTGTAGCAGTAGCCATTAAACGGAAGACCCATACCTTGGCTCCGAAGGCACAGTGGCCGGTGAAATGGCCACGAGGTTCCTCAAGTACGTCCTATTGAATTTCATGAGATTGTTCGTTCTATGGAAGCTTAGGCGAGGCCAGAAGGTTCTCGCTGTTGCACAGGTGGGCTCATTCAAGCTAATTCAAAAAAATTATCATTGAAACATCTCCAGCAGGATGAGAGTGGGAGACCACAGATATTGTCGATATCGATTTCTCATAGTAGGGTTCCCCTCTTGTCCAGGTCATCCACAAACTATGTTGCCTGAAATAGTCCCGCACCCAATTTAATAAGATATTTGAGTTCTTTACGAGTTCATCCAGGGCTTTGTGACATTATTGGACAAGAAAAGATGTGGTATACACACCTACCAGGGACTTAATTGCAGATTGGCTGGCAGTTATAATATGGATAACTCTATTTGAAATCCGATAGAACCTTAGCCAGTGTATCGCTCTTTTAATGGCATATAATACTGCCCACCAACTCTCACCCCCTTCTTGGAACAGTCCGTGAAAACCTGTACGGATCCGTTCAGGGGGGGAAACCCTTCTGTTAATGAAATTTGAAAATTCCTATTGAAGTAAGGTTTCATAGTACAGCCCGGTATTTTATCCATTTTACCTAAAATGCTTACATGACCCCAATGTCAGTAGTTCCGTGCGCATATTGCGCTTAGTCTGACGGTGGTACGTAGAGCTAGCTTCCTATCTGTTATTTCCACTGGAAGCCAATCCTACATAAAGAGAGCATTTGTTGGAGTGGAACACAACAAATAATAAAACACATTTGTGCATATGAAAATTACCACACACTGACGTCGAACGAAATTCGTCGTGCGTGGTGAACTCTGATATAGATTTATTTAATTTTTTACCCAACGAACGACGAAAAACAATTTTCTCTCTTTCTTTGCACACACAATAACCCATGATATAAATATATAAGTTACTTCCATTCTCTCATTTTTTCTTGACATTCACCTTTTGACAACTATAAGTATTCTGAAGTTTCCGGTAAAATCGAGTTGCCGTATTAATTTAATATTTCCCCTCTGTTTCTTGTTTGTTTGAAAATTTTATTAAAAAATTATTTCAAAATTGTTTTTATAAAATACAAAATGTATAAATTACACAATTAATGCCCAAATTCAGTTTGCCGATTGTATCGTTTTGTCTATGGACGAAAAAGTAGCAGTTTTGATTCTTTAAAAAATTATAAATTGTCGATGCTAGAAGGTTCGTGTATTTGCTTTATGATTTTGTTCTAAACATTATCCAACACATATTTTTTCATATATTTTTCAAACTATTGTATATTACATTAATTTAATTTTTATTTTTTAAAAACATGGCAATAATATTTTTATTTTTCATTATCAAAAACAAAAACAATTTTTAAAGAAAATTATTTAAAGAATTCAAAAACAAGAACTCGTAAGTATTTTCAAACAAAAACGTCCTAAATCTTCTTACTGCATTAGGGCATAAGTAAAAATATGAGTGCAGCCTTTTTTTAATTCCCTTCATTTCCTGGTGTTCGTCAAAAGCGACTAAGAGCTTATAATATCTGTACAATAGACTTGCCAAAAGATATTCTTCAATATTGTAGAAAAAGATGTCACAATCAACAAGAAACGAATTACGTAGATTAAACAAAATGCAATATCAATCAATATTTGTTAAATTTAATGAAAATTCATTGTGAACTAATCAAAAAAATCAATAAATTTGGTTTCTCAACGCCAAATTTAGATGAAAATATATTTAAAAGATTTTTATGAAGCAAAAAACCTAAAAATACGAAATCAGTTATTACATAACCACTTTGCAAGCTTCACAGATTTGTAGTTATGTATATAACTTTAATTATTCGGAAATTTTTTTTAAGAGAATTACACATTTTTGTAAAAAAATTTCTGGGGGAAGAATTAAATTTTTTACTATGTGGGAGCATTTTTCTTTATTTCGCTCAAAAAACAAACTTCAAAAATACTTATTTTTAAAAACAAAGAGAGAATGGAAGTACCTTCTATATTTATATCATGCAATAACCAACTTTATCAATTATAAATGATAAAACAGAATAAATCCGCAACTTCAGGAAAAATCGTTGTCAAATTAACAAAGCCCATAATAAAATCTACGGCAGTAACTTCAAATGTTCTCTAATTTTTATTTCATTTTCTTTTGTGCTTATATTTCTTTGTAGTTTTGTTCACAAAATGTATGAAATTTATTGAAAGTATGGTAGCATTATTGCGAGAATGAGCATTTATATGTGAGAGCATTAGAAAAAACGTTGTCAAAATAAAATAGATTCCATCTATCGGCTGCTTTCCGGTGATTTTTTTTATATAATTACCATCATATATAAATGCTAAGATATTTCTTCCAGAAAAACAAAACAACACACAAAAACAAATGCCGGAATTCTGTTTAATCATTAAGAGTTAGCATATACATACATATGGATGTGTCAGACGCTAAAAGGCCTAACTCCACTTTTCGAAAACTTCTAATTAGTTGTGAATTCTATGGAAACTATTTTGTTCTTCTATATTTACATATTTTCCATTAAAAAAATCGGCTTTGAATATTATTTGAATTTCTTAAAAAGCTACTCCAATTAATTCCACTTTAATTAAACGCATTGGTTTAATCAAGCGAAATTTCCATGTTCCTTTTATAGTTTTAATCATGATACAATAATATAAAGGTAAAACCACATTTGACGTTTAAAATTAATTATGACTTTTACCCAAATTATTTGAATACTGTTTTTTTGTAAACAGAGAGGAAAACGTTGCCACATACATATAATGGTAACTTTTATTTAGGAATGCTTTTTGAAATGTGTAATTTGAGTTTAGGAATTTTAGTCTAATACATATTTTTTTAAACATTGTCATCAATTGGACATCAGGTTAACGAAATTTGTGTGTAATATGACCTACAAAATTAAGCAAATGTTTGATTTTTATTTAATTCATCTGATAATAAAAGAGGCTCACGGCTAGGGATGCAACATCATTCTTAAAAACATCGATGTTTGAAAACATCAAAAATTCGACAAAAGACACGCGAAAATGAGCAAAAACTTGCTAAAAGCAGCATAACATAATATTGGTTAAAATTACCGAAAACTGGTTAGAAGCAAAATACATATCAACCATTTTCTTCTGAAGTTTTGAAAATGTTTGTTTTTAAGACTAGGAAAAGAATATCTAACAGGTTTTTATCATGTCTTTATATAAAAATAGTGCAAAAAGAATACATGCATACAAAGTGTTCCTTGCATTACATGAACTTATACCGAATGTAAATACCAGGGGTTCTATTCTGTAATTCAAAGGGAACGAAAGTACTTTCGAGTTTGCATACTATTGGTTCAGAATGAAACCAACTTGGTATACGATTGGAGGTGTGTTTTAGCACCACTCTTCCTAACCTTGCATAATATTAACATACATACACATTCCAAAGCAGTTGCATTTTCTTTTATTTTTAGTTACAGAGTAGATCACGTGGAAAAGTACTTACTAAATGATGGCTAGTTTAGTAGAATAATGTTAACACTCAAATTCGAAAGCAATTTCTTACGTTTCGAAATACGGAGTAGACTCCGAGAATGGGAAAGTGTACGTGTGGACAACACTGCTTTAAAGTAATAATGTATGCATGTATTTAATGTGGTAGTTACCTTTGAATAGGAATTGCGCTTAGGCTGAAACTGATGCAATGATTTTTTACATTCATATGCTCTTCACGGAAGTGAACAAAACAAATGAAAGGATTTTTTGGTAGCAAACCATCATCTATATTGCATGCTTCTATCCATTTCTGCCGCATATATGGAATTGAAGGAAATTGAAAAAACTTGACATTCGTGGCTTTTCTGAAATGCTTAGTATTACTGCAATTGTGGTATATGCAGCTCATTGCTCAACTTTTTTTTTCACAAATTAAAATTATTTATTATATATTTATATTAATATTTAATAACTTTTAAAGCAAAAGTGATGAATTTTTCAATATTTTTATTATAAAACATTTTCTTTAATTAAAAAAGTATAACAGTCAAAAAGTAATAAAAAACTCGGATTTTACAAATGAATACGGTAGCATTATTTTTGAGAGTAAAAAATAATCTGGATAAACGTCAGAAGGTTAATATGGCGACGAAAAGAGAGAATGGTTTTACCTTTATATTATTGTATCATGGTTTTAATAAATTTTGGAAATCTATTTGCTAATGGAAATCTATTTACTAATTTACTCAACTTTTTATTTTAAAAACTTTTTTTAACTTTATAAAATACAGAGATCCGCTTGTATAGGGAAACAGTATGCTTACTAGTCCTTTGGACTATGCTATACTAAACAATATTCCGATCGACCTTAATGGGTAAAGTGAATAAAAAATAAGCATTTGCATTTTACTTAAAAATTTGTTTTAAAACCTAAAATATGTATTTGTTTTTTATTTTATTTTTTTTTTAAATTTTCAAGTAAAAAGCAAATGCTTATTTTTATTCACTTTACCCCATGTATTGGCGGTATCATCAAATATAGCGACAAGACTAGTGGCATCTGGGAGGTAGAGATCAAGATCTCATGGACATGCCAGAATCCTGGATCAACTACCCCCTACGCTGAGGAAATCTACTGATATCATGGTGCCTCATATTTGATAAAGTATTTAAAGTTCTGATTCCATACAGGAGGGAATGGAAGGAAGGAAAAATGGGGGTCTTTTCAGACTATCTTGGTATAGAATCCTTCTTTCGTCTCGCTAAGGAAGCCACAGTATTTCAGGCTAAAATCTTAGCGATGAGGCAAGCGGCTGATTGATAGGAAGTACAGGGTAAAGTTGGTATCTATGTCGACAACCAAGCAGCTCTTCTATCCCTTGGTCTATTCTAGTCGGGCAGTGTAATAGTTTGATATCTATACTGGGTAGTCGGGTAGATCTCACCATCATCTGGGTTCCAGGACATAGCAAATTTAAGGCTCTGCTAAGAATGCCTCCAATGCCGAATCGGTATCCATGCCGCTTAATATTGTTAGAAGCGATGTGTTCAAGCAATATCTCTATAAGGGTGAATGCAGATGACGCAATATAGTCACGTGCAAGGTTGTTAAGAAAATGTGGCCGTTCAACAATGATAGGCGCTCAGTACAATTAACAAATAGTAACCGTAGGGATATATCGAGGTTCGGTGCAGTCATGACGAGACACTGGTTGATCGGGAGACATGCTAGTAGGGTAGGTCTGTCATTTAATGAGTTCTGCCGCAGTTGTAGAGAAGAAAGCAAAGAGGAGACAATCTTCCACTTTCTTTGTCAATCTCCAGCCTTGCATCTCATGAGGCAGTCATGTACTAGACGAACTTTCAGATTTATCTGAGATTATGATTCAGTGACCTTATCAGATATCTCAATGCGACGGGTTGGATCTAGTAACGATCGCCGTATCATAATTCTTAGATACGGTTCTACATAGGTTGACACCGATGAGTGTAGATTATACTTGAGTGCCTGCGCAGCCACGTAAACCAACCAACCATTATAGTTTTCTAAAAAAGTCCTCTGGCCCTTTTCGAATTGATAGATCTATGGAACTTCCTCTTGAAAACCATTGAACTTTTGGCCTGTACCTAGAAGAGTACAAAAATGTGTTTAAAAAAATAACAATTTCGTAGTGAGTACGTATTGTACTAGTCTATTAGCTGAAGTGACGTCAGTACGATGCCTGCGGAGGCTCTGGGTGTTTTAGCTGGTTAGCCAAAATAGATCCATAATTTGGGTTAGAAAAAAATCTATTGGACACTTCACTTCATTTTATCTTTATATCTATTTTTACATACATATTTATATTTATAAGAATGTTTCTTCTATCTTCCTATTTCTCTAGATAATTGAAACAAATCCCGATCCAGAATGCACCCTTCTAACATATTTACGTGAAAAATTGCGTTTATGTGGTACAAAATTGGGCTGTGGCGAGGGTGGCTGTGGCGCCTGTACTGTAATGATATCGCGCATAGACCACAGGACAAATAATATTAAACATATAGCAGTAAATGCTTGCCTTACACCAGTATGTGCCATGCATGGAATCGCTGTCACCACCGTCGAAGGTATTGGCAGTACGCGTACTAGACTACATCCGGTACAAGAACGTCTAGCTAAGGCACATGGAAGTCAGTGTGGGTTTTGTACTCCAGGCATAGTTATGTCTATGTATGCCCTACTGAGAAGTATGCCCCAGCCTTCAATGAAAGATCTAGAGATTGCATTCCAAGGAAATTTGTGTAGATGTACGGGATATAGACCTATTTTAGAAGGTTACAAAACATTTACAAAAGAGTTTGCCTGCGCTATGGGAGAGAAATGCTGCAAAGTGAATCGTTACAAATGTAGCGATGAAGTGGAGAATGCTGTTTTAGTTGATGATAAAC
The DNA here is from genome assembly GCA_905220375.1 of Tachina fera. NCBI lineage: Eukaryota > Metazoa > Arthropoda > Insecta > Diptera > Tachinidae > Tachina > Tachina fera. Next base: position 64,217,923 of record LR999963.1, read on the forward strand.
TATTCGAAAAAAGTGAATTTGTACCATTTGATCCTACGCAAGAACCAATATTTCCGCCTGAACTTCAACTAAATAAGGAATGGCATACTCAAACTTTGATATTCAAAGGTGAACGTGCCACTTGGTATAGACCGGGTAATTTAGAAGATTTGCTTAGGATTAAAGCGCGCTACCCCGAAGCCAAATTGGTGGTAGGCAATACTGAAATTGGGGTGGAAGTTAAATTTAAGCACTTTTTATATCCGGTCTTGATAAATCCCACAAAAGTACCAGAACTGATTCATTTCGAAGAATCCGAAAATTGCATTTATTTTGGAGCAGCGGTTTCTTTAATGGATATCGATGCAATTTTAAGAAGCAAAATCAAAGAGCTGCCGGAACATCAAACAAGATTTTTTCAATGTGCCGTCAATATGCTGCATTATTTTGCCGGCAAACAAATTCGTAATGTGGCTTCTTTAGGTGGCAATATAATGACAGGTAGCCCCATATCCGATATGAATCCAGTGTTAATGGCTGGAGCTGTTAAATTGAAAGTAGCCCAATTTTTAGATGGCCACATCAAATATAGAGAAGTTTGTATGGCGTCTGGCTTCTTTACAGGTTATCGTAGAAATGTTATAGAGCCCACTGAGATATTAGTAGGTCTTTATTTTCCCAAGACTTTAGAACATCAATATGTGGTGGCCTTCAAACAGGCCAAGCGTAGAGATGATGACATTGCCATTGTAAATGCTGCTATCAATGTTTTCATTGAGCCTAAATCGGTCACAGTGGATAAGGTATATATGGCTTTCGGCGGAATGGCCCCTACCACCGTTTTGGCAAAGCGAACTGCTGAAATTATGGTTAAGAAACCTTGGAATCCGATGCTTGTGGAACGTGTGGTTGAAAGTCTATGTGATGAGTTGCCTTTGGCTCCCTCGGCCCCAGGTGGTATGATTGCCTATCGTCGTTCATTGGTGGTGAGCTTATTTTTTAAGGCCTATTTAACAATAACCAAGAATTTAATGAAGGCTGGCGTATTGTCCCAAGATTTTCTGCCTCAGGTAGAACTCAGTGGTTCTGATGTCTTCCACACTCCAATTTTGAAAAGTGCCCAACTCTTCGAGAAAGTTGAAAATAAACAGTCTAAATATGATCCTATTGGCAGGCCAATAGTTCATGCGTCTGCTTTAAAACAGGCTACAGGAGAAGCCATTTATTGTGATGATATACCGCGCATGGAGAGTGAGCTGTATTTAGCTTTAGTTTTAAGTACAAAAGCTCACGCTAAAATATTAAATATTGATGCTTCCAAGGCTTTAGAAACACCTGGTGTTCATGCTTTCTTCTGCAGCAAAGATTTAACTCAATACGAAAATGAAGTAGGTCCGGTATTTCATGATGAACATGTATTTGCTGCAGATGTGGTGCACTGCCACGGACAAGTTGTTGGTGCTGTAGTGGCTGATAATCAAACATTAGCTCAAAGGGCAGCTCGCATGATAAAAATAGAGTACGAAGATCTGCATCCGGTGATTATAACTATTGAACAGGCAATCGAGCATAAATCGTATTATCCCGACTATCCCCGTTTTGTGGAGACAGGCGATGTAACAAAAGCTTTTGAAGAAGCTGATCATGTGTATGAAGGTACTTGTCGGATGGCTGGTCAAGAGCACTTTTATTTAGAAACTAATGCAGCATTAGCTGTTCCCCGAGATTCGGATGAAATCGAAATATTTTCCTCTACGCAGCATCCGTCTGAGATACAGAAACTAATTGCTCATGTTTTATCACTTCCCTCACACAGAGTTGTTTGTCGGGCCAAGCGTTTAGGTGGCGGTTTTGGTGGAAAAGAGTCGCGTGCTATGTGTGTTGCCTTACCCGTTGCTCTCGCTTGCCATCGTCTCCGCAGACCCGTGCGTTGTATGCTGGACCGTGATGAGGATATGATGATCACTGGTACTCGCCATCCCTTTTTATACAAATATAAAATTGCCTTTACTTCCGAAGGCCGTTTAACCGGATGCCATATTGAAATGTACAATAATGCTGGCTGGTCTATGGATCTGTCCTTCTCTGTATTAGAAAGAGCGATGTATCATTTTGAAAATGTCTATAAAATTCCTAACGTCAAAGTAGGAGGTTGGGTGTGCAAAACTAATTTACCATCGAATACAGCTTTTCGTGGCTTTGGTGGACCTCAGGGCATGTATGCAGGAGAACACATAATACGAGATGTTGCTCGAATACTGGGTAAGGATTTGTTGGAAGTTATGGAAATAAATTTTTATAAGGAAGGAGATGTGACGCACTATCAACAAAAGATAGAAAACTTCCCTATAAGAAGATGTTTTAGCGACTGCCTGAAACAGTCGAAATATTATCAGAAAAAGCAAGAGATTATGGAGTTCAATCGTAACCATCGCTGGCGTAAACGGGGCATTTCATTAGTGCCCACTAAATATGGCATTGCCTTTGGAGTTTCGCATCTCAATCAAGCCGGTGCTTTGATAAATATTTATGCGGATGGCTCGGTGCTGCTTTCGCATGGCGGCGTAGAAATTGGACAGGGCTTACATACCAAAATGATACAATGTTGTGCTCGTGCCTTACAAATACCTCCGGAATACATACACATTTCCGAGACAGCTACTGATAAAGTACCAAACACTTCGGCCACTGCAGCTAGTGTGGGCTCTGATTTAAATGGTATGGCCGTGTTGGATGCATGTGAGAAATTAAATAAGCGCCTCTCACCCATAAAAGAATCCAATCCAAATGACACTTGGAAGGAGTGGATAAATAAAGCATATTTCGAACGTGTTAGCTTATCTGCCACTGGGTTTTACAAAATGCCAGATATTGGCTACGATCCTGTACACAATCCTAACGCTTTAGTATACAGCTACTACACCAATGGTGTTGGCGTCTCAGTAGTTGAAATTGACTGTCTAACTGGAGATCACCAGGTTTTGAGTACAGACATTGTTATGGATATTGGTTCCAGTCTAAATCCAGCCATAGATATAGGTCAAATTGAAGGAGCTTTTATGCAAGGATACGGCCTTTTTACTTTGGAAGAAATGATTTACTCTCCTCAAGGTGTTGTTTATTCGCGTGGTCCTGGTATGTATAAATTACCTGGTTTTGCCGATATACCGGGAGAGTTCAATGTGACAATTTTGACGGGGGCTGCAAACCCCAGAGCAGTTTACTCTTCCAAGGTGAGAACATTTTTCTATTATGTAAAAAACATGCTTTTATATCATTCTCCTTAAATTAAAAAATCATGTGACTGTGGTTGTTTTTAATTTTCGTTGATTTATTTATTTAAATGTTTTAAATTGGAACAAAAACTTTGATTGTGAGTTCTTTTTTCAGTTACATGATTTTTAATTTAAGCTAACGATGTGTAGCTTCATTTTGTTTTAATTTGCATGTTTTAAAATAAGTATGATCTTATTTTTTAGGCTGTTGGAGAACCTCCTTTATTTATTGGCAGCTCTGTATTTTTTGCCATCAAAGAAGCAATATCTGCTGCACGAGAATCAAATAGTTTAAGCAGAGATTTTACTTTAGAGTCTCCAGCTACAGCGGCGCGTATTCGAATGTCCTGTCAGGATAAGTTTACAAAACTGGTAAGGAAATGGGAATACTTTTTTAAATTGCATTGGGTATGAAAGATTTTGGAGTTTTTATTTCAGTAGATTGACATATGTACATATGTATATGTATGTGCATACATACATACATATGTACTTATGTAAGTATATATACAGCTGTGTTCAATATAATAGGAGTGCTGAAACCCAAAATTTTTTCACGTAAAAGTCGTTAGTCTTCCAAACTGCTAAAAATTATAACGGATTTTTAATGGAATCTAAGAAGCAAAATTAATAAAAGAATTGTACGAAAAGTTTTTTGTGCATAATTTAATTAATTAATTTTTACATTTTCCTCTTATGAAAATAAAGCAGAAACTCGAGACCGCAAACCCAAAACGTCCAGTGTGGAAGACCGACTTGTAGTAAGGTATAGGATAACCAATCCTTCGGCTTCGTTCAAAAAGATATTACGGGATCTTAATTTTGATGTTAGTATCATAAGACCATGTCAAATGGCAATAAGAACAACGAAGAAATATATTATTAAGAGATGAGACCAAAGTTGTTCTATTTGGTGGGTCTAGCTTTGAACAGTATGTCCGACGTCCGCCTAACACAGAAAGCAAGGTACAGCATACAAAAAAAATCATTTAAACATGTTGGCGCATATGGGGACGTTTTTCGTACAGTGGTGTTGGTCCAATACAGCAGATAAAAGGAATAATTGTAAAAAATTGTTTATGTGAAAATAATGAACGAAATGATGTTTCCATATTCAGAATAGCATATACCACTAAAATGGGTATTTCAATAAGATACTGACTCAAACACACCAATAAACTAGCACCGGAGTGGTTTTCAGACAATAGAGTGGAGGGTATATCGTGGCCTGCTCAGTCTCTAGACCTTGACCCTATTGAACATCTCTGGAAAAATGTAAAAAAAATATGTTGAAGAAAAAACCGCAACGATTTATGGAGCATAGTCGAAGATGCGTGGAAGAAACTCCCGTAAAAGCGATGCATCGCGATATCTGGACCTTATTGACTTCATGTATCGAAAATGTGTAAAAATAATTGAAAATAGAAGTTATTCAACAAAATATTGAAAATAATATTATAATATATTATAATCTTGTTATATAACTGCAAACTTTACTTCAATATTTATACAAAATTCGCCGTTCACTAACACTCCTATTATTTTGAACAGTGCATTTTTGACCAATTTTGTTAATTACATTTTTTTTCTATTTCTTGACCATAAATTACCTTCTGAATTTTCTTAACATAAACTTATAAATAAGTAATTAACAGTGCTATTCTCGAATTCATGATAGCTAAAATCAGTAACCGAAAATAATTGTTATTTTTTTATTTGAAATGAAAAGGTTACTGTAAAATGTGTTTTATTTCGTTTGATTTAGTTTTAACCATTATCGTAAGAGTTATTTCATTTTGGTTATTGTAACCAATTTGAGTGAAAAATATTTTATTTTTTGTTACGAATAACTATTATAGTAACCAAAAAAAATTTTTTGGTTAAGCCTGGTACTCTGTTCGAAGTTGTGAAAAACCTTGATTATTTCACGTGAAAAATTTGACATGTACCAAATGTAGCCCAACTCGCGTTTTTCTTATAAATTTCTCGCTTTTATTGCTTGAAAGTATGCAACATTGTTAAAATTCCGTGCCAAAAAACTACTGTTCAAGGCATATCAAACAGGTACACGTATCAGGCATATTGCTCATCCGCTGATTTTTTGTTTACAAATTTATAACGAAGAATTCATTTGACAAATACAATTGTGTCTTGTTTGATGCATACAATTTTTTGACAATTACCATGTAAAGCTATGTGAGAAGCAGAGAGTTGCCAGAGAGTTTTGCCTAATGCATGTACCTGTATTAAATGTGCCTTGCTACTGTTCATATTGTTTCGCAGCTAAACTAAAATGATGCCAGACTAATTTTGCATGGAAAAACATGATTTTACGTGTTTTTCACAACAAGAATAGAGTACTACTTTTGCGAATTTATTTCGCAAATATTTCATACCAAATACTTTTATATGTAGTTTGACAGCATTTCGCACGAAATTGTGAACAGGGTATCATATCAGGCTTTACAAATAACTACTATCCACAGAATTTAAATTTTTTGGTTATTGCTGCCTAAAATACATACGTAAAAGTTGAATTTTTAAAAGGTATGCAGGACAATAAATTTAAATATCTTTGGCAAAGTTGACAAAATGGGCAGTTTTATAAAAAACATTTATCAATTTCATAAATATAATAATTATTTTACATTTTACTTTTTTCGACAAAATGTCCAATTATGTTTAAATACGTGGCGTTTTTCTTTAGCAAATTTCTACTAAAAGCATTATAAGTATGTATATTGCAAAAAATATACAAAGTCGCAAGAGATTAAAATAATGGAAAATATCTCCCAAAACTGATTATATAGATCGTAAAAACTTAATAACTCGAAATTAGGCTTATGTATGTTATTCGTGAAAACTTGCAAAACTGTTAATATCCAAAAAAAAATAAAATTTCCAAAGCCGTAAAAACTGTAAACAAGCAAACTCAGTAGATCTTAAGAATCAAAAATAATCTCATGTGCAAAAAATTGCTAAAATTTGCGAATAATTTTTTAATTGGAAAAAACCTTAAAATTTACTTTTAAATGCTAAAATTAATAGAAATGCAAAAAACTTGTAAAAATTCGCAAAAATTAGGAAAATTCGTAAAAACTTGGTAACATCGAAAGGATATAAAAGTCTGATAGTTAAAACTGCAAAAAAAAGAAAAGAAAATTCGCGATAAATTGCAAAATTGCAAACAAGCCCTAAAATTACTAAAAAAAATACCTAAAGATATAAGAAATTCCAGAAAATCGAAAAAATTTGCCAAAATTATAAAAATTCTCACCAAACTGCTAACATCAATTAGATAGATGGATTAAAAATCGGTAAAATGGAAAAAAGGCAAGATTTGGCTTAAAATAACTTTTATCGCGAAAAATGCGAAATTTGGCGACAAATTTTAAAATCGAAAACAAGCCCTAAAATTGTTTAGATGAAATTACGAGTATAATGAATGCCAAAAATTTGCAATAACTTGCTAACATCAAAATGATAGCAAAGTGTGATATTAATTAAAAGTGGGCAAAACTATAAAAAGGGTAAAAAGTGTAAAAAATTTTTTTTTTACCAGATAATAAGGTAAATGGGTTGAGTCACCCCTAAATTGCTAAAATTTTGCACAAGAACAATAAGTTTAATTAAAAATTACCTGATACTTACTAAAATTTGCAAATAAGTCCTCAAGCCCTAAAATTTTAAAAGAATAAATAAATGCTCGAAAATATTTTGTTTCACATATTGCAAAAATTACAAAAACTCGCAAATAATTTTTGGATACATATGTACATATAAAACCTTTAAATAATTTATTTATAATTTTGCATTTTCGTACCAAATATTATTTTGCATATTTACATATATCTAAAATACCGTATTTTAAATAACCAAAAAATTAAAATTCTTTAGATAATAGTTATTGGTAACCAAAAAAAAAACTATTTCTCACTTTAATTGGTTACAACAACCAAAATGAAATATATCTTACGATAATCGTTGATTATAACCATTATTTGAATTAATCAATTTTAATGGTTAAATATAACCTTTTTGTAATTTCTCTTATAACTATTATGTCCCTGGCTAAAAATCAAATGTTTCTTGTCACAGGCATTTGAAATAGCTACTCTAGAATTTCTGTTTTAGTATTAAAGCATTTTTGATTCATGCATTAAACACATAAACCACAGCAGGCTACATGGCTACACGACTCCAAGTGTCGCAGGCAACAAATGTTGCCTGGTAGCCAGCTACTGAATCATTTTGAAGACGGCAGCAGCACCATAAATATATGTTTCAGTGGTGCCGCTTTCAAATAGATATTAAACAGTTATAAAAATAAAATAATTTATTAAAAATATAAAAACAAATCAGTTTATTTCTTAATATTTTTTTTGCGAATTTTACTATTATTGTAAATTCTTCAATATGTTTAGCTTTTTTTTGCTAATTTGTGATTTTTTCGCGATTTTCGCGTTTCTTTCCAAATTGTTTATATTTTAATGGCTTTCGCGATTTCTAATAAATTTTACCGCTTGCTTCCGATTTTGCAAATTTTCGCGATATTTTCCAAAGTTCGCAATTAGTGGGACTTTTTGCTTTAACTACACTTTTGGTAATTTCTCATCAATAGTATGGCTTGTTTAAAATTTTTGTAACCTCTCGCGATTTTTTTTTTGAAAACTTCGCGTTAAATGCGACTTTTTGCATGCTTTCAGCCTCCAAACAGTTTTGCCGATTTTTAAACAATATTAGATTTTGTTATAATCCCATTGTTAATATGTTTTTGCAAATTTTCTTATTTCCGCGATTTTTGCCGAATTTTTTGCATTCCTTAAAGTTTTAGCGATTTTTAATCAATATTATGGATTTTTTTTAAATTTTGCAATTTTACGCGATATTTTGCAAAGTTCGCGATAAAACCGGCTTTCTGCATGTCTTTTAGCTTTCTAACAGTTTGAAGATTTTAAAACATTATTAAACTTTGTCATCATCCCGCTGTTTGAAATTTTTTGCGAATTATTTAAATTTTCGCGAATTTTTTTCATTCCTTCTCACAGTTTTATCGATTCTTAATCAATATTATGACTTTTTCAAATTTTTCAATTTTTCGCGAATTGTCGCTTTTTCGCTTTGCAAAAATATAATTACTTTTGCAATTAACATTAAAATGTTGTAAACATCTTTTTTATTTTTCAATAAAAAATATTTCATGGCAATAATTTGTTTAACATATTTTGCTATACTGTCAACCATACATGTTAAATTCCAATTAGAATTAGCGATTAATGCAATTGGTTTATATTCCCTAATTCATCAAACAATTAGAATAAGTTCAACTAATTCTCATTAGATAATTGAAATTTTTATTCCAATGGTAAATCTAATTGCAATTAGTTGCCATTAGCAAAAAAAAAATTGGTTTGAGTTCTGCTAATGCAGTTAGATATTCAATTAGCTCGAACTAGAATCAATTATTTGGACAAAAATTAACGTCTTCAGCCCTGTGGAGTGACTATTTTCCTTTGCGGGCATTATTAATAGTCCAAGGCGGGCTCGCTTGACGGACTTTTGAAAAGTTCGTATTGCTGTAATCGAATACCCATGTACATAAGTAATATATATACATATGTGTGAAATTCATATTATGAATATTTTAGTTTTTTTTTTGTTTTTGAAAATATCAAAATAATTGATTATAATTCGAGCTAATTGAATATCTAATTGCGTTAGCAGAATTCAATGAGATTTCTAATTGTAAAGGTAAACCAATTGTTTTTGCTAATGGCAACTAATTGCAATTAGTTTTACCAATTTCAATTATCTAATGGGAATTAGTTGAACTAATTCTAATTGTTTAAGGAATTAGAGAATTTCACACTGTTTTTGGTTTGTAGCCATAAAAAATAGAAATTAGTTTAATTTGACTACAACGACAAATGTAGCACGGACAACAACCTGTAGCCTGTTGCCTTGCTGCCTCAAAATATTTATTCTCATATAAACATGTGTATTCTATCTTTGACATTTTGTAGCCGGTAGCTTGCTGTGGTGAATGTGTTTAATGCTTCAAGTTTTATAGCATTATTATCAAAATTAAAAAATTCAATTAAAAAAGCTTTTATGTTCGTTGAAATAATATAAAATTAAACCTTTTTTGATATGGCAAGAGCTTATATTTGAAAACATACATAACCCTTTCTATGCCGATGTTAGATACATGTTAGAAGTTTTAAATTTTTAAAGAATCTTAAATAATACATACATATTAAATTATTAATATATTGGCGTATTCGTCGTATTGTTTTCTTCTTTATACGTAACTAAAAATGGTTATTAAAGAGTTGTTTAATAACATTTATAAAATTATTGGTCTGAAGAAAAAGTAATATCACTCGGCTTTCAATATTTTCGTAATTTAAGTGAACTATGGGATCTGCTGGTTTTGAAAATGTTTAATGTTTTATGTTTTATTAATGAGACACTAAATTGGTCTTAGGTAAATTCAAGAAAATTTACTTTCATCCGTATTTCATCCGTTTTTTAGTAATAAATTTTTGATATGCGAAGTTCGAGTTTTATAATGAAGGGAGTTCATCAGACTATTGATCAGATCATTGATGCTTGTTTTAACCTGGTTAGTAATATTGTTCTTGTTCGTGGAAATATTTACATGAAATACATATATTTTGAAACTTTCGTTAACAAAGGGTTAAATTAAATTTTTGAATTGTCAATCTAATAAAATATTAAAATATTAACATCCTATAATTTCTTAAAATAAACGCTATGCATATGAATGATATGTATTGGGCACTAAAAAAATAGGCATCCTGTTCTGGATTTATCGGAAATAGTAAGTTTTTAGTTGATTTTTACAATAAATTATTATTGCCATGTGCTGTTGTGTATATGATAACTATCATTATAAATTATTACAAAAAAGCTTTTATTTGAAATCCATAATAGCTTTTTGTTATTATTGTCACAACATTTTTTACTATCACAAAAATTTTGTTATAACTGTTTCGAGAATAGCACTTACGATGTAAAAAATCTGAACAAAACTACGAATTTTTTTTACGAACTTTTTTTTTGAGACTAGCACTCCTATTTTTTTGAACATAACTGTATATGAACATATCGAGACCAAAAAAAGCTTAACCGACACATTTTTTAAAACTCGTTATTTTGACGAAAATTGATGATTTAGGATCGCAAATGATCGATTTTGATCAAAAAAATTAGTTCGCTTTAAGAATATATGTATGTATGACTCTTTGGCATGATAGTTGAACAGTGCTACTGGGAACCAAGGCGAATTCAGTATCAGGTGACCTTATCAGCCCAGCTGATTATCAGCTGTTGATGCGAAATTGAGCAATTTGAACCAAAACGTAAAAATTTGCTCAGAAATCTTTTGACAGATTGGTTTTCTAGCATACCAAACTACATGTTGTTTTTTGTGTTGTAAAATTGTTTTACTGATAAGGTCACCTGATACTGAATTCGCCTTTGGTTTCCCCCTTTGAATTCCCAAAAACAATGCCAGCTTATATGTATGTATTATAAAAAATACCCACAAACTTTCGCCATTTTTCCCGGTTTTCTAACTCTGGGCGCACTTGCCCAAACTAGTCCTGAAAAAAATTACGTGGTGTTTCGTGCAAGAAGAAAAAGAAGAAGAACATTACTATCTCAGAACCTGTCTCATTCACCCAATTTCGGAGTACGATAATGCTCTTCATGAAAGTTTGGATCCCACGGGATCCCAATGTGGAGTAGAGAAACAGAACTATTGCTTTTCTTATTTTATCTAACTTTACTAAAAATTATGTGAAGAGCTTTTGTTTATTTTTCTAATAGGGTATTTTCACCTGCAAAAAATTAATGACCTGGTCTACGATGTTGACAAGAAACTATATATATATCGCTTAGTCCCAATTCACATTTGAGAAATTTCTTGCCGGACAATTTTTTAATTCTCTTTTGCTTTTGCCCGAAGCTTTTACATATTGATAGACAGACAGAAATTTTGTAGTTTGCTTACTTCTTCTTCGCGTTTGCTACTTAAACACATACATACCATATGCCTTGATAATACACATCAAGTATCCATACACCCGTTGAAATAAGAAAAATCATATGAAGCAACACTAATAAATTGCAAAAACTAGAAAAGAGAAACAAAAAATGTCTGGTACAGAGGGACGTGTAATACACATTCTGCATCTTCGCCCCTTCTTCAACAAACTTCGTCTGTCACTCTTTCAATTTACCAAATGTAAAGGGGCACTTACTAAAGGGCTTTGACCACGATCAAAATGCTTCCTGTCAAGTTCGTGTACGTGTGCTTGTCGGTTTATGTATATGTGAATACTTATTTTAGCATACTATCCAGGGTAACGACTATCAGAAATCAAATCAATAACCAAAAACAAGTATTTGATGGGTAGTCAAAAGAACACATATTATACAACACTATGATCAGCTGTTTTGATTAATCCGCAAATTTTTGGCAACTTTTCCGTTCGCGCACTTTTTTGTGCAAGATATATTAGGTCTGTCTGCATACACATATTTTGCATCATTTTGTGCAAAATGTAGCTAAATCTTGCAAAATGTTGTCTGCGTACTCCAAATCTCTTGCAGCGAGAGAGCCAAAAAGAGAATTTTTTGACAGTTGCAAGATTTTGCAACTAGTTTGAACAGCTGTTTTTAATTAATGTTTGAATAAAATAATTTTTGTGAGCAATGTAAGAAAAAGAAGTTTTATAAAAAACCCGACAAATAAAACTAAAAACTAAGAAGAAATTGAACTTACCAAATTAATAACAGTGTAATAAAAAAGTTTTTTAATTTACAACACTTTTTAGGCTTCACTTTAATTAATAATTTTATAATTTACCGCGAGAATTCAGTTTTGCGTACAGAAATGCTAAAACTATTTTGCTTTGCTATTTCAGCTGCTTACACACCGATCTTGCAAGATTTCACTGGATACTGTCTGCGTACTTTTTGAGATATTTTCAGCCGACAGAGTAAAATTGGTCTAACTCTCCCAAAAAAATTTACTGAGTATTTGCTACTGGAAAAGTACCCAAACAGACCTATTCTTGAGAGTAATATTTTCAAATTACCCAAAATTTACTCAACTACTGGATTTTACTGGAAAAGTAAAGAAACGGACCTAATGCCTGCCTTATAACAACTTATGGAATGTAGGGTTAATTTATTTTTACAAAAAAATTTTTAAAAGAAAAAAAGGTTAATTTTGAAAGGACTATATACCATAAAATTTTTGTTAAATATGTACTTATATATATTTTTCAAATATAGTGTCCATCAGCGTTCGTTTTATACTGTCGAAATTTCTCCATAATGGGCGTCTACCCTGCTCTCGAATTTGCATGTTACGAATATACAAATTCGAAAATATTTTCTATCGTTTCAAATTACAGATCTTCAAAGTAAAATTTTAGGCCTAGATACATATGTACATACATAGTTTTTAATTACATACATAATTTATCTTATATTGCAGATTGACCAACCCGCTGCTGGTAGTTATGTGCCATGGAATGTTGTGCCTTAAAATTAATATTAAATTAATTAGAACACATTTTCTTATAAATAATAGTGTCCTGCACAAGACCATTCATAAAACCTTTCAAGACATGCGAGATTTTCTAAAACAAACGCTAAACAACACTGTTGACAAGACAAGCAACTGAAACAAATGTGTTGCCAACAGTGTTGTCTAGCGTTTGTTTTAGAATATTTCGCTGTAGTAAAGCATTTGAAAAATCTCTCATGTCTTGAAACGTCTTATAAATGGTCTTGTGCAGATCTCTAATAAATAACTGCAATAATGGCTTTTTATGCATTTAATTTGCATAGTGAAATTTATAAATGATTATATGTATATACACTAGGGTGGCCGTTATTTTACTTTTTTTAATTTCTTATACTCTCTCCCCTCAAATCGGTTCAGTTTTATGTAAAAAAGTACAAAGAAATTTCATACCGATAAGTTGTGTTTTAGGGGGTGCGTCCTCAAGCCTATATATTCAATGTAATTTTTTTTTTAATTTATTTTCTTTAAATTTATTTTGACTATATATACTGTATATGTATGAAATAATTTAATATATACAAGCTCTTATTGTACATGCTTAAAATAAAAAATTTCCATATAAATATAATTTTCTTACATAAAATTGGTGGTATTTTGTTGGTTATTTTCCTCATTATTTTCTAAAATATTAATTTTAGCAAAAAATTTTCTTTGAGACTAATGTTGTTGACTTGAAGAGCTAAAGTACTGCCATATATCATATTCTTGTAAAATGATTTTTAAAAAGATAGTCATATGAAAAAAATTACATTGAAAAATGGGCTTGAAGGCCAACTTTGAGGGCCGGACGCACCCCTAAAAGACAACTTATCGGTATGAAAATTTTTTGTGTATATTTTTTTACATAAAACTGAACTGGTTGAGGGGGTGAGAGTAGAAGAAATCAAAAAACAAAAAGTTTCCACACAATTAACGGCCACTGTAATGTACACATGTACATATTAAGTGACCTGCACAAGACCATTTATAAGACCTTTCAAGATATGAGAGATTTTTCAAATGGTTTACTACTGCGAAATATTCTAAAACAAACGCTAAACAACACTGTTGGCAAGACAAACAACTGAAACAAATGTCTTACCAACAGTGTTGTTTGGCGTTTATTTTAGAATATTACGCTGTAGTAAAGCCTTTGAAAAATCTGTCATGTCTTGAAAGGTCTTGTGCAGGTCACTAGTACATACATATATTTATAAATACTAATTTGAGGCCACAAGCGAAAAAATGGTGTAACCCACATTTTTTTGTTGGTTGCTGGTCTGGTGTTACATATACTTATTCTTTACATTACCAACGATGAATACAAGAGTAGTGTAAGCCAGAGAGTCTACAAATCCGAGAGCACTTTCTTTCGCTTCGAATTACTGAGTAGGCCCTGCCGTTTTTGATATTCAAAAGAAGATGGAGCTGAAAAATAGTTTTTGCACAGAACATAATAATACAAAGTAATAGAGCAATTGAATAATTAAATACAACAATCAAATAATTAAATAGTTTTGGGTTACACCACTTTTACGCTGATATCCTCAATTATATTTAGTTTTAAGTTTATATGGATGTGTATACATATCTTTTGTTTGCATTTAATAAAATTAAATATAATATAAAACAAACAAAAATTAACATTGATTACTCAAATATTTAAGGCAGAATCATTATTACAAGAATTGATAATTGATTTTTGCGTTAAATATCATTTTACTTATCATCTCCAGGCAATGTTTCATATGTTGCTGATAGAGAAATAATTTTAATTGTGTTTTATTAACAAAATTATTGACCACAGTCGAAGGTCGAAAGTTGCTCATTAAGACGAAAGTGTTTGTGCGCTTATCCATTTCCTTTTATGAACTTCCTTAAGGAACTTCTTATAAAAAAAAACAAATAATTTCAAGTTTTTTTTCATTACTTTTATTTATTATATTTATAAAATTTTTTCATAAAATATTTGAGCATATGACCTTTTCTCATTTACTGATGTGGCGTTTTTTAAAACATAATTTGATTTTTGATTAATCATACAGGAACAAACTCCTTTTCTAAATATATTGCAAAGTTTTGGGCAATTACAAGGAATAGATTGATGTCTCCTAATGCTAAAGTACAATTTATCAATTTATTAACATGTTTTAAAAAAAAATCAACATTTGGCTAAAAATCAAGAAGCGTTAGTGCAACATTTTGTGTAGTCTTAAAAATAAGTTTAACGTTTTAATACTGTTCTATAGAACTGATTTAAAGCCAAAGTGCAAGTGACACAAAAACGCACATACACACAAAAAATTTTTTTTTGCAAAAAAAAATTCATTTATATTGTAAAAAATACATTAACCCTGTTCACAATCTGGTACAAATATTCTTGCAACATTGCAATTGCAAAATGGTAGAGTACATGCTTTTGCTACACCATTTTAAATATGTACATAAGTATGTATACATATATAATTACTGATAGCCTTGAAACTAAAAATAATAGTGGAAAGTCCTAGTTTACACTAGGCAAGACTTGTTGCTAAGCTGATTAGTTTGAGAGAAAGAGAAACGAGGAGAACAGAAACGTTTCTTTTTCCATCGTTTCTCTCTCCTAACAAACTAATCACCTTAGCAATAAGACTTGCATAGTGTAAACTAGGAAAAAATTTATGAAAAATGCTTAAAGCTACGCAAATTTCTAATGTACAAGATTGTGGAGAGGGCCTTTAAAACACAAAACAAAATATTTCACAAATTACCTAAGATTAAAAAACACATTTATGCTTACATGTAAGTATAAAAAAATTACATTTTATAAATTAAACATTTAAAAAAAATTCAAAATCTGCAGTCAAGTCTATTGGCACTTAAAGCTAAAATTTACATCTTTATGTACATATGTACATATACTCTGACTGAGTTTTTTCTATTTAACTAAACTAGTTACTTTTGATCTCTATCTGTAATTAATACATTAGAAGATACAGAAGAAGGTGATACAGATTCCACGGTTGCATTGGATTTGCAAAATTCACTATTGTGCCTAAAATATTTATTTTTAAAAAGTAAAAGTTTTTATATGAGAAAATTAAATGATTTGGTGAGAGTAAGGAAAATAGAATAATAGAACTAAACTATGAAATTTTGTGTTTATAAGTGTTTATTATAAAAATAATATTACAGTACGAGCACAATTTGCGCAAGCGAAGGGAAAGCAACAACCTCTTGCTTCTACCGGGAAAATGCATTAGTCGATAATTAAAACCATGTAAAACATACGTCACCAAAAATGTTTATTATGTTCTTTAATAAAAAAAATAGTAAGCAATGACAAAAATAATCTGTTGAACTAGTGGGGTGGGGTGTTGGCATAAATCGAGCTCGCACTGTATAATGACAAATATTAAAATTTACGTGTGATTGGTTTGCTAAATAAATTTAAACTTTCGCTGCCAATTTGTAGGTATGTACCACAATTGGAATGAAAGTTAATAAATACTTATAATAAATTTGAAATATATACTGAATTTTCACCACAAAAAAACTTTTGCATGAAAAATAAAGACATGGCGAGCGGCATAAAAAGATAATATAATTGATCTTTAATGATTTTTTACAATTTCTTCAATCTAATTTGTTTCTTAATTTTGCCTATTGGCTAAGTAAAAAAGTTTCATGCAACTAGTTTCAGTATTATTTAAATGAGTGGATGTGAAAATGTCTACACAACTTAGGACCATTTTCACAACTTGCCTTTAGCTAAAGGCAGAATTTTATTTGCCCGATAAATGCCTTTGGATAATAAAACCTTAATTTATTATTTTTCTATTACTTAAATATTATTATTATTGATAATAATAACAATAAAAAATTTAACTTGTAATAATGCAAAGACAAAATCCTACCATTAACTAAAGGCAAGTTGTGAAAACGGCCCTTAATATAAGTTAAAAGGAAAGCATTTAAAATAAACTATAATAGGACAAAACTATGAATTGTTGTTTTAATAAATGTTTACTGCCGTATTCAGAAAAAATTATTTTGATTTACGAAAGGTTTACAAAACAAATTTTGTATGGAAATTTGTTTATTTTTAAACCTAAATTATTTTTTTCTGAATAGAGCCTTTATTATTTAATAACGTATGACTACATTTACAAATACGTATGCACGCGTATGTATGCATTTGTTACTGGTTTATTTAAAAAATTTCAATTTTCGCTGCCGATTTATAAGTAGCACAATTGTAATAAAAATCACTAAATGGAAAAAGTAAATGTATGTACAAATAATGTTAGCTTATTTAATGAAACAATGTACCTACACCTTAAGCCAATAAAAGGTTTTTAAGCAAAATAATAAAAAAGACAAACAAACCTGTAAAAAACATAATGTTGCAACATAAAGAATATGTCAAATAAAACAGAAAACAGGCCTAGACCAAATTTAGTAGGATCGCCAAATATCGATACCCAATCGTCTGATAAGAAAAAAAATATAAAATTATTATATTTAACAGTTTATTGCAAATAAGCTCAATTAATTTACCATAATTATAAGCATTAAGTATCATTTGCAACATACTTAATGTACCACCTGTTAAATCTAATAAAACATTACCAATACTCCAGCCGATAGTGCTTTTGCGGCGATAATTCATTAAGGCCTAAAATAAATAAAAAAGACATGAAATTAAAATTATTATTTAATTGTATATTACAGTTTTCAATTGTTTGTGTAATGTAACAGTTTAATTCCTCCTAAAATTCGAAAAATGCCTATTACTCCTACAAAATACTTCTTCTCCACTATCTAACATATGGTTACACATTAAGCGCTTTGATTTTTCATTCAACATGGCATCACTTACTCAGTTGTTTGTTTACAAATTAATTTGCAGGTTGTGTGATATTTTGTGATCTACAAGTTAATTTTTGCAAAAAAAAGTGAAATTATATTTTTAAAATTGTTAAAAAGAAGACGAATAATGAAGTAAAAATACACTTTAAGTTTCAATATTAATACAAAGTAAACTATTTATTAATTAATTAATTGTTCATAAAAAGTATTTGTATGTGTTTCGATTATTAGTGCTGTTTGTACATAAGTAAGTTCCAAGCAAAATACACTCAAGATATTTATTGACCATATTTTGGTAAGTGATAGTTGCAATTATGATTTAATTCACTATAAATTTTAACAAATCAAATATGATAATTGCCAAAATCTAGCAAGCATTTTATCATTTTTGTGATTTATCATGATACTACGCCTAGGTGGTGGTAAATTTTACCCTGACTTCAACATTTTCTAAACAAATTTTTTCAATTGCACTCTAGTAGCTTAGCCTTTTTAGTATCTTCCTATATCGTTGTCCTTCGCACTCAGATGCATTTCGACGGTTATTGCTATAGCCTAAGACGAAATATCTATACCATGGGCTAAAAATTGCCACACGTACATTTGTATGTATTTACGTTATTTTTGAAAAAAAAAATATATTTTGCTATTTTTAAGTAATATTTTAAAGAAAATCAATTTCTATAGGCTAAGTAAATAAGATCGATTTAAAATAGCTCAGTGGTTGAGCAATAACAGAATTCTTTTAAAAAAAGTTAAAGTCGGCGTAAAATTTACCACCACGTCCACAGTTAATGGTTGGTGTTATATCGAAGTCAGCTAAATCGACAGCTTTTGACCTGAAATAAAAATCTATGTCCTGAAAATGTTGATATAAAGGCTAAAACGTAAAACTAAGCATCAAATTTACATATAATAAAGCAACCTAATGTACGTACACAGCGCAAATACAGATTTAAATTAATTATAAAAGCCAGTAACAGGTTGTCCCGCAGTTCCTACAACTATATTTTCCTACTGTAGTCTCTATTACTTTACTAATCTCTATACCTTTGGCTATGGAAAAATTGCTTTAAAGTTTTGGACAAATTTTAAATTCATGTTTTTTCATTCAATTCAGGAAGTGCAATTATTTTTTGGATTAAAAAATGCCCATACAATAATAAACTGTTCGTTTTCTTGCACTTTATAATATATTTTTTATCCAATGCTTATTTGTTTATTAAAAAAGAATGGTGCCTCTTACATTAAAAAAAATATCTAAGTAAAATGATTTTTTATTAAAAATTTTTGGGAAAATTAAAACGGGTAAAATTTACTACCACGTCTCAAGGTATGTCCAAAAATTTCACCTATTATATTGTCATAAAAATATTGAGTCGATTGACCTTAACTACGATGAAGAATTAGATGACGTTTCTGAAGTTAATTTATATTATTTGGAAACATGAAAGAAAATAATATATGTATATATTTTTAATTCTATTTTAACCGTCTCACCAACATCAACAATATGTAAACAAAATTTCCCCACTTGCAAAATGAAAACTTAAAACTTATTTTCTGCAAAACTAGCTTTTTAAGTTATTCCGCTTTTGACTTTGTTTTTAATCAACACAACCCACGAAGCGATTAGTTTGTCTGCAGGAAATATCTGGGGTCTATGGCGGGAATCGAACCCACCAATTCTTAGTGGTAACGATGCTAGTACCACTCAGTCACAGGGACACGATATGTTTCTTTATTAATAATGTTCCTACGCGAGCTATTAAAATAATTGTTTTCTGCTTGTAATTTTGTTGCTAAATTTTTTAAAATTATTTGTCTGCGAACAAAGAAACATTAATTAAATTTTATTCGATCAAATTTAAAACAAGAATAAAACTGCAAAAAGTGAAAAATCCGCACAGTCCTGACAGTATAGGTACTACCATACAATACCACCGATATTTTTAAACATAACAATATAGATAAGCTGTTTCCTACCGTTGCAGTTAAATTCCATTACAGTCGGATAACTGATCCTTTATTTATTAAAAAAAAAGTAACACCGCTTTATAAAGTGCTTATAGACAAATTTTATATGGAAATCTGTTTTGTAAACACTTTATGAAGCAAAGATATTTGTTTTATAAATAATTCCTTTAATCTATAACAAAAAATACATTATCTGAGAAAACTAGCCTGCCGAAGTGTCATATTTGTTCATATCATTAGAATTTTAAATTTAACTGTATTTCTCTTTTTTGCTGATAATTTTCCAAAGAAATTGTTATTTTTTCTTTAGAGTTAATAAATAATCTTAATGCTACATACATATGTACATATTAAATAACATACTTTATTCATTTGTTTTAAAGAATACAATAAAAACAACATACCTGTGGCACATATTTAATAATTGTAATTGCTAATTTCACATAACTGCAATAGTATAAAAAGTCGAACCAATGCATAACATTCCCAGCTGCCAAGCCAGCACATATTGTCACGAATGTGACAAATAAACCCAATAAACCGGTAACAATTTTAGAAATTGTTTGTTCACCGCTCTTGTAAATCAAATACAATAAAACAGTCAAATAATATTATACAGTTTCTTCTTTAATGTACAGTGCAATGATGAAAAAGAACTCACCTCATAAGCGAAACACTGATAAGTTGTTATCAGTGTAGCAAAAATGGCATGTAATGAAAATACCACATCATTCAGCATAACAGGATTTAGACCGCGTGGATGACGACTCGCATATTCGGCTTGTATTTCCGACACCCAAAATAGGCCACAATTAAACATTGAGTATAGAGTGAAGCCCATTAAATTTAGAAAGATAAAATCAAAATTTAGGCCCACTACAGATTTTCGCTTAAAATTTATCCATATCTGAGGATAAAAAGACACAGACCAGGCCACGAAATATATCCAACCAAAGATCAACGAGGTATAAATAATTGCCTCAGAATTGGCAATCGTGACACGTAGAAAAACATCTTTAACACTGAAATAGCAGATACAAATTTGATATTATAATGTAAACATACAGAATATTCACCCCTATTCCAGTTGCCGACATCGACGCCACACAATACTAAAAACTTGGCGGCTTGTTTAATCGCTCTCGAGAAAAATTTTATGCTGACAATCTATTTCCGTTCCCTAAAGCCTAGAAAATAGCACAAACCTGCCAACAGGAGACATGTTGTTTTCGACAACGTGTACACAAGCCCTAATTATTTGGTATTGTGTTAAAGTGACGTCGGTGCCGACAACTGGAATAAGGCTGATTACATATACACATAAGAAATTGGCGTTTCTTTTGGAAAATATCTAAATTAAATTCCTTAACTGGTATATACACCATCAAAATACTCATCAATCATTATGGTAGTATTTGTGAAAATGAGTTTGTTTGTGTTTGTTGAAAAATCAAAAATTTGCTTAATGTTACATCGAGCCATAACCGCTAAAAAGAGCTCAAGCGACCCATTTTTTGGATTACATTTTTTTTCAACGAAAATGCATTATTTAAGATGGCAAATAATCGACTTTGGTAAAAAACATAAGTTCGAAAATTATGTCGCTTAAGCTTTGTTGACTGTTATGGCACAACATTTTGATGTATTTCTTGTATTGACTCAAAAAAAAATTAAAAATGTTAGGAACCCCACACCTACAAACAAAACGATGCACCGCTTAAAGTTTTTCAGGGTCTCATTTTCACCCATTTTATATGTTCCGTTATGTGTGTGTTTAACAACTTTTCAGCAGGCCCTTGATATATGTATGTAGTTATCAAAAGCAAGGGCTTTCTAAGAAGGCATCTCAAAATAAAACGGAGTCATTTCTAATTCGAAATGGGTACCGCCCCAAAACTGCGGACGCCACAAATAAGTGATTTATATTTTTTAGATTTTTGAAATGCAATATGGTGGAACCCCGAAAATAACGGAACACTATTTCTTATGCAGCTCCATGATATGGGAATCATATGATAACGTTAAGTATTTGCATATACTCGCAATACTTATCTACGTACATATGTGCATAAGTACGTACCAGAGAATAGATTGAATGCCATATTTTGTTGTTTTGAATTGTGATTGCATTCAAAACAACAAAATACAAAATAAAAAACCTGCATATTGTTGTCAATCCACAACATTTGAAAGAAACAACGCATGGCACAATCGAAAGAGATGAGTGCGGCGAATTTTATTGCGTGCATTGCTTGTTTTATATAATTGTTCAGTGGTCTTGTCAAAAACAACGAATGCTCAGTGAATGGTGCAAATGCTTTTTACTGTGATTGTAGTCTTTGTATTTTGTGCTTGTATAAATAAAACTTATATTAGTATTCATAAAACACGATATGGATTTGAAATGTATTATATATAAAATTTTATATGAAACAGTTATTTGAAATACTTTTCAGATCTATTTTACTATTTCCAAATTTTACTTTTTGTATTTTCTTTTTTTTCTAACACCGTAAATATCGGCATTTAGTTTTTCTAAAATTTCCTCCATCACACTGCATTTTTTTCATTTATAACCATTAAAATCCCTTAAAATAAACTTGTTATTTAAACGTGATATACAAAAGATCAGCGAATACTGAGTGAATGGTATGAAAGAAATCCATTCTTTCATGCTGCATCATTTCAACAAATCAATCAAATTCAATCAACAAATCGCAATGAATGGTATCACTGCAATTAAATTTGCTATTGTTGTCGAATAAATGCATGGCAAAAGCAACGAATTTATGAATTGTTAGCAAATGCTAATGGTCTCATTCGGCTCTCTGGTGCGTACATTACTCAAACAACGTCATAACTCAAAAATTCGGTAAAGAGGGACTTTGATTCGCGCACGAAGGGTACCGTACGAACACTAGATATGT
The DNA here is from genome assembly GCA_905220375.1 of Tachina fera. Lineage (NCBI taxonomy): Eukaryota > Metazoa > Arthropoda > Insecta > Diptera > Tachinidae > Tachina > Tachina fera. Next base: position 64,240,539 of record LR999963.1, read on the forward strand.
ACTACTATACGAAATTTAGCCTGTATAGTTTTGTTAACGCTGCAGCCACACGTTCAATAAATGGCTTTCAATTTCATTACACATATTGTGTGTCAAAATTCCTTGAAATTGATAGCTGTGACACAAATTGATAATCAATTTCATTTTTTAAATACCACGGACGAAGAAGCAACTCAAATATGTAGCTTCAATCAATGTGTGCTGTGACTAGCCGTCCAAATTGAAAATTAAATTGCCATATAAATGGATAGGTGAATTTGAAAGCAATGTAGTTTTCAATTAAAAAAGTTTGATTGTGTTTAGTGAAAAAAATGTGAGTGTATTACAAATTGATTGGACTTGAAAGTCAAAAATTAAACTGTGGCCCCCAAGTTATATAGCTTTTTTTAATTTTGGAGATTTTCTTTAGCTTTGGCGCTTTTATCTCGTTTTGGCGATTTATTTCGGTTTTTGAGTTTTTTCTCTTTTAGCGATATTTTTTTCATTTAGGCGATTTTTTTTAATTTTGGTGATTTTTTCAATTTGGCGATTTATTTTTTATTTTGGCGATTTTTCCGGATTTTGGCGTTTTATTTTAGTTTTAGAATTTTTTTTATTTGGCACTCATGTTTCGTTTTGGCGATTTTTTCGGTTTTTGGCGTTTTTTTTCGGTTTGGTGATTTTATAATTTTGGGATATTTTAGTTTATCGGTTTTGAAAATTTCAAGAGTTTGTTTCTTACGGTTTTCAAGATACAGCAAGTTGTCAAAATTACATAGTAAAAATTACATTAACTAAATGAACACCCTTTGATTTAGATTTTTTAAATTTTAGTGTTAATTCTTGGAGTCTAAACTATATTTATACTAACTTTACAAATTTAAAGCGTCTGTATGCATATGTACATACAATTGTATGTATATTACATGGAATTTAAACCTTTTTCGTTGATCGTTTTGAAAAACCCTTTAATTTTTAACTCTCATGTATGTAGCGGGTAAAGTTCTACATATTCTATCCAAACTTCAGGTCCGTAGCTCTTACGGTTCTCGAGAAAATAGCCTGTGACGGACAGACAGACAGAGGCGGACATCGTAGGGAAAACAATAGGGTTCCTTTTCACCTTTGGTGTACGGAACCATAAAAAATGGAATCATCTCTCTTTAAATCTTGAAAACAAAATAATATTTTTTTCCATTAAGTTTAAACTTGTTTTCTGGCAAACTAGTTTTTTTTTTACTTATAACGTTGTTTGATGAAAGGAGCGATATGTACTGGAGGCCTTCGTAAACAGTCTTGAAATGTTTTTTAAATATATTCTCATGACATGTATTATACTAAATCAATAATAAATGCTGTCGTATTATAAGCGAAGCACGATGGATGTATTGATGTTCATGTATATGGATGTTAACAAGTGATGTCGAGAAGACTTCTTGTTCATATCAAACAATCAAAAGAAGTAGTGTTGATGCGTGTATGCTTGTTATTTTGCATACTTGAGGGTGTATGTAAGATGTAGATGGTAAGCTATTATGTATTTAAGGGAGTTTTTTTTAAAGCAAGAGCACAACACAAATAATGTCAACGCATGTGTGGGTTTGTGTGTGCGCGGAAAAATTAAACAGCATACACACAACTTATGTATGTATGTACATGTATGAAGTTTGTATATGCGCCCATACGTATGAAGAAGCAAGCATCACAAATTCTTCCGTCACGATGCATTTTGTTCTTTACACCTATACCTGCAAGAACTGAAACAAATGTCTTGCAAACAGTGTTGTTTAGCATTTCATTTAGAAGATTTCGCTGTAGTAAAGCATTTGAAAAATCCCTCATGTCTTAAAGGCTCTTGTAAGTGGTCCTGTGCAGGTTTTTAATATGTATTATACAATATAAAAGCGTAAGCTTTCTGTATACTTACATCCACTCCTGATCTGGTTGACTATCGGCCGTTACTTCCAAATGGCCCGGTTTTAATCCTGTAATAGTAATAGTTTGATTTTGTACAGCGAATGCATTAATATCAAATCGTGTTGGATCAATTAAAGCCAAATTGTTGAGCTGTGTCCTGAGAGTGATTCTAGCATCTTGTTCCAATGGATCACTAATAACATAAAAACGGAAATCTTTTTAATTATAAACTAAAAAAACACTAATTAGAACTTACTTAACGTAAATGCTGACGTTTTCCGATTTATTTATTATCACTGCGATATCATGTGTGGATATGGATAAACCCTTTGGCGCCTGCGCCAACGTTTTGGCAACTGTAAAAATAAATGTGTATTTTACAAAGAAAATCGCTCAAATACAGATTTTTTTTAAAAACTTACAAATCGTTAGTAATATCAAAGATAAACTCAATTTAGCTTGAGCTGTTAATTTAGAAATTTTCATCGTCAAAATTGAATAGCATCGATCATAAGTTCCAAAGTTTTAAAGTAAAATCTGCAATAAGCTAAATAAAAAGTATGTATATTAGTTTTTATAGCAAATACAATATAAGGAGAAATGTACTTTAGATCATACCTTTATTAAAGTCAATTGAGGTTCCAGTTTTATAAGTCAATTTGTTTAAAAAACACCTTTACTTAAGATGAAAAATTACATATGGATGGTCACAAGTAGCAAGGCCCTAAGTCGTATTTTCACCAAATTGAGTTTTTCAGCGATTCCAATACATTTCACACAAACACACACGGGTCAGAGAAATTTATTGCAATACATAGTGTACAAACAATGCTTTTACAAGCAGTTTTACAAAGCATTTGTACTGTTTACTATTATGTTTTCACCTTCTCCTATAAAGCTAAAATTTTTTGAGTTAGGGCCTTTCTACTTGTGACCAACGATATATACATGTGTACATTATCTATTGTTCAGTTTAAAATCCATTAAAAAAATTACAACAGCTTGTTTTTTCGATACATATTTAACTTTAATTGGATTAAAATGAATTTTAATTACTAATAATTTCTTATATTCCAAAGAAAATCCTAGTATTGTATGCACCTCCATACCAATTTATTTCATATTTTCCGGTATTTAATAAAACTTGATATTACAAAACATCAAACAAATCAAACATCCCATTGCCACTTATATCACGATATGCTATTTATTCCAGAAAGGAACAGTTTTAGGGAAATGGAATGGAAGATGTTCTTGAATTTAATTTGTAGCTACCTATGACTGTTTTGAAACGGAAAAAATAATCCCTATTTAATTACTTATTTTACCAAAAACTTTAAATTTTCCAGCCCTGGAACCATATGGTTGGTTTTTCTGATTTTCAATACTTATTTCTTTCTTTCTAAAATATAAACTATCTTTAATTAACAAACAAACAAAAAAGGAAATAAGAAAAAAAATTAGTTTTATTAAGTTACTTTTGTATATCAAAAAAAGCTTAAATTTTCCAGCTCTGGAACTGTATTGTTTATTTTTCTTATTTTTTATACCGAATTTTTTATTTCTAAGACACAAAATATATTTAATTTATAAAAAGTAAAAGAAAAAAATTAATTAGACCTAGTAACTTCTATATACAGTTAGTGTCATTAAGAAACGAGATATTTTTAACACATTTCAGTATTACGAAGGATATGTCCCTTGTCATATAACATCCCCATTCAGGTATAACTTGAATATAATTATCTCAAATCAAAATGGTTCATCTTATCCACAAATAAGTAGTAGTTAATCCTAATCGAAGTAGTTAATCCTAATCGAAGTTTGAGTGACAAATTCATCCCGTATATTCTGTGACATATTCTCGACTTTAGTTATAACTGAGAGGAAAACTAAAGTGACATTCGGAAAAAACAAGGAATATTTTTTGTTTTTCAAAGTACGTCAAATTGTTTAATTGAAGTCCTCTGATGAGATAAATATCCTTAAAAGTAGTAATTATAATAAAAAAGTTCATGCTCAGTTGATTATTTTCTTTACTCACGAAAAAATCCGAATATTAATGACGGTAATTTTTTTGAAGTATTTCAAATAATATGTCAGTTTTTCTCTACTGATATAATTTTTTCGATTAATTTTTATAAATTCATATTCGTACTCAATTGCTAAATAGATTAAGGAAAGAAATTTTTGTGTTTAAATGGTTACCATTATTTGGTAGACTTTTTATTGATTGTGAACCTGAAAACCTGAATATTAATGACACTAACTGTATGTACCATAAAAAGTGAAATTTTCCAACCCTGAAATCATTCTTTTAGATTTTTCTGATTTTGAAAAATATGAAACATGCTTAATTTACAGGGAAAAAGAAAAAACTAATATTAGAAGGTTACTATTTTATAAACCAAAAAAAAGTTAAAATTTTCCAACCCTCGAATAATTTTTTTTTATTTTTAATACTTATTTTATTCTTATGAAATACAAAATGAAATACAAAATAGGGTTATTTAACAAAAAAAAAAAGCAAAAATTAGTTTTGCCAAATACCTTATATACCAAAAAAAAAGTTTAAATTATCCAACCCTTGAGTTTTTTGGATTTTTAATACTTATTTTATTCTTACTAATATATAAAATAAGCTTATTTAACAAAAAAAACTTAAGCTTTCCAGCTCTGGAACCGACTTTTTTATTTTAATGATTTTCAATACCAATCTGTTTCGGAAAATTTTTAATTTTGGATTGGAGCAAGACGGAAGTCTCTACCTCTTCTGGGAGCTTCGCAAAACCGATTTCACGTACATCAGAGGGACGGACAGACATCGCGTATTCCATAATATAAACACTTTATGCGTCGCATATAGAGTTTTTTTATTCCCTGACTTTTTCACTTCCCGGGAAAGCGGGAAATTTTTTATGTATCCCGGGAGACCGCTTCATAGAAATAATAAACATTAAATTTCCCAGGCATTAACACAAATTTGATTAGAAAGCTTAAAACACTCACTAAAACACATATTATCACACATAAATATTCGAATGTTAATTCAAATTGGGTTTTAGAACAAGAACTTTATTTTGTTTCTAACTTTTACCTAGTAAAAAAAGAGACTCCAAAAAAGTCATGAAACTCCACATTTTTTTGCGATCTGGAAGTAGTGATAATTTCGATCCGATCTAATGATTTTTACATAGGGTTGTCATTGCAAGAAGTTCTCTTTTTCGATGCCTGGTCACTGAATTGGAAGCGATATTAAGAAAAATTCCCTTTTTTGTGTTCTATGATAATATTTTCATCTAAGAAAAATGGAAAATAGTTACCTATTTTAACAATTAGTTTTTTTTACACAAATTTAAGCCCGAAACTGTGTTTTCTTGTAAATTTAATCAAATAACTTTTAAATTTTAGACTAAAATTAGTTCATAAATTTCTTTAAAAAAATTATTTTTTTTTTAAATCTGGTGAGTATTTTCTAACACTATGGAGGAGTTACAAGGTTTTGTGTGACTAAAATAAGCTTCTACATGGTTTTTTGCTTACTCTCGGCAAATTAAAAATATCGATTTTTTGGAAGCAATGAAAATGTAGTTCCACTAGAATGACTTCCATTTTTTTATAATAAGTAATAACATAATAGTTAATACAAACAAAAATAAAATAAAACAAAACAGATCAGTAGATTTGTTATTAAAAAACGTCCATACAATTGACTTTTCAAACCCAGTGAAAAAAATGGAAGTCATTCTAGCGGAAGTACATTTTCATTGCTTCCAAAAAATCGGTATTTTTAATTTGCCGATAGTGAGAAAAAAACCATGTAGAAGTTTATTTTAGTCACACAAAACCTTGTAACTCCTCCATAGTGTTAGAAAATACTCACCAGAATTTAAAAAAAAATTTATTTTTTTTAAGGAAATTTATGAATTATTTTTAGTCTAAAATGTAAAAGTTATTTGCTTAAATTTACATGAAAACACTGTTTCGGGCTTAAATTCGTATAAAAAGAAACGAATTGTTAAAAAAGGCAACTACTTTTTCCTTTTTCCTAGATGCAATGATAACCCTATGTAAAAATCATTAGATCGGATCGAAATTTTCACTACTTCCGCATCGCAAACTCTACATTTTCATGACTTTTTTGGAGTCTCTTTTTTTACTGGGAAGTAAAACAATTTTATTAAAAACAAAAATATTGAATTGTGATTTCAATAAATTACTTTAAAACCAAGGACCGAAAATCAATTATTTTCTTTCTGAATAAAAAGACCCCTGCAGGAGAATAGGTGTCAATTGTCTAAAAGGTACTAGTTTAATTACTACAACAGCAAGAACTAGTGCGAAAAAGGTTAAAGTTGTTTTATAAAATTACTAGTTCTGATGAGTACTAGTATATGAAATAGTTCCAAGGCAAAATAAATTTTGACTGTCTAGCCCTTGCACTGTATGAAAATTGGTATTATACAATTATTAAAATTTTAGGTTCACCTAAAAATAATTATAATGAAATAATTATAATTAACCTTTTGTATTTTTGAATTTTGATAAATAATTGCGAATTTTAACCAGCTGTTGTCAATGGGTAACAAAGGAATAAAACCACCAATTTTATAGAATTTTTCTTTGCAAAAGAACTGGTAATAAGATAGTCCTAAACTAGTACCAATGGCACTAATAATTTTCTAAGCACACTTAATGTTAATTTGAGCATTAAAATGTTATAGGAAAGTTTACAGTTGGGAACTAGTGGTGGTGATTTCTGTACTAGTAAAATACCAGTTGGACGCTAGCTCGTTCTCCTGCAGGGTATTACTAGAAAATAATCATTATCTACTTTATCGTGAGATATCCATATATTATTATGACAGTTTTGTTAACTTTTCCAAAGACATTTCAATATCTTGCCCTAGAAATGCATCCATTAAATCTAAAATACGATGTGTTTTCTTGTAGCGATAACCGAAAAATAAAATTACTTTCGACAATGGTCATTGGTAACCAAAAAAAAAGCTTTTTTGATTGTTATAATAGTTATTTATAGCAAAAAAAAATATTTCTCACTTATATTGGTTACGATTATAAACATTATTTATATCATGTCATATCTCTTATAACTGCTATGTTCCTGCTTAAAACATCAATCTATGTGACAAGATACATCTTTAAATATAAAATTTTTTAGGAAAAACGCTGCTCGCAATAAATTTTCACAAATGGCAAAGTGAAAGCAGTTGTTTTCTGTATGTAAAGTTGCCAACTATTTGTTTTATTATTTCCCGGGATCCCGCAGAAAAAATCCCGGGAAATCGGGAAATTTTAAAAGTGGAATTCCCGTGAAGTAACGGGCGGGAAATATGAATATTGTGGAAATTATAAACGGAATGTCAAGCCTATATATATATATACCCTTTACCATATTTGGTCACGGATATAAAAATTATTTTATATCTTTAATTTTTTATATTTTTAATTTAAGTTATTTTAATCGCTTCAAACGCATAACATTGGCAACAGCTGTAAAAAGTAAATGAAAAAAATCTCCAAAAAAGTAGAATCTACGTTAATTATTTTAAAAATTATAAAAAGCCTTTTTTAGTATTAAAGAAATGAAGAAATATGCACAACTGTGATTAAAACTTCAAATTCGTTCAAAAAACCTTCCACTTTTTAATAAACTTGAATGTAAAAACTTTTTTCCTATATTTGCAAATTTTCTGATTAATTTTTCAATTTCCTTTGTAAACAAAAAACAGCTGATTATTTAATTCTGGTCCGAACTTACCCATAAGAAAAAGTTCGTACTAGTTTGAACAGGAAATTAAAAAAATTACTCTCTCATTTGCTATCAAAATTGCTCAAAAATTGGTAAAAAATTGCTATCTGGAACGCTTTTGTATAACTTTGTACTAGTTCGGACTGTTGTGCATCTTTTTTTTTTAGTAAAGAGAAGTAACACTCAGGCAATGAATGCCTACTACTACTTATAGGTGTTACCTTCTTTAGGAAAGGGATAGTGATAGAGAAGACAGGTGGTGAAGGAAGAGATAGAGGAAAGCTTCTTTCGTTTACAACTCTACGTTTTTTTTGCACTTTATAATGCAGAGTTGCAGTGCCTTTGATTTCAATGAGGCACATTAAAATTTTCAAGCTATGTTTTACAAGCTATTTTACTTCGCCGATGATACTGCTACACAAAACCGACGAAGGAGGGCACTCTGATATTACATTAGGATAAGAAAAATGCGTGGTATTGTTATTTAATGACTGTCGGATACAGGGATTGAACCCAGGATCTCTGGATTTGTAGTCAACGTGCTAACTACTTCAGCCACCCTCTTGAGCAGACCTTATTATTATTTTCGGTCCCTGATTTTAAGGCGTGGCAGAAACAATTTTAGCAGTTTTAGAATTGCCATTCCAATATCCTTAATCCTAAGAGCTGAGTGGGGTACAACTTTTTTTATATATGAGTCGACCCGGTCTAATGTGCAAAATTTATATATGATTATATCATAATCACATCTGTGTAAATTGATCTTATAACAATAAAAACATTTGTAAGCTGCCGTGTTATAAAAATTAGCAAGTAAACAAAAAATTATCAAATACAAATTTATTAAAAACCTGTTTGAGTTCCACAAGTCCGCAAGTTCAATAAATTATCACACTTATTAACACACAATGAGTGTTATTTTCAGTTAAAAAAACGACTGCTTTCTTAAATTTTATTTTTCGAAACACGAGGTTAACATCATTGTAAAAAAAAGAAACCCCATAAATCAGAGCAAATAAAACATTGTATCATTTGCTTAAAGATCTTAAAGAACTTGTATGAATATCTAATATTAATGTATTTGAATTTTTAAATTTTAATTGTAGTACATACATATATACAAGTGGATCTCGGTATAATGAACGATTCAATGATAGGCCCTTTATACCGAAAAATTCGTATGACAAAGTTTTGTAAATGCTTTTTTAAGATTTTTTTTATAAATAAACTATTTACTTTCTAAATGTTTGTATACATACAGCAATGAGTATTGAGAAAGTGACTAGAGTTAAATCATGACTTATATTTTCTTGTACTTATGCGCCCTCATAGTTATTGCAATGTTGTCTATGAATCAGATTCACTCAAAAGTTTGAAGTGAGCATCGAACTCATACTTAGCAACACTTTTGACGTTGTTGATTTCGTCTTTCCTTAACTCAATGCCTATGGACAACGCCAAATAAGTATGATTTACATGGTGCATATATTTTTAATATATGAATGTACATATATAAAAATATATGAATTCATGTATGAAAATGTATAGGACTCTACATGCGTAAAGTATTATATTTGAATTTATATATGGACGAATATATTAAATGTATTACTCGTATAATTATAATATGTGAGCTCAGATATGGAAATTTTATCAAGAAGCTCTTCATTTGTAGGTCCGTATATATAAATTAGATGCAATATATGGAGCTATATAAGTATGTATATCAAAATGTATATATGCATACATGATATCTCACATAAAATCGTTTTTGCATTAAAAAAGCTAGCATTTTACTTACTCTTTTTTAATCAGTGGTGAATTGGAAATGGAAATGTATTAGAAAATGCATATTTCTATTCTTATTGTACGATTTTATATATTGTGGCTCTATTTAATAAATCAAATAATCAAAAGGATAATTGAGTCATAGATTTTATGAAATAAAGTTCATATTGCTGCAAAGAATTATATTGAAAACTAGTGTTAGTATAAAATCGGATTATTTTTTCTTTTACAATTGCAATAGCTTTTAGTCTGATGTCTTAAATTAAATTTTGTGCACGAATAATGAGTTTTGTATTTTTTAAATAAATGATTCACTTTTTTTTAAATAATAAATGAAATGCCTTTTAGTTCGCTTTTTATTATTTTGTTAGAACAAATGTTTCATTAAATACAAAATCCCTGTAAAAAATCTTACAAAAAAAGTAATTTTTATGAGTTGAACAGGCTACAGTTCGTATCACCTTGTAAGCCAAATTACATGTGATAATTATTAATGAACCCAATAACATTAATGTTAGTTGTAAAAATATTCTGACAACACATAGTTGAACGGAACAGCTAGCCATTTTCGAAGGCCACTAAACCTTCATCATCAGAGTTCTTCTGTGTTTGGTCCACTGTATGTGGTGTCAGTTGATGTACATAGATTTCTGCTTTATATACGAAACTTTTTTGCAAATGGAATATGTGAATTGTTTTGATTCATCGTATCTTAATTTCCTGAAAGGTGTTTTGTAATGAAAGCTCAAATTTACCATCTCTAAATTTATAACAGTCTTACCATTGTCGTTTGTTCTTTAAGTAAAAGTAATTTTAGTAAAATAATTTATTGCACTGCAATGCACTTCTTTTAATCAAGGTTTCATACACTTTGCATACTGTATAGGGAATATTTATATACATGTATGAAAATAAATGGATATATATTATCGTACCCTAATTTTTCGGATCCGAGCCATATATATCCATACATATTTTTTTGGCTGGGTAGAATGAATTTTAGTCTTGAAGAAATATATATATATATATATATATATATATATATATATAAATTCTTTAAAACAAGTAGGGAATTAACAATGAATATCTTAAATTGAATGTGGCAACATTGTGCAATCTTAAAATTTTCATTGTGAGTAGGCAACGATACAACGATAAAGTCGGCCCGATTTTAGAAAACTAACTCCGACAGTAGATACATACATATGTATATATTTTAGATTTAAAAAAAAAATTTATATAGATTCTCAAATATGATATGTGTGAAAGAAAACTATAGTGTATGATTTTAAAAACGTCTGCGGGACCATTATTAATTGTTTGAAAACGAGACTTTTATGCGGATTCGGTTCACAGAACAGGGCCGAGTAATTGAAGTATTAACCGGCGGCTTGTAGACAAATTTTTTGCTTAGTCGCCGCATATTTTTGTACTAAAAAAACAGCAAACTTGCCAACCCATATTAAGAAATTAAAATCTAAACGTTGCAATATTTGTAAATATAATTTACAAACACTCGTTTTTATTATCCTGATTCGAAGCTATTACTTCCCAACATTGTCTGGTAACCTTGTGGATAAACAAAAGAAAACTATTTTACGAGGAATAACAACGCTACAAGAACAGTGAGAGTCAATTAACCGGTGGTGCTGATGTGTGTGATGTATCTTTCCCTAACTATTGAATTCCGTCGACTATAGAACATATATTCAAACTATTTATATTTGTTTATTTATTAAACATATTAATGCAAAGTAAATTTGCATAATATGGTGTTGCACAAATATGGGCGGAGTAACGTAGACCATATGCCCAAGATGGTATTAACAGTATTTTAAAAGGTTTTGTGACTGACTGTACACGACCTATGCATTCACATAGGAAGTAGGCAACGTGGTTGTTAAAGAAATTCCACAAAAAACCGCAAGATTATACGGTTATCCGTGGCAGATCAGTTAACCAGTGCGAGCGAGACGAAAAACTCTCGAAGGCCAAACAACACACACAAGCCTGACCGCACTTAAGAAATAATTACGATGACGCGAGAGATGTTCCCCGACCCAGAGCTGCATAACGACTGAAACTATTTATATATCCCTCATACTGCCGATCAAATTACCCGTCAATTGACTATCACTGTTGATTGCAGTATAAAATTGTGGCAAATGTGTTAGTGAAAATATGTCGTTTGTGTTGTTCGTAAAGTGTAGTGCCTTCTACCATTAGTGAGGATGTTCTTTAAATTAATTCATACTATTCCTTTGGGGAGCACAACATTGCTATACTGTCAAAATAGAAAATTTCAACGTTTGTTGCACCCTAAGGTGAGATTCGTTATACCGAGCTTTGCCTGTACAGAAATAATATGTATCTATTATTAATGTGTTTTCTGCACTTTAATATACCTAAAGTAAATGTTAATTGAATTTCGTGTTACTGACCTTAGCCAATGTACTGTCTGGTGTGCCAGTATTGGCACCTACTCTTATTGGTATGGGCTTAAAAAAGGGGGAAAATTTTTATTTGTTTACTTTCTGTTATCTTTTCGTTTCGTTGACACTAATCGTATGGTACTAGTTTCCATTTTCTTCTTCTTTTTTTCCTGCAGACACAAATTTGGTTGATATGTTTTAATTTTTATTTCAATAATAACTGCAGCCAAACAAAACGAAAATTGGCATTTAAATGCTATCACGTTCCATGACACAGCTTGTTTTAATATGACTTTGTATCAGATTAATTTATTGATAATTAATTTCAACTTTTTATCAATTTATAACTAATTTAAATGCATATTAAAGATAATAATAAACTTCGACTGAGTAATGAATGCTCTACATAAAAATTTGTGACCTAAAATACTTTTAGTTAGTTAAAGTTAGGATTTTATTGGATGCATAAACACTTTTTCATTGCTACAACTTAACTTTAATCAAAAGTGAGCGATAAGTTTAAGGCTACTTCACCCTACAGGTAACTTTATCGTGGTGTTTAGTAATTTGAAGTTGCCACACTTTCTACTTTATAAATTACAGACAAACTTATTTAAAGAAAAAGTCCACAAACAAAAACAATGTAAAACAATACACATAATAATACAAAAAAATTAAAATAATTCACAAAAATGGTTTCATTATGTTTGGAATGTTTTTAATAAACAAAAGCTATTTGCCACCAGCGTGACCGTTTGACCGACTAAAGTGGCAAATTGCCACTTTTTTGACTGCCTTGCCACTTTTTGTCTCCCTTTGTTAGAGTTAATTATATAAAAATTCATTGAAAATAAAAAGTTTAGTGTAGTTTTCTCGATTTTTTTTAATTTTGCCCCTTTTTTCATAAATCCCCTTTTGGTGCCACTTTTTGAAAAATGTCATCGGTCACTCTGTTTGCCACTAAGTATTTTTAATGGTAGGTACAAACTTTGCGACATGTTTATGCAAACAGGCAGATTTCCTTGTCTGTCGCATAGCGTGTAGTCTTGTTTATGGTTGCGTTCAAAGTTGCATTCTAAGTTTCAAAAATATCAAAATGTTTTGATGTTTATAGGTTGCAGTGTCTGGGTCAAAATGTGCAACATTTAATATGAACGTGTACGCAACACGCAAAACACGTTGCAAAGTGTGTACTTACCATAGCAATCAAAAGTAGTTGGTATCTAGAGCAATGTTGCCACAATACAGAAATTCTATTATTTATTTTATCGGAGATTTGCAAATATTAGAACAATTTAAGAAATTTATTATTCGACATATTGTCATAATTATATTTTAATTTGAAATTTATTTGCTGGTGGTTTAGCTTGGTCTATATTAGAACAATTTTAAAGGGCACTTAATCGCCCTTAAAGACTGGTACTCCGAAGTTGTGAAAAATTTTCAGCACCATTGGATATTTCGCGTGAAAAATTTGACATGTACTAAATACAGCCCAACTCGGGGTTTTTTTTTATAAATTTCTCGCTTTTATTGCTTAAAAGTATGCAACATTGTAAAAATTCCGTGCGAAAAAAGCACTGCTCATGTTGTTTCGCAGTTAAAGTAACATGATGTCAGATTAATTTTGCATGGAAGAATATGCTGTCAGATAGATTTTACGTGTTTTTCATAACAAGAACAGAGTACTACTTTTGCGAATTTATTTCGCAAATATTTCATACCAAATACTTTTATATGTAGTTTGACAGCATTTCGCACGAAATTGTGAACAGAGTACCAGGCTTAAGTTGTAACAATCACTTTATAAAAGACGACTTTTCGATAATACGTGCTAAAATAACGTTTTTCTGTATTGTAGGTTGCGGTTTGAACGTGTTTTGTTAAACAATATACAGTGGCGTTAAATAAAAAAAGTTATAAAAAGTACGCAAATTTTAAGATGGCGTGATGGATCAAAATTACCCACCACTTTTGATATTTACAGAATCTACAAGCTCAGAAAAAATTTTGACACCTGCAGTTTTCAACTTTGAGGCTTTTGGAGCAATTTTATCTGCAAACAGGGTGTAGAAAAGTGCTATGCTTTAAAAATATATCACTTTTTCTATTCAATACATATAGTTTCATCGAATTCGGTTTAAAAGTTGCAGACTTTTTACCACTTTTTTAATTTTAATCCACTGTGCGGCAATTTACTTTTATATACATATATATAGAAGATATATGTATATGTCTTAACTCTCATGCAAAATTCAATCAAGATAATTGTTTATCAAGTGACCTTTTCAGCTCAGCTCATTATCAGCTGTTGATGCCAAATTGATCAATTTGGACCGAAATGTCAAAATTTTACTTGGACATCTTCTGACAGATTGGTTTTGTAGCACAGCAAACTACATGTTGTTTTTCGTGTTGTAAAATGTTTGTAGGAAAGAGTTCACGCCATTTCGCACTATGTCTTTTTAGCCTGCCTTGTATTGACAATTTTCTTTAAAGCCCCTACGAAAAGTCACGCATATTTACATTAGTCCTTTTTTATGCATGCCTTTTTGGCATTTATATACACGCTTAATGCTGAGAGTACGGAAAAGGCAAAGAGAAATGCCATAAGTCCCCGCCAATTTTAATTTCGTGCCTTTCGTTTTACCCCGCAAGCTTCTCACCAATAAACTAAAAAAGCCTGTCTGCTTGCAAGGCAAGCAGAAAAGACACACTGTAAATTGCGTCAGAATCAATGATAACTCAAAATTATCAAAATACTTTTGTTTTTCCATAAGCCAGTTTGCTGAACAAATCTCTAACTACCGCAAAACACTTTCTTTGCAACACACTGTACTTCAATAATATTAAATATCCATTGTAGCAATTTTAGCATTTTCGCTGCCAGATTAAGCATACTCTTTCTTAAAGAAGCGTTCAAGTTAAAATAAAAATGCTAAAAAAAACCTCTGTAAATTTAAAATCTAGCATTCTATTTTTTTCCTGTAGAACATTTCAGCAGATAGTTTTGGTCGATTTAGTATTCTCCTATTATCATTTTCTTTCAACACTGAAAATACCGTTGTTCCTGTTTTTATGTTACGCACTTGCATCATTTGTGCAGTATCAACAGTTTTTTTTTTGCTACTGAACAAATGGGATTTTTTGAATTGTGACTGTTTATGATTTAGTGTTCGATGTATACATATGTGTATAAGTATGTATGCTTGTAGCTGTAGAGTGTAGGGTATTTATTTGTTGACCCATTTTGCTGTTATTGCATTTCCTAATGCACATGAATTAATAAAATCAATTGATCATACAATAAATATCAGCGACTAGAAAATATACAATTTACTACTCAATTTATTTCAAATTTGTTTAAGTTTTACTCGCCTTTTTTATTTTTTATTAAATATGCACTTTAATTTACTCCATTGATTTTATACACATATTTTACTACTTCGATTTGTTTTCATTAAGAGGAATTTATGTACACAACATCACTTAATTTATGCGTGTTTTGAATTGTATTAAATTACAAGTTTAATAAATATTGTCGTCACAGAACACTTACATATGTATGACATATGACAATGATTTAAATTTACAATCTTAACTCTTATACATATATTTTTAAATTTTTTTTTTTAAATGAAAAAATTTGCAATACAGCCTAGCCTGTCCCATTACGTTGCACTATGTGCCCAAAACCCGAAATTTCGCAAAATAACTTCCAAATGAGTAAGTATCATGAAATTTTGAAAGAAAACTGTTGCTAAAATAAGCATTTTCTACAAACAGGGTTTCTGCAAAAGAAATGCGAGTAACGTAAGTTCTATATCACAGAGACAAACATTTTTTTCTCAACTTCACGAAAAACTAACTAATAAAAACACATGATACCAACATTTAGGAAAATACTTTCATCTTTTTTTTTTTTTAAATACACACCTTCAGTATTGCAACTTTTTACCATTCTACAGTTTGAAAACTTAATTTAAAAAGAAATTTAAACATTCACAGCTGTAAAGCACTCCATACACGTTTCAATTCAATTGTCCATTGAGTCTTTCAATTGCATTGATACTTGGCCACACACTTCATAAACTGAATTGAAAGAATTTCATTCAACTCTAAAATTTATATTTTTTTCACAATTAAAAATGTAAACATTTAAAACTTCTATTGCATTCATTCATTCATTCATTAATTTGTATATTTTTTATTTGAAATTCAATGAAATTAAATACAATTTTAAATATTCGAGCACATACCTTTTTCCATGATATAAATATAGAAGGTACTTCCATTCTCTCTTTGTTTTTAAAAATAGGTATTTTTGAAGTTTGTTTTTTGAGAGATATAAAGAAAAATGTTCCCATATAGTAAAAAACTTAAGTTTTCCCCTAGAAATTTTTTTACAAAACTGTGTAATTCGCTTAACAAAAATTGGCGAAAAATTAAAGTGATATAGATAACAACACATTTGTGAAGATTTAAAAGTGGTTATATAATAACTTATCTCATATTTTTATCTAAACTTGGCGTTGAGAAATCAAATTTATTGATGTTTTTGATTAGTTGACAATGAATTTTCATTAAGTTTAACAAATATTGATTGATATTGCATTTTGTTTAATCTACATAATTCGTTTCTTGTTGATTGTAACATATTTTTCCAAAATAATGAAGAATATCTTTTGGCAAGTCTATTTCACAGATATTATAACCCCTTAAGTCACTTTTTACGAACACCATATTTTTACTTATGTCCTAATTCAGTGAGAATATTTAGGATGTTTTTGTTTGAAAATACTTTTAAGTTCTTAATTTTGAATTCTCTAAATTATTATTCAAAAATGGTTGTTGTTTTTGATAATGAAAAATAAAAATATTATTGTTTTTAAAAAATAAAAATAAAATTAATGTTATATACAATAGTTTGAAAAATATATGAAAAAATATGTGTTGGGTATAATGTTTAGAACAAAATCGTAAAGCGAATACACGAACCTTCTAGCATAGACAATGAATAATGTTTTAAAGAATCACAACTGCGGCTTTTTTTCGTCCATAGATAAGACGATACAATCGTCGAACAGAATTTATGCTTTAATTGTTTAATTTATACAATCTATATTTTATAAAAACAATTTTGAAATAATTTTTGAATAAAATTTTCAAATGAACAGGAAAAAAGAGAGGGGAAATATTAAATTAATACGGTAGCATGATTTTAACGGAAACTTCAGAATACCTATAGCTGTCAGAAGGTGAATGTCAAGAAAAAAATGAGAGAATGGAAGTAACTTATATATTTATATCATGTCTTTTTCTATACAAAATAAAGCCACAAACATAAATTTTGACAGCTAATTAAGAGATTCGAACGCACACAACACAATCGAATTGAAAGATTTACTAGTCAACATGAAAAACTAAAATCTTTGGATTTGTCTTCAGCCAACTCGACAACCGCCAAACTCTTGAAACCCAAACCCAAACTCTTGAAAATCCCCAAAACCCCAAAAAAATCGCCAATACGAAATAAAGCGCCAAAACGAAAACAAATCGCTAATATTATAATAATCATTTAAAATAAATCGAAAAAAGAGAAAAAATAGCCGAAAACGAAAAAGCGCAAAAACTAAAAAAAACGTTATAAACGTTAAAATATCGCCACTGACTGTCACTCAGGCAACGAAGCCTACGGCAGCATCTGAAAGTCGACTCAAGCCGAAAAACGTGGGCTAAGAAATAAAAAGTACAGCAGCGGCTTAATCGGCTAAAAACGCACGTTTTATTTATCATCATTTCTTTTGAGCAAATAAAATGAATAAATATTTTCTTTCTGTTATTTTTTCAAGTTGAAATTCCTAAATAATTGTACTTTTCAATATAAAACTACCGGCTTAGCCAGTGTCGTCGACTGAAAATTTTAGTCGATGCAAGCCGTATGCATCGGCGGCGGCTAATGGATCTCGATATTTGTCGTCGGCGGTCCGAAGCAGGCTCTGAGCCGATCGGCTTCGCTCCCTGCTGTCACTTAAACGCAAAAAATTTTGTGGTTGACTGTTGACTGTAGAAATTTGTGTTCACACTATGGATCAAGCCAAAATTTTAGCAAAACTTTTACTCATTTTCGATAGTGTGTACTTCTATTTAAATGAAGCAGCTTAAATTTTGACAGGAGTAATGTTGCCCTTTAAGTTAAGAGGCAGGAGATTTAAAAACTTCATGCAGAGAAATAATCATTTATTTCTAAATAATAGAACTAATGCATTATTATATTAATTTTAATTATTAAAAAATTAATTAGAAATTTTCTTGGCAAAAAAAAACAACTTTATAATAAAAATGATTGAATCAATCAATTACTTAATTAAATTTAGATACTACATCAACTGGGTGAAATTGAGAGGAAAAAACTGATAATAATTTTCTCAGCATAAATTCTTTATTTTAACTATTTCTGTGCTGATTTCCTCTGTGGGTATGTTTTATTAAATTTATCATATTTTTTAGTATTTTCAAGGTCTTTTTAAAAATTTGACAGTGAATTTTTTGTTCATTGCCAATGAAATATTTTTTTTATTTATTTACTTATTTTTTATTTATGTACTTATGAGCGGGTATCTAGAATTTTATTTTGCGTGAAAAGTAGCAATTAAAAAATGTATAAAGCTTAAGTCGCAACTTGAGAATTTTAAAAATTTAGATAACATCAGTGCCAGTGCATAAATTAATACAACTTGTGTGCGTTAAAAAATAAATACTTAGTTTGTGTTACAGTTAAACAAGGCTTTACAAGCAAGCTTTTGTATGTGTTAATTAAATATATTTTTTTACGGCCTGTCCCACGATGTCACCAGAAATCGTTCGATCGACAATTTGTATTGCAAACAACAATAAAATTAGAAAATTTGTTTTTGTTTTCAATATAAGTAATAATTTTAGAATTAATGTATGTAGTATGTGTTTTACATAAAATGAAAAGTTAAATAAGTTGTTTAGAAAAAAAAAATACATGCATATTTGCCCAATTCACAATCTTGCATTATAGCATTTGCAAAGTGGTATAGTATATTTTTACAATACAATAACAATAGCCCAATTCACAATCTTGCATCGCAGCATCTGCAAAATGGTATAGTATATTGCCAAGTTAGCACATTATCTAGAAATTATATAACACCCTTACGATTACAAATTTATATAATGCATACCATATTGCAGTGATAGATAGGTATTGTACTAAACACGAACTTGGTAAAAAAATTTTATCACACTACTTTTGATGGCCGAAATTTTGGAAAGGAACTTGGCCTTTTTTCACATTTATGTTTTTGTGAAGATCTGTCTACTTTTTGGATGGTTGTCTTAATAAAGCTTTTTAAAATTTAAATTTCTAGTCTGTTATAGTTCTATTCATAATGTCTGCACCAGTTCAAAAGGCAGAGTTACATAAAATAAGGGGTTATAGGGTGATATGTGCACCATTGTGTCATAATAAGGACCGAGTAAATTGATTAATTTTTAAGAATCATCTGAGTAGAAATATGTAAATTAAAGTGTAAATTTTATTGTAGTAAAGTCTGCTCAGACGCAGTCCTTTAGAAAACGCAAAATTAAATGCTAGCATGAGTGTAATGTGCATGCAAGGTTTTAATGCAGTAGCTTGCGTTTTAAATTTATCTACTTGGTAACTTACATAAGCCTATTATTTTTTGCAAAATTTCAGTTATCTTCCGTATAATATTTCGATAAAAATTTTATAAACGTGGCCCTGCTTCCCTAATTTGACAATCGGTGCTTTCAGATTTTTCCTGTTCGTAAATCCTTTAACTTATATTCTTTTGAGCTTAAAGTGCGATTCCATGCCCCCAATTTAGATTTATTTGTGTATTGAATTTAAGCTCTCTAGTGCAAATTCTAGCTTGAAATGTTATGGCCGTTACCCCCACTTTCCGTCACTTTTTTAAACTCAAGATTTTGTTATGAGCAGCGCTCAATTATCATCGTACCGTTCTTAAGATGATAGCTTTTAGTTAAACCTTCAGTTAAAAGCTTCAGTACAAAATTATCGTCGCCCCTGTCACTCTCTAGCGCAAATTTAATTATTTATTTTTTATGGGCGCATTCCCGCCCACTTTTTTAAAATAATTTTTTGCCAGTGTTAATCATACGTGTCAAGTTTCGTTGGAAGCGGATATTAATATCTAAATAGATAGTATATTTAAATCTGCTTATACGAAGTACATGAAATAGGAGGTTTAAATTGTATGGGCATGTTAACACCCACTTTTTTCAACGAAATTTTTTAACCTTGCATTATTCCAAAATTTGTTCCAAATTTCAATAAAATCGCTTGAGATAAACATTTTAAATTTGCTCTTTTAATTGTGTGCTTTATTGGAATAGTCCCGCCCCTGGTTAAAATCCTGGGTTTTCAGATTTTTCTAGTTGCTAAAATAGACCTACTTGTTTATTAAATTTCAGCTTACTAGCGTACATTTTATTTATTTTCTTCTTATGGGCGTAATACCGCCCACTTTTTCAATCTCAATACCTGCTGTAGCCATTAGTTATCTTTCCTGTCGAGTTTCATTGAAAACGGATAGTAATAAATATATAAATATGTAGTATATTAAAATATGCTGACCCGAATTACATGAAATAGGAGGCTCAAAATGTATGGGCGTATTAACGCACACTTTTGCAGCGAAAATGTATAGCCTTGTATTATTGCAACAAGTATGCCAAATTTCAATAAAATCGCTTGAGTTTAACGCCTTAGATTTGTTTTTTAAATTCTGAGCCTTATGGGCGCAAACCCGCCTTCTTAGGTAACATTTTTGGGTTTTCAGATTTTTCTAGTAATTTTCTAATCTATAACTACTCGTTTATCAAATTTCAGCTCACTAGCGCAAATTTTAATTTTTATTATTTTTTAACCCCAAGTAGCTAGTAGTTATCTTTCCTATTCAGTTTCGTTGGAAACGGATAATAGTTAATACATAAATAGTACATTTAAATGTGCTGTCCCGAAACACATGAAATAGGAGGCTTAAATTGTATGGGCGTGTTAACTACACCAACAACAACTACTACTTGGTGTTAAATACACCAAGTTTCTATTAAAGTAAATTTAAGATATACACAAATTTCTTAAAAGCACAACATAGTGCTTTTTCTTAGTTTGGTACTAACACTCAAAATTTGGCGGTTTGAGTCTTCAAAAAGCACTCAAAAAAAGTGCCAAAAGCACCAAGTTGGCATAGCTGCTGACAATATGTAATTAAGTAAATTGTTTTCATACAGAATATTTGTCTAAATTCCCTCTTTCCTTAAGCAAATGATATTTGACGAAACATGATATAGTTTTTGCTTAAGCACATTATAATTTAGAATTTAAATTTTAGATCATGTATTCGAATATTTGCTTAATATGACCAGTTCTTGCATACGTAGGAATTTTATAGTTGGAGGTTTACTACTGATTTAAAACGAAAGTGACAAATACATCAAATAACTGATAACTGAGTAAACTATAAAAATTTGTTTTTTCCAAATTCGCAAAAATATACCTACGCATGTATGTTACACATATACACATATTTTTTATCAATTTGAAATTTTATCTTTTCCAAAAAATCATTCTAAAACTGTGAGATTAAATTAAGTACTTAAAAGTTGTCGCAAATTATATAAATCAACATACTGTGAAGTTCGGCTATAACGCACTCTGAGGAGTTGTTGGTTACAAACGGAGTAAATAATTTCCAAAATTCAAGGAAAAAATAAACACAATAATAAATTTTATTAAAAAAAATTCAAATAATTTTAAAATATTTTCATTACATTTAAGAAAGATATTACAAACTAATAGGCACTTCTGTAATCATACAAAGGGCTAAGTTGTAATAGAACTTAGCGTTAGCTAAATGTAGGATTGATTATATCGCACGTAAAGAACTATTACAACTATACCACTTTATTCTAACAGGAAGAATGCACTTGTATTATACTTATCGCTCATTTTAGGTTAAAGTAAATTAGTAATAATGTGGAACTTTTTATACGTCCGGGCTATCCATTTAATGGTTTCAAAACCACCGGTCTGGCAAGGCTATCAGCTGTTAAATATCTATCATTTAAGAACAGGATCGTTCAAATCTTAAATTGAAAGTGCCCTATAAAAATGAGAAAAATCTAAAGATGCACGCACTAGAAAAAAAGTAAAAAATTTGTAATAAAAGTAACTAAAAACGGCAACGCTGGTTGTAAGTTGTATAAATAGATACAATATGCGTACATACATATGTAAATATATACATACATACGTAATATATAAAAATAGTGCCGAAAATGCAAACTAAAAATTCCATAAGCATGAGATGCTGATGAAGAACAAAATTAAACACCAAACTTGTATGCATATAAAGTCACTATAGATATATCTTATCATGTGAAAAATACTCGTAATAAAGGTACTGAAAATACTATTCAAATATGTTGACAAAACAAACAAAATAATACACTTTTTTATTTGAATAATATTCGTTAATAAGTAAATATTTGTCTTGATACTCGTATAGTGCTGAGAATTATTTATTTGTCTCAGTACTTTTGGCGGCCAAAATTTTTGGATAGGAACTTGACCTTTTTTTATATTTACATATCGCTCATTTACTTTAATAGTTTCACAACTCAAAAGAAAAAAACTAGTTATGCGAAAAACGCGTTTAAAGTTATTAATTTACATACAACTCAGAGAAGACATGATCAAATATTCTTCTTCCAGGAGGTGGTAGGTACTCGTAGTACATGCTATTTCTATGAAATTTTCACACAATATAAAATACAAAATCCCGAATTATTCTCAAAAATTATAGCTCAAAAAAACAAGTTAATGAAGCGATATATTTTTGTGAGGATATTAACGAATTACTTTTTCACTTAACTTTTCTAATGGAAAAATTATTTAAAACTTTTAAAATTTTGGTATATCCATTTTTAAATTTAACGCTATTTTTTGTTTACTATGGTGAATTGAAAAAATTTAATTAATTTTTTTAATCTACAAAAAAAGGGAATTTGCCCTTTATGGGCATGTGTGTATACATTAGGGAAGCCAAACTGGAAGTCCAAAAATCCCCGGATTTTCGGGATTTGTAAAATTAAAGTCCGGGATTTCAATTTCGGGATTTCTTAGCAATTTTTATATAAAAACCATTTATGAATTAAAATTTTCGTTGATTTTATGGTATTTTTTTATAAAATATTAAAGTCCCATAAAATTTTTACTTGCAGTTTTAACAATTTTATGACTAGCTATTCGTGACATATTTCTTATAAATTAACAAGAGCAAAATAAATTAACTACTTTTTACTGTTATTTTTATTAAAAGTGCTACAATATACAACTAAGAATTATTTTGAAAAGAAAAAGAAGCATATGAGCCTTGGAAGGGAAATAACATTTGGAAAACTCATAAGTTTGACAAATTTATTCCGTCTTATTCTATATTATGAAGAGAATTATGAATAAAATTCCATGAGAAATTTTTCCAGGGAATAATTTCAAACAGTAGCAAATAATTGGAGAAAATAAAGAAATCTATTTGGAAAAGGGAGAAATTTCTTGCGGAAATTTATTCATAATTGCAGTGAATAACTATCTGTATGTCGACTACTCAACGCTATAAAAAATTAGCACTTAACTTATTTTCGGTAACAATTGAGTACTAATGACAGCTCCTTACAATTAAAGAAGAATACAATACAAGGCAAGTGCAAACTGTTTGTTTTCAGGTTGACGTAAACGTATGAAATATTTACCAAATAATGCGTTTCGTTTTTCAAAAAGTCCATAGATACATATATATGTATGTTCGTTTTTGTTAAGATTATAGAAAAAATGTACAAATATTGAAAACAAAAACTAGTTTTCATATTTACTTATGGTTTTCAGTATAAATTCTCTAATATTAAATGTGATTAATCAATTTAAAGTTTTAAAATTCACAAAATTTGTTAATCAAGTAATATATATTAAAACAAATAATTTTTTTTATCAAAATATTTTAGATCCTGAAATCCCGAAAAATCCCGGGATCCCCAAGATCCAAAAATCCCAGGATTTTCAGGATCGGGATTTACAAAATCCCGAAAATCCAAGAATTCACCACACACCGCAGTACTTTTAGTGTAAAGCTGCCCACCCACTTGCAATATAATTGTGCAATTTTCCCTATTGTACAATGATGTCGCTAATGTGTATGTCATATTTGGAGATGGCACAATATATTGGCAAATATCAAACGACTTTTGATTTTTATTGTGCAATCAAGACAATTGTGTAACGTGGTGGCAACATTGTTTACTATTTCACTGTCAGGAAAATTTAGCAATATTTTCTTTAGAAATATTGTACCATTTATTGCATAGTATAGGTCAAAACGACAATAATATATACAACAACATATGCAATAATATTGTATAATGGATGGGCCGCTTAAGGGCCACTCAGACTATTATACTTTGTATTAATACATGTCAAAAACTCAAGTAATACGTGCAAGTGCGATATTGTGAATACAAAATGTCATAACGAATGGTAAATAATACGATAAAATTTTGACATCCCATAATACTTGACCATTTTTTGAAAATTTTCTAAACGATAATACTTTTCATCTGATCAGAGTTGCATTATTACAATATCCAAACTAATAAGTCGCCTGTTTCGACGCCGATGCCGATGAAATTAAGTATTTTTTAAACAACAAAAACAAAAGCTATTTTCAATGGTTTGCTTTCTACTTCTGCTTTTAGTGTAATTTGAGGTATGATGGTGTGAATACAAAATGTCACTTTACGTTAGATTTTTTGACAGTCGAAATAAATGTCTTTAGATTTTTTTCTCGTAAAGTATGATGAAAGTCTTTATACATGTATAATAGTCTGAGTGGCCCTTTAATAAAAACAGTATCTACAAAAAAAAAGGACGGCAACACTTCGACATTCATACTCAGTGGTTTTTTAAGCCACTTCAAAAAAAGCTATTCGCTCTAAAATTTTCAATGCATGTTACTTCAGAGCTCTGTAATTTTTAGACCGATGTAAAATCATGTTGTCTGTTGGCACACACCCTGGGCTCTTAATGACACGATCTCGAAAGAAAATATTGGTTGAGACAGCCCATTAAAATTCAATATTGGGTAAAGTGAATAAAAAATAAGCATTTGCTTTTTACTTAAAAATTTGTCTTAAAACCTAAAATATGTAAAAAGTAAATGCTTATTTTTTATTCACTTTACCCATTATATTTCACTTGTTTCTGCTTAATCGATACTTATAAACATTGACACACGTTCTGCGATAGGACCTTGTTCTTAAAAAATTGGAAGGGACCACGCCCATTCAAATTTAGTATTATATTGTATGTACTTATACTTATCCGATTCACACGAAACTAAAAAAAATTGGTTTATTGGAATGAGATAATCTTATGCTTAAAAAAGTAGGCGGCGATACCTCCATTAAGAATTAACATGTATTTTATAGCAAGTCATTGTATTTTACGAAACTTGAGAAACAGTTTGGTCTCTTGGAACGACATAATATAGTGCTTAAAGAAGTAGGCGGAGATACGCCCATTAAAACTTAGTATCATACATATGTCACGTGATTATATTTTACCGAACCTTACGAAATTTAGCAATCACCTGGAGCTCTGAAAGTAACACGACTTTGCATTTTAAGAAGTGGGCGGCGCATAGTATTATACGTCCTACTTGTCCGATTCCTATGAAACTTGGCAAACACAGTTTTATTGTAGTACCTCCTGTTCATCAGATTATTTAGCATGAAAATTTTTGTGCGGACCGACTAGTAAGGCGACTGTACATGCATACAGTTTTGATTTACATTTTTCCACCACTACACCCAGTTTTCTGGCTGGTGTCCTGCCAAGATTTCTTCTTACTCTCCTAAAACCTTTTTACTTACTCTGGAATATTATTTGTGTTTTGAATTCCCCTAATAACAGTTACAATGCTTTATGTAATGACATGAATTATCTAATTTTTTTTTTGTTATTCTGTCCTATAGTGCACCAATATATTAAGGTTTCCATTGAGTCTTATCTTATTTATTTTTATAAATTCCTTTGTACTATACACACTTGCTTAATTCACAAAACCTCTTGTATCTCTGTATCGATTGTATTATCATATTAAATACAAGAGTGTAACATTTGTTGTATGAAATTTCCATATAAAAATGAAATACACTATTACACTTTTATTTCATATGTTTTTAAAATGTTGTATTCAGAGAAAGGCTCTCTGAGAGAATTTGTATGTAGCTTGTTCTTCTTTTTTCATTTAAAATACAATATACATTAATACAATACACAGAGGGTGTTCACAATTAAAAAACAAAAAGTATATTTGATACACAAATACACGATAAAGATTGTTGTGAATTATGTTAAAAGTTTCAAATAGAAATCCTTGAAAAAAAGTAGTTTAAATGTCTTTTTATTATTTCATGTGAAAAATTTGTATTTGCAAATAGAAGTTTTTTTTTTCAAATTTTGTCATATTTTGTATAATAAAGTGAGTCGTTGCACAAATTTTGAATTTAAAAAAGATTAAGAACAATTTCGTCAATAAAAACTGAAATTTTAACATCACTTTTGTGTTTTTCTACCTTTTTTCTCCAGACCTTGGTAACACATTATAATGTGGCAGTATCAATCATTATTATTCTTAAAGCATTAAACACTTTCATCACAGCAGACTATCGCTACCTGCATTTGTCGCCTCATATTCAAGTATAAGTACTAGGGATGTAACGAATGTTCGCATTCGCGAATTATTGGCTTACTTTTGCTATTTGCATCCGCTTTTGCATTCGCTAAAATGTATGCGAATATTTCAAGCAAATACTAAAGACAAAACAATTTGTAATTCTTTTACTAAAATAGGTTACGATTAAAAAGCATCTAAAATACGAAAATTATTTTAAGCCAGAATGAAAAATGATACATATACACTCACAGGTAACCCCCGTCTAGACTGGCAATAAATGTATTAACATATACATATTGCAGCAAATGTCAAATTATTGGTATTGCCAATAGAGACTGCTTATTGCCAGTACTTGCAATAATTGCGGCAATAATTGTCAACCGAACAAAAAACGTCAAACTCGGTGTTAATTTATGTTCGACTTTTCTGTATTACGTTTGGCATTTAGATAATATTAGTGAAATTGTGAAAATATACATATGTATGTATGTATATTAAAAAAGGAAAATAGTCTCTCAAAAACGTGTGTAGTGAAATAATTTTTATCTCATAAGTTTTTAAAAATAAAAAATTTTTCGATTAACCAGATATTTACAGAATTATATTTTTATTCTGCACCTTTTTTGTTGACTTTTTCCATATTGTGACTACGATTTCCCATAGCCTTAACATAAGTAAAGCAATAAGCAATATTGTTCCGCTATTCTGCCGGCGTTATTGATATATTGCCAACATATTTATTGCCAGTCTAGACGGGGGGCAAAGCATTCTAATCAAAGCTTTAAAATTTTAGCGGTAAGCTTTACTGTCAATAACTTCTTATAAATATCAAAATGGGCGCATTCATAAGACGTAGCTGTTCAGCTCAAGACTTGTGAAACTGTTGGCCCCAACAGTTACGTCTTAGAAACTGCTTGATGAATATAATTTATTTTATATCTATATTTCGTTACTTTATGGCATTTGTAATTTAAAATATTTGTTTCTGCCACTTAACAAAACATATAAAAGGCATAGCCTCTATTCGATCAGCTGTTCAGGATGAGCACAACATGCTCACTATAGGTAGCGAAAAAATTTTATGATGGAAAATTACTCAACTGTTGAGTGGAGCGTAAATACCCAACTATGCGTTTCTAAGACAAATACTCAACTGTTGCGCAATAGCTACGTCTTATGAATGCACCCAATGAAACCCAAATCCAGAGGGTGTGGAAATATTTTTCAGTATTTGAAAAAGAAACGGCAGTGTTTGATTTGCGCGAAAATATTTGCTACTTAAGACTAGTCTGTTCAAATTTTTTTCAAAATTTGAAATGCAAACACTTTTAAATAGTCCTTGTTTGTTCTAAATTCCACGCGAAACAAGTGCCACTTATATTATTTCGATTGAAAACTTAAAGTGTTGTAAATATATTTCATATGTTTTTCCCAAGTTGAACAGAGTACTTCTTCTACAAATTATTTTCATGAACAATTCATTCCAATTTTTCTTAATAATGTGTTTTGACAGCATATCACATGAAATGTTGAACAAAGTAACAGACTTTAGGGCCAAAGTACGATTGCCTAAAAAATGTATGCAAAATTTGTTTAGCTACACCAATGGGAGTATAGCCACAGTTCCTGCGTACATTTTAATCTTGCAAATTCAGATGATCAGGAAAACTTCATAGAATCAAAGATATAATTGTTTTTACTTTCATTTAAACAGATGCGAAGTCGAAATAAGTACTCAATATATGTATACCTGCATACTTAAGTATGTACACAAACAAAATGCAAAATATGTAATACGAGTGCATACAAACATATGTATGTATATAGATACATACATTAACAGAATGCAGGTATTGTAAGTATTTATCAAAAATGTTTTTTTTTTTGGGAAATTCCCAGACGTAAATCCCCGTTTATCTAGCAAAGACTAAAGGAATTAATGCAAACAAATGCACTTTTGTGCACGTGTACCTAAGTATGTACATATGTATGTATGTATGTATGACTGGATATTGTTTTCGTGTTTTCTTCTTTAATTGAAGGTTCGAGTGTCAAGCGAATTGCTCAGACATTGTTAATGAAATACATAGTGGATATTGTGAAAAAATTCTTATCACAATTGTACACGCTAATAACGATTTCTTAGAAAATTACTTTAAGTTTTAGAGACAAATTATTTAGTTATTATGTATGTACATACATATCGCACACTAAAACATAAATAGTCACAACGCAAATAATTTCAAATATTCAGGAGTGGCAAAAAAAACTGTTGATACTGTAAAAATGTTGCAGTATGTAGCGTAAAAGCAATCATAGCGAAGATCATAGTTCAAGAAGACTGTGATGCAAAAGAAATTTGTGCGGTTTTTAGAGATTTGTTCAGGAAAAAATAAAACCATTTTATTAATTTTGAGTTGATACTGTGTACGACACACTAAGTGTGATATACAAATTAAAGTGCTGCACAAGACCACTTACAAGAACTTTTAAGACAAGAGGGATTTTTAAAATGCTTTAGTACAGCGAAATCTTGCAATAAATATTTTGTTAAGGGCGCTGTATGGCAAGTTGCTCCATCTTGTGGGAACCAAATTTCGTTGTTGTTTAGTTGAATAATTTTTGTAAAGAAAAATTCATTCAACATGGCTCGATAGCACTTACCATTCAGCGTCGCGGTAAGTACTTGCTCATTTCGAAAAAAAAACAGCAATATTACCTTTGCACAATTCTTTATCTTGTTGATGGTTTTGAATCGAGAAGAGTAAAATTAGTGCGAAAACGATCAATAACTGCATGAATTTCTTGCTCAATACCAAGGCGAATTTATACCGGGCGGTCTCGATTTGCAACTCTGTGATTCCCTTCTATTGCCCACTAAAAAGTAATATTTACCCCCCCCCCCCCCCCCCCCCAAATTGTACCCAGAAGTGAGCCTACTATCCGTCATTAAACCACTGAATTCCCATGGTGAAGCCCCTGATGATGGCACTTCACAAAGTATACAATATCACTCTCCAAATAATCATCAGGAGATTCGTTGAGGAGTTATATATTAAACACTATCGCCTAGGGATCCAACATCGATGTATTGTTTCGATGCATCGAAATGAAAAATTGTATACAGAACGTGTAGATTGATATCGCGCCTTATTTTCGATTTTATCGTGAGCGACAAAAATTAAAGTTTTCAGGAGAACATTTTTTTTAAATATTCAAATATTTTTTGTACATAAGTTGCTGCTTACGATAAAATTTTACAGTCAGTTATCAACAATTTTCAATTTTCATTTAATTTCAATAAAAACTTCTATTTTCGATTACATGTCGCTACCTATAAAATCTAAACTAAGGTTCGATTAGTATCTATATGTGTTGACATAATTTAAGTTTATAATAATGTATTCTTAATATATGTGCGGCAAACCAGTAACCACCCGACGAACTGGCAACACTATTATAAGCGGCTAATAAGCTCGTGTTGGATTGAGTGGTAAAAATATAGCTAAACTTTTATTTCTAAACAGTATTGAAAAAAAAGTATTATTATTATTCGATGCATCGCATCGAAAAAAACATCGATGTTTTTTTACAGTGTTCATCCCTACTATCGCCTATTAAACAGCCCTTAGCTAGCTGGGTAGTAATGTTGTATACGGTCGCAAAGTGTGTGGTTTGCATAAGAATTTCTAAATTCATATTGAATGAAACTGTTAAAAACATATTGCAATCGCTGGCGTACAAGCCGGCAGAGCGAAAATATCTTCATATAACGTCTCTCGGTTAATGCAAATACATATTACATTTTTAAGTATAACAAAAAAATCATTCGTCAGGTTTTAGCTCTAAAAAATACATTGGTACCCATTGAAAAATAAAATGGAAGTCATTCTAGCGGAAGTACATTTTCATTGCTTCCAAAAAATCGTTATTTTTAATTTGCCCAGAGTGAGCAAAAAACCACGTAGAACCTTATTTTAGTCACACAAACCCTTGTAACTCCTACATAGTGTTAGAAAATACTCACCAGATTTTATAGAAAATTTATTTTTTTAATGAAATTTATGAACTAATTTTAGTCTAAAATTTAAAAGTTATTTGCTTAAATTTACATGAAAACACTGTTTCGGGCTTAAATTCGTGTAAAAAGAAACGAATTGTTAAAAAAGGTAAATATTTACCAATTTTCCTAGATAAAAATATTATCATAGAACACAAAAAAGTAAATTTTTCTTAATATCGCTTCCAACTCAGTGACCTGGCATCGAAAAAGAGAACTTCTTGCAATGACAACCCTATGTAAAAATCATTAGATCGGATCGAAATTTTCACTACTTCCAGATCGTAAACTCTACATTTTCATGACTTTTTTGGAGTCTCTTTTTTTACTGGGCATAGCTAAAATCTTACAGGCACGAGGGTGGATCATTAACTCAGTATCTTTTTTAATTTCTCGCCTCTTGATTGAAATGTCAACACTGCTCCTGTCAAGAGGCAACTGTCTGTCAGTTGACTCCTATCTAAATTTGAACAAGCTGTGTTATTTAGTTTGTGTTTGACAGCCGTTGATAGCAGACTACGTCGCCTTTTGAGAAGAAAATGGGAAAAAGTGAATTTCGTGTGCTCATTAAACTTTATTTTTTGCGAAAAAAAAAACCGTCAATCAAACCAAAGAAAAGCTCGATAAATAATATGTGCACTCTACACCATCGATTACAATGGTAAAAAAGTGGTTTACTGACTTTCGTTGTGGTCGCACAACTATAGATGACGCACACAGAAAAAAATACTAATGTAAAATCAACATGCCAAAAGGTTAATTCAAATTCATTCAAATCACATTAAATTTACTAGAAATAATATGTTGCTTGAGTGTGTTGGTGTTTATTTGCTTTGTTCATAGCTGCAATACACTTTTGAGCTTAGTTGTGCAAGTTGTTTTTGTATTGTTGTTTTTTTTTATATTTGTAAACAGCCGACAAACTGCTGCTGGCTGGTAGGCAGTGTACCAGTCTTGTATTGGGAGGGTCGCAGGTTCGAATCCTGGAGTCAAGTCAAAGTATTTTTTATTATTATTTTTAACTAAAACTTTTCAAATAAATTGTATGTTAAATGATACGAAATAATGTTTAATTATAATTTAATTCAAGATAGTACATATTTAATGCGTATCTTAAAAATATTTAAAGTTGTCGTGGCTGAAGGGTAAGCACATTGACTACCACGCGATGAGGTCCAAGTTCAAATATTGGCTGGGGAAGCCAATTTAATTTATATACAAAAAATTTTCTGATGTCTATGTCAACCACGCGCAAGTTAAATATTTCATAAAATACAATTACTACATTAAATTAAATTCTTTTTGATCCAACTTGAAATAACTTTGATTCAACATGATTCTTCATTTTGATTTTAACAGTACTTAAATGATAATTCAACGTAAAATAAAGTTATTTCAAAAGGAAATTTTTTTGGGCCAATAATGTAATGTCATCAATTTTTTGGGATGCACGCGGGATAATCCACATTCGATTATCTTCAAAAGGGAAAAATAATAAACGGCGAATATTGTGCCAACTTATTATACCGATTTAAATACCCCAAGAAAAAAGTTATTTTTCATCAAGATAATACACGGTGAGTGCACACGAGTGCAGTCTCAATGGCAAAACTCTATGAATTGGGGCTAAATTCGCCATAATCTATTTAGCCCCTAAAAAAATGGAAGGAGATTTAGCTCCAACGATGAAATTATTGCCTATTTTAAGGAAATCGAAAAATCCTATTTCTTGGAAGTGATACAAAAACTGGAGAAACGTTAGACTAAGTGTATTGAGTTAAAAGGAGATTACGTTGAAAAATAAATTTTTGTTTTGCAAAAAAAAACTGGTTTCATTCAAAAAGTCACGGACTTATTGATCCGCCTCGTATTATTATTTTTTTTATAAAATTTTTATGAATATTTATAAATAGGTATGTTTTTGCAAATTATTTTGCATTGTTTTTTTGAACACACTTTATGAACTATTTCTTCTATAATGCTCAATGTTTAATACTGGTAACATTTTAAACGTATCATAAGGTTTATAAATAATTTATAATTTTATCAATAATAATCCTTCCAATCAAAACACTTGAAATCAAAAGAGAAATTAATACCTTTTCTGAAAGATTTTTATTTACACGATTTTTGTTTTGAAAATTAATAATTTTCATAAATTTTTTTATCTTGGTAAATAACTGTAATGAAACACTGAACGATTATTTCTGAAAATATTAAGGGCAAGAACCCAAATTCTTAGTAAAAATAATGCCGCTATTTTCAAAACACCGAAAAATAAAATTGCGCGCACACACTTCGGATGAATAAGCGAACAGATAGTAAGACGTACTCCGATAGACTGAATGTTGAAGGGAGCCTTTAGCTAAAATAAACAGTTTCTTGCTGTCGTCTGCAGTTCAAATGTGCCTGCAGAGCAGTGGCTCTTTATCAATTGTAAATTGAATGAAACTGACTGGCTGTGTGACGACTGTTTGTAATGTGAAACTAATTAACCGGAGAAAAACTGAGCAGCATGTTCGTGAGTATAATATTTTTATGTTTGATTACACTAATCGACATTAAAAACATAATTCTAGCAGTTTTGAATTTAAAATACATATGTATGTGCCCTTAATTATAAAAGTGGTCTAAGTCATATGCATTTTTGCTTCAAAGTATCAAATAAATCTTAAAAATATCTTCAATAAATATTTAATAAATGTTGAAAAAAATTAATATTAATTGAGACTAGTACAGGGTGGCCCAGAAAGACCGAAGTGGTGTAAATTCCTTATAACTTTTTATTTAAGACATATTTTTTTAATTTTTTGTTTTTTAAATACAGTAAATTTATAGGGAATATTTTTAGATTAGTTGTTAAAAATGATATCCCGCAAGTGGAGGCCATTTTCTGCTTCGCACAAATGATCTCTTTTCAACACATTTTCCATGACCTTTCGCAAAACTTCCGGTGTTATGTTGTTAATTTCGTCTGGAATATTGGTTTTTAATTCCTCAATAGTCCTAGGCTTATTAACATAAACTTTCCCTTTTAAATAACTCCAAAGGAAACAGTCTGGAGCGGTTAAATCCGGGGAACGCGGAG
Organism: Tachina fera; assembly: GCA_905220375.1. Taxonomy (NCBI): domain Eukaryota; kingdom Metazoa; phylum Arthropoda; class Insecta; order Diptera; family Tachinidae; genus Tachina; species Tachina fera. The sequence goes on from LR999963.1 coordinate 64,274,380, forward strand.
GCCAATTAAAATTGCTTCTACGCGAATTTATTCTTTCCCCAAAGATGTCGCGTAAAATAGCCATTGTGGCCCTCGGAGTGTGCGCTGTGGCTCCATCCTGTTGGAACCATATTTGCGGATGGTATTCCACGGCTGGCCTTACAAAATTTTCCAATATGGCCCGATATCGATCACCATTGATGGAAATGGCGACATCTCTTTCATTTTCCAAAAAATATGGACCAATGATCCTTTCTGAAGAAACACCGCACCAAACAGTACACTTAACTGGGTGTAATTGTCGTTGATGAAGTACTCTCGGGTTTTCCTTAGCCCATATCCTAAAGTTTTGCTTGTTAACAAACCCATTTAATTGGAAATGGGCTTCGTCACTCATAAATAAGTTATGAATAATGGAAATGGAAAGAGCACATTTGTGCGAAGCAGAAAATGGCCACCACTTGCGGGATACAATTTTTAATAACTAATCTAAAAATATTCCCTATAAATTTACTGTATTTAAAAAACAAAAAATTAAAAAAATATGTCTTAAATAAAAAGTTATAAGGAATTCACACCACTTCGGTCTTTCTGGGCCACCCTGTACAAGTCAAAATTAAAATGTTGCATGATATAAAAATATTTTTTGATTTGTTCAAATGTAATCTACAAAATATATCGACCAAAGAAATATATGACTTATACTACTTTCATAAATAAGGGCACATATATACTACATATTTTATTTCAAAGTCAAATTGGGGATTTTATTTTCGCCATTGGGGATAAAAATTTCGCATTGGGGATCTGGAAATTTTTTGGGGATGATAACCAAATTTTAGGGGATTTTTTGGGAATTTTTTTTATAACTGATGGTAACAAGAATGATTTTTGAACTAAGAAATATGCGTCTGGCAAGTCTAAAAATGTGTGTTTCTATTAATAGTGAATGGTTTTTAATAAAGAAGAAGTATTAAGGCAGATTAACCAATAATGAACAATACCAAAACAAAAATACATACATACATATGTACGTAAAAAAATGCAATATGACTTTGTTGGAAGCACTTCATAGAATAAACACACACTTTAAAAATTATTCAATTTGTTGTAACAAATTCAATCCTTCTCCTGATATGCTAAAGCTTTTTAATACAACTACTATGTACAACAAAGTTCTTGTGGATATTAGACTATGTGCAATTTTTTCTTTAGAAGTTTTATAAGTACAAATTTATATATGTGAATATAAATATAGCTATCGATATAAATTAATTTTATTGAATAAATATGTTATTTTAGTCTTTATATTTTAAAAAAAATTTAAAAAAAAATTTTTTATTAAATTTAAAAAAAGAAAAATTTTAAATCTAAAAAGCTAAATTTTTGGATTTTTGGGGATGACAAATCAAAAATTGTGGATAAGCTCTAAAAAACTGGCAACACTGTATTGTATGTGTATTTCTTTGCCAGAAAAACTTTAGAGTCTAAACACAATGTTTGCGGTGCGGTGCGATTTTTCAGCAAGAGAAAATTGAGGGAATAAGAAAGTCCGCAATGAAAATAAAATAGATTTTAATTTTATTTCGTCCCGCACGTCGAAAGTGTTGCACATATAGGAAAACGGTATAGAAACAGATTAGAGAAATTGTAATTCTTAATTTTTCTAAATTTGTTTCATCAAAATCGGACAAGTGGTTCTCGAGTTATGTTAAACTACGTTTTTGCCAAAATGTTACAACTAAGCGAAAAAACATCAAGATAAGGAAAAAATTTAAAAGGTCATAAAAAAAGAGACACATACGAACGCCAAACCCTTTGAGGGTTTTACTATACTGACCTAGTACCATCACCCTGACTTGGAATTTCTCACTCCCAGGTTGGCTGTTGTACTGTGTTATAAGCGCTGTTCGCAACAAAATCGTGACTTTAAAATAGTGGGCTGGGTAATGATCATAAAATTTAAAGGTTTTATTCAGGCTAGACAAGTTTAATACACAGGTAAGTGTAGATGAGTAAGCCAATGGAATAATCTTAAACCAAGACATTTTATCCGGTATGGGGGCCACGCCCTTAAAACTCAAACTTGCACTAGAAAGCAGAAATTTAATACAAAAATAAATCTAGACTAGAGATAACTAAGAAAAATCTAAAAACTAGAAGTTTCAATCTGGGGCGGGAACAAGCACTTTAAACTCAAAACTTAAGATCAGCTAGTTGCTCCGTTCTACTACGTGTTGGTCAGAATATTTACAATTAACTTTGGTGCTATAAAACATAACAATTATCACATTCATAATTATCACATTAATAATTATTACATTATCACTTGGCTTAAAAAGTGCTATAAGCTTTAGCCTGATCAAATCAAATTAAGATCAATTTTATTGAAATTTTTCATACATATTGCACTTATCCAAAGTAAAAATTTCCTGTTTTGAAAAGTAGTCGTGATTACACCCATAAATTTTATGTTTCTCTTTTATGTTTTACGGCTTAATAGTTTAAGTTTAATACTTATGTATTTTTCATTAGATTTTTCTTATAAAACTCTACATTAACCATAAGGAAAAATGGTCAAGATTAGGTCCATAAAGATTATACGTAAGATTATAATGTCGATCGCTGACATTTCTTAGACACTCCCAATAAAATGTATGCTTTACTTTTGATCTTTCTTTTTAGAAGAGTCTTACCAACTTGCGTGCACACTGGCGGCGTTGTAATGACACAATAATGCATTTTTAAGGTGTGCAATCCAACAATCATCACACTCTAACCTATTATTTTATGTAACTATGCCCTTTTCCAATGGCCCACTGAACATGAATAAAAATAAAATACACTAAAAACTTCAAAATTATAAAGTATTATTATAGAAAATTTTTCAAAAAAGTTGTCAGATCATCACAAAAACATAAATGTGAAAAAAGGCCAAGTTCCTATCCAAAATTTCGGCCATTAAAAGTAGTGAGATATAAATTTTGACCAAGTTCTTTCTTGCACAATACATATCACTATAATCTGCCATGCATTTTATAAATATGAAATCGTCAGGGTTTCATATTATATCTAGGCCACTTACTTAGCAATATTTTTATCCTTGTAATACAAAAAATAATAGCGGATATTTATTTACTTTTTTGCATGGAGAAAAATGATGTCAAGTAAGCAGGTGGCCTATATATAATATGAAACCCTGACGATTTCATAATTATAAAATGCATGGCAGATTATAGTGATATGTATTGTGCAAGTAAGAACTTGGTCAAAATTTATATCTCACTACTTTTAATGGCCGAAATTTTGGATAGGAACTTGGCATTTTTTCACATTTATGTTTTTGTGATGATAGGAATTTCAAAGAGAGCGATTCTCAAAAAATTATTAAAATTGTCGGATAGTGTTGTATGTATGTATTTATTGTTGTTGCTTACAATTCTCTTTATTCTCTTATAAATACTTTTTGTCTTTTTCTTGAAACTCCCTTTAAAAAAAAGTAAAAGTTTCCTATTGTTTTGCCGGTATCCAATTTTATGCTTTTGCCATTTAAACAAGTGTTTTAAAAGTTATTTAAAAATAAATTAATTTCTTTTATTTATTGAAGAATAAATAAAAGCGTATATTGTATATGTACATGTTACACATACATATGTACATACTTATGCACATGTGTATACGACTAAAGTAAAACATTTTAAGATTAAAAATTAAAAAAGTGTACAAGCGATTTTAGCCTAAAATGTATAAATTTATACAATTACCAACCATAAAAATTATTTTACACAGGGAATTAAAAAAATTTGCTAAGTTATTTTATTTTGCCTAAAACGAATATTTATTTATTTTATTGCGTGGGCAAATTTAAGATTAGGAAGTACATAAATTTGCTTCACAAACACACTTTTCTTTTGACAAATTCATTCATCAATTTTATTGATACCAATGTTCAGTAGAATTATGGGAATTAATAATGTAATATGATGTCGAGGAAATGTCCACTTGTAGCACGTCGGCAGACGTCCGCTGTTTTAAAAAAATTTCGAAACACATTTTGCAACAAAACTTCTCTTATCTCGCCAATGCAGCGCGAATTTCTTCTTTCAGAACATCAGTTGTTTCTGGTTTGTTCACGTAAATTCGGTCTTTCAAATTAAGACTCTTTGTTCAACAGTGTAGCGTTCCATGGTTAAAATTTCCCAACATTTTTTTAAATAAATGTCAGAGGATATCAGCTCAATTCTTGACATTTTATCATTTGACAGCCAATTTACTTCCTGCCCACTCTTTACTTAAGCAATGAACTACGTAAATATGTATGTACAGGGTGGCCCAGAAAGACCGAAGTGGTGTGAAATCCTTATAACTTTTTATTTAAGACATATTTTTTTAGTTTTTTGTTTTTTAAATACATTAAATTTATAGGGAATATTTTAAGATTAGTTATTAAAAATTATATCCCGCAAGTGGTGGCCATTTTCTGCTTCGCACAAATGTGCTCTTTCCAACACATTTTCAATGACCTTTCGCAAAACTTCCGGTGTTATGTTGTTAATTTCGTCTCGAATATTGGTTTTTAATTCCTCAATAGTCCTAGGCTTATTAAGATAAACTTTCCCTTTTAAATAACTCCAAAGGAAACAGTCTGGAGCAGTTAAATCCGGGGAACGCGGAGGCCAATTAAAATTGCTTCTACGCGAAATTATTTTTTCACCAAATATGTCGCGTAAAAGAGCTATTGTGGCCCTGGAAGTGTGCGCTGTGGGTCCATCCTGTTGGAACCATATTTGCGGATGGTTTTCCACGGTTGGCTTTACCAAATTTTCCAACATGGCCTGATATCGATCACCATTGATGGAAATGGCGACACCTCGTTCATTTTCAAAAAAATATGGGCCAATGATCCTTTCTGAAGAAACGCCGCATCAAACAGTATACTTAACTGGGTGTAATTGTCGTTGATGAAGTACTCTCGGGTTTTCAATATCCCATATCCTAAAGTTTTGTTTGTTAACGAGGCTTCGTCACTCATAACTAAGTTATGAATAATGGAAATGGAAAGAACACATTTGTGCGAAGCAGAAAATGGCCACCACTTGCGGGATATCATTTTAATAACTAATTTAAAAATATTCCCTATACATTTACTGCATTTAAAAAACAAAAAATTAAAAAAATATGTCTTAAATAAAAAGTTATAAGGAATTCACACCACTTCGGTCTTTCTGGGCCACCCTGTACATTATAGCGGCCGTTATTTTTTATTTTTGATTTCTTATTCTCTCTCCCCAAATCGGTTCAGTCTTATCTAAAAAAATACAAACAGATTTCATAGCGATAAGTTGTGTTTTAGCAAGTGCGTCCGCCCCTCAAAGTTCGCCTTCAAGCCCATTTTTCAATACATACATATGTATGTACATTTGTATATGGGCATTTCCAGCAAAAGGTAAACCATGACCAACAGTTTAAATGTTATTAAATAGCTTTTCTTGGCCGGTAGGATCATAAAAAACCCTTGAAATAATTTGATTGTAATGTATTTATACGCCATCTCAGTTGTAGTGAAGAAAACCAAGGCTGCAAAAAATTAATTTCTATTTTTCTAACTCTTAGTAATATTTAATCAATTTAATAGGAACAAATGAAGAGAGAGTAAACAAATATCCTTTACCATTAATCTTTTCCACTTGTTTTTCGTCATCTTTTAATATAACGTTCGTTTCCAAAAAGGATGAAATATTATAATTACATTTGACTCGTCAGTAGCAAGTGTCTTAAAATTTGGTTTTTAAATAAATTGTAGGAACAGAATTTAAAAATATTTTGCACTTTGCAAAAACTTTCAAAACAAATACCTTTAGAGGTAGGCAAAGTTTGTAGCGTTCGTCATTGTAAGTAAAATTTTATGCAAAAAAAATAAAATTTATAAATATTTTTTTATATAGTATTCAAAGTTTGTCGAGGACATAATCGTAAGTAATGCTTTATTTTCAGAAAAAAAAAATTTTGTTATGGGTTAACATATCTTTCTATGCAGAAGTTGGCCAAAGATAACAACAATTTGCTAAAAGAGAAAAAAATCGTGTGAGGAAAAAAGATATCGGAACAAAACCAAAAATGAAGTTCAGATAATCGTTTATGTTCTGGCTTCCACATCGTTTTCACATGTTTTCTTGTGAGTTCGGATGTTCAAACATATGCTACGTCTGTTTAAAATGGAATTTATAAAATACAAATTAATAGTATGTGTTTAGAAGAAAACAATTTGGAAACGGACGATTTAAAATTTTTTGATTTGTTGCTTTTTGCTTTCATAAAACTGTTAAGAAGTGAAAACATTACGAGTATTTTTGCTTCAAATAGTCAATTTCCAAATTGTTTTTTTTTTAATTCGGATGCTAAATTTCAACCTAAACAGGTGTAGCTTGTGTTTTAACATCCGAACTCACAAGAAAACATGTGAAAAAAGATGTGGAAGCCAGAATATAGACGAAGTTTAGTTTAATTTTTCTTCTCTCCTTTCGAAACACGCATTAATTAATAAAAATATTTCATACAATAAGAATTGAAAATAATGAACTTACTCCTGATTGAGAAATTATTCCTGATTAAAATTCACTCTAGTTCAATTAAATGTAATATGTATCATTTGCTGATTTTTTTTTTTAAATGAGGGTAGGCCCTTTATCATTTTATATGACGATATATGTACATAATATCCTAAACTGCATTGTTATTTGTATTAAATAAATAAATACATAAATTTTTTTTTATATTTTACATACATTACATTTATATACATTACTATGAAAAAATATGTCATGTAACAAATATAACGTTACGTATCAAGTATTGCTTGTATAAAAGACACTAATAAAATAATTTCAACGCAACAAGCACTAACGCGAAGCCAAATTAGTACAGTTCAATTTAAGTTTCGCGTTTTTGAAAAAGCGTGATTCATTTCGCAGAGTTTTGCGTTTTCCTAGGTGAGAATCAATACCACTTCCTTTTTTGGTAACGTTCGTATCACTTTTTGTTTGCTAATATCTTAACTTATTTATGCAAAAATACAAATTTACCACTAAATATAAAACCAGTCTAATGTTGTTCTTAAATTACAAAATGAACAAAATAATATTTTTACTTTAGGTTTTCTTCCCCATTTAAGACGTACGATAGTTAAGTTCGTCATCCTGGAAATGCCCATATACTACATATGTACATACAAACCATTCATTGAGAATAACTCTTAGCTATAAAAGCATTATAAAAACTATGTATGTATGTATATGTATTTCAAAATTGCATTTTATGAAATCTTCTATAAGACTGTACGGTACGGGACTGTAACAGTACGGTCACATTAAGGAAACATTTGACAAAAAACGACAAAATTTATTTGCTCTAGTGTGACCATAACATATTTTTTATGGGCAAACACCAAAATTATTTGCCACCAAAACAAAAATGTTTCTAATGTGAACAAAGTGTGACCACTCAGCGGAAAGTATTTATCTCTTTTTTGAGAAAATACATAATTATTTGTTCCTGCATACTAGTGACATGCACATGACATGCTTTACTAAAGCGAATATTCTAAAAGCAAGTACTTCTGAAGAATCGATTATTTTAGTCTCACGCCTTGTTAAAATCATTAAGTTGGTAATCCAGTAGGGAAGTACTTGCACAAAAAATGCTTAATTCCAAACCCGATTACATTTTTTGAAATTTTTTGCTGAGTAATTTAATATACATACATACATATATAAGCTCTTATTGTACATGCTTAAAATAAAAAAATTCCATATAAATAAAATTTTGTTGCATTAAATTATTGGTATTTTGTTGGTTATTTTCCTCATTATTTTCTAAAATATTAATTTTAGCAAACAACTTTCTTTGAGACTACAGTTGTTGACTTGAAGAGATAAAATATTGCAATAGGTCATATTCTTGTAAAAGGATTTTTTTAAAAGATAGTCATACGCAAAAAATTACATTGAAAAATGGGCTTGAAGGCCAATTTTGATGTATTTCCAGAGTAAATCATATTTTCAAACCTCATTTCAAACCAAATCATTTAAAGAAGTTTTAATACCTCGCTTTTGTACCAAAAATCAGCTTGAACTTAAAATGCATTTTAAATCTATCATAGTTAACATATAGTATATTTATAACCATTATTATATGCTGAATAATTTCCCATTTCTACCATTTCTTATTTTACTTGATACAAATGCACATAGAGTAAATTACGATGCCAGTAACCGACTTAAAGGAAATAGAGGTTTCAAGTATAAAGAAATAATTAATAAATTATTTGCTTATCATGAGTACTTCTCTAACCGGCCGATTTTAAAGTTTTATATCTTAAACTTAAAGCCTATGGTCTCACCTAGGGAACAAAAAACTTGCAATGCAAAATTTCAATCCAGTCAAAATTTATATATTTTTGACCGCCATTTCGCAAAATGGTCCACTGTGCGACGCTGATTATGAAGGTGTAGCGGCCTTCCAAATGAATGAATGAATTCTTTGCTATATACAGGCTGTTAATAACGGGCATTAGCTTTACATTTATTTTTTTGCTTTATTCTGACTTCGTTGTGCAGAGGCTTTTAGATTCATACTTCGCTATTAGGAGGCTTTATAGCTCAATTTTTATTTAGCTATAGCTACGTAGCATTTTTAGTATTTTTATGTAGAAAGAGATTTTTTTTTTAAAAGGACCGAGAAAAATATTTATTATATTGAATTTTTCGTTACAACAAAGTTCCACTGTATTCAATGGAAATAATCTAAAATGTGAAGGCGCTGAGACATGAACGAAAGTTTCGCCTATTTTCTCCATCATTATTTGTTTAATATTATAAAAGGTATATTTTTTATTAAAATCGACTAAAGTCTAAATTTCACACTGACAAAGCTTGTTACAGTTGGCAGCAGTGTGGCCATTTCTGCATTTTTGCAGCTCGCTTTATAAAGGGTGTGGGAACAAGAACGCAAGATTTAAATTTGGCGCCATTCCAAGTGTCATTGTTTGACATTTGAACAATTGTTATTGTTTGCTAGTAGAAGGTACGAGGTTAGTAAAAATGAATGGCTACATGAATGAACAACGCATTCTCATTGAGACATTTTTTTGTGGCTACAGTTCGGAAATTACGATCAATTTGGGGTCACAATAATGTTCCAAAAGAGTCAACTGTAAAGAGATTAATGGATAAATTTGCCGAAACTGTTAGTGATGTAAGGACAACAACGCGCCTTCGACCAGGTCGATCGACCGAAAATGTCGTAGCTGTACGTTATGATGTCGTTCAAACTCCATCCAGCTCCATCCAGAGAAACAATTAAATTGCTGCATCAGTCATTTAAATCTTGCGTTCTTATTGGGACACCCTTTATATATTTTTTTAATTTGATCATACATTTTTAATTTAGCATTTAGAATATTTTTAGAATTTTTCATCATTCATTTAGCATTTTCTACTTAACTTTTAATAATTGCAAAATTTAGATTTTATTTCTTTTTATATTAAGTTTTAATATTTTTATCGTACTTTTTTCAAAATCTATACATGATTTACTAATATTTATCCTATAGAAGCTAAATAACCACTCAGTAATCAATTTAAATATATTTTTAAGAAACAATTAATCACCCTTATTCCAATTGTCGACATCGACGTCACTTTAACACAACACCGAAAAACTTGTGCTCGTTTATTTGTTGTCGAAAACCACTGACTCCGGTTGGCAGATTAATGCTATTTTCTAGACCTTAGGGAACGGAAATAGACTGTTAGTTGCGCAAAATTGAGTAAACAAGCCCCAATTATTTGGTATTGTGTTAAAGTGACGTCGATGACGACAACTAGAATAAGGGTGAATATTTTACTGAACAAGTTAAGTATTAATTTTCTGAAAAAGTGCGATGAAAGTATTAGACCTTAATAAAAAAACACCTCCAAAAAGCACAAATTATTTAGACTTTATTTCATATTTAAAAATGCTCACCATAACTAATTCTAATTAAATATTCTTAGTACATGCCTAATAAACAAGATTTTGCAAATTATGAATAATAATATGTAATCCAACTCAAAAACTAAATTTTGCTCTAATCTTAACATTTGTTTGAACTAAATTTCCAAAAATCAATAATATCTGAAGAGCACACTTCAGCATTTCAAAAGTGCTTTTTCATTATCGCACAGCAAATATTATCAATTAATCAATCAATAAAAATTTCACAAAAGGCATTTTAAAATGCTTACACATTTTATAACGTTACAAAGAGTTTCTTATCTTAAAGCCAAATACAAAAACTTAGTCGTATTATCAGAATGACGTTAATACATTTGTTCTATATATTCTATAGCCATAATTAGAGTAACTTGAATTAATTTATTTGATAAAAAGTATACCTACATTTGAGGGAAATGTGTAGGCTATTGCACTCTATTCGTACAACAGAAATAAAAACAAGTATATACCAGGGTGGTTGACTCGGGTTTTCAAACGCTTTTTTCGAATGTCGAATAGTCCGGTTTTTTATAATTAACTTCTCGATTTGTGGATTTTGCAATAAGATTAGTTTTCACTATATTAAAATTAAGACAAACGTTTTCTGTTGATTTTCCCAAGCATTTTTGTTTAATGTAAAAGTTCTAGGCGTTTTTTTAGTATGGCAACACTTATTACTGTAACATGAAATTAAGGCGATTTTATGAGGTGGTAGCAGATGTCAATAAAAAGTGTTCAGAAGTAGCAAAAAAAATCTGTTGTACTGATATATGAAGCTATTTTTTATGTTTCTCCTTTAATTTTTCAACCCGCTTCCAAAAAAGGGGTGTTATAAGTTTCCAGTATGTGTCTGTGTATTTGTATACCTGTGTGCCTGTGTCTACCTACAGGCCAAACGGCTAGGACGAGTTTGATTATTTTTATTTCTTTTTTTGAAAGGTGATTTGATCAAGAGTGTTCTTAGCCGTGTTTGAAGAAAGTCGGTCCAGTCGTTTAGAAGATATCAGATTTTTTCTATATATATTCAGTTGAATCTGTGTGTCTTTGATGACGTAGCTCCCAAAGGGCTAGACTGATTTTTATTTAATTTTTTCCACTTGAAGAAAATCAGTCCAGCCGTTTGGTCAGTGCGTCGGAGTTCTAGGAATTTTTAATTTTTGTTATACAGTGAAACTTCGATGTAACGAATTTCAAGGGGATCCGAAAAAATTTCATTATAGCCATTGATTCGCTATAAATATAATCAGCAAAGCCTTGATAGAACGAAATTTTAAGAAATACAAAAAAAATCGAAACTTATCTGCTTGTGGTTTAGCATGTCTATATACGTATTTCATTGGCGCTTGAACCAAATCATCAATAGACTTCAACCACAAAATATACATTGTACATACAACTTCTGACAATATGTCACATAATAAATTTCTTTAATGTTTAATAATGTTTTAGTTTTCATTTAGCCTAGTAAATACTTTTATTGTTATCCGATGAATTTCTAATTGTATAAGGATTTAGAAAAATAAAATGAGTTCACCTCGATATAAATTATTTGCTAGGTTTTGTATCAGTTTCAAAGCCTACTAAGCTTATTTTTTCTTTTGTGATTTTCAAAAATATTATTATTTTATGAGTTCTCATATAGTTTTTGGAAGTCTGTGCATAAAGTAAGAGGTTTGTGAGTGTTCGAAATTTGTGGTTGAAGTCTGCTGATGATTTGGTTCAAGCAGCAATGAAATACGTATATAGACATGCTAAACCACAAGCAAATGGGTTTCGATTGTTGTATGTACACTTCTGACAATATGTCAAATAATAAATTTCTTTAAAAAAAATCGTTATAACTATAGTTTTCATTATTCAAATTCTATTTAACATGAGAATGCTTTTATTCTTATTTAGGATTTGTTCTGATTTCATTATATTGAGACATTTGAAGGAATATTTTGCTTTTGAATTTGTTTGTTATAGTTATAGTGTATTTTTGTATGAAAAACTTTGCAATAAAGAGGTTTTCTCAAGAGACTCAACAAAATATACGTTATACAGTGTAATCTCGTTAATCATAAAAAATTTGTTAAGAAATTCAAACAAAAAAGTATTCGACGTTGCTAATAAGCTTATCATATAAAGTATCTAAAGTTGTTTTAGAATAATAGAATAGAATTGCTTTTCCTTGGCGACGCACAGTGGGGTGAATGTTAGAGAAATTGGCGATTAATTCATAGAAGTCGCAATTAAAAAGTGTTGTCATTTTTGATGGATAAATATTAATAAATACATAAAAACCAGCATTTAAAAAAATAAAAAAAAAATTTTAACTTTTTATGTGCTTTTTTGTATTTTGGAGAAAACTGTCTTATTTGACTATTTTTGCTGTAACTTCGGAATAAAAAAGATAAATCAGTAAATTAAATTGTAAATTAGAGCATACCTTGTGTGCCTTTAAAAAAATATTTTTTTTGTTTAAATAAAAAAAAATAATAATTAATATGAATTTTTCACATTGCTTTTTAGCAACTGGAATTCTCTCACAAAAACCTTCATAACTCAAACATCGCACAAATGCGCAAATAGATATTCTGGTATTTATTAGCTAAAATCTTATATTTTAATCTTATAATTTAAGTTTTTGAAACTCAATGTATTTATCAAAAATATCACATTTCTAGAGCAACTTAATTTTTTTTAATATTTCTAAAACATTTATCTAAAAAAAATTATTTTTTAAATGCTCAAATACCTGAAGTTGACGGTTCCATTATAAAATTTTTACTTATAGAATTCTTAACAAAAACTATAATCACTTGAAATATCAAAATTTTCTCTTCTAGTCAATGCGCGCAAAAATAACTAAAATTATTGAACTTTGAACACACACTGCAAGTAAAGTAAACTACCAAGTTAGTGATGTAGAATTTTATCTTCTTTCATATGGTACTAAATACGGTTGTGAAAGTTAAATTTCATCTTTTAAATTAATCGCCACTTGTGGCGGCTTTCACCCCACAGTGCGACGTATGACATCTTTTAAACGATCTGGTGTGGATTTGTCCAGGATTTGGGTATATTCTGGACATATTTTTCATAACTCCTCTAAGAGGACTTTGTTTCATTTTATTTTTGCTTGTAAATTCACTTTTACTTACTATTTTTTTCGAAATGACCCCAGAGGTATTCAATAGGATTAAGATCTGGGCACTGTGGTGGAATTTTTTATTTTAGAGCAGCATACATTTGTATATAAGCCAAATCCTTGTATTGATAGCGGAATGCTTACGATCGTTGTTTTTATAAAAGTTAAATCTATGGATCCGGCAGTCCTAATTTGTCTATGCTTATCTGCAAAATTTTGCTTCAGTAGGTCAATATAACGTCGATGATCCATTATTCAATTAATACATGCTAAATGTATGTGCATACATATGTACATATGTATATATTTTAACAAACAGTTAACCCCTCATTTAAAGAACTTGTCAACAATTTTAAAACATAAACTGGCCAAGTAGCCGTTGTTTGTTTTATTGTTGCTTTCGCTTCAGCCTAATGATGTCAAGTGCTCCGAAAATGCAGCGTAAGCAAGTAAATTTCGCTCTGGGCCACAAATATTTTATTAAGACCGCTATAAACAATAAAACGAATGCCTAACTACAATAACAATAAAAAGTTGCAGACAAAAAAAAATTTAAAAGAGAAGCATAAGAGTGCAGTTTCTTAATGACAATAATTGGACAAAAATTATTTTTTATATTAGGCGGTGTCAGTTTATTTTTTCATAAAAAAAGTATGGCCAAAATTAAATTTGGGGAATATTTTATGAAAATTATACAAAGTCATAGATCTATGAAATCAAATCCTATCCCGTTCAAATACACATAAAGATTTTACAAGTTTGAACATTTTTCGACTGAAGAAATTGGATATTGTTAAAAAATGCAAGTTATCTCCAAATAAATTTTTAATAATTACACTATGCCACAAAAAAATTAACCTCTAAATGAAATGTTTTTTGGGACTGCTGGATACGAATATGGCCTGCATTAATTTTTCTTAAGAATCGATGTCGAGATATACGCGAAAAAATTTTTTTTTGTAGTTTATAAAAATATTTCCAAAAATCTTGAGAACTCTTTACTTAACCCATTTTCAGCCATTGTACGAAAATTCGACCAGTGATTTTAAAAAATTTTATAAATTGATAGAAAAAGGATTTAGGTTAATAACTCGCATATATTATTACTTTGTACTTTTATTAACTTAACTTATTTTTGGTTTGAATTAATTTGTGTTTTTAACTATATTTTTGCCATATTACGTGGACAGGGTTTTCACAAAAAAAAAATTAAAATGTCGAACGCACCAAAAGGATTAAAAAAAAATTAAGAACATATTTCTCTAAATTTAAACTTTTTTATAATATTTCTTTACAATAAAAGTTATTTCAATCAGTTTAATTTTTTTTCGCTGGTGTAGATAAGTTTAAAATAAGATGGTCGATTTATGAAAACGATATGGCAATATTCAACAACAACAGCTGCAACTGCAACTCGACAATTTTTTTACATCACATCGACTTATGTCACGCTTGTCTCAGATCATGATACAATTACACTAGGTACATGCAGAACTACAACAAAATTACAACACCAAAAAACACATGTATTTTGTTGGTATAAACAAAACCCAAATTGTCGGAAACAACTGTCTTTTGTTTATAAAAATAACAATTACAGGGTAACTAAAGTAGAATTGCAGACGCGGCATTCCTGCATGATTATAGTTATTCAGTGTTGCCAATATGGATGTAGTTAGACAGTGTGTAATTTCTACTCACATGTGTAGGCGATGTAATTAAATTCTTGTATAATAAGTGTGTAATTCTACTTTGGGTTCTATTTTTATTAATTATTGTTTTAATTTTAACCTACACAAAAGATGTGTAGTGTAATTTTCTTCAATGTGTAATTGGAGACACAGCCATGTGTAAATTCATTGGCAACACTGTAATCATTTTATTTACACACATACATTAACATTTTTGCAGCTTGTAAACAAAGTTTGACAATTAGGGGCAATGTTTACAGTGACAGGCTGGGCTTGTGCATGTACCAAGTGTAATTGTATCATGTCTCAGATGAATTATTTCTGCACTGGTACTGTTCGAGATAATCGCACTAACAGCGCTCCACTAACGGACGTAAAAAAATTAAAAAAATAGCGTTGCACTTTAGATTACGTGTTCGAAAAAAAATTAATTGGTAGTCACTCAATGGAATGATAATTCCGTCGTTACGGTTATTGCAAACCACGAAACAATAGAGCATATGCTTAATGTGAAGAGATGGAAGAGAAAGAAGAGAAAAATGGCAACAATTGATACGCAGAAATATTATTAAGGCATTCAACAACCGTATCGGTGGCGTTACCTTAAGGCAGAATTAGTTTGTACGTGCTGTTCTGTTCTGAATCAGCTGTTTAGTTTCTGTTTAGTTGAAAATCTGTATGTGTGGTTAGTTTTTCCCAAGGCATATCAAACAGGTACACGTATCAGGCATATTACTCATCCGCTGATTTTTTGTTTACAAGTTTATAAGGAAGAATTCATTTGACAATATCAATATTTGCCTTGTTTGATGCATACAAATTTTTGACAATTACCATGTAAAGCTATGTGAGAAGCAGAGAGTTGCCAGAGAGTTAGCAGATAGTTGCCAGAGAGTTTTGCCTAATGCATGTACCTGTATTAAATGTGCCTTGGTTTTTCCTTTTTCGTTCTGTTCTGTTGCGGACAGATCTGTAGAAAATAGAATTCAACGTTAAGTGACAGCCAAAAGTGTTTGTGTATTAGTGTGTTGTGATACTTTGTGTACAAGTGTATTCAATTCTATAGGTTGCCAACTGATTTTTTTCACAGAAAAAGTAATTGCAAAATATTTTATACGGAAAAGAACGGCACAGAACAGCAACTGAAAGTAAAGACTAATGAAGCCTTTATTATTCGATAATGCAATGAACAAGTACCGGATTCGAGTTCGTGGCAAGAAATGGTATTGGCCACTGATAACCAATGCATTTGATGCCACTATGGTCAATGCCTGGAAATTACATTCTTTGCTGTGTAAGCATACAGACTCTGTCGAAGGACGTGAGATAGGAACTGACCGGTTAAAGAAATGAATTGGCCAAAAGAAAAGCAGTGCGATAACACAACTTGAGTTTCGTCTCTATGTAACCGAATGTTTGCTTCGTAAAGTAAACTCAACGATAGCTAGGGCCGCAAATCCACCCAAATTGAGTGCAAAAGCTGCGCTAAATGATATTCGCAATGATAAAACAGAAAATGGTATAGAGAAAATTGACAAGCCTCGTCGTTGTCGTGTTTGTCACAAACATTCTCCTTTTAAATATTCAAAATGAGGTGTTGCTGTTCACACCAAATGCCTTAATACTTTCCACAATTTATAATTAGGCTTATTATCAACTGGTTGAAAAGTGAAAAAATTTGCCAACTATGGTTGAAATAGTTATTACGAAAACCAGTTGATAAAGTTGTGAATGATTAAGTGGGTATTCGAAATTGTGAATATGCATTTGAATGAAAAAATAACAGTTGACAAATTACAAAAATAAAAATTAGTAGAAAAATTTTATTTTCAAAATGATTTCAATGGAACTATTTTTTGCTTTGGCGTTTCTCACAGGTGGACCTAAAATATTTAAATCCGTGGTATATTCCTCCCATTTTTTTTAGCAACCACTTGTGAGCAGAGTCTCTTTGCGATATTGGGGTTTTGCTTCCGACAAGCTTTTGCTTTTTATTGCTCATAATATGCGCCCTGTGCTAAAATATAGGGGGCAATTATGAATAAAATTCCGCGAGAAATTTTTCCCAGGGAACAAATCCAACTAATAGCAAATGATAGGGAAAACAAAAAATTCTAATTGGAAAAGGGAGAAATTTCTCGCGGAATTTTATTCATAATTGCCCTGATATTATTTTGTTTATTTTCAACGATATTTATTTATATACTTCTATTTATTTATTTATTTATTTACTATTTTATTTATATTTTTATCCTACTATTTTGTAGTTGAAAAAAAGAGAATAAATTTCCGTTGATAGCTATTCACAATAGTGATTTTGTAGTTGATGGTTTATAAAATATGGTTGATACTTTCAACCGCAAACATTTCTTAATACGGATTTATCAACTTTTTTGTAAAAATTTCTTTTATCAACCACACGTTGCTGTTCATAATAAGCCTGAATTTACAATTAAATGTTTTCAATAAACATGTAAAAGTTTTTTTCATGCAAATAACGTGGTGTATTTTTATTATATTTTTATATGGAAAAATCGACCAGCCCCTCCTACCCCACCTGCAAGAGATTTAAAAAAAATTTGAAATATACACATTTCTTTGGCATTTATAGCATGTGTGCAAAATGTCAGTGATTTTTATTCAGCGGTTTTGTTCCGGCTTTTAATGGGTTAAATTAAGCAAATGCGTAACTCAGTGAATTCTTATCCGATCAACAGATTATAAACATGGGCTGATAAAAAAAAACATATATTCAATTGTGTAAAATTTGATAAATTGAAATAAACCCCTGCTAGCATTTGGAAGATTGTTTTATCAAAAATCACCTAACTAAGTCTTCCTCGAGTACTTTTGAAGATTAAAAACTGATTAAACACTTGCGCGTTTGAAAAAATACTCGAAAATGAGTCGTTCTTATGCCTTAAAAGTAATTTATTTATTTATTTTAAAATATATGAGTCATAAATGAGTCGAAACTGATCAGAAAAGCGGGTAATAAAAGACTCCTCAAGAAGAGTCGCATGTAGGGTACGTTTTTCTCCCGACAAAACTATCTTTTATGCTCAGAAAACGAGCGCATATTCTTGTTTTTTGATCACTTGAAAGTATGAAAAAAGAATTAAATTTAATTAAAAATTTCCAAAAATGCTAGCAGGGACAGTTCTCAAGATTTTTGGAAATATCTTTGTAAAGTGCGAAAAAAAACACATTTGGTCGACTCCGTGATGGCTGCGATCTCGTACGAAGTCTTAAAAAACTTGAATACATACAACTTTCATTTTTCCACTCCAAAACATTTATAAATGTAAACAGAAAATTACTATGAGGATTTCAGCGGAAAAGAATTGGATTCGGAATATTTTCATAAATTTTATTCACACAATTTGATCCACCCTAATGTCCAAAAATACATAAATATGCTTATATGTAGATACATTCATGTGTATGTAGTATGTATGTACATGCAATATGTACATATGTATGTGCATACACTAAAAAAAGATGTACTACAGGGTCCGCCAGATAACTTTTTTTTGAAAATGCTATAAAAAAACTACTGAAGCTTCGGCTGTGTGGCACGTAGCGCCGTCTTGTTGAAACCAAATGTTGCCAATATCCTTCTCTTCAATTTTTGTGATTAAAAATTCGTTCAACATGGCCCAATAACGATCGCCATTGATTGTAACGGCCACTCTTTGCTCATTTTCAAAATTATGCCTATGCCTATATTTTCTTACTTTTTTTGTATTAATTTAAAAATTTTCTAGTATCGAAAATTTTTTGAATTCGTTAACGATCTATCTGTCGCAAATAAAGTTCTCATTACTGTGACTAGAATCAAAAATGCATTTTAATTCTGTAATGGCAAATATTTTGAAATTTAACAACTAAAACTAAAAACAAAAAATTTACATAACCTATTAAGTATCTAATTTAGCTGAAGTACAAAAACTGTTCGAATCGCAAACTATTTCACAATTTATATAACTTGTTACAAAGTTTGATAAATCAAATTAAAATATACACCAAGAATTTCAATTATTTGGAAAGCGATGGCGATTTTCATTCTGTATTAAATGATTTTAGTTATTTAGGATACAATTTCGAAGAAGCAATATTGCAAAATCTGAAAAATACTTCGTAAAAAAACAATTGTATTTACTAATCATATATCGACTTTTAATAAAATTTAATTTAACGCGTAGGAAAATAGCGCGTTTTGGCTATAAACAGTTGACAATGCTGTAACTTGTGCGTTCTATAAATAGTTGGCATCACTGGTTGGCAAGGCAAACAACTGAAACAAATTTTTGTCAACAGTGTTGTTCAGCATTTGTTTTAGAATATTTCGCTGAATTTTGATTTGAATAATCGCTCATGTCTTGAAATGTCTTATAAATGGTCTTGTACAGGTCTTTAATTCACACACACATGATCGTAATCGTTTTTTGATTTTTTTCGTTTCTTTGCTTTGCAAATTAAATCAATTTTAAAGGAGAAATTTTTTAAATTCTTTAAAGTAAAAGCAAGAATAAATTCACAGAAAATTTCTTTTGGACTCCCAAGTTTGGAGACATGCACTAGTGTTGTCAGTTAAACATGTAAAATTGCATAACTTTTGAGTCTTATTGGATTCATCGAAAGAATAATAACAAAACTATTTATTTGAATAATGAAATAAAAATTCACTGGCAATAAGGAAAAATTTCTTAAGTCATATTTTACTGTTTTGCAGGAGAGCATTTTTAAGCGTTCAAGTCGATTTTCAGAATTTTTTTCTTTTAGGGAACTGCAACACATTCAATATATATTGTGATATTTGTATCGCGATCTATTTTAATGGATTGATGAATCACGAGCGTATGCTACACGTTCAATATTTATCGCGTCAGTATTTACGTTATTTTTGTGCTGTGCGGATCGTTTATTAAAAAAATGTAGCGAGAAAACCAAAAAATATGCTTTAGCCGACGAGTCCCACAACTCCTGCAATGCCTCCAAATTAAAAATAAAGTCTTTCAAAATAATTTTTTCGGCCGTTCATTCCGATTCCACCGGCAGAACCCACTCGCTTTCACTATCTTCTGCCATTACCTTTTATTAAAACAAACTTTATACAAATGTAATAAAGTTTTTTACTTTTTATTTGTTAAATTTTTCATTGCGTCTTTTAATTTATTTGTTTTATTTCACTTCTTATTAACGTATCGTGATCTAATATCATGCAAATGCTACACGTTCAATATATTACACACGATCCACGATACGCGATCTGTATTCCATAATTTAAGCCATTCTGCGATACGGATCGTGATCCATCAATACTGCATGCTACACGTTCAATAAATATCGCGATACTGGATCGCATTCAATATATATTGAACGTGTAGCAGTGCCCTTATAGTTAAATCGGGAAATTCTCTGTTAACCTTTATTTTTTTAAGCAAACATAGTTCTACAAACTGTAAATAACAAATTCGAGTTAAAATATACTAAAGTATAATTTCAATTAAGCTATTATTCCAAATGCGATTAGAAGTCTAAAAAATATAAGCCGCAATTCATTTTCGTATAACTTCTTGAAAAATCGTTCAAATTAATTCAGATTTCGCCCAGGGGTACTTTCAACTATGCAGATTACGGAGGTACAAATAACTCAAAAAAAAACTTTTTGCTACAGAATAATTGTTAGCCTACATATCGTTACCCTAAGTCATTATTTTTTTGAAATCGAGATTTTTGAATATATCTTCTACCGGAATATACAAAAAAAACTCGATTTAAAAAAAAGTAATAGTGAGTTATGGCCTTTCTATATTAAGGTAACGATATATAGTTTTATGTAAACTTATCAAAAATCGTATACTCCATTTACACATGCCTAGTAAATTTAATTTGAAATCCTTATCGAAATTAATATCGCTTATACTAATAGCGTTCTCTTTTCTGGAAAAAGTGTAAAAATTTTTAAATTTTTATTAAAAAAAATACAATTTAGCGTTCGTTTAAAGAAAAAGTTGCTTAAAGCTCGCAAGGGATGATACAATAATTTCTAATAAAATTTATATTTCAGAAAATCATTTTATTGCGAATTTTCATTGAAAAGTACAATAAGTGTAAAATTGTTTTTCCAGAAAAGAAAATGCTATAAAATTTTTGGAAATAAGTACTACATTTCGAGACAATGTAAATGCTGTATTATCAAAGTATTCAGGGCTATCATAAATAAAAATCCGCATGAAATTTATCTAGGGGAACAATTCCAAATAATAGCAATTAATAGGGAAAAAACAGTTCTAATTGAAAAAGTGGGAAATTTCATGCGGAATTTTATTCATGATAGCCCTGATTATTTATTTTTTATCTTTCCGTTTAAAAAAAAAGAAGTTAGTTATTTCACCACGATTTTCTAAAACGAGTGTTCATTAAATCTCGACGATTTGAGGTCAAGGGAATTTCACCTCTGATGAATTCCGTAGGGATGCAGGTGTGTGTATGTGTATCTCATAATTTGACAACCAAGGCAATTACATATGTAAAAATTTCCGCGAGAAATTGTTCCCAGGGAACGATTCCAACTAATAGCAAATGATAGGGAAACAAAAAATTCTAATTGGAAAAGGGGGAAATTTCCTGCGGAAATTGCCCTGAACCACTTAAACAATCATTACAAACATTTTTTGGTTGAAGTTTGCTGAGACTCTTAAAACAGAAAATTGGAGTTTTTGCGCTAATTTCAATATATTTGTTGAAAAGTATTTTAAAAAACCTTTCCTTTTTCAATTTCGAAATACTCCGAAAATTATTTTTTTATTTTCGAAATTATGAAATTTTGATAATTTTTTTGTAAAATTTTTTATTTGTTTGATTTTGGATAGATATTCCTGCATAATTTCAATGCAATCGTTTCTTTGTGAACTTAAAATTTTGAATTTCTTTTTTGTTTATAAAATATTTGCTCGACCAAATTTTTTTAAATTATTTTTTATCATGAAAGATTCGATCAATAAAATTTTCGTATACATATCGAGATAATAAGAGAATAACCGTCAAAGGTGTTGAAGAATGAGAATGAACTACCTCAATATTTAACTTGTTTGTATTTGTTTATAAATTCAATCTTTGTAGTTTGTAAATTTTAATCATAAAATTTATTGATAATGAAAAATAATTTTTCATTCCATTATTTTCAATAAAAGCTAATATCACCTTTTAGCAGGTTATGGGCCTAATCACCATATAAAGATAGTGAATAATTTTGACTGTGTTTGTGAAAGTGAATTCAAGATAAAGACAATTCAAAAATGTCACACAACCATCAAATTGAGAAACTTCGTGGAAGCGAAAACTATGAAGATTGGAAACTTGCTGTTGAGGCTTATTTTCAAATGAAAGGTCTGTGGTATGCTATCCTTGGTAATGAGCAAGTGGCGGACAAAAAGTCTCAAGCAAAAGCCGAATTGATCCTTATCCCCATATGCGTAATTCCAGTACCGCACAAGAGATCTGAGATGTTCTAAAAACTATTCTCGAAGATAGTGGACTGGTAAGAAGAGTAGGATTAATACAAAAGTTTTGTTCAACAAAATTACAAAATTGTGCAAATGTGGAGGAATATGTAAATGAAATCCTAACAACAGCACATAAGCTGAGAGCAGCTGGTCTCAATGTCGATGAAGAATGGGTAGGTTCCATGTTATTGGCAGGCAGGCTTACCAGAAGGGTACAATCCAATGGTAATGGGGATTCAAAGTTCTGGAATCAATATAACGGGCGACGCTATAAAACTAAAATTGTTGCAGGATGTTAAAAAGGAATCATCAGATGTTGATGTAGCATTACCTGGTCAAAATAAATTTTTCAAGAATAAACGACCTAAATGTTACAATTGTAATCAGTATGGACACATTGCTGCAAAATGTCCTAAAAAAAACCAATAAATTTAAATACAAAAAAAAATGTGAATGCAACGCTTGGATATTTTTCTACACGACAACTTAATAAGAGTGAATGGTTCTTTGACTCTGGAGCAACGGCACACATGTGCTCAAATTCACAATTTTATAGCAATTTCGAAGAAAAGAATGCTGAAGTCACAATTGCCAACAACGAAACAATGCAAGCAAGAGAAGGGAGTAGGCAAAGTTAATATGATTGCGATGGCTGAAAATTTTAAAGAAGAAAATATTTCTCTCCGAGATGTACTTTATATTTTCAATCTGTATGTAAGCCTACTACCAGTTTCGAAAATCGTTGAAAGCGGTTTTAAAGTCATATTCAACAAACAAGGCTGTAAGGTTTTAAACAACAAAGCGCATACCATAGCTACTGGTGACTTAGTTAACGGAATGTTTAAATTGAAGTGAAGAATGTAAAACACAGTTTATGGCATAAGCGAATCGGTCATGCAAACAACAAAATTTTGAAGAATATAATTTCTGGTGCAGTTACTGGTGTTAAATGTGAGGTAAACGATCAAGACTGTATTACTTGCTTAAAAGGTAAGCTATCAAAATCTCCGTTCAAAGTCTCAGGCACACGAGCGAAGGAATCACTGAGTCTAATACATTCAGACCTTTGTGGTCCCATGGAAGTACCGTCGATAAGTGGTTCAAAGTATTACTTTCATTGACGATTTTAGCAGAAAAGTATTTGTTTATTTTATTAAAAATAAATCTGAAGTAACAGACAAGTTTATAGAGTTCAAACAGTTAATCGAAAAGCAAACAGGCAAACAAATTAAGGCTTTGAGAAGCGATAATGGATCCGAATACTGTAATAGGAGAATGAAACCCCTTCTCAGCAAATGTGGAATTTTTCATCAAACTACAGTGCCATATAACCCTCAACAAAACGACATGGCAGAAAGAATGAACAGAACAATTATAGAAAAAAAGAAGATGTCTTTTAATTGAATCCGGTTTACAAAAGAAGTTTTGGGCTGAAGCTGCAAATATAGCTGTATATTTAATAAATCGAACTCACTGCAAAACGTTAAATTATGTTACTCCTGAAGAATGTTATTCTGAAAAGAAGCCAAATTTAAAACATCTTAAGGTATTCGGATGTAAAGCCATAATACATATACCGAATCAGAAAAGGAAAAAGCTGGATGCAAAGGCAAAAGAGTATACATATTTTCGTAGGTTACTGCACAACCACGACAACTTATCGTTTTTATGATCCCAATGGAAAAGAAATCGAATTGAGTAGAGATGCACAGTTCTGAGAAGACCAATTTTATAATGAAGTGCCTAGTGATGGTTTTAAATTCTTTATATTTCCAGGATGTAATTCAGTGGGTGATATGGATGATCCAGTAGATGCTATTGATATATATTCTGAGGAATATTTCTCCGAAACTGATGAAACACTGCAAGGACACAACGAAGATCAAAGCATTGACTGGGTTCCTCAATCATCAATGGCGAGAACCACATCACCTGAAAATATAAGAAAGACTTCAAGAGTTCAAAAACTAGTGCAAAGATATGGGTTTGACTGTAATATTGTTCAAGTTCAAGATGAAGTACCCAAAACAATGAAGCAAGCCTTAGAAAGCAGAAATAAAGAACAATGGCAACAGGTAATAAATGATGAACTGAAAGCGTTAAAACAAAATGGAACAATGGAAATGGAAAACTACCAAAAGGCAAGAAACCTATCAATAATAAATGGTGTTTTAAAATCCACTATGGTAACTGTACTTAGGGATACATTTAAATTCTCTAGGTCTGGATGTAAACTTATTATGGCGTACCTTTCAGAGAGAAAGCAATTTGTTGAGATTCTTGGTAAACGCTTAGGCTTATTGCCTCTTAATTCTGGTGTTCCACAAGGTTCAGTTTTAGGTCCATTGTTATTCTTACTTTATATTAATAACCTGCCTAATGTAATTACTTCTAATATTTGTATGCCCTTTTTGTTTGCTGATGAAATTTTTCTCTTGTTCACCTCAGATCGTTACACCCTGACGTATTGGAGTCAAATATTAACTATAGTGTTAATAGAATTTCGAAATGGTTGGATGATAACTCACTCTCGGTAAATCCTTCTAAGTCTAAGGCAATGATTTTTGGCCCTCTTGGTACTCAATTACCTCATTTTAATGTACTTGTCTGTAATTCTCGCATTGAATTTGTTTGTCATCATAAATGCCTGGGTGTTATGATTGACAATCGCTTGAGTTTTGATGCCTCACATTTTATATGGCTTAGAAGTTATCTCTGGCTCAATTGCTAAGAATCTGAAAATATTAGGATATGCTTTAATTCGATAGTTAGGTTCGTTTTTAATCTACGACGTCGCGAACATGTCTCAGAGTTACTTAAAAAAATTTTAGGTTGCTCCTTTAATCAGTTTGTGAGTATGCGTAACTTAGTCTTTTTCCATCGTATCATAAAAAGCAGCGTACCTAAACTCTTGCGTAGTATGTTTACCTTCTCTAGGTCTATTAGAAACAAGCAAGTAATAATACCAAGAATTAACTGTTCTTTATTTGAAAGGTCATTTACTGTGAGAGTAGCGCGATGTTGGAACATCCTTCCGTATGAATTACGTATTTTTTCTCATAGCAATAATGTTATTCGTCTTAAACTCTTAAGCTATTTGTCTATGAATGATGGTAGGAATTAAAGTTTGCATATACTACACCCTGACATGATATATCTGTTCAATTTCAAATTCAAGAAGCTAATCACATCTCAGGAATGAGAATCACCAGAGATCGAGTGAATGGAAAACTATGGGTTGATCAAATGCAGTATATAACTCAAATTTTGGAAAAGTTTAACATGGCTGATTGCAAATCAATATCAACTCCACAAGATGTCAATCAAAAACTTTCCCGAGAATTGTGTCCGCAAAGTAAGAAAGAAAGTGACGAAATGAAAAATGTACCTTACCAAGAAGCAATTGGGAGTATTATGTATGCAGCACAGGTTAGTCTTCCAGATATATCATTTGCAGTGGGGGCTCTAGCAAGATTTAATAATAATCCTGGAAAGGTACCCTTACAAGCGGTAAAGCGTGTTATGAGATACCTTAAGGGTACTATAGACTATAAGCTCCAATTTTCAAAAGATGAAAAGGAATACATTGAAGGATTCTCAGACGCCAATTGGGCTGGTGATTTAGATGACAGGAAATGAACATCTGGATATATATTTAAATTTCAAGGGGGTTGTATTTTTTGGAATTCTAAGAAACAACAAACACCAGCATTATCAACAACGGAAGCAGAATATATGGCTTTAGCAGCAGCAGGTCAAGAGGCGTTGTGGTTACAATCTTTGTTTAATGAACTTGGAAGACCGTCTTCAATCATTATTAAATGTGATAACAAACGTGCCATGAATTTGTCTCATAATAATACTTATCACGCTCGTTCAAAACACATAGACATCAGACATCACTTTATAAGAGGTCTAGTAAACGATAAAAGGATTATTATAGAATATTTAACTACCGAAGACATGGTGGCAGATATTTTAACGAAATCCCTAACAAGTTTGAAGCACCTACATTGTTGCAAGATATTAAACCTTACCAGTCATTCTAGTGGGGGTGTTGAAGAATGAGAATGAACTACCTCAATATTTAACTTGTTTGTATTTTTTATAAATTCAATCTTTAATCATAAAATGTATTGATAATGAACAATAATTTTTCATTCCATTATTTTCAATAAAAGCTAATATCACCTTTTAACAAAAGGAAGCTTAAGCCACATATTTTTTGAACTTTAATTTTTGACGAAAATCTACGATAGTAAGTAAATAGTAGATTTTCGTAAAAAAAATAAGTCGCTTAAGCCTTTTTTGGCGCAATAACTATGTATTAAGTTTAGTGTTATTTTCAGTCACAAGTCAGTCTGCTGTACGGTTATCATATCAGCAATACAATAATTGATTTTTAATGTTATCGCAAACCTTCTACATACTAAGTTTTTTTATTGTTATCATTTTGTTACCATAAAACTTGCTCACGACATATAAAAATAAATAACTTTGAAAAAAAAAGAAAATAACAAATAAATTGCATTAGCAGATTCAAAAAATATAACTTTATTTTGTATATAGTAATAAATATACAATAGTATTAATGAAAAATTATATCGCAAATTAATTGTCTGAAACAAATAAATGAAATCATAAATATGCAAACTAAAATCAATCAGTATTAAGTTTTACAAAATTTTATATTTCCATTTCCAACCTGTCCCACAATGTGGACAGAAAACGTTCGACCGACAACTTGTATTGAAAACCACAATAAAACAAGAAAATTTGCTCTTGTTTTCAGTATAAGTAAACGATCGATCGAACGTTTTCTGTCGATATGGTGGGACAGGCCGTTTTATTTATAAAAAGTTATTTTATTTCGATAAAATGTATTTAATAAAAAAAATAACTAATTAAACTATATATTTAAAAATAAATAAAAAAAAAAATTTTATAAAATTAAATTAAAAACAAAGTCTGCAAATGAGCGAGGATATGTTTGTTTTATTTTTTCATGCGTGTGATAAGTTATGTGTTAGTTTTTCAACTTTGTTGCAAAATGAAATTTCGTTTAAATTTGTTGTTGATTCATGTGGCTAGAGTTTAGATTATTGCCGGCATTGGTTGAGTTGGCAACAGTAGCAGCAGCATGTAAGTCCTGCAAATAACGTTCTTGTTCGGCACGACGGTTTTTCTCCAAAATTAGAGCTCGTCTGCAAAAAAATAAACATATTAATAATATAATATATATTATATAATAATATAATATATGTATATTGCAATTATCGTATATAGTTTGAAAGTTATAGACTGAATGAAGACCCAAAGATAGGTTTACGATTATTACATACAATTGAAATTTTGTTGAAACCCCCACAAAAAGTCATATTTTGCTTTACGACTTCCAAACAAGTCCAATGTTATAGAAAGGAGTTTGTTTTAGATTTCTAAGAACTGTTTTCAAATACTCCACCTTATCGTGATTAATGTATTTCGACTTCGACGTTTTTGTAATAGATTAAAGAACACTTCAATCTATGACCAAATTACCGTAGTCGCATTAGAAATACGCCAACCACTTTAAGGCCAAATATTATATTTCAGATCAATAAAATATAAATTTTTTTCAACAGTTTCATTTGTGGGAATATTATCTAAATGGGAAAAACTCCCACTCTGTTTCTGAAAATGAAATATTTTACCGATTTGACAAGTATTTCCTCCATCAATAAAATAATTAGTAAATTTAACATTTCATTTTTCATTTCATTTATCAAATTTTAAATTAATTTGAATTGCATTATTTTATATAAATAAAAATTAATATTGGTAACAATAACCACAACCCAGCAGACACAATTTTTTGTTTTACTCACCTATAACGCTCATAAAATCCAACAATCGTACCTAATTCTTGCTTAAACAATCGCACCAACATACCATCAAAACATTCCAACTCTTGCAAACTAAACATATTGAACTGTAGCATGTGGTCCTTTGAAGAGTCTGCTTCTGAATACACAGCCAACCATTTGGGAATTTCTTCCAGCAAATATGGATTGGCTGGCACCAAGGCATTGTGGGTGTGTGAAGGTGGCGAATAAGTCTCGGGTCGAATAGCCTTCGGTGGCTCAGCCGAAGTAGTATAAACATAGTATGATGTCAGGCAAGGATGTTGGCGTTGGCACTGTCCGGTATATTGATTTTCATAGTATGTTCCGTGTACCTTTGAGACAACTGTACGCCATCCCACAGGCAGACCTTCACGTTCCAAAGGATGTGACCAATGCGTAGTGTGGGCATTATGATCAACATAGTACTTGCGACCGTGCAAAGTATAATGTGTAGCCCAGCCGGGAGGCAAGGGTAATTCTTCTTCCAGCGATTGTTGCGAGGGATGTTTGCGCAATTGAGTGTTGGTGGTATTTGTGGATGGAGAGGAGGATGCGTGATTATTGTTGTCATTGTTGACGCCACTGTTGTTTGTATTTTGATACAATGACTGCATGGATGACGAAGAGTTGGCTTGGTTGTGCGATTGTGGTGTTGCACGTGAACTGAGATCATAAGAAGACATCATATGGTTTGCATTATTAGCGTTGTTGTTGCTAAAATTATGCGGCTGTTGGGGAACTTGATGCTGAGGTTGATAGTGTTGATATTGTTGATGATGAGTATGATTAATGTTACTGGCCATTGATGTGGTATTACTATATATGGGTGACTCTGAACGATTGCCTTGAGTGGACAGCGAAATTTGTGATTCTGCCATAGTTAAAGAGGATGGCGGCATCAGAGTATTAGAGACACGATAAGGATTCTCATAAATAGGGCAGGATTCCGAGGAATAGGTTTGTGTTAGTGGTGCATGTTGCCGATGTTGTTGCTGTTGTTGTTGCTGTTGATAGTGGTGAGGAGGTGTCTGTGGTCTCGTTGTCGCTCCTCTAGGGATTTGCAACGCATTTGATTGTAAAGACTCCAAACGATCCCTTGTCATGTTTGTATGGCCATCAAAAGAGATTGCATGCTTTTGATTAGAAGAATAGCTGCGTTGAAAGTAACTGGATTGTGAGTGCTGAAACGGAGAAGACTGCTGTCGGCGCATCCGATCAATTTGATCAACATTTACATAATTGCTGTTGCTATTGCTAAAATTGGTACTTTGTCCATGCCCTGCTGGCATTTCCAAATTGTTCGTAGAATAAAATGAGTGTGAATTTATTGGAGGGGGATACTGCTGGAACTTCTGCATACGCCTTGTTGGCTGTGTCGAAAGTGGTGGTTGAGGCAAAGTTGAACGCATTGTATTGGTGGATGGGGGTAGTTGAGATTTTGCTCTGCGTGCATGATAGTAATCCGGCTGAGTGTCGGTGTATGTATTACGACTCACACTGCCCGATCGACCTCGAACTCCTGTACCACCAACACCATCACAGCTGGGCGAGGCGGAAGCACATCTTTGTAAAGTCTTAGATTTTTGCTTGGTCCGTTGATCGTCAAAAGACCAAACATTAATAACGGGTATTTCGGGAGGTGTTTCCTTTTTCACATATTTCCCCACAACGCCCTCTTTGTGTGCTGTCTGTTTATCTTTGCCCCGGCGTGAGAGCATCGTTGGTGGTTTACGATTGCACAGCAAAATCGTTAAGTAGTTCATGCAACATCCAAACAAAGGAAGTCGCAGTACAAGAAGTATATATCCTCCCCAAATAGTCAATAGAATAAAAATAAATATTTCTTCACGAAATGCTTACTCATGGGCGTTGCTTAAACCGTAACTTTAATATTGGGAATTGAAGTTTTTAAATATATATTTATACACTTAAATAAACAATTTTTACATACTTATTACATGCACTAAATTTTCGTTAATAAATTAAATATTAAAAGGTGTAAAATTAAAAATCACAAAAGAAAAATCTTCGTAAAATAAAAGGGCTTCCCTTGTGGGAGCCAGCTGTTTGTTTTGACATTAGTGATGCCAGTGCAGAGATTTTAATCTTTCGATTACATTTCGTTTTAACGATTTTTCCTTCAACACAAAAATTTAAAGTTAAATTAAATTTTCCGATAACTTTTTCCTGGATTGAACGAAAAGATAGGTTAAAAGGTCGCACAGAAAATAAGAGTAGGTTGTTCGGATCAATTGGATGCATTTATTAAAGTTCCCTTTCAACGGAAATCAAAAAACAACAGCAAAATGTGGGTTAAACAAATATGTACATCGAGCCTTATTTTCGATTATATCGTAATTGACATGTTATCGAAAATTTACTTTTTTATTGAAATTAAAATTTTATGTGCCTACACATAGCTTAGAATTATCAAAATTTTTGATAACCTTTAAGATACGGGCTGGAAAATTTTATCATATAATCCCAGCAAAAAAACATGACACATGATTTGTGTTAAATCAAAGGTTCAAGTGACGACGCATTGGTTCGATTTAGGTAAAACATGCATGATTTTTACGTGAGCCAAGATAGAGTCGATTTTGGGAGTCCAAAAACCGGGAAAAAATTGGGGATATTTTTTGGGTGTTTTCAAAAATATACCAGCAAGCTAGCAACGATTTTGGGAATTCAAAAGGGGAAACAAAACAAAAACCGTGGATGAATTTTCACAGGAGCACTATTCAACTGTCATGCCAAAGGGTCATATATTCTTAAAGTGAATATATGAGACTTTGGCGTGGGGGTCCAAGAGTGCTCCTGGGAAAATTTATTCAATTAATTAATTAAATTAATTTAAAAAAAAATTATTTAAAAAAGTGGGCGGGAATACGCCCCTAAAAATTTAATAATTAAATTTGCGCTAGAGTGCTGAAATTTGATACGCAAGTAGGTCAAGATGAGAAACCAAATAGAAAAATCGAAAATCCCAAATATTTTAACCATGAGTGGCAAAGGCCACGATAAATTTTTACTGAAGCTCTTAACTGAAGCTTTAACTAAAAGTTATGATCTTAAAAAGGGTACGATGATAATTAAGCGATGCTCATAAGCTAGAATTTGCTCTAGAGAGCTTAAATTCAATACACAAATAAATCTAAATTAGAGATCACCAAAAAAGATTTAAAATCCTGGAAGTTTCAATTGAGGGCGTGGACACGCACTTTAAGCTCAAAATTAAGAATTTAAGTTAAAGGATTTAAGAACAGAAAAACTCTGGAAGCACCGATTGTTAAATTAGGGAAGTAGGGCCACGTTATTAAAATTTTTATCGAAATATTATACGGTAGAGAACTGAAATTTTGCACAAAAAAATAGGCTAACTTTGATGTTATTTGTTCATTAATAATTAGCACATGTAATTTGGCTTAAAAAGCGATATGAACTTTAGCCCGTTCAAATCATAAATATAGAAACAAATTAAGTTCGAAAAATAATAACTAAAGTTAACTAAAATAGGCTTAGGTAAGTTACCAACAAGATAAATTTAAAACACAAGCTATTGTATTGAAATCTTGCATGCACATTTCACTCATGCTAGCATTTAACTTTGCGTTTTCTAAAGTACATCGTCTGAGCAGACTTTACTACACTAAAATTTACACTATATTTTACATATTTCTACTGACGCCTCTTAAAAAATTAATCAAATTACTCGGTAATTATTATGACATAATGATGCACATATCAGCCAACAACCCATTATTTTATGTAACTCTGTCCTATTGAAATGGCGCCGACATTTTGAATAGAACTATAACAGACTATAAATTTAAAGTTTAAAAAGCTTTATTAAGAAAACCTTCCAAAAAGTAGTCAGATCCTCACAAAAACATATATGTGAAAAATGGCCAAGTTCCTTTCCAAAATGTGGGCCATCAAAAGTAGTGAGATAAAAATTTTGACAAAGTTCGTGTTTGGTACAATACCTATCACTGCAATATGGTATGCATTATATAAATTTGTAATCGCAAGGGTGTTATATAATTTCTAGATAATGTGCTAACTTGGCAATATTTTTACTCTTCTAAGAAAGGAGAAAATAGTGTATATTTGTTCATTTCTGTATATCGGGAAAAATTTTGTCAACTAAGCAGATTATCTAGCTTATTTTATCTTTGTGATTTTCAAAAATATTATTATTTTATGAATTCTCATATAGTTTTTGAAAGTCTGTGCATAAAGTAAGAGGTTTGTGACTGTTCAAAATTTGTGGTTGAAGTCTACTGATGATTTGGTTCAAGCGCCAATGAAATCGCCAATGAAATACGTATATAGACCAAGCTGAACCACCAGCAAATAAATTTCAAATTAAAATATAATTATGACAATATGTCGAATAATAAATTTCTTAAATTATCTAGAAATTATATAACGCCCTTACAAATATTCGTATTCGAATTGTCGAATATTCGGCCATTTTCAGGCGAATACGAATGTATTCGCATTCGCTAAATTCAGGCGGATGCGAATACGAATGTATTCGTATTCACCAAATTCAGACGAATACGAATATTTTTCCAAAGAAAGTAAATAAATAAATTTAGTTAATTTTAATTATTATTTTTCGAACTTATTTAATTTGTTTCTATATTTATGATTTGAACGGGCTAAAGTTCAGTGATAATTATTAATGAACAAATAACATCAAAACTAAAATAAAATTAATAGTCATGGGCCTGTGGCAAAAATTAATTAAATATACTTAATAGTAACAAACCAAAAAAGTTTGTCTTAAGTAGAACAAAAATAAGCAAATTAACTAACATGTGCATAATTAGTAAATAATAAACGACAATAGTAAGTCTGTTGTAAATTAGAGATGGTAAATTTGGGCTTTCATTACAAAACACGTTTCAGCAAATTGAAATACGATGAATGAAAAACAATTCACGTATTCTATTTGCAAGAAAGTTTTGTATATAAGGCAGAAATCAGCATCAACTGACACCACACACAGTGGACCAACATAGAAGAACGCTGATGATGAAGGTTTAGTGGCCTTCGAAAACGGCTGGCTGTTCCGTTCAACTATGTGTTGTTGTCAGAATATTTACAACTAACTTTGATTGTTATTTGTTCATTAATAATTATCACATGCAAAAAAATGCGATACGAACTTTCAAATCATATATAAACGAAATTTAAATAAATGACTAGAAATCTTAGTTTGTACAAATACATTAATTTTTTATAGAAATTTGTGCTTTGTATCATTTTCAAATATTATTCAATGACGATCATTAAAATTGTTGGTACTTTTTATTTGCCGGATATTTTATTCCATATTTAATCGGAAGATTTTTCTTTAGAATACAATAAAAATATCACAACTCTGTCATAAAATACTTGTTTTTATTTTAAAATAAAAAGTGCACTCTTACTGAGACATCCTTTATGTTATATATCATAGGTGAAACGCAAAAATTTTCACTTTATGGAACTATGAAAGTTTTTCGCGTCATTTCTATATAAAGAAAATTTCAAGTAATTTCGCCTACTAGTTATAATAAACATTCAACTATTGCATATGTCGAGTCGAATATTCGCCCACGAGAATTTTGTTCTAGATTAAAGGAAACAAAAATTCTCTTAGACAAATCGACTCTACATAAGCAATACGGATGATTATGAAAACTGATTACAGCCTCTTCGTATGCTGTTAATTTTTATATCATGTTTATTGACTCACATATATTTTTCATAAAACAAAGCATTACTTTTTCTATTAATATTAGAACTTTGTGAGCTGCAAAGAATACATTTTCGCAGGTTATAATCTAAATTCAATATCCCTTCAGCTGCAAGATCATATTTACTTAATGCTCGTGTGCAGCGCGAGCAGCTTCCTGTTCTTTGGATACATATCCCACTTGTTCCTCAGGATTATGGGGCCAGAAAGTGGGACGATTCAAAGGATCCACAGCCAGATCGGGGAATGATTCGCGATAATCTTCCATGGTCATTTGATCATATGGCAACAAAGACTTCAAATGATTGATTTCCTTTTGAAGTTCAACAATGCGAGCTTCAGAGTTCTTCTTGAAACTGTCAATTTCGGCCTTAGTTTCTTTAGCTTGAGCCTCAACTTGGGGTGTGACATTGTCAACTGGGTAGGGCACCTTTACAGCTTCATATTGTTTTTGGAAGGTGTCAACTAAGCCAGGAATGGGTATCAAGTTCTTATAGTGAGCCCAATCAATTTTGGGTGGGGTTTCAGGATTGGACAAAACAGCACGAATGTAAACGTCCGATCTGGATTTGAAAGCAGCAAAGTTAGCTTTTTGATTTGCTGGAACACGCTCCGCTAAAGCAGACCAGTTGATGGAAGATTGAGCAATGCGACGTGTTGCCATTTTGATTTGTTTTCAAGAGCTAAGGAAAATGAAAAAATTAATATTTTAGTGCAGGATACTTTAAGGTTATGTAATTAAGAAAAAACGAAAGAATTTCCTTCCGAACGCTATTACACCGTATGTGCCAATGATTAAAGATTTGGTTTTATCATAGAGAATACAAATTACTTTTTTTTTAATTAGATTACTTTAATGTATATGTTATGTAATTTAACTCAAAGTAGAAAGGAGGAAACACATTTTTTTAAATTTTTTCATTATACAAGTTTAACTAAATATTACAATACTTGAATTAATTAAATATAATAATGGCAGTAAAATTTTTATTAATTTATATATTACAATGTATGATATAGAATTTATTCCTTAAATAATTCACAAAATCTTATTACCAAAAAAATTGCACACACAAATTGTCAAAGACCCACAGATGACAGTCTATTCGTTATCAAACCAAGAAAAATAAGGGAGTATAATTGTGCATTACTGATGAGTTTTTATACGATTGTTTAGTTATCAAAATCGATATATCAAAAAAGTTGTAAACATAAGTGTAGTGATTTGGTATGCAATTTGACAGTTGAAATAAATTGA
The DNA here is from genome assembly GCA_905220375.1 of Tachina fera. NCBI lineage: Eukaryota > Metazoa > Arthropoda > Insecta > Diptera > Tachinidae > Tachina > Tachina fera. The sequence continues at coordinate 64,309,618 of LR999963.1, forward strand.
GGTTCTTGGCACCCCTCCTAACTCGTTACATGCAGTCACATGTGAACGAGTAGAAAAAGGGAACGTTGCACTTTAGAAGTATACAAAAATGTTATGAAATATAGCAACAATTTTTGGATATAAATATTTGTGTAACAAATTATATATTAAGGAATAATTTTTATAACAATTTTAATAAAAATGAGATTCAATAATAATTAATGAAATTACTAAATTAATAAATTTAAAAATAGGTGAATATAGAATGTTACAAGACTTGGCAGCACTTATAAATACCTTTATTCGTTATTTCCGAACAGCTGACGTCCTCGCAATTTTTGACATTTTACATTGCTAATATTTCATAAGAACTATGAATTTTCAAGTTAATTTTAATTTCTAAAATACAATTTTATTACTTATTTATAGTTTATAACATCACCATGATACTGAAATATGCAAAACCATTCTTTAAGCAGCAGATTCGGCAAATTTCATCTGCCTCAGCTGCTGTCACGAGATTGCATCGTTCCATTTATGCACGCCAATATCCAACGGTTGTGGTTCTACCTGATGGGTCAACCATTAATGTTAGGTATGGAGAACCTAGGAAAATAATCAAGGTAAATTGTAATGCTTTACAAATTTTAAATCGGTGTCATCAGAATAACTAAAGTATACAAACTTTATCAGCGCAATTATGAATAAAATTATTCGTGAAATTTAAAAAAGTGAGAAATTTCCGCGAATTTTACTCATATTTGCCCCTATGTACATATTACAACTTGCGGTATAGTTTCTGGGAAATACAATGGTCCATGTAACGTTCATACAAGCGTTTACCGATGCTCGACAAGCGTCCGTTTTCTAACTGTTATTATCGTTCTTCTAAAACAGTTCACTTCTATATTAGTGGTCCAAATATAGTCCACATGTACTTATTTTGTGTCAGTTCGATACAAAAGTGGTGGATGGATGATGTGTTCCTCCGTTAGTACATAATCTTATATATAAATACGGCACACATTTATACTTTTAACGATCTTATCGTCCACGAAGATTGGTGAAACATAGTTTAAAAGGGATTTTTGTGTAGATATGCACAATATAAATGTTTTTTTGGGAATTTTTAGAATGTAGTTTTGCATTTAAAAACAACTTTCTGTTTGATTTTTGTTTTTTACACATATGTTTACATACATAAGTGTCAAGTGGTCTTATTTAGACCACCGGGCGATAATAGTAAAATTAAATAGACCACCGTTTCTTAACTTGTGTATTTGGTATTTACTTCTAATCAAATACATGTCTATTTTTCAATTTAGTTTCTGGAAACGCGAAGTTTTTAAAAATTCGTAGCACAAACACAATTTATATACATACATACATACAAAATTTAGGCATAATGCACAATATAAATGTCCATATATATATATACTAGTGATGTAACGAATGTCAATACTCGTATTTTAAATGATATTCGCGATTACGAATACGAATATTTGAAACGATATTCGCGAATACGAATACGAATATTATATGTAATATGAAATATTAAAAAATTGTTATGAAAAAGGACTTCACACTCTTGTTGGCGTTCTTTAAAGTTAATAAAAAGTACCCAAAATTTTAATGATCATCATTAAATAATATTTGAAAATGATATAAAGCACAAATTTCTATAAAAAAATTAATGTATTTGTCAAACTAAAATTTTTAGTCATATACAAGGCGAATTCAGTATCAGGTGACCTTATCAGTACAACAATTTTACAACACAAAAAACAACATGTAGTTTGCTATGCTAGAAAACCAATCTGTCAATAAATTTCTGAACAAATTTTGACGTTTTGGTTCAAATTGCTCAATTTCGCATCAACAGCTGATAATCAGCTGCGCTGATAAGGTCACCTGATACTGAATTCGCCTTGGTCATATATTTAAATTTCGTTCAGGATTTATGCATTTATTTAATTTCTTTGGAAAAATATTCGTATTCGTATTCGTATTCGCATCCGCCTGAATTTACCGAATCCGAATACATTCGTATTCGCCTGAAAATGACTGAATATTCGACAATTCGAATACGAATACTCGTGCATCACTATTGTATTGTATTATTCAAAAATTTCATACAAGTATCTTTAATGTATCTATATTCTACTGTTAATAGAAGAATAAAATCTCCTAATAAAATCTCCTAATGATTCTTTTATTGCAGCTACCGCTGGACTTGAGTACGTTAAGTGAAGTTGAACGTAAAGCCCGCCTGGAAGCTCGTAAGCCACGTAAAAAAATTATAATTGCTGAGGAAGTGGAAGATAACTTCAACGCCAAGAAATACATGAAATATGTAAAAAGAAAGCCATCATAATTAAATAAAATGAGAGAGTATATTTTATCATAATTCAAAATGTAAAAATATTCACCCTTATTCCAATCATCGCCAATCGTCATCGACGTCACTTTAACACAACACCAAAAAATTGGGGCTTGTTTACTCGCTCTCGAGAACAATTTTGCTCAACTGACAATCTATTTCCATTCCCTAAGGTCCAGAAAATAGCATAAACCTGCCAACAGGAGTTAGTTGGTTTTGATTACGGATATACGAGCACCAATTTTTTAGTTTTGTGTTAAAGTGACGTCGATGACGATAATTGGAATAAGGGTGATTAAAAAAAATTAACTGATTTAATAATAAATTGAATTACTTTAGTAAGTTATAATTTTAGTTAAATATTTAAGTCAATATGTAAAAAATAAACTTTCTCTTGCTATCGTTAAAGATTTTATGTAAACTTGATAAAATTTCGAAAGACTGTGCACCGATTTACTTATGTGTACATATCGATAGCTTAATGTTAAAAAACGTATCTCTCAACAGATAATTACATGCTCTAT